>CM023101.1:14367118-14996058 GCA_013103745.1 Gardenia jasminoides
TTTTCTAACAAATATAATTGTTGGTCCCGAAATGCAACCCAAAAATTCAACTAAAATTGTTCATAAAACAAGTACTCAAACAACCACAATAATGACAAATATAAACAATCTTAAACCACAAGGAATAAAGTAACAAAAAGGTAAAAAAGATTTCAAACCAATCAAATTCCCAAGCTTCTTCCAAACTTGGAGTCAATCCACCAATTAGTCTCTTCAATTGATGTGACACTAATCAATCCCTTGTAGGCCAAGTGAAGGATCACTTTCCTCACCCAACCACCCTTGATGAGTAAAGTGAGTTTTACTACCTCCAAATAAACCTCACAAGCTACAATTGAAAGCTCACCAACCAACTAAGAACTATTTTACAAGTGAGGTAACCTTCACCAGTTTGTACCACCAATTCAAGTGATAGGCTCACCTTCACCAAGGTTTTATGCCTCCCATGGAGTAACCTTCACTGAGCAACCTCACTGCACCCAACTTTCCCCACACACCTATACAACAACAAAAAGATTTCTACCCAAAAAATAATTATTGGTCCCAAATGCAACCCAAGAATTCAACTAAAATTGTTCAAACAAACAAGTACTTAAAAAAGGTAAAAAAATTCAAACCAATCACAATAATGATAAATAGAACACAATCTTAAACCACAAAGAATAAAGTAACAAAAAGGTAAAAAGAATTCAAACCAATCAAACTCCCAAGATTCTTCCAAACTTGGAAACAAAAAACAAACAACCACAATGTGAAAATATAAACAATCCACCAAATTAGCTTTTTAATTGATGGTGACACTAATCAACTTGTACAAGTGAAGGATCACTCCTTCCCACCCCAAACACCCTTTGCTGTTGAGCAAAGGAGTTTTAATACTCTAAATAAACCTCAACTAGCTACAATTGAAAGCTCACCAACCAACTAAGAACTATTTTACAAGTTAGGTAACCTTGGTTTTACCCACTCCAAGTGATAGGCTCACCATCCAAGGTTTTATGCCTTATAGTAACATTCACTTGAGCAACCTCACAAACCCAACTTTCCTCACACCTGCATACAACAAACAAAGAAGATTTCTACCCAAATATAATTGTTGGTCTCAAATGCAACCCAAAAATTCAACTAAAAATGTTCAGGCAAACAAGTACCCAAACAACCACAATAATGATAAATATAAACAATCTTAAACCACAAAGAATAAAGTAACAAAAAGGTAAAAAGATTTCAAACCAATCAAACTCCCATGCTTCTTCCAAACTTGGAGTCGAATTCACCAAATAACTTTTTCAATTGACGGTGACACTAATCAACTTGTACAAGTGAAGGATCACTTCTTCCTCACCCCAAACACCCTTTAGTTGAGAAAAGGAGTTTTAATACTCTCTAACTAAACCCTCAACTAGCTACAATTGAAAGTTCACCAACCGACTAAGAACTATTTTACAAGTGAGGTAACCTTCACCAAGGTTTTTACGACTCCAGGTGATAGGCTCACCTTCTCCAAGGTTTTATGCTTCCTATAGAGTAACCTTCACTTGAACAACCTCGCAAACCCAAGTTTCCCCACACCTATACAACAAACAAGGATGATTTCAACCCAAATATAATTGTTGGTCCCGAAATGAAACCCAAGAATTCAACTAAAATTGTTCAAGCAAACGAGTACTCAAACAAACACAATAATGACAAATATAATCAATCTTAAACCACAAGGAATAAAGTAACGAAAAGGGAAAAAGATTTCAAACCAATCAAACTCCCAAGCTTCTTCCAAACTTGGAGTCGAATCCACCAAATAGCTTCTTCAATTGATGGTGACACTAATCAACTTGTACAAGTGAATGATCACTCCTTCCTCACCCCAAACACCCTTTGGTTGAGCCAAGGAGTTTTGCTACTCTCCAAATAAACCCTCAACTAGCTACAATTGAAAGCTCACCAACCAACTAAGAACTATTTTACAAGTGAAGCAACCTTCACCAAGGTTGTACCACTCCGAGTGATAGGTTCACCTTCACAAAGGTTTTATGCCTCCTATAGAGTAACCTTCACTCGAGCAACCTCACAAACCCAACTTTCCCCACACCTATACAGCAAACAAAGATGATTTCTACCCAAAAATAATTATTGGTGCCGAAATGCAACCCAAGAATTCAACTAAAATTGTTCAAACAAACAAGTACTCAACCAACCACAATAATGACAAAGATAAACAATCTTAAACCACAAGGAATAAAGTAACGAAAAGGTAAAAAGATTTCAAACCAATCAAACTCCCAAGCTTCTTCCAAACATGGAGTCGAATTCACCAAATAACTTCTTCAATTGATGGTGACACTAATCAACTTGTACAAGTGAAGGATCACTCCTTCCTCACCCCAAACACCCTTTGGATGAGAAAAGCTGTTTTAATACTCTCCAAATAAACCCTCAACTAGATACAATTGAAAACTCACCAACCAACTAAGAACTACTTTACAAGTGAGGTAACCTTCACAACGGTTGTACCACTCCAAGTGATAGGCTCACCTTCACCAAGGTTTTATGCCTCCTATAGAGTAACCTTCGCTTGAACAACCTCACAAACCCAACATTCCCCACACCTATACAACAAAGAAAGAAGATTTCTACCCAAATATAATTGTTGGTCCCGAAATGTAACCCAAGAATTCAACTAAAATTGTTCAAGCAAACAAGTACTCAAACAACCACAATAATGATAAGTACAAACAATCTTAAACCACAAAGAATAAAGTAACAAAAAGGTAAAAAGATTTCAAACCAATCAAACTCCCAAGCTTCCTCCAAACTTGGAGTCGAATTCACCAAATAACTTCTTCAATTGATGGTGACACAAATCAACTTGTACAAGTGAAGGATAACTCCTTCTTCACCCCAAACTTCCTTTGGTTGAGCAAAAGAGTTTTACTACTTTCCAAATAAACTCTCAACTAGCTACAATAGAAAACTCACCAACCAACTAACAACTATTTTACAAGTGAGGTAACCTTCACCGTGGTTGTACCACTCCAAGTGATAGGCTCAACTTCACCAAGGTTTTATGCCTCCAATAGAGTAACATTCACTTGAGCAATCTCACAAACCCAACTTTCCCCACACCTATACAGCAAACAAAGAAGATTTCTTCCCAAAAATAATTGTTGCTCTCGAAATGCAACCCAAGAATTCAACTAAAATTGTTCAGGCAAACAAGTACCCAAACAACCACAATAATGATAAATATAAACAATCTTAAACCACAAAGAATAAAGTAACAAAAAGGTAAAAAGATTTCAAACCAATCAAACTCCCAAACTTCTTCCAAACTTGGAGTCAAATTCACCAAATAGCTTCTTCACTTGATGGTGGCACTAATCAACTTGAACAAGTGAAGGATCACTCCGTCCTCACCCCAAACACCCTTTGGTTGAGAAAAGGAGTTTTAATACTCTCCAAATAAACCCTCAACTAGCTACAATTGAAAGCTCACCAACCAACTAAGAACTACTTTACAAGTGAGGTAACCTTCACCGTGGTTGTACCACTCCAAGTGATAGGCTCACCTTCACCAAGGTTTTATGCCTCCTATAGAGTAACCTTCACTTGAGCAACCTCACAAATCCAACTTTCCCCACACCTATACAACAAACAAAGAAGATTTCTTCCCAAATATTCACTTGTATGCTTGTATTTCCTGTAGTCAAAAGTCTATGATCTTCTTGAACTTGTGGGTATTTATAGAGTGTAAGAAATGGCCTCAAGAACCTCTCCAACGGTCAAAAATATGGCTATTGAAAAATAGCCGTTGGACCTATCAGATGTCCGATACAATATTATGCGTCCGATAGGTTCTTCTCAACGTCTGCCGGACGTCCGATGGGTTTTGTGCGTCCGACATAAGCGTCCAATAGGTTGTTTCGTTCTTTATCGGACGGCGGATGCATAATTCTGTGTCTGATAGCTTTACGTCCGACAGCGACCAGAGTGCTTTGATTTCATCTTTAATTTTATCATACGTCCGATGGTAATGATATGTGTCTGATAGAAGTGTCCGATAAGTTAAAATCTTCTTAATTCATCTTGAATTGATTTCTTTTCTTTTCCAATGAATCAAGGACCTGTTCTAAAAAAATTCTCACGTAAAAACATTAGTCCAAATCATCATTTTATTTTGTTATCATCAAAACCTAGGAACAAGGCCAACAGGTTCCCTATCACAGCACCTGTTAGCTACTAGTTCCGTACTTAAGATTTTTGGTTACAAATTAAGCTCCTTTTGCATCACTTCTCTCAAAGTGCTATTTAACCTGTTAAAATAATAGAACACATTTAAGTAGCACTTTTAAGGATAAAATCTCTATAAAATATGGTGATTAGAGAACATAAAAATATATAAAACATGAAACATCAAATTCCCCCACACCAAATCTTTGCACGTCCTCAAGCAAACCCAATTAGAGATTTTAACAACAAATATGAATGATCAACTCAACTCGACTCCTAGATTAACTTACTGACACCACTCACACGAAGATAACCATTGCATCCTATACCAAAGCACAACACTAAAGGACCATCATAGAACCGAGAATCTCTTAACACAACCAATGCACCCGAATACAAAATCACCCTAAGTGATAGACTTCATTAATAAATCTCACTTCCTCTCAAGCATATGCAATAATCACACATAAAACTAACAAACTAGCTAAAGATAATACGCAGGTAGTAAATAGAAAATAGATTTCCAACCCAAGGATTGAAAGGATTCTTGAATATTAAACATGGCTTCAATCTCATGACTTAAAGACTTTTCAGCCATTACCTTGTTAGCAATATGGGCTTGATACCACCTTTCACACTCCTCATTCAAGAATCAAAAAATTATCAAATTGAGGAGTCCTACTAACCCTAACTCGCTTAGACGGGACACAAGAACTAATGGAACTTTTATTACAGTGAGGCATATTAAGGAAGTGAGTAAAGTAGTGAATTTAATCTAAGTAGCAAAACACTAGAATATATCACCAACTAGAATACACAACTAATGTACTTAACCACTTGGAAAATCAAATTAAGTGGAATTAATAGAGGAAAGTTGCTCAACAACAACTAAAAACTACATGAAACATGATAGAAACAATGAAAAGTGCAACAAAATTTCATCTGAAAATTCCACTAAAAATCAACACCTAGTATACCAAGAATACCTAGTGACACTTTGCTGGAAAAAAAAGAGAATTTAACTAATGAAATAGCCAAATATTGATGAGAACTTACTTCTCTTGATGAACCCAAAAAAAGCCCCAAGGTAATGGAAGAATCCATTATCTATACTTGTGAATTGAAGAACTAGAGTGAATGATGCAAAGCGTACTTCTTCCTCAATTGCCAAATGGGTTGCTCCGAAACCTTCTCTTGGTAAAGATTGTTGACAAAGGGAAAGAATCAATTTCACTGGCAAAGAATAGAAGTTCAACAAGAAAACGAGGATTGATAGATTGTTGATGGCATGTTATAGAGAAAAAGAAGAAGGCCGAGAGCTCTATTGGATGAAAAAACTATTGTTGACTAAGAAAAAAAGAAGGAAACATTGGGACTAGTATGTATTATGTATGGGAAAATATAAATTGAGAAAACAAAAAGGAAAACTATGATGGGACCAATAGTATTTGTCAAATTAGCTATGATGGACACCTATTTCAGGATGTATTCAAGAACCCAACATCTGTTACTCAACCAGTTCTCTCTCACTTTTTGCCCCTCTACAAAAGATTTCCTTAGAATCATTTTATCATGGAGTAGCTTTGTTCTTTCCTTGTATAAACTGGCACTGTCATAAGCTTCAAGTCGGATCTCCTCCAACTCTTGGAGCTATAATTTTCTCATATTACTAGCTTTTTTCAAATCCAAATCACATTTCCTCACTGCCCAATATGCTTTATGCTCTAGCTCGACAAGAAGGTGACAACATTTGCCAAAAATCAACATATGAGGAGACATTCCTATAGGAGTTTTGTAAGCCATTCTATAGGCCCACAACGCATCTTCTAATCATGAGCTCCAATCCTTCCTTGTAGGCTAAATAGTCTTCTTCAAAATATTCTTGATCTCTGGTTAGAGACTTCAGCTTGTCCATTCATTAATGCCTCCACAGTATGATTTGCAAAAATGAGAACCTTGATCACTTATTAGAGCCTTGGGCACACCAAATCTAGTAAAAATATTATATTTAAGAAAACTTTCAACTACCTTAGAATCATCAGTCTTAGTGGGTTTGGCTTTCACCCACTTCGATAGATAATCAATTGCTAGTAAAATATACATAACACCAAAAGAAGAAGGAAAAGGCCCTATAAAAGTCCATACCTTAAACACTAAAAATTTCACAGACAATAATTGGTGTTTGAAGTATTTCATTCCTTCGAGACAAACTTCCTACTCTCTGACAAGGATCACAACTTTTAGAAAACTCGTAAGCATCATAGAATAGAGTAGGCCAATAGAAACCACTAATCTAGCACTTTCCTAGCAGTTTGCCTAGGGCCAAAGTGACCTCTGCAAGCATATGCATGACAAAATTTAAGAATAGAATAAAACTTCCAATTAGGAATACACCTTCTAACAACTTGATCATAACAACAATGCTATAAATAAGGTTCATCCCAAATATAGTACCTTGACTTACTCTTAGTCTTATCTTTTTGAACTTTATTAAAATGACTTGGCAACTGATTAGTAACCAAATAATTAACCATATCTGCATACCAAGGTACTAGGCCATGCATCTTGAATAATTGCTCATTAGGAAAAGACTCTTGAATTGGTATGGGATATTCTACACCAACAATTCTACTCAAATAATCAGCCACATGATTTTATGCTCCTTTCTTATCCTTGATTTCTATGTCAAACTCTTGAAGGAGTAGAATCCACCTAATAAGCCTTGGTTTTGCTTCTTTCTTCACCAGTAGATTTTCAAATTTGCATGGTCAGAATAAATAGTCACTTTAGAACCAAGTAGATAAGACCGAAATTTATCTAAAGCAAAAACTATGGCTAAAAGTTCTTTTTTAGTCGTTGTGTAGTTGCACTGTGCTGGATTAAGAGTCTTAGAAGCATAGTGTAAAACATGAACCTGCTTCCCAACTCGTTGTCCTAAAACTGCTCCCACTGCATAATTGCTAACATCACATATAATATCAAATGGTAAGCCCTAATTGGGAGGTTGAATAATTGGTGCTGAAGTTAATAGGTCTTTAACTTGTTAAATGCTTCCTTACATTTATCATCAAAATTGAATGGCACGTCTTGTAGCAGCAACTTACACACTGGCAATGCGATTTTTGAAAAATCCTTGATAAACCTATGATAAAACCCTGCATGGCCAAGCAAAGAACAAACTTCCCACACATTTGTGGATAAGGTAAATCCTTGATCAAATCAACTTTGGCCTTGTCGACTTCTATTCTTTTGTTAGATATTACGTTTCCTAATACTACACCTTACTCTTCCGTAAAATGGCATGTTTCATAATTTAAAACCAAATTGGTTTTAATTCATCTCTAAAGAACACATGCCAAATTGTCTAAACGATGGTCACATGAATCACCATACACTATAAAATCATCCATGAACACTTCAGTGTACTTTTCAATAAAATCTGAGAATATGCTCACTATACATCGTTAGAATGTGGCAGGTGCATTGCATAGCCCGAATGGCATGCGTCGATAAGCAAATGTTTTCCAAATGGATAGGTAAACATCATCTTCTCCTGATCTTTAGACATAACCAAAATCTGATTGTACACTAAATAGCCATCAAGAAAATAGTAAAACGCTTTACCCATTAACCATCCTAATAATTGATCAATAATAGGTAAAGGGAAGTTATCCTTCCTGGTCATGGCATTAAGTTTTGGGTAGTCAATGCATACTCTCCATCCATTGAGAACTCTGGTTAGTACCCATTCATCATCTTGATTTTTCACCACTATCATTCAGTTTTCTTAGGTACCCCCTGTATCGGACTCACCCACTTGCTATTTGATATTGGATATTATGGAGGTCATTTCCCGAACTAGGGCCTTGAGTGATTTCTAGTTGAAGAGCTCCTCGATGCCTCTCCATCATCACCTCTGATATCCTCTGAAGTACCTCCTCGGACGGATCCCGATGTGTTTATTCTAATAGAAATTATGTTGTCCTTCATACCAACATCATCTAAAGGAGGTGACTATTGTACGACCCCCTCATCTTGGCCATTCGACGTGGTCCTCTATACACTTGCTTGAGATTCAAAAGTCTCCACACACTTCTCCACCCAGTACAAATATCACTTACATCACTTAATCCAATAAGTTTCCTAAGACACCTACCCTTAGATTCTTTTTTTAGAAAATCTCTAACTTAAGCATTAGAGAAATCCTGAGGGACAATCCCCGCTTCCGATCTCTATTCACTTATTGTGTTGTTAATAGGTACTTCAGCTGGCAAATTCTTCTGAAATGTTACTTCTGTGACTATAATTGGCGCAGTCTATGGAAATCCCTTGAACCAAAAATTCCTATGCTTTTACCCTTGCTCATGGTATGGCTAAGGCCAGATCTAACCGTACGCTCAGCAAATAGATCAAGAGGACCTGTCGCGCCCCATTTTTGAAAAAGGAAAGAAAACTCATCGTTTTCAGGTTTTTAGTTGAAAAAAGGTTTTTTATTTAAAAATTGATTTTTGACTTTTTTGAAAAATAAAAATAAATGAAATGGGTCATGGGACTAAAAATGCAATGATTTGGACCCAAAAACAAAAGTCTACAAAAGGGTTTTTAGAAAAATTTGAAGTCGCCACTTGGTATGGAGTTTAGGTGTACCAAGTCACCCAAAAATTTTAATTAATAAAAATAAACTACGAAAACTCTTTTTAGACGACTCCAGGTCTTTGAAAAACTAGAGAAAAAGGTTCAGGAGTCACGATTGAAAGAAGGGAAGGCAAAGATTCGATGTTACTCGTCTCTAAGGCACCTTTCTAACCTAGCCAAAGTTAGTTGCATGATTTTGTTAAAAATTTCCTAATTCTAACTTTAAAATTTATCACATTTGGATGTTATCTATATGGATGCCAAACCTAAACCTAATGTTGGGTTGGGAGGGGCAAAATGTCTCCTTGAGGTTTGATTGGAATTGATCACATTAGTTGTGTCACCCAAATTTGATCTCTCGAGGAGGTCACAAAAAATGCAAATGGTGAGATTCGAAAAAATGGAAAACTAGGGTTTTCAAAAGAAATGCAATTTTTATAAAATCTCTAGTGAAAAAAATTGGATTTTTTGAAAAAATGAATTTTTTAGTGCAAAAAGGAACTTGATTTTCAAAAGATGAATTTTTAAGAAAAATGGATTTTGACTTTGAATTGCTAAACAGGAAGAAGAAACTTGATTTTTAAAGAATGATTTTCATAGAATTTAAAATAATGCACATGTATGTCCTAAAGAGGGATAATGCAACATAATGGGAGTGGGGAACTAAGTTGGTGAGTTCAATTTTCCTTTTTATAGAAGGAAATAAAAGCGTGCTAAGGTTAGAAATCCATACTCGCTCTTTTCCTTAATTCAAAGGGTAATGCTAATCTAAGCATGCAAATGGACTAACTAAATTCTAATGTCGTAAATGAAATTCAATTTTTAAAATGATAGTTTTTGAGAAAATAGGGGATAAGGGTGAGAGGGGAAAAAGTAAGTAAATGAATTTAAAGCCTTAAAAAAAAGGTGGAACATACATGAGGTGCAATGGATGAACCACACAACACATGATTCTAGCAACGGAAGGGCCTAAAGGTCTAGCATTGGACTATCCCATTTCTATCAAGTCTCACTAGCGTTGGACTAGTGAGAAGACGTGGGAGAAGCCACAACTAGCATTGGACTAGTGTGGTGGAAACATGCAATTGCCATTCATAATAAAAGCATGCAAAGCATAATTAAAACGAGTAAGACATATGAAGCACATAAGCACATTAACACATAACACATAAGCATAATATCTAGATGCAAAACCCTAGGAAAGCACATAACCTAAACACATAAGCACATAAAGATTATTACATTCAGGGCCCTAATTACAATCTACAGGGGGGAAGACGTAAAAGAAAACTAAAACAATTACCTATTCTATTACAACTTGGCCTTCAAGGGCCTCTTAACCACTTGCAAAGCAATTAAATGACATAAATGAAATTCTAACTAATGAAGCATTTAAAACCCATAAAACACATAGGAACACATAAGAACACATAATAGAGGAAAGAAGTTACCATCTCTTGATGTGATGCCTCAACTGAATCCTTAAATAAAGGGAATGGTTGTCTAAGACTCAATGTTAACAAAAAGGGATCAAGGCACCAATTTAAAGGAAAAATCAATCAAAAATTCAAAGAAAAGATATCAAAACAAATTACACAAGCAAATTGGACAAGATTGGAAAACATGAACACTAGAGTAAGTTTCTAGAACAAAAGAGTAGGAAATAGCAACAAAATTGTAAAAAGAGAGGTTATGCGAACAGTTACGCGGAATAAATCCACGCAACCTAGTCCGCATTACAAGCAAAAATCGAAATTAAGAGGGGAAACGCAGACAAGAAACGCGGACCAAGCCACGTAACTACCCGCGTCTCTTCCCATCTGCAAAAAATCCAGGAAGATTGCTTTCAGTTTTTCAACCAAAAACACAAATAAACTCATCAGAGACGGCAGGATCAATTTCAAGGCATAAATACTATCATTCAGATCATATCAAGACAAGCTAGAACCAAAAGGGTGAATCTTAAGCATCAATATCATCAAATAGATAGAAAAGGGAAAGAGAAGAACTATCAGGCTAGAAACGCGGGGTGTTACGCGGACTGGCCTACGCAACTACTTCACGTTTCTTCACATCTTTAAACATTCAAATAGAAACGAGGAGAGTTACGCAGATCATGCCGCGCAAGTAGCCCACGTTTCTTCACATCTTCAAAACGCGAAGGACATTTTTCCAGAAACTTTGCAGAAAATACATCAAAATCAACACAGGAGCATCTAACGTCTGATTCTAAACATCATCACAAGTCCACGAACCTTACCAAGGTTACATAAATGCAATCATACTTAAACCACAACACAGAATCATTATTATCTATCATAAAACTCAAAAAAAAACAAAACTCATGACCTTGGTTCCACCAAAAGGTCACACTTTTCAACATGATTTTCGTTCAAAGGACAAAAATAAGGATGGGGAATCACCTGAGCCTCTTTTCTTACAAGAGGATCGCAAGGAAAAGGGACGACTTTTAGATTGAAAGTGATCTCCTTCTTTGCTCCCGGAGTTAACTTCTTAGCAACTTGAAGGCCGGATTTGAAGGTTCTATGATGGTTTTCTCAAATGTAGTTCTTCACAAGAATTGTTCCTCTATATCTCAGGTATTCCCAGAAAAAATTTTAGGTCTAAACTCCCTAAAACAAAGGAGATCTTGCCCTTTAAAGTCGGCTGCTCAACCTGAAAACCCTAAGAAGAAATTTTCTTTTTCTTCTTTTTTTCCTCTTTTTTTGTTTTCTGTCTCCTAGCCTCTATCTTCTCACTCTCCTCCCTTCAGAAAACCCTACCATGAATTATTTATAGCCACTTACCCTAGAACCAATGGCTTGGATACTTCGGGGGTTTTGTGGTTAATCTTGATCCTTGGATGGGTTTTGTTTGTGTCTTAAGTATCAAGGGTGATCTGGGCATTAACTAAATAGGTTTCTTGACGCTTAAGTACCATAAATTACAGCTGGAAATGAGTGAGAAAGGGCTTGGAAATTTCGCGCGCATAATAATAATTTTTTTTCGTCTCTGATCGTGTTACGCGAATAGTTATGCGGCCAATCCCGCGTACCTGATACGCATTTCGGTTTTGTGACCTTTTTTTTTCATAAAAAGCTACAAAATAAGAAAATATGTTAGAATATTCAAAAATAAATAACTAAATACTAATAGATAAAAATATGATAAAACAATTGAAATAATAAAAATTTGGTGTTTACAGCTTGCCCCTCTTTGTCTAAATTTCGAAGAAACTTGAGACAAAGACGTAGACACCAAATGCTTACCTAGCTTCTCTGGCTTATATCAATTTGAAATATCAAGAATAGGAGATAGAAGGGTACCTGGTGGAGGTTGAGACTCACCAACAGGAATTGAAAACCAATGGAAATTTCTAAATATCGAGAAGGGGAGATAGAAGAGTGCCCGGCGGAGACTGAGAGTCACCAACAGGAATTTAAAATATCAAGAAAGGGAGATAGAAGGGTGCCCGGTGGAGGTTGAGACTCACTGACAGGAATTTAAAATATCAAGAAGGGGAGATAGAAGGTGACGGAGGTCTGAGACTCATGTGAATTTAAAATATCAAGAAGGAGATAGAAGGGTGCAAAAAGGTGAGACTCACCAATGAATTTAAAATATCAAGAAGGGAGATAGAAGGGTGCAGGAGACAAAGAACCAAGTGAATTTAAAATATCGAAGGAAAGATAGAAGGAGTCTCACCAACAGAATTAAAATATCAAGAAAGGGAGATAGAAGGGTGAGAGACTCACCAATGTGAATTTAAAATATCAAAAGGGGAGATAGAAGGGGGAGACCTGAACTCACCAATGTGAATTTAAAATATCAAGAAGGGAGATAGAAGGGTGCAGGAGAGACTCACCAATGAATTTAAAATATCAAGAAGGGGAGATAGAAAGGTGTCCGGCGGAGGCTAAGACAGCAACCAATGAAAATTTAAAATTCTTTCGAAATTTAGACTATTCAGTGGGATCGGATCCAAACCTGAATGACTAGTTGGAGAAATGTAAATATACCCTAGGTCTAAATTGCTGATGGGATTGGACCCCAATCTAGACACTAGCGGGAGAGATGAGAAATAAGAATTGAAACATAAATTCTGGATTGCCAGACTTTGGAAAATAAAACACAAGCTGTTCAACATGATGAATGTAAAATGCAAGTAATGATGCACTCAGTGAAATGTTGCATTTCTGATTTTTGATTTTCTTGTCTCGAAAAGAAAGTAAATGATAGGAACAGAGACCCTTTTTTTTTTCAAGTAAAAGCGATGAATCTTGAAAATTTGAAGAGTATCACTGAAACATTCCCCTCCAGGGGTTGAAACACATGCACATGTGTTGCCATCATTTTAATTTGCAAACATTTTTTTTTTTGGCAAAACTGATTTTTGAATGCATTGTCCAAGATTGAAGATCACTAGGTTAAAAAAAAATTGCCGCAGTGTTAACTGTGAGAATTTGCTCTAGTTTAATTCGATAAAAAATTGGCTCTTATGTAGCCAACCAAAAATTTGCCCCAGTTTAATCAAATAAAAATTTGCTTCAATGGGCCATTAAAAATTTTCTTCTCTTCTTTTTTTTTTTTTTTTTTCAAATTTTCTTTGTTTATTGAAAGTTCCTTTGAGAATTTTTTCTCAATTTTTCTTCAAAAATGTTTGCCCCAATGTCAAATGAATCATTAATCCTGTAATGATCATGGAATTCTAACCGATTAATCCACAAAATGTAACTTCTCTTTTTTATTTTTGACCTAAAAATGCAAAACTTAGTGACACTCATGATTGTTAGCCAGTACATGATCAAAATATGTCAAAACATATGCAACAAAACACACTTCATCAAATTTTCTTTTTTAGATCGTTTGGTTGTCTTTAAAAAACTAGAAAATACACACCAACAATGCTATGAGGTTTGAAACAAATCATGCGATTTTCGAAATTCAACCTTCTTCACAAACCGGGTAAATCATTATTATGCAATTATTCAATTTGCATCAAGTGCTCATAATATCAAATAAAAGAGGGACAATTATACCTCAATTTTAACAATTCAAACTTGATTTCTCACTTTCACCAAATTTTGCAATCAAATGACTCATATAGTCAATTCTAGCTTGCCTTTTCCACAGTTTTCTCAGATTTTACTGCTAAAAAGGATTTGCAGAAATACATCTTTTTACTCAAATTGTAAGAATGTCTTTTGATGCGAAAATCGACACTTTTAGGTGAAGACTCCCGGTTACTCGACATATGCCTTCTTGCTCAAATAGTAAAAATGTCTTTTGATGCGAAAATCAACACTTTTAGGTGAAGATTCCCGGTTACTCGACATATTACTTGTTCGAACTGCTTTGCATACTCGTAATTCAAGTACCGTTTTACAAAAGTTAACATTTGTAGATGCTAAACCTCCGGTTACTTAGTACTAGAATTATTGGAGTAGAACTTTAGTTCTCACTTGGCTGTTTTCTTTTTTTTTTCTTTTTTTTTCTCTATTTTTTTTTAGCATATCAATTGAAAAAGGATCATTTGCCAACTATATCAATCATTTTCTTGCAAAATCCAATAAAATAAGAAATCTTATTTAATAGGAAAAAACTGAGGTATAATTTTCTCTATTTTACAAAACATATTTTCTAAAATGCCAATGTCTTAATCACATAATAATTATTTCCGAGTAAGATGGAAAAAGGATTTTTCACATCGTGCGGCCTTTATTTCAACAGGACGAAGGCAATTGCAACCTAATGATTGGACATTTGCGCCCTTTTTGAGTTGAATCTTGGAAAGCAAAGCAATTTGTGGGATGAATGTGTAATTTAGATGAAGTTTTTTTTATATCATCTCATTATTATTTATTATCATTAGCAAACCTTTGACCCCTTCCCCCGATTTTTCAAAACATGCAATTAATCAATCTTCAAAATGATTTAATCATACATTCTAAACATTTACTCAAAATAAAGTTGGTCTCCTTGATTGGACCAATCGGTCACTTGTCCCTGCTTCTCTGCAAAAGAAAGGAAATGGTGAAAAGTAATAATAACGCTACCACCATTTGACCCTTTTATCTTGAGCAACCCGTAAACATGAGTTCTTGGACGTCGATGAGCGGTGTTAGCCGAATTCCTTTTGTTTTGCCGGTGTAGATCTTTTCTGTTGCTCCGCTTGCTTCTAAACCTATATCACCCATATCTTCATGGTAATCTAAGAGGATTGTCCTTTGATGAAAGTGTCCTCTTGATTAAAATATGTGCAAGAATTTGTGCAAAGAAAAATTTGATTTTAAAATGACATCATAACCATAGATGCTAAATATGGTATTTTAAATCAATAATAGCAAAACTCCAGGAAAACTATTTAAAACAAATGCGTCGCACTTGACCTCTTTGGATATCGTCTTTTTGGAATTTGTTGACGGCAAGGGAGTGCTTGATATAAGGTGAATCCTGATAAACATAATCACCAGCTTCTCTTGTCCCAGGAACCTTTCCTTTCCGCTTGCACTGCTGCTTTTCAAAACTTGCCTTAGTACCCTTTCAGATTTGCACTGAAGTTGACTGATAAGGTAGTATAATGAAATAGACTGACTTAACCCCCAACTTTTGTCAATTTAAACATGTTTGTTAAAATGGTGGCATCAGTGAGACAATCCCTTCTGACAAAAATTCAGAGGAAATGTATTTACATCATTTGCCTTTTGATCAAGAAAGTTCCTTCAGAAATTCTGCAAGAGGCGGAGGTCAGTGATGTTTTGGTTTCTGTGATGGAGCTTGGTAAGGTATAAAAAGAGGACAAAGCTCGAATGCAGATTTTAAGAAGGGCTTTAAACAATCTTGAGATTGCCCCAATTTAGCGCTAATCAAGTTTTTTTTTTAATAAACTAAATAAAAATAAATAAAAAAATTGCCCCAGTATGGGATTTGTGATTCTCAGGGGGGTTTTCTGAATAATTAACTGTTCTTTTATAGGCTCAAACAGGAGAACTGGGGTTGAGATATTTAAACGAAAATGAAGAAGATCGGCTTTTCAGACCACCTTTTTGCGACAATTTCGAAAGAAACTTTGCTCAATCATATGAAAAATCTTTTACACATGTCTGAATTGATTGGTTGAGGAAAAATCTATCCGTCCATCTCCATGAGAACCAATGCTCCTCCAGGTAACACTTTTTGAATAATGAACAACCCTTGCCAATTCGGAGCGAATTTCCCCTTAGCCTCTTCTTGTATTGAAAGGATTTGCTTCAAAACCTTGTCCCTCACTTCGAACATGCGAGGTCTAACCTTCTTGTTATAAGCCCGAGCCATCCTCTGCTAGTAACATTGCCCATGATAAATGGCATTCAACCTTCTTTCATCGATCAAAGACAGTTGTTCGTGGCGTTGCTTGATCCATTTAGCTTCTTCCAACTGAGTTTCCATTAGAATGCGCAAAGATGGGATTTCAACTTCGGCAGGTAATACCGCTTCCATCCCGTACATGAGAGAGTAAGGTGTTGCCTCAGTAGAAGTTCGGATCGCAGTCCTATATGCCATCAAGGCAAAAGGTAACTTTTCATGCCAATCGCGGTAGGTTTCTGTCATTTTGCGGATGATCTTCTTCAAATTCTTATTTGCAGCTTCCACGGGTCCATTCATCTGAGGTCTATAAATAGCTAAATTTTGGTGTTTGATTTTGAACTGTTCACACTGACTGTCGACCATGTCGTTGTTGAGGTTCTTGGCATTATCTGTGATCAAAGTTTCTGGCACTCCAAAACAGCAGATGATATTATTTTTCAAGAAATCGGTAACCACCTTCTTAGTTACATGCTTATAAGATACTGTTTCGACCCACTTAGTGAAATACTCTATTGCCACCAGAATAAATTGGTATCCGTTTGATGCGGGAGGATCAATAGCTCCAATCACATCCATTCCCCATATCAAACAAGGCCAGGGAGTTATACTGTGCAATTCTGTAGGAGGAGCATGTATAACGTCCTTGTACATTTGACATTTAACATATTTCTGTACAAAATTCACACAATCATGCTCTATGGTAAGCCAGAAATACCCCGTTCTCATGATCTTCTTGGCCAGCAAGTGCCCGTTCATGTGCGGCCCACAAACACCGCTATGTACTTCCTTCATCAGGTAATCAGCTTCTTCTTCATCGACACACCTCAAAAGTCCTAGATCAGACGTCTTCTTGTAAAGCACCTCCCCATTTAAGAAAAATTTTGAAGATATCCGACGTAGAAAGCCCTTCACAGCTGAATCTGCTCCGGTGGGATAAACTCTGGTTTTGATGAATTCTTTGATGTCATGGTACCAAGGGTGACCGTCAGAAGTTCCCTCTGTGACCAAGCAATGTGCAGGCTTCTCTTGGAGTTGGATCTGTACAGACTCGATCACCAGTTCATCTGGATGTTGAATCATCGAAAACAAAGTAGCCAAGGCGTCGGCAAAGACATTGCGAGTGCGAGGGATGTGTCTAAGTTTCAAATCTCTAAACCTCTTGATCAGATCGAGTAAGCTACAGTGGTACGGCATGATTTTCGAATCCCGAGTCACCCACTGTGGGAGAGTTTGATGCACAAGTAAGTCTGAATCACTGAATACTATCAAATCTTTGATGTCCATATCTAATGCCATCCTTAATCCAAACATGCAAGCTTCATACTCAGCTATGTTGTTAGTACAAGGAAAATTGTAACTTAGTTGCGGCAGGATAATGCTTTCCCTCTGGCGACACAAGTACGGCCCCTATTCCAGCCCCAAAAGAATTTGAAGCACCGTCAAAAAATAACCTCCATCCTTGATATTGCTCATCCATATCTTCCACAGTACCGACAAATAAGATCTCTTCATCGGGAAAATAAGTGTGCAAGGGTTGGCAGTCATCTTCCATTGGGTTCTCTGCCAAGTGATCAGCTATTGCTTGCCCTTTAATCGCCTTTTGCGTGGTAAAGACAATATCGAATTCAGATAACATCATTTTCCATTTAGCCATACGTTCGTTGGCATTAGCTTCTCCAACAAATACTTCAGAGGGTCAGAACGGGAGATGAGATAAGTGGTGTGACTGAGCAGGTAATGCCTTAACTTTTGAGCGGCCCATGCCAAAGCACAACAACTCCTCTCGAGAAAAGAGTAGTTAGTTTCATAGGTGGTGAACTTCTTACTTAAATAATAGATGGCTCTCTCCTTCTTTCCAGATTCATCGTGTTGTCCCAAAATACACCCCACGGCTTCATCGAGTATGGATAAATACATGATCAGAGGCTTCCCTGGCGTTGGTGGTACTAAAACTGGGGGATGAAGCAAATAATTCTTGATTTTGTCGAAGGCTTGTTGACACTCTTCATTACAGTCCATTGGTGCATTTTTCTTTAACAACTTAAACAGGGGTTCGCATGTAGACGTTAGCTGTGCTATGAACCTGCCAATAAAATTGATCTTTCCTAGGAAGCTTTTCACGTCCTTCTGGGTCTTTGGGGTCGGTATATCTTGGATCGCCTTGATCTTCGCTAAATCTATCTCTATACCTTTCTTGCGACAATAAATCCTAGCAATTTACCAGCGGGAGCCCCAAAGGCACACTTCACAGGATTCAACTTTAAATTGTACCTCCTTAGTCTCTCAAACAGTTTTCTCAAATCAATCAAATGATTTTCAACTCTTTTGGACTTGATGATGATGTCGTCAACATAAACCTCCATCTTCTTGTGAGTCATATCATGGAACAAGGTGGTCATGGTTCGCTGATAGGTAGCTCCTGTATTTTTCAAACCAAAGGGCATAACTCGGTAGCAGAAAGTCCCCCAAGGTGTCATGAAAGTAGTCTTCTCTCGGTCCTCATCTGCCATCAAAATTTGATGATACCCAACAAAATAGTCTCCAAAGGATTCAATCTCATGTCCAGCAGTGTTGTCCAAAAGGATGTGAATGTTCGGTAAAGGGAAGTCATCTTTAGGGCTAGCTTTATTCAAATCTCTGTAATCAACACATACCCGCACCTCTCCACTCTTCTTAGGACCTGGGACAGGATTTGAAAGCCATATAGGGTAGTGTGATACCATGATAATCCTAGCATTTAGTTGCTTGATGACCTGTTCTTTTATCTTGAGACTCATGTCTGGTTTAAACTTGCGGGACTTCTGTTTTACTGGTGACATATTTGGGTCGGTAGGTAGTCTGTGGACCACGATGTCTGTAGAAATCCCTGGCATATCATCATAAGACCATGCAAACACATTTTGAAACAAAGTTGAACTCAATCATCTCTCTTCTTTGCTCCTTGTTCAAGTGAATACTAATTTTGACTTCCTTAACCTCTGCCTTAGTTCCACTGTTAATGATTTTTGTTTCTTCTAAGTTCGGCCTGGGTTTTTCCTCATATTGTTCAAGGGTTTTTGAAATAGATTCATACTCATAATCTCCCTTGGTATCGCTCTCATTTTGAATTTTGAATTCTAAAACTTCATATTCATAAGAGATATCGAGACTGCAGTCATCAAATTCCAAAGTAGTGATATCCAAAGGGTCAAATGATTTTATTTGAGGCCATCTGAAAAGAAATAAAATAAATGTGTGAAAGTAAAATGAGTGGAACATAACTGAAGGACAAAAGAGAAATTTCATTTCATTTGGCAAAGAGCAAAATGACAGATAATACCATGGAAGCATAATTAAAGGCATAATTTTAAACAAGCAAAAAGTAAAATAACAAGTGCATTGTTTTTGAAGGCATGATTGATATTAAAGTATGATTCATTTGTAAGGATAATCCCCTCAGATTTACCGAAACCTCCTCCGAGCAGGCAGACAATCGGTAGCCCAATTTTGCATGGCCTCTTGAGGAATCAAAGAAAATTTCGCATTCTCCGCAGGATTGGTGTCAAGGGTGGCCCCGTCTCTATATCATCCTCAGACCTTTCTTCTTCAATCTCTGATATGATTACTCCAGACGGACGAGGAAACGTGTAGTATAGAGGCGGGATGTACATGTTGATCTGCTTTCCTTCCTTTTCCGCTTGCTTGTGTGCCTTCAACTCTCTTATCTTTGGTGGTTGGATGAAAACCGAGTCCGAACGTGTTCTTTTGCGTTGGCACCTCAACCAGCTCTGGAATTCCTTGCAAATTCTTCCCAAAGCCTTTTCCCATCTCAAATTCTCCTCTGATCATCTCCTTGGCCATCATTACACTCGCTCCAGTCAAAACGTGATTAACGAGCGATTTGTCATTAGAGGCCCATCCCACAGAAACTATGTCGGCCGTGTGGTGAGAGGAAACGGAATTTCTTTTGACGTTCTCATCTTTTGATCCAGGGTTGACAACCATAGTGCAATCATCTTCAGCGAACACGGTGATCAATTGGTTATTCACAATGAATCTTAGTATCTGGTGAAGCGAGGATGGCACTGAACCAGAAGTGTGTATCCAAGGTCGTCCTAACAAGACATTGTAGACACTGGTGAAATCCATCACTTGACAAGCCACTTGAAATTGTGCAGGTCCTATCTCCAATACCAGGTCCACCTCTCCCATAAACTCCCTCCTTACACCATCGAAGCCTTTTACTATGGTAGCTGACGGACGCAACTTGGTGTCAGACAACCCTAGTTTCACAAGCGTGTTCCACGGGCAAATGTTCAGCGCCGATCCATTGTCTACTAGTACCCTTGGCAGCAGCTTCCCATTGCAGCGTACAGATATGTATAAAGCCTTGTTATGCCCTATCTTTCGGCAGTCAGATCCTCATCAGAAAAGTAGATGTGGTTGGCAGCTAGCACATTTTCAATGACATGGGAAAATTTTTCCACAGGGAGGTCCTTAGGCACTTGAGCCTCATTTAAAATCTTAAAGTAGCGCCTCCCTATGGAGCTCAGATGTTAACAGTAGGTTCAGGATGGAAATCTGCGTGGGCATTTTCTCCAACTGCTCCACGATCTTGTATTCACTTCGTTTCAACATCTTCAGAAAATTCAAGGCGTTGGCGTTGGTTACAAGTGATTTAGGTGGCAAAGGGCTTTCTTGACCAATTTCAAGGTGCACAAGGACTCTCCCAGATCTCGTGATGGTAGTTACTCTTTCCTCCATGTCCTTATCTCCAAAATGCAGGAATGGTTCATCATAGTTCCACGGCACTTTTTGCAAGTTGTTGACAGGCATTTGTTCAGGGTACTCGAGTATGGATGGCTCTGGCAAGTCCAAAATGAAAGGTTTTTCAGCACTGGATGCTTCAGGGGGGTCCACCTCTACTACAAAGGGCTCTCCTCTTTTTGCTGACGGTTGCTTAATCTTTCCTTCAAAAATATCTTTCATGTTTCTTGTCATGAATTCTTTAGCAGATAAAAGCTTCCTTTCCTTCAAATGGTCCACCCCCATCACCTCATTATCTTTCTTAATGAACTGAGCAGGGTCAACAATTTCCTCGTCCACATTGATCACCCCAACGACGTTTTTATACTCCGAGAGAGGGTTTCTATTGACGTTCGGCCCTTACTCATTCCTTCTTCTCAGAATTATGTCCCCGGCATCCACCATGTCTTGAATTTTATGTTTCAAGGCCCAACAATTAATCGTCGAATGTCCCGACCTTCCAGAATGGTAAGTATAGATAGCGTGGGGATCGTACCTAGGAGGAGGTCCTCAGGGATACAATTTGGGAGGGATAGTGTCAATTTTCTCAGTGGCCTTCAACTGCTTATACAGCTGGTCAACGGGACGACCCAGATCGGTGAAAGTCTGAAAGGTTTTCTGATTTTGCATTTCATTATGCTGAAAAGAAGTTTGGATAGGATTTTGTGGGGCAGGTCTAGGAGCATAGTTCTGACGGGGGTGGGAGATAGGTTGGGAAGTTGAAAGCAAAGATGGGGGGTTCAAATGAA
The DNA here is from genome assembly GCA_013103745.1 of Gardenia jasminoides. Classification (NCBI taxonomy): domain Eukaryota; kingdom Viridiplantae; phylum Streptophyta; class Magnoliopsida; order Gentianales; family Rubiaceae; genus Gardenia; species Gardenia jasminoides. The sequence continues at coordinate 14,388,862 of CM023101.1, forward strand.
TAGGTCGGGGGTGAGACATTTGGGTGGCAGTGTGATAAACAGGCTGATGGTAGGAATAAGGTGAGTATGAGCTTGAACTGGTGGAGTGACTCTGGGTTTTGGGCCTGAAAGATGGGTTTTGATTCTATACAAAAGCAGCTTCTCCTTCCTTCTTTTTAAACGGGAGTTTTCTCCCACTGCTATTCTGTCCTTGCAATGCTTCCAATTGCTGTTTCAGGGCGGTCACATTAACAATTTTTCTAGCTTTAACAAACTCATCATATTCCTCCAACTTATTGACAATTGCAGCAAAAGACCTCCTAGTCATTCGAAAAATCTCCTCAAAATAAGGCAGATCATAAGACTTAATGAAAGTACGTACAATCTCCTCTTCCGTCATGGGAGGCTCAACTTTAGCGGCCAACTTCCTCCACCGCTTACCAAATGACTTGTGATCTTCTGAGGGCCTTCTCTTGGTTCCCTCAAGCGTGGTTCTGGTCGATGCTAGCTCATAATTGTATTCGTACTGCTTCACAAAAGCAGTCGACAAATCCAGCCAAGAATTAATTTCATTCGACTTCAAGTTTGAATACCAATCCAAAGCATACCCCTCCAAGTTCTCAGGAAACAGACGCATGGGCAAGTTCTTATTATCTATTGGCTTACCAAATTTGTTGGCAAACATCTTAAAGTGCATCATCATACTTGCTGAACTTGGGGGTCTTGAAACCCACTGGCAGCTGCACGTCAAGGAACAGGCAAAGGTCGTCATAGTCCAGGCCACTGTGTTGATTTAGTCCCTGGTTCTTCCTTATGAACTCATCGAATTTATCCAGCCTTTTCAGCAAATCTTTGTCGACTGGTGCAATAAGATCATCCACTACTGGTGTTCCTTGGGAAGTCAGATCCCACACAAAAGGTTCAGTAGTATGGTATTGAGGCTCTGGAGGGTGAGGAGGCATGTTTAAAGTGATCTGGGGTTGAGTATGAGGGTTTGTCTTTTTGGTCGGGTTTAGTAGGATGTAATTAGGATGGGAATGTGGAAGATTGGTGTTGTGATGAGAAAATGTAACATCGTATAGGTTAGAAGTAGGGGGGACAAAAGTAGTTTGAATATTGGTCAGGAAAGGGAGTTGACTATCTGTCACAGGAGGGTTACTAACAGCGGGTTCATGCTCATTCGAGACACCTCTTCCACTGTTATTTGCCGCCAACTGGTCAATTACACGCCTTTGCGCAGCCATCTCAACGCTCATCTCATTAAACCTTCCCAGTACTTCACTTAACTGAGCTCCCAACGCAGTAAAGTCGGGCGAAGTGACCAAAGCATTCCTATCTGAGTCTTCTGGTGCAGAACTCATGTTTACGGGTTACTTCAAACTCTTGCTTTTGGATCGGGTAACGATGGGACTTCTGCGTGGACGTATTTTTAAAAGTACCTGAGTGGGAAGAGAAGCACACTTTAGAAGCTTATTTCCAAAGGGAGTTGTGGAGATTTATTTGGAAGAAAAAAAGAAAAAGAGTGAAGTTAGTGATTGTTTATATAATTCAGATGCATGTCCTAGAGGGGAGCCCTTTTGTGCCAAGAGTAGGCCTAGCATGATGCAATACTTTCAAGGTGAGGCCCGTTCATCAAACCTGAAATTTGACACTAGTGGAAATGATGAAAAAGTTCTTCATTAGCAAATTCTAAAACTTCATAGTCTACATCATCTCTTGAAGGCGTTCTTGTACAAAACCATTGAATTTTTTTAGCCTATCTATTACAGCATCTTTTGGATCTTTAGAGTAGGGGTTCCTCATGCGCTCAGTTTGGTCATATAGTTCGGCACATTTCCATTTCAAGTCTTGGTTTTTTTTTTTTACATCTCTTCATACATCTTCTTATTCTTGTCTGCCAAATCCTTGTTTGCTTGCACGGATTGCTTCAATTGTACATTCTCTTTATCCTTTGCCTCAATGATCGCCATCAGTCTCTTGACTTCATCGGTCTGCGCCTCTTACAGTTGTCTTCCATCACGATTCCTAAGCCAGTCTTCATACTGATGTGTGACCAGAGCCAACTGTTTATGTTGTGGAATGTAAGCAATATCCTTATCCTTGGACAACGTTTCCCATGCTTGCGTGATCGGTACCTTTATTAGAATTTCGGCCGGACAGATTCCCTTGTCAAAAATAATGGTGAAGTTGGTCAAATCGGGTAGAGGCGGTAGTCCTTGAACGCATCCCAACTGTCTCAAAAATCTCTTTGGAGTGTAGCTCATAATGCCTTGAGTTCTTAGCAACGGTATAAAATCAGAGGATTTGGTGCGAAGAGTCAGATCGAGGCAGTCCGTCCAATCTAGTACCCATCTAATCTTGTGATCTGGTAGTGTATTCAAAAAATCCATCCATTCTGAAGCATTCCTTGGTAGGTTATTCCTATCTACTTTCTTGTAATGAGTAATCAGCCAATTGTATCCAACTAGAGGCACACTATCAGGAGCGGGTAGTTGTCTTTTGAAATGCTCCGTAGCCCACATGTGTAGAATTCGATTCGATCCATGGAAGAACTTCACTCCCTTTTGGCAATTTGTACAAGCTACGAAGATGTCTGCTAATACGGTTGGTACTATAGAGCTTTGTCGATTTCCAATCCCATAGAACAGGTCATTCATAAGCTTGGTGATCTTAAAACCAATTTTTCTGTCTCTTCTTGGAAATAAATAGACTCCTGCCATGACAAATCCATATACTCATGGCCTTTTGTGCTCCCAGACAGCTTTGGATTTGAACGAAAAATCTTTGGCATATTTGTCGAATCCATCTCTTACAGCAAACCTATCAAACAAAAACCTTACATCTATGCTTTGATCTGACCCTAGTACCACAGACTCCTTTAATCCAGTGAAGCGACAGAATTCAGCCTTTCCAAAAGCAAAGGGGAATATCACAGCAGTACCTTCTACTGATAAGTTAAGAAGACCAGATACCTCCTCAATTGTCATAGTAAATTCCTTATTTCTTATCCTAAATGCTGAACAGTTAGGGTCTCATAGTTGGATTAGAGCCTCTACCAAATACCCATCAGATTCTATGTCCTTGAAATCCCCAATTGGTCCGAGATATATTGCTACTTGGTTGATCTCGCTTGGTGGGAGAAACCCGGGCCATAGCTGAATTTCCACTGGAACTGCTAACAGTTGCTTGATACGTCTAGGTCTATCCATCTGAGTCATGTCAACTGGGTCAAATACCTTACCTACAGGCCCCACCTATTTAGTTTTACTGAAATTTAAACGTGAATCTCCTATAGAGGGTTATGTACCTAGGAGAAGTGAGGTGGGCGTAGGCCTATAATGGGATTTCCTAAGTGGCGTTCCCTCTATGGTTAATGCATAATGTCATCTTATTAAAGCAAGTAAGGGTGTAAAATGAAACATAGCCTATAGGAGCCCCATTTGAATGCCAGGGTAAGCCTAAAAGTGATATGTAATTACAACTTAAATGCAATAGATACAAATTCAAACGTGCAATAGCCTATCTAAAAGGATGGCTTGTCTTAAAAGAGTGCCAAGACTCTTACTTTCTAGAGTTTGTGAAATGCAAGAAAAAGGAAGACAACAAAAGGTTAGTTTAATCGACAGATATCACGTAACACATTAAAGCAACAAATTGTACAAGAATAAAGAGGGGTGGAATCCCTCCTCTCGTGCCTAGTGATCCTTAATAGGGTAAGATGGACTCTACCCTAGGCAATTCTAACATGGATGCATGAGGTTGAGCTCACAATGCATCTAGACTCGACAAAGGTTACAGGCTCCCAAACCTTCAGACTAAAAGGCAAAAGGTCATCAATCCGAATACCTCAAGTCGGTGGTTCAAGTGATCCCCTGGACATTGCTACGTGCACGTCGTGCCACGGCCACATGTCCAAGTAGATCAATCCTAATCCTAATAGGGAGGAGTGTCATGACAAGCCACTAAAGTAAAAAAAATAGGGTCAAAGTAAAATACATATGCACGTATGAAAGTGATTCCCTTTAAGAGGAGGGATTCAAATACCAAACGTTCTCGAGGCTCTAGGGTAGATGCACACCCACCCTAAATGCAAGGCGCGGTACAAGTAAATATCAATACAAATAAATAAACAAATAATTCATTCATCATGTACGTGATGTGTAATGAACGATTGCGGGAAAAAATCCTAAAAAAAAAGAAAAGAAAACGAAAAAGGAATGCTAACCTAAAACATCCAAATGTGATATATAAGAAAGTTAGAAAAATGAAATAATCAACTAAAACAAGTGCTCGGGCCCTCTTAGAAAAGTCCCCAGTGGAGTCGCCAAGCTGTCGTGCCCCATTTTTGAAAAAGGAAAGAAAACTCATCGTTTTTGGGTTTTTAGTTGAAAAAAAGTTTTTTTATTTAAAAATTGATTTTTGACTTTTTTGAAAAATAAAAATAAATGAAATGGGTCATGGGACTAAAAATGCAACGATTTGGACCTAAAAACAAAAGTCTAGAAAAGGGTTTTTAGAAAAATTTGGAGTCGCCACTTGGTATGGAGTTTAGGTGTACCAAGTCACCCAAAAATTTTAATTAATGAAAATAAACTGCGAAAACCCTTTTTAGACGACTCCAGGTCTTTAAAAAATTAGAGAAAAAGATTCGGGAGTCATGGTTGAAAGAAGGGAAGGCAAAGATTCGATGTTACTCGTCTCTAAGGCACCCTTCTAACCTAACAAAAGTTAGTTGCATGATTTAGTTAAAAATTTCCTAATTCTAATTTTAAAATTTATCACATTTGGATGTTATCTATATGGATACCAAACCTAAACCTAATGTTGGGTCGGGATGGGCAAAATGTCTCCTTGAAGTTTGATTAGAATTGATCAAATTAGTTGTGTCATCCAAATTTGATCCCTCGAGGAGGTCACAAAAAATGCAAATGATGAGATTTGAAAAAACGGAAAACTAGGATTTTCAAAAGAAATACAATTTTTATAAAATCTCTAAGGAAAAGAAATTGGATTTTTTGAAAAAATGAATTTTTTTAGTGCAAAAAAGGAACTTGATTTTCAAAAGATGAATTTTTAAGAAAAATGGATTTTGACTTTGAATTACTAAACAAGAAGAAGAAACTTGATTTTTAAATAATGATTTTCATAGAATTTAAAATAATGCACATGTATGTCCTAAAGAGGGATAATGCAACATAATGGGAACGGGGACCTAAGTTCGTGAGTTCAATTTTCCTTTTTATAGAAGGAAATAAAAGCATGTTAAGGCTAAAAAGCCATACTTGCTCTTTTCCCTAATTCAAAAGGTGATGCTCATCTAAGCATGCAAATGGACTAACTAAATTCTAATGTCCTAAATGAAATTCGATTTTTGAAACGATAGTTTTTAAGAAAATAGGGGATAAGGGTGAGAGGGAAAAAGTAAGTAGATGAATTTAAAGCCTTAAAAAAAAAGGTGGAACATACATGAGGTGCAATGGATGAACCACACAACACATGATTCTAGCAACGGAAGGGCCTAATGGTCTAGCATTGGACTAGCCCATTTCTATCAAGTCTCACTAGCGTTGGACTAGTGAGAAGACATGGGAGAAGCCACAACTAGCATTGGACTAGTGTGGTGGCGACATGCAATTGCCATTCATAATAAAAGCATGCAAAGCATAATTAAAACGAGTAAGACATATGAAGCACATAAGCACATAAACACATAACACATAAGTATAATATCTAGATGCAAAACCCTAGGAAAGAACATAACCTAAACACATAAGCACATAAAGATTATTACATTCAGGGCCCTAATTACAATCTACGGGGGGAAGACGTAAAAGAAAACTAAAATAATTACCTATTCTATTACAACTTGGCCTTCAAGAGCCTCTTAACCACTTGCAAAGAAATTAAATGACATAAATAAAATTCTAACTAATGAAGCATTTAAAACCCATAAAACACATAGGAACACATAAGAACACATAATAGAGGAAAGAAGTTACCATCCCTTGATGTGATGCCTCAACTGAATTCTTAAATGAAAGGAATGGTTGTCTAAGACTCAATGTCAACAAAAAGGGATCAAGGCACCAATTTAAAGGAAAAATTAATCAAAAATTCAAAGAAAAGATATCAAAACAAATTGCGCAAGAAAATTGGACAAGATTGGAAAACATGAACACTAGAGTAAGTTTCTGGAACAAAAGAGCAGGAAATAGCAACAAAATTATAAAAAGAGAGGTTACACGGACAGTTACGCAGAATAAATCTGCGCAACCTAGTCCGCGTTACAGGCAAAAATCGAAGTTAAGAGGGGAAACACGGACAAGAAACGTGGACCAAGCCACGTAACTACCCGCGTCTCTTTCCATCTGCAAAATATCCAGGAAGATTGCTTCCAGTTTTTCAACCAAAAACACAAATAAACTCATCAGAGACGGCAGGATCAATTTCAAGGCATAAATACTATCATTCAGATCATATCAAGACAAGCTAGAAACAAAAAGGGTGAATCTTAAGCATCAATATCACCAAATAGACAGAAAAGGGGAAAGAGAAGAACTGTCAGGTTAGAAACGCGGGGTGTTACGCGGACTGGCCTGCGCAACTACTCCGCGTTTCTTCACATCTTCAAACATTCAAACAGAAACGCGGAGTGTTACGCGGATAATGCCGCGCAAGTTGCCCGCATTTCTTCACATCTTCAAAACGCGAAGGACATTTTTCCAGAAACTTTACAGAAAATACATCAAAATCAACACAGGAGCATCGAACGTCTGATTCTAAAAATCAACACAAGTCCACGGACCTTACCAAGTTTACATAAACGCAATCATACTTAAACCACAACATAGAATCATTATTATCTATCATAAAACTCAAAAAAAAAAAACTCATGACCTTGATTCCACCAAAAGGTCACACTTTTCAACATGATTTTTGTTCAAAGGACAAAAATAAGGATGGGGAATCACCTGAGCCTCTTTTCTTACAAGAGGATCGCAAGGAAGAGAGACGAATTTCAGATTGAAAGTGATCTCCTTCTTTGCTCCCGGAGTTAACTTCTTAGCAACTTGAAGGCCGGATTTGAAGGTTCTACGGTGGTTTTCTCTAATGTAGTTCTTCACAAGAATTGTTCCTCTATATCTCAAGTATTCCCAGAAAAAATTTTAGCTCTAAACTCCCTAAAACAAAGGAGATCTTGCCCTTTAAAGTCGGCTGCTCAACCTGAAAACCCTAAGAAGAAACTTTCTTTTTCTTCTTCTTTTTTTTTTCTTTCCTCTTTTTTCGTTTTCTGTCTCCTAGCCTCTATCTTCTCACTCCCGTCCCTTCAGAAAACCCTACCATGAATTATTTATAGCCACTCTACCCTAGAACCAATGGCTTGGATACTTTGGGGGTTTTGTGGTTAATCTTGATCCTTGGATGGGTTTTGTTTGTGTCTTAAGGATCAAGGGTGATCTGGGTATTAACTAAATAGGTTTCTTGACGCTTAAGTACCAGAAATTACAGCTGGAAATGAGTGAGAAAGGGCTTGGAAATTTTGCGCGCGTAATAATAATTTTGTTTCGTCTCTGATCGTGTTACGCGGACAATCCTGCGTAATTGGTCCGCGTTTCGGTTTTTTGACCCTTTTTTTTCATAAAAAGCTACAAAATAAGAAAATATGTTAGAATATTCAAAAATAAATAACTAAATACTAATAGATAAAAGAATTGAAATAGTCAAAATTTGGTGTCTACAGGACCTAAATAAGGATTGTAAGGGGAGTTATCAGGCCATTCCTGAAGAACTTTTATGCCCAGGTGCTAAAGCTATCTCTAAGCGTGTCGAGTTCATCGCAGCAAACCCCAACATCTATAATGTGATAACACAGCACATGAGGCGAAATGATAAGGCCGAAGCCTCGTGAGACCATTTCTAAAGACATTCTCCTGAGGAAGAATCCAATGAGGTTCGCCCGAAGAAGAAGTATGAACCCACAAAATATTAGGAAAGGTCAATGGCCTTAGTTTCTGAAGTGCCCCATTAGAATTATTTCAGACATAAGGAGGGGACCAATGTCTCGGCTCAAGGTTCTAAATTGTATGGGGATAACTTGAGAGCCCCTCTATTCACCCTGAACATCAATGAGGAACTTTTTCCTCTGAATGATAAACTTTCAAGCGTTCCCTATTATGATGGCAAAGGTGACCCTAAAAATCATGTCCATGCAGTCATTTTGGCATTTCAGCTATATGAGGTCTCCGAATCTATTATGTCCCGAGTTTTTCCTCACTTCTTGCAGGATAATGCATGAAAATGATTATGAAAACTAGGACCTAATAGTATCTCATCCCTTGAGCAATTGGTTTGTTCATCCATCGCTTTGTTTTGTCCAAAAAAATCACCAAGATATTGGCTTCTCTTATGAACATAAAGCAACATCCTGATGAATCCCTTTGTTCTTGCATGGCACACTTCTCAAAGGAAAGTGTGCAAATCCTTGATCTCAATGAGTAGGTTATGTTGGTAGCCTTCATCCATGGGTTATAATCTAGATATTTCAATAAGGACCTTCATCATGACTGCCTTTCAACTTTGAACGAGCTTTGGAGATAAACCAACAAATATGTGACAACCCCACCTCCCCCTTAGGCGAACCAAAGGGTTCGGCGGACCGCCTGCCCAACTCTCGCCGGGACTCACTATAGTCCTTAATTAATTACAAATTAAAACTCCAATAAATAATAATTACAATTCTAAAACTCCAGAAGTACAAAAATGCTAAAATCCACAAGTACGTCCCAGTAGTAAATACAACCCAAGTTCTCCAAAATATAAATTACAACTCAACCAAAATTATGCAAGATATTCAAATAATAAATACATTTCCAATTAATCCAAATACACCAAAAGTCCAATAGTCCAAGATTACAATTAGTACATGAGATAATCCTGCCAGTCATACTACGAAAGATCCCTTCCTACTTTCCTTCATCTCGAGCCCTGTGGGGGGAAAAAATAAAATATTTTGGGGTGAGCTAGAAGCTCAGTGAGTATCCAGTGAAAATAAGAAAATTCACGTTTTATCAAATTCATGGACATTTGAATTAAATACTTTTGTAAAATATTTGAGTCTTTAAAAAAAACTACATGTAAGTTGAGAACATGGTCACACATTCACCTTGAAAACATTTAAGAATTTTTTTTTTAAGATGAGACAATAAATAGGCAAACAAATAGACAAATCTCACATTTAGTGTAAAATAAAAAAATACATGCAAATAAAGGATATAGGTGGCTTCCAAAAGCCAAATCCACAAAAGCTTGATCGAAACATAAGCCGTTGAATCTCCGTCAACGTTTGAAGTCAAGAACCAGGTCCGAAGACACCACTTACACCACAACCGTCCACCAATCATCCCCCTTACCGGGCCCGAACATCTCAACTAATCAAGTTTGGGTAATACTCGAGTATACGAAGCAAGCTTTAAGTATGGTCGATGAGATAACTCTCCAATCGACTTAATCAAGATCAATGTACTGAGATGGTATGAGAGGTGCCTCCCACTCTAATTGAGTATGACACATACTGCCGTTCAGTAAACAAATCAGATGTAGGACAGAAACGGGATGAGAGGTACTTCCTACTCGGCTTGAGCATGGTACATACTACCGCTCAGCACTTATAAATCAAGCCCTTAATCAAGAACAAAGTACTGGGTCGGGATGAGAGGTGCCTCCCACTCTATTCGAGCGTGACGCATGCTGCCGCCCAGCACTCACAAGTCATGTATAGGCCATACACACACCACAAGTTTCATAATTCAAAGATACAAAATTTCAAGTAAAAGAGATTGAGTGTGATAAAGTACGCACTCATCTCATTCACAATAACTTATGAGAGCATTTAATGTTCACAATTCACAAATAAGCCAAATGATCATGTAAGTCACATGTTCAAGTAATCCATTTAGTTAAATTGGTCAAGCAAACAGGCAATGGAATACTCACAAATCCTTCATAAATTATTCCACTTGTAAAAGCAAATTTTACTTGGAAATAGTGATAAATCACTTCCTTATAAATACTAGTAAACATTTTAACAAATCATTCCTTTGTAACAATAGCAAGATTCTTCATTTGAAAAGGAGTTGGAACACTCACCAGTAATGAAAGATTACACGTCAATCTCGGATATATTTTCTGGGTCAAAATCGATGCCTGAAGTTAAATTCATAATCAAAATAAAGTTTAACTTAAGAAAATGGACAACCAAAATATTCAAATCTAGGGTTTCTAAAATAAAAGAGATTAGAGTCTAGCCAATCAAAACTTAGATGAACTAAGATCTACCCAGGTTAGTTTTTCAAAAGTGTCGCCAAGGTTCAAAAGTGAATTGGAAGTGGAAATCAAAGAAGAACCCAAGTACAATCTGGGTCAATGATTCAGGTACAATATGGAGTGAAAATATTCATTTGAACCAAATAAAAGAAAGATTGAACTAAGAAAAGTGAAGAAAGGAAATGCAAGGGTGAAGAACTAATGATGACAGCTTTGTCATCCCTCGGTATTTTAATCATAACTGTGGCTACACTTATCGGATTGGGGTGTACTTTATGGCGTTTCGAAACTAAGACATAGCCCTACAACTTTCATGAGAGGTCAGACATCAATTCATGCTTATTCAAGGTCAAAATGGCAAATCTCAGAGTCGCAAGAATACTGCCAGATTGGTGACAGGTTGGCCGAGCAGTCTCGGGAAAATAGCCATAACTCAACATAGGAAAATCAAAATCAAGCTCTGTTAGTGGTGTTTAAAACTAGGTTCATAGAGATTTCTAACAGTATAAGGCTCGGGCTCTAATTCATTTTCTACAGTCAACAGTAACCTCGGGAAGTTCACTGTTTTTCATTCCTGATTTCCTGCAAAATTTCCAGCTTTGGTGTAACTTCATCTATTAATTCTTTAAAGTTAATTCCATCACTTAACAAGGTATTTAACATGCTAAAATAGCAATTAGTTCCATCATCCAAGCATCATAAATCAACAAACATTTCATCAAACACTTGGTAGCCTACAATGAAAACCTAAGTTCTAGTTATCAAACTCAAGAACTCTTCCATGATTCTCCTCTCCAAACACCCACAAGCACTTTAATCTCATCTAACTAGCATCCCTTTTAATTTGAAGCTCATTAAAGCATAGATAAGTGAGCGGTTACCTTGCAAGTAGAAAGAGAAATTTCACCCAAGAGCTTTACTCCTTGCAACCAAGCTTGATGCCCAAGTAGTAATCTAAGCTAGGGTTTCACTTGAAGATGTTTTTTCCTCACTTAAAATGGCTAAATCAAGCTTAGGGTTTTAGTGATTTTCTCCTTCATGTGGCCGGCCAAGAGAGAGAAGAGTGGAGGGAAAATTAGTTCAAATTTTTGAAGATGAGAGATTAAATAGAAAGTCTTAAGTCAAGGCTTTGTTAGATTGTTGACAAGTGTCATCTTCTTGGCCAAAAATAGGATAATATCTTTGCAAATTGCCATCAAATCCCTTAATGTAAAATGTTATCCACTTAATACCATATAAGTTTATGTATTTGGCTACATGAAACATGTAAAATACAATTCCAAATTAATTTCATACAATACATACAAAATAGAGTACTTAAGGAAAATAATGCACTTAATGAAAATTGTATGCTACCAATGTTTAAAGAAAATGATATGCACTTAAATAGATAAAATGACAGGCAATTCATGAAAAATTTTGGGTTTTCACAAGAAATATAAACAAATAATTTAAGAAATTTTGGGTGTATAAATCAAGAAATTTCGGGTCCTCACAAAATACATCCAGGATGAAGATTCCAATTGCTTTAAGAAGGAAAGACAAGTGGCCTTCTCAGCTACTAAGAGGTGTCGAGGAGTCCAGTCACCTCGAGACATACCCAATACATTTTCAGGCAACCCCCGAGATTGACCCAGTGTGTTTGATAGGATTAGCAAGGGTAAGTCCCCTATGGCCGACCAGGGTCTTACTCCTCTTAATGCTACCCGATCCTATATCATAGGGACATCAGTCATGAGACCGAGGACTGTAATGATTTAAAAAAAGAGATTGAGAGTTTAATCAAAAAAGGGTACTTAAAGCAATTCATCAGGAAAGATAGAGGATCGGATCGATGGAAAAATCATTGCGATGATAGGGTACAGGACTATCGTAGAGATAACAATACTGCCCGACCCGATCGGCAACCCCTACCTCCACTCAAATCCTCATATGAATCAGGACCGTCCCTAACTAGTGTCATAAACACCATCAATGGTGGTTCTAACAGATAGGGATAGCCAAATGTCAAGAAAGAGGATATTTTGATAGATGGGATCGGAAGAAGTGGGGATAAACTCTCGCTTGACAGAGACCATCACCTTGGACCTTTCAATGCCGTACCCTCCACCTCTAATTATCATGAAGCCATTGTCAGCCAAGTGATGGCAAACAACTACTTAGTGAAGAAGGTCTATCTAGACGCTGGCAATCCACTGATATCTTGTACTACAGAGCCTTCCAACAAATGAATATATTAGATAATTAGCTCACTCCAGTCCGAATTCCATTCTTGCGGTTTGGTGGTCAAGTTATATATCCCAAGGGCATGGTCACTCTTACTGTGACCATAGGCACGCAGCTTTGGGTACGAAAGGTCCCAATTAATTTTATGGTGGTGAAGGCATCTCCTACCTATAATATGATCTTTGGTCAACCAACTTTGAATGCCCTTCGTGCCGCCATATCTACCTATCACTTGAGGTTTAAGTTTCAAACACCAAACGGAATAGTTGAGGTAATCAGTGATATCAAAACTGCTCGAAAATGCTGTCTCGCTACTTTTCGGGGAGTTTTAGAAGGACAGCCTTTGGCGTGCCCCTCCTCGCTATCGAGCCATTCCATTTTTAGTTACTCTAAGAATCATCACAACTCGAGATTCAGTATTCTATGATAGAGATACCAATAAACCTAGATAGGCCTAAATGGATAATAAGGTTGGATGAATCTTGCACCCATAAATGCTACAACAGTTAGAAGATTTGCGCCGACAGTATAAGAAGTTATTCACATGGTTGACCGAGGATATGCCTGGGATGCCCAAGGACCTCGGTTCAAAAATTTAATGTTGATCCCAAGGTTGAACCTATCCAGCAGAAGAACCAGCACTTGGCCTAGAAAGAAGTGAGGCCATCAACGCCGAGGTGGAAGGCTTCCTATCTACAGGCATAATTAAATAGTTTTACCATCTCACTTGGTTGGCAAACCCCATGATGGTTAAGAAAGACACGAGGAGTTGAAGGATGTGTGTTGATTTACCAATCTGAATTAGGCATGCCCAAAAAATTATAATCCTTTCTCCCTGATAGATACACTGGTAGATTCTTCAGTGAAAAATGAGGTCTTTTGCTTTCTTGACACGTTTAAAGGATATCACCAGATCGGAATAGATGAGAAAGATTAACAGAAGATAGCTTTCGTTACAGATCGGAGAGTTTTCTGCTATATGACGATACTATTTGGGTTGAAGAATGCTGGAGCCACATACGAGAGACTAGTAAATAAGATCTTCAAAAGGTAGATTGGGAGAAATATGGAAGCATACATGGATGACCTCCTCATAAAGAGTTGAAAAAAGAGAACTTGATTAACGATCTTGCTGAAATCTTTGAAATTCTACAAAGTAGTAAGATGAGACTTAATCCTAAAGAATGCATATTAGGATATCCTTAAAAAAATTGCTCGGATTTATGGTTTCAGAAAGATGAATAGAGGCAAATCTAGACAAAGTCTAACTTATCCAGGAGATGGCTGCCCCGAAAATACTGAAGGATGCACAGAGGCTTACGGGTCGACTGACAGCCTTGCATAGGTTTTTATCCCATTCTGCTATCTAAAGTATGCCATTCTTTAAAATTTTGAAGAAAAGTGACCACTTTACTTGGTCGGAGGAGTATCAATAGGCCTTCAAAAACCTAAATGAATATTTATAATCCTTGCCAACCCTGGTTGCTTCCACTTTGGGAGAAACCCTTTTTCTTTATTTGTCTGCTATCTCTAAGGCTATCGGTGTGGTCTTGGTCAAAGACGAGTCAGGGACTCAGACACTAGTGTATTATATTAGTCGAGCTCTTCATGGACCTGAAGATGCACGCTTATGGAGAAACTCGTGTTATGCTTGATTCATACTGCCTGAAGGCTCAAGCTGTATTTTCAATCACATCCCATCTACATGTTGACTAACCAACCGATCTAGCAAATCTTGGTGAGACCCGAGGTCTCGGAGAGATTGACAAAGTGGGCCATAGAGCTGGGCAAGTTCGATGTTGAGTACAGGCCGAGATCTTCCATCCAGGCTTAGGCCTTGGTTAATTTTATAGTCAAATTCACTTTTGGCCAAAATCAAGCCCTGATGGAAATATCCTCGGTTCCTTGGGACTTGTATATTGATGGGTCATCTAACTGAGGGAGTAGTAGGGCAGTCTCCTCTGATCAGTCTTGAGGGTGCTGAGTGCAGTAATGCCTTGTCGTTTAATTTTCTAACCTCCGACAATAAAGTAGAGTATGAGCCACTTATTACTAGATTAACCCTGACCGAGACATTGGAGGCTCAGAAAATTAATGTATGTAGTGATTTTCAATTGGTGGTTCATCAAGTGCTTAAGGAATATGAGGCCAAAGAGGATAACATGCAGAAGTATCTCACTTGGGTCATGCAACTCAAGGAAGAAGATTTTGAGTCTTTTGAAATTATTCTCATTCTGAGGTCTAGAAATAAGCATGCCAACACCCTCTCAAAATTGGTTTCGACTTTCTACACCCCATTATCAAGGACAGTTCTAATAGACGTCCTCCGACATCCTTGTTTTGAAGATGACATAACATTACCTATTACTGAGTTTTCGATTTGGATGGATCCTTATATAGCCTACTTGACTTGGGGAGACCTCCCGTCAGACAAGGTCAAGGCAAGACGTATTCAATTATGAGTTGCCAGGTACACATTCCACAAGGGTACACTTTATAAGAGGTCTTACATGGGTCCTTGGCTAGGGTGCATTAACTCCGAGAAGGGAAAATATATATTTTAGGAGATACATGAAGGCCTCTACGATTCACATGTAGGTCCTCGGACCATGTCTAGGAAAGTATTGCACCTGGAATATTATTGACCTTTCATGCAATAGGATTCTCATTCCCTCGCACAAACCTACTTTGCTTGCCAAGCCCAACTTCAGAGAACCATCTTCTAGTGGTGGACTTAATTTCGATCACATCTTCATGGCCTTTTGAGCAATGAGGAATGGATTTGTTAGGTCCTTTCCTGAGGGTCCTAGATGGGTGCACCTAATTGATTATTACAATAGACTACTTCACCAAGTGGGTAGAGGACGAACCCCTCACCAATATCACAGGAAGGTCCGTCCAGAAATTCTTCTAGAAGCAAGTGATATATCACTTAGGAATTCACTAAGTGATTGTTTCTAACAATGGCTGATAATTTGCCAAAAACCTCTTCAGAGGATAGTGCAAGGCCTTGAAGATTAGACAGCATTTTATGTCAGTAGGACGCCCTCAAACAAATGGTCAAACCGAGAACCGTAACAAAGTCCTTTTGCATGGCATCTAAACTCGCTTGGAACAAGCCCACAATTCTTGGATAGAAGAACTCCCAAGTGTACTCTGGGCTTATTAGACTATACCTCAGATAGCTACTTAAGAAATTTGATTTTCATTAACTTATGGTACTGAACTTGAGGTCCCTACCGAAGTCGGCATTCCAAGTCCGAGATTACAAAGTCTTCTTAATAAGGACAACACATTCAAATGGCAGATTGACTTGGACTTGCTAGAGGAAAGGAGAGAAATCACATCTATCCATTCAGCAAATTACAAGAATGTATTAGCTCGTTACTATAATACTTTGAAAATTTTCTTTCATCCCAAATATTTGGTCTTGTGGAAGAACTCGGTCAACCGAGCCTTCGCTCAAGGAAAGTTGGATCCAAAATGGGAAGGACCATACCAAGTTATTGAAGCCAACCTAAATGGATACTGCAAATTAACCTACTAAGATGGATCTCTGATTGCACGCACTTGGCATTTCTCCAATCTTAAAAAGTTTCATTCATGATTCGATGTATTGCACACTGTTAGATCACTTCAGTCGATACAATAATAAAATCTTTAAATTTGCTGAGGCCATTATCACATTTATATACATGCTTTTCTTTTCTATTATTGATATCATAGTTGGAATGGTTCACTTGCCCATTTTTTACAAATGTTTAGTATGTTTCATTATGAAAATAATAGTAAAAATTGGGGGGAAACAAATGTATAATTGCCAAAGCTCAGAAGACATAAGAAAAGAGAGAAGATACTTTAAAAGAAGATGAAGAGTTTAGAAAAATGAAATCTCATTCATGAAAATTGAAGTACAGAAATTAAGGTTCAACAGGAGTGTAAGGTAGAAACACCGAAAACCCTAACCACATAGACCTATTCTATAAGCATGGCACTAGGGGAAGCTGAGGCCCAGTTGGATGTGCTTCAGATGATTGCTCGGTGGCTACAGCCCCTTTTGGAGGAACTTGATCGATTGGCTGAGAGGGATCTTGTGAAGTGCCCTCTCTTGTTTCCTACTCGGCTCCATTCTCTTTTGGCACTTGGCCTAGAAGGCCTCAGAAACCTTCTTGACCTTCCTGCCCCTCTTCATGTCTTGCAGGCATAACTCCGAAAGGTCCTTTGCTTGACAATCGTACTTAGGCTTCTCATCCAGTTTAAATACTTCATATACTTTGGCATGGAGCCCCTTAATCTTTTGCATGGCTTTGGTATAGATAAAACTATAGTTCAGCCTTGACAACTTGACCAGGTCCTCCTCCAAGTCTTTGACTCTTGGTAGTTGTGGACGGCAGTTAGTCTGGAGAAAGTCACTCCATTTCGAAACTTTTCCTCTACATCGGTAGCCTTTTTCTCGATCTCGTCCACGGCTATTTGAAGAGACTCATTCCAAATGTTGGCTTTCTTTAGGTAAACTCGGCCACTTGTCGAGCCTTGTTAGTCTTTTCAGCTAGATCCTCGGCCTTTTTCAGCCATTTCTCCCAATCTCTCACTTTTTTACCAAGCTGTCATACTGATTGATGATATCGGCTATGGAGATGTTGACCTATATCGGACAAATTAAAGTTAGCAAATTATAGCCTAGAAAAGGAGAATTCAAAGGTAAACTAAAATCTTATCATGGCCTGGCTGTAGTGGAGATCTTCGATGAGTCTCTCAGGAGGTTTACACTTGGAGTGCTCCAAGTCCCAAGGTAATACTGCCCCGAGGCATAAATCCTAAGCTACATCAGGATATACGGCATGATCATTCATTTTGATCCACCACTCCAGACAGAAGTGATTAGGCGCATGCATCATGGCCCCTCAATTGATATTCATCGGTGGGACTGAGTACTCATCCCATATCTAGGGGAGGATGAGTTCTATAGAAACCTTTGGGGGTACCATCAACCCTTTCCATTTCCGTGCCTCTGTGTAGGGACCTTGGGAAATAAGGGTGTCAATTGGTCAAACCCTGGCCTTTGGATCCTTGCTGACACCATGGGTCTTGAGACCACCACTAAGGGCAAAGCCATAGCAGCTGTTACTCCCGAAATTTGTGAAGGGAACTTTGATGCTAAGAAACTGGATGTCTTCTGTATCTTGGCAGCAGGCTGCCGCTCCTTGAAGGTCTTGAGAGTCCTCTTTTTCTTTTTTATGATGTTTGATCCCTCCGAAGCGATCGTATCAGTCATCCTCACCACTGTAAGAAAGATCATTATCAATTTGTTATTAAGGAAACATAGCTGAGAATGAAAGGAGAGGAAATTATGATGCTTTTTTGAGCCGAGGACAATAAAAGGGATTAGCCCTCATATGTTGAGTTAATGTGGTATTTGTAAGAGCTCAAGAATTTATATTCATTTTATGCGTGTGTATAGAAAATTTAACTATATGTTCATTTTATTTTGTATCTTAAGTACATAGGTATAAAATTAAAACTTTGTATAATTAAGTTAAGGACCCAATGATTGTTACAATAAGAATTTTGGGGTTATAACACAACCAACATAGAAATTTCATGGTAAAAATAAAAATTCTTCCCTTCCATGCAAGTGTTAGGACAAATGTCTAAAGCCCCAAGCCACTTGTTCAAATTCTTGTGAAAAGATCTAATAACCCTTGAACCTTCAATAATCTACCATGCAACCACATGACCTTAATAAAATAGAATTTTATCAGCAATCTATATCTTTTCTTCATTTTTGTTGGCTGGTTTGAGAGACAAGGAGAGAGAGCTCAACCAAGTCTTTCATTTCTCCCTTAGTTGAGAGCAAAGCTGAGAGAGAGATTGAGAGATTTCATTTCCAATTCTAAAACTCAACACAGAGAGAGAGAGATTGAGAAGCATTAAGAAGCTTTCACAATCTTCCATTCTTTCACGAAATCAAGGAGAAAAGCTGACTTTTGGCTGCTGCACAAAAAAAAAAAAAAGAAAAAGGAGAAAGCTGAGAGGGAGAAGAAGCTCAGCCAAGAGGAAGTTTCAACCTTTCTATCATTGACAGCTTTTTCCTTCTAAATCTAGCAGGTATTGAACACAAAACCTACCCTAATCACCTGGTAAAAACCTAGATTAATGCATGCATGTCAAATGTATGTCATTAAAAGAAGCTTTATTGGAGCAATTTCCATTCTTAGCTGATGACAGATTACATTCTTAGCAGAGGACAGATTTTTGGTGCATTTGATGGAGATTTGTTGACTGAAAATACTTGATTCTTGCACTATTATGTGTTAGATATGGAATATGTTGGATGCTTGAAGATTTAAGTAACTGAAAAGCTGAAACTTTAGTGAAAATCTTGAGTAACACCCACTGCTGTTAGCTTGGGACTGCCGAGGGTTGATGACAAAATTTTTATGTTACTTTTGGAATTTTTGATAGCAAATTGATTAAACCTCACTTAATATATATTCTAGAATCTTGTTGATGAGCTGCATGTGTATTTTTTTTCTAGGTTTTAACAAGAGGAAAGATGTGAAAAATTTTGAAACTCAAGCTAGAAAATTTCCAAGTGAAAGCCGAGAAGAGGGAAGCATTTTCTAACATTATTTCTGAAAATTTGATAGTTGAAAATGATATATTTTTATTTAAGGTACCTTATAACACCTAAAATCTTGACATGCATAAAACTTCCCACATGTTTTAAGTTAGGAGATTCGGATTTTGGTGCAAAGTTACAATGAATCGTAGTTAAAAATTCTAGTGAAGGCCAAGAGGAAGAAAGAAATTTAGCTAGCCCTAACCTTGAAATTTTTAATCAAAAATAGTTTATTTTGGTAAGATACACCCTAAGACTTCAAATCTAGTATTCGTGTACTTTTCCCTTGCTTTAAGCTAATAAACTTGATAAATTTCAAGAAAATTGTATAAAAGATACTAGTTTTCACGACTCACTCAAAGGTAAGAACCTGGTTTTGTAAGTTAGAACTTTAAAGGTCCGTTTATTAAAAAAACTCTAAATAACACTTAATTTATCATGCAGAGACTACCTGAATGATTGTGGTTATGTGTGACTACAGGAGTTGAAGTTGATGGGGACCAAGGGAATCTTCTTAACAAAGCTTGAGATGACATTAGTAAGTGAGTGTTCCCTTGTGTGTGTTTTATGTGAATGCCTTGTTGAACTACTATTTGTCCTTGAATATTCTTGAACTTCTTTAGTTTAAATGTTGAATTATTGAACTGATTGTGCATGTATGTAAGTCATTTTGGTTGAACTAGGCCCTTGCCCTTCTTTACTGGCCAACCCGAACCACAAGTGGACTGGGTCGAGACACTAGTAACCTTGGGACAATGTTTTGGTATACTTGAGTATAACTATTGAAATTATAAGGAGGTACTTGGCCGAAGAAAAGAAAAAGAGAAGTAAAATATCAACAAGGGACAATGTTTAGTTAGGGGAGGTTATAAGGAGGAGTTAGGTGGAGGAGGAGAAATAATGATTGCTAATGGCTCCAAAAGAGCATATATTTTCTATCTAATTGTGCCATTTTAATGATTGCTTATGCTTAAACTTGTGATTGCTATAAACTTGAGAATTGTTTAACATTCATGATTAAACCTTGGGACTTCTAGATAAGTACTATGATTGTTTTATTTGCCAAGCCATGCTATTGTTTCGGAAACCTCACTAAATTTTAAACTTACACCACAAATTCAATTTCTTACAGGGATCGAAGATCAAAAAGAACCCAGGGTAGAGTCATCAAGTTGAATCTTGACTTGTAATCTCAGAGACTAATGTATTTTGTTATTGGGATTGCACTTAATCAAATTTGTTAGATGACTGTATTTTGTACTTAAGTTTAGAATTTTAAATGATTGTTAACTTTTGCTCTTTATGGAGATATATGTCTAGCAAGTTATGGATGGTCATGAAATATAAACGTTAATTATAGTTTCAGTAAGTGAGTCCTGACAAGAGTCAGGTAGGCGATCTGCTAAGCCCTTTGGAATGCCTTGGGGTAAGGTGGGGTCATCACAATATCGCTTAAGCCAACATCAACCAATGGGGTTTTGGGCACGAGGTAACTATTCACGATGAGTCCCCAACTCTCCAATATGCTGAATTCCCTATTCAGCTCATCCTTAAGGTTCAGATTTGTATCCTTTGAAACAATCCTCCATCAAAACCCTTTGGGGAAATAAGAATTTGGTACGAAGAAGTTATTATACTTCCAGTTGTGTATGGAGATTGGGGCATCCACTACCAACGGTCTTGCCTCATACCTTGTACCAAAGTAGTACCAGCCAGGGTCACATCCTTGTTTCTTCAGAGTAGAATTTTCTAATTAGTGTGACCGAGGTGTCTACCTTCAGGTGTTTGCATAGCATTTGGAATCCCATGAGGGTTCAAGTTACATTGGGAACAAGTTGTGTGATCCGAACCCCCCTAGTGGATGAGAACACTATGAACAAAGGGCGTTAAGGGCAGTTGAAACCCTGCTTCCATTTGATCATAGTAGACAGCTACTTGGCCTACTGGAGGACTCACTCCAGAAAGGGCGGTTCCTGGCTGAGTAAGGACTATACCTCTTGGCCAATAGAATATTGTCAGGCTACCTCAATGCCTTGTTTGGTGATGAAGGACCGAAAGTTAGGAGCTGAGCCAAAGTCATGGCCCTTCAGATCCTTAGGCTCGGAAGGTCCTTCTCCCTCATCCTCTACTCTGACTAATGTTCCAGGAGCTCCCGAAACTCCTGAGGGCTCCGCTACACACTTACCAGAATGTTCATCATAAGCGAGGGCAAAGGCCTCATCTCCAAGGTCATCATCAGACTCCTTAGAAACTATTGTGTTTTCCTCCTCAGCCACCTCCTCGGATTCTATTTTTGCTACCTCATAGACTACCCTTTCAGGCACCTTCTTGGTGTCATCAATGACAACCACTTCGAGATCTGTGTCCAAGTTTTAGCTTGTTCCTACTCCCTCACTTTCCTTCTCCTTTGTGTTTGTATCTATAGTTCCTAAACTACTTGAGGAACTATCTGAATTCCCATCCTCAGAATTGGACTCAGTTACATCTACTTCCTCCTCTTCTATTCCCTCTTTAGACGTCTCATTCCTCAGGGACTCGTGGTATACCTTAGTGGATCTAACAATTTTCAATAAGAAAGACTCAAGACACTTACTCTTCAGTTCTCGAAGAAAAGTGCTGTGAATCGGTGCAAGAAGCTTAAGCGAGCGGTTTGTTGGCTTTGAAAAAGTTCAAAATAAGTACTTTAGGTGGTGGCAAAAAGTAAAGTTGTAGACATTTCCCTATTTATAGACGCAAGTCAAGAATGGACGGGATGCTTTTGAAATTCAAAAGGAGGCGGCATCTTTTTGAGTAGCATGCCACATAATTACATCTCTAGAAGGGTGCTACCTCTCCCAAAAACTCCAACCTTATAAAGCTGAGCGCAGGGCTCTCCACCCTTGGTGAGAACATCAGCTCGAGAGTACATTTCGGCCTGCTCTCTTGAAATCCTCCCAAGCTAAGGGGAAAGTGTGGAGGCTATTTCCCAAGCTAGGTTTTCGGGTGATTTCTATATGAAGAGCTCCTCGACACCTCTCCATCATCACCTCTGATATCCTCTGAAGCACCTCCTTGGATGGATCCTGACATCTTTGTCCTAATAGATATTATGCTGTTCTCATACTAAAATCATCCAAATGAGGGGATCATTGTACGACCTCCTCATCTTGACCGTACCACGTGGTCCTCTATACACTTGCTTGAGATGCAGAAGTCTTCGTACACTCCTCTACCCAATATAAATACCCTCTGCATCACTTAATCTAGTAAGTTCCCTAAGACACCTATGTTTAGATTCCTTTTTTGGTAAATATCTAATTTAAGCATCGGAGTAATCCCGGGAGGCAAAGCCCATTTCCGATCTCTATTCTATTATTTTGTTGTTGACAGGCACTTCAGCTCACAGATTCTCCTGAAGTGTCACTTTTATGACTACAGATATATTATTCCTGCACATTTAATCACTTCCTTTTTCACCACCTCTGTCATCATTGGATTAAGTCTTTTCTAAGCTTCCAGAACAGGTTTTGATCCATCTTCTAATAAAATCCTGTGCATATATATAGATGGACCGATCCCCTATATCAGCTACTGACCACCCAATTGCTGATTTATGATCTCGTAAGACTCGGAGTAACTTTTCTTCCTGCACACTTGTCAGTTTGTTAGAAATAATCACTAGTACTGTTTCATCTTCTCCCAAATAAGTATATTTGAGATGCGATAGAAGGAGCTTAAGCTCTAACATTGGTGCCTATATCACAGAAGGTAACACTTTTGGATAAGAATCCACATCTATTTGCACAACTTCATGCCTATTCAACATTGGAGGTAAAGAAAGTAAAGCATTGATAGATTCATCAATTTCATCAACAAGATATAGACATTCGTCGCTATCCCAAAAACCATGAGTGATAACCACTTCTAGTGCATCTTGCCCACTAAAATCAAAGCTTTTTGAGACAAATCGTCTATGATATCAATAGAAAGGATAGAATGGCAATCAATTGGATATTTTATGGCATCAAAAATATTAAATTTTATGATCTCACCATCAAATTTCATGGTTAATGTACCATTGTCCACATCAATTTTTGTCTTGGGAGTTTTCAAAAATGGTCTTCCAAGGAACATGGGTGTTGAATTTGGTGAATTATCATCCTCCATATTTACTATATAAAAATTTGTTGGAAAAATCAACCCTTCAACTTGCACAAGAGCATCTTCTAACCCTTCTTCCAGATATGCATTAGATCTATCTGCCAATTGAATTTTAACTCTAGTCTCTTCCAAAGGACCCAAATTTAAATAGAAGTATATTGACAAAGGCATAACATTGATGGATGCTTCTAAGTCTAATAAGGCTTGCTTAATCTAAGGATTACCAATAGCATAATAAATTGTGAACATACCGGTATCTTGCATTTTGGGGGCATTTCTTTTTGGATCATGGCTGAGACATTTTTGCTGACAGCCACTTTCTTATTCCTCTTAAGCCTCTTCCTTGTTATGCATAGTTCCTTGAGGAACTTTGCATATTTTAGAATCTGCTTGATCGTTTCAAGTAATGGAATGTTCAATTCTACTTTATGGAAGACATCAAGAACATTTATATCCCTTATATCCTTATTGGGCTTTGCCAGTCTACTTGGGAATGGTGAAGAATAATAATGATGGGTTTGGAAACCTCACCCCTTTCTTTGTTGCCTGCTTTTGAAACCTCCATTCCCTCATCCAACTCAGTTTGTTTAGCCTTAACTTGTGAATTCGATTCGCTCAATGGCTCTAATTGTTTCCTACTTCTCAATATTATGGCACTTGCATTTTGTCTTGGATTTACAATAAATTGAGAGGGTAATTTTTCAGAATTTTGAACTTTCAATTCAGCCATGGATGTAGCCAACTGACCTATTTAGGTTTCCAAACCTTGAATATTTGCCTGAGTCAAGTGTTGAAATTGCACCATTTCACATTTAAACTATGTCATCTTTTGCTAAAATTGTGTCACCTCCTACTGAAATTGTGCAAATGAACTGACCAATGACTTCACCATATCCTCTAAAGATGAATTTGCATTGGAAGTTAGATTATTCATCACTTGTGGTTGAATTGGTTCTTGAAACTGTGGCTATGAAGGTCTATACGGAGTCTGAGTTTGTCAACTACCGTAACAAAAATTGGGGTGATCTCTCCACCCGAGATTGTATGTATTTGAATACGGGTCGTATTTACTCTGAGGTGGACCTTGCATTCCTCCCAACTGCTTGAACTTGTTCTGGCATGTCCTCCTGAAGCGTCAAACACATGTCTGTAGAGTGTATTGTTGAAGAACAAATTCCACATGTCTTTGCCACTTGTGCACCTCCAATAGTGAATTGTCGAAACATTGATGTCAGCTCTGAGATTTGCTTTTGTAACTCGAAGTACCAACTTCATTGACATGCCTTGTTTGGTGGACTGCTCGACTTCCAAATTGCCTTGAATTTTTGGCCATATTAAAAATTAATAATCTAGCCTACTCCGGTATCTTATCCATCAAAACTCTACCACTACCTGCATCAATTATATTTCTTTCCACTTGTAACAACCCTTCGTAACAATATTGATTCAGTAGTTGGTCGTTTATCTGATGGTAGGGACAATTGTTGCACAACTTTTTAAAATACTCCCAATACTCATAGAGTGTTTCTCTATCAAATTGCCGAATACCATAGATTTCCTTCATTATATTTGCTATTCTCGATGCAGGGAAATGCTTTTGCAAAAATTGCTCCTTCATGACATTCTAGGTGATTGACCTAGTAGGAAAATCATACAACCAATCCTTTGCAGCATCTCTCAATGAGAAAGGAAATGTCCTCAGTTTCACTTGATCTTTAGAAATCCCTTGAGGTCTAAAACTAGCACAAACTATATGAAACTTCTTCAAATGTTTGTGAGGATCCTCTCCAGACAAACCATGATACGTAGGCAACAATTGAATAAGCCCGAACTTTAGCTCAAAATTTGAATTAGCATCCAAAACTAGATAATCAATACACAATGGCTGATGGTTATGGTCATGGGCTGCTAACTCCTTCAAAGTTCAATTAGCCATTATTTCTTCAATCTCACTATCTGAGTTATCAATCTCCAATTCCACCACTATTTGAATGCCTGATGATGACTCCTAAAATAGCTGGATTGGGATTTTCCTTTGTTTATCTCAGACTCAAATTGCAATTCCCCTAAGCTAGAAGATCGGGTCATAAATCTAAGAAAATCTTATGAGTAATTTTGACAATAAAATTAATTCAAAATTTAAACAAGAGAAATAGAAGAATAACACCATTCCCCGACAACGATGCTAAAATTTTGATCACTTTTCACAAGTGTCAAAAATTATTTACTGTATTGCCAAACTATGCACTAGTAGGGTCCAGATCAAACCCATAGGGAATGGAGAATACTTCTATTTCTCTGATATTAAATCAGTGGAAATGGACATGAATATCTAAGAGAAATGAACTACCAAAATAGAACAGATAATCACAATATTAAGGAATAAAATCGATGAACAAAAGCCAAACCAAGAACACGAAGGGTTTAACTCTTATTGATCATGAACTCCTAAAGGTCCATTTCTCAATTAACCATTGGGCCTAGGTTATCCTAACACAGCAGTAACTCGCACATTCTCTAAATTCAACAACTAGATTGATGCCCTCTAATAGTATTCTTATTATCAAGCAATTTAGGTATTGACGCAATCTCAAGTTAACCCAACAATAGCATTAAAAACTAAGAACTAGCCGAAGATGACAATAACTCATAATGCACGTAGTCATTTAATCAACATGACAATTTCCCTAAAGGGTTCGCAGAAGGGGATAACCAATCATGGTCCTTATTCACCACTTATAAATATTAATACATAACAATTACGGATCAAGATTAATAGTTTAGTAAGAATATACACATAGAGAACAACCGGCTACTTACTCTACTATAAGTGCATAAATATAATAAAGAAATCAATGAATTATAGATAGCTAATCAAAAGTTGGAAAGAGCACACCGGTTTCACAATCATTGAGCCACCATTTCCATCCTTGTATTGAATGAGAAATTTAGCTAGACATCATCATTATTGAAACAAAAGAGATGTTCATACTAGAGAAAGAAGTCCCAACTAGTCTACCCTAATTCTAGAGAATGAATGTCTGTCGAAAAAGCATTATTCTGTTATCTCTCTGACAGCCCTCCTCTACTGACTCATAACTTATGTATTTATAGAGCTCTCAAGATAGGGTTTCTAGGTTGTGGTCGAGCAGCCCACTTTACATTAAAACTCATACGATCAAGGGATGATGAGTCCTTAGACAGATTGCCAGACAGGCACCTATCATAGCTTAAGTCTTCAATAGCTAAAACTAGTTCCTACTTGAATTGACCCTAAGTTGGGCCCCATCATAGCACTCGCTAGCTGCTGGTTCTATACGTAAGACTTTTGGTTCCAAATTAAGCTCTTTTTGCATCACTTTGTCTAAAAGTGCTATTTAACCTACCAAAACAATAGAACACACTTAAGTAGCACTTTTAAGGATAAAATCTCTGTAAAATATGGTGATTAGAGAACATAAAAATATATAAAATATAACTCATCAGTTAGATACACAATTTGATCAATTAACCCTTGATTTATATCAAGTAGTTAAAGCTATCCAATTGACAGATGGTAATGAACTGAGGATGGAGGAAAGAGTTAAATTTATTGCATAAAAAATTGGTAGTATACATTCAAAATCACATCTATTCAATTAAAACTTTTAGATTATAAGTATGCCATGTGTGTGGCAATTCCTACCCACTAGTTGAGCTAGTTTATAGTATCCTATCTGCTTACTTCAACAACTCTGTAAGGTCCCTCCCAGTTAGGGTTTAATTTATTGGTTCCACAAATCTTGCACACAAAATTTCTTCTAAGAACCACCCCAGGCTGGAAGCTCATCTACATAACCTTCGAATTATAGTGACCTGCTCGAGCTCCTTTATCCTTAGCTTCTCTGATAGCTGCTTGTTCTTTCCTACACTCCCACATGTCCAAATTATACATTAGCTCTTCTTCATTGGACTTTGCAATGAGGTTCTGAGTTCTGGGTGATGTCAAACAAATCTTGGCTAGTATTACTGCTTCAGCCCGTAAGTTAAAGGGAATGGAGTCTCCTGAGTAGCAGTCCTTGGCATCATTCAGTAAACCCACAGGACACTAGGCAACTTATCTAGCAAGACAGACCTGGCTAGTTCCAGCTTTATTTTTGAGCCATGCAGAATAGTTTTGTTCACATTTTTCACTTGGCCATTAGCTTGGGAGGTGTCCCATTGAAGTGATGTGCTGTCTTATTTTCAACTCTTCACACCATCCCTTAAAGGGATTCTCGACAAGCTGATTCCCATTATCTGAAATCAGCATACTTGGGATTTCAAAACGACAGACAATCTTTTTCGAAAAGAACTTTTGGACCGCTCACCCTGTGATGGAGCTCAATAGTTTTGTCTCTATCTATTTAGTAAAATAGTCAATAGCTACCACCACATGCTTATATCCTTAGGGTGCTCCGGGAAAAGGTCCGAGTAGATCTATCCCCCACTTGGCAAATGTCCATGGGCTCTGGACTGAAATCAATTCATTAGTAGGCTAGTAGTGTAGAGAAGCATGTAGCTAACAGGACCTATATTTCTGAACCAACTCTATTTCATCCCTGAACACGGTAGACTAGTAATATCCCATCAAAATGCACTTTTTGGCCAACACTTTTGACCTTACATGGCCACAACACATGCCCTTGTGAATCTCACACAAAACATAATCTCCTTCCTTCGGAGTAATACATTTTAGCCAAAGAGATAGGTAAGATTTTCTGTAAAGGTCCCCTCAGTAAAAGACGTACCTAGTAACTCGTAGCTCAATCCTCCTTGCCTCTACTTTATCTTTAAGGAGAACTCTTGAAGAAAGGAAATCCATAATGCGAGTCATCCAATTACTCTGGGTGGAAATAGCCTAGACTTCCCCTGTTCATAGTTACGCTATTAGAACACCTCTACCAGCATTTTCTTGGTAAGATGAGCAGAGTCTAAAGAGGCAAATTTAAAGAGTGTGTCTACTCTCTTATTTATAGAGCATGGGATCTGCTCAATTTCTACTGCTAGAAATAATTTCATCAAGTCATGGACCTTGGTTAGATACCTTTTCATAGATTCCTTATTAGTTTCACACTCCCCTCGAACCTAGTTCACTATGAGTTGGGAGTCATTGCAGATCTTTAGTGAGGTTTCCCCTACTTTATAGGCCAACTTCATTCCTATAAGCAATGCCTTATACTCTGTTTTATTATTGGATGCTTGGTTTGGTCAAAATCTGCTTCAGGGTTTGGTCAGTGACCACTATTATGCTATGGGCTTGAATCAACATTCTTGTTGCTTGGATAAGAGCCAGAATCAATTTCTCTACAAGTGAATACCTAGTCTCTACCCCCTGAAGTGCTTGGCCAACATAATACATAGCCATAATACATAGGCTTTTGGATACCTTGTTCCTCTCTGACCAAGACTGTGCTGGCGGCCTCCTAGTAGACCAACAGATATACGTACAAGGTCTCACCCTGTTTAGGAGATTTTAAGGTCGACAATTCCACAAGGTACTTCTTGAGGTCTTCAAAGGCTTTTTGACACTCTTCTATCTATTCAAAATTGTTCCCATTCTTTAGCAGCCTCGTGCTGTAGACCTGAACAGAAATTAGATCTGTGCTACGATTCTGCTTGTCAACCACTATACCTCCTTAATATTCCTTAGGGAAGCCATATTCATAATAACACTTAACTTGTTTAGGTTGGTCCTTATTCCATCTCTGGATATCATGTACCCTTGAAATTTCCCAAATCTAACTCCAAATGTATATTTTTTTTATTCAGTCATATCTTAGAGTCTTGTAGTATTGCAAAGATCCTCTGGAGATTGAGGATGAGCTACTAGATAGTTCAGCCCTTAACCAGCACATCATCTACATATATTTCCATATTTCTACCATTTGTTTTTGAAATAGTTTATTCACTAGTCTTTGATAAGTGGCACCTGCATTTTTCATACTGAAGGGCATAGTCCTATAATAGTTCATGCCCCCTTTTATAATAAAGGAGGTCTTTTATTGATCCTCTTTAGCAATCTCAATTTGATGGTACCCCTTGAAAGCATTAAAAAAATAAAAGATATCAAAAGCAATAGTGAAGTCTACTAACCTGTCTACCCGTGGAAGAGGGTAGCAATCATTAGGACAAACCTTATTCAAATTGGTGAAATCCACGCATATCCTCCATGTCTGATCATTCTTTCTTACCAACACTGGATTAGCTAACCAATTGGGGTAGAAGACCTCCACAATAATATATGAATCAAGAAGTTTTTTCACAATAAACTTTTTCACTTCTTGAAAGGCTTCATCCTGGAGTCCACATTTAATCTATAGACTACCAGCTCTACTAGTATCCTTGGAATATCCTTGAAGTCTATGTGAATATCTCTATGAACTCATGAAGAAGCTGCTTTAAAAGATCCTTCTTTTCTGGAGGGAGAGTTAATCTAATCCTTATCCTCTAGTCAAGTCTCTCTGCTCGAAGTGTGAACTCCTCAATAGGTCATCTGTTTCCAACTGCTCTCCTTTTGTCTTTGGGACAAAAGGATCCAGGAAGGTAGCCTGTGCCACCATCTTTTCCCTTCATTTCAACATAGCAATGTAGCACGCCTTGGCCACCTCTAAGTCTTTGCGTACTGCAGCTATTCCCTATGGGGTCGGATACTTCATGCTCAAATGCAGAGAAGACGAAAATGCTTTTAAAGCATCCAAATTTGGTAGCCCCAAGAACATATTATACGATGAGGGTTCTCTCACCACCACAAAGTTCACTGGGACCATCCTACACTTTAGAGATTTTCCCACAATCGCCATCAGTGTCACCATCCCCCTTAGCCAGACTGGTAGCCTTGTGAATCTAACTAGCACCACCCTTACAGGGATGAGCAGTTCATCACTCAATTGGAGATCCTTGAAAGTTTTGTATAATAGGATATCCACTGCACTTCCTTGGTCTATATATGCCTTTTTTACTCTAAAATTGTTGGTGATGACATCTATCATAGTAGCCTCATGATTATTAGATGCCAAAGTAATAGGATTGGCTACTCTCTTCACAATCTCCTTAGTGACCTTCAAACGCTTAGTAGAGTTGTCATCCTCGAAAGAAGAATAATGATTTTTTGGAACAGAGTAACTATCACCCCCAGTTGGTACCTTTGCCGTTACATTAATAACCCCAGTCAAATTCTGTGAGTCTGGGTTAGGAGATCTATTTTTGGAGACCTTGGCCGATCTCATCAACTATTTCTTCCTCTATCCTCTTGATAATCCAACCGATGGTCCCTCCGTCTGCCTTGTGGATTCTACTTTTTCTGGACAAATTGTTTCAAGTGTCCCCTTTTAATCAAATCTTCAATCTCCTTCTTCAAATCCTTGCATTCCCCTATGTTGTAGGCCATATCCCTGTGAAATTTGCAATTACACTTCTATTCCTCTTATTGTTGGGCCATGCATTGGAGGAGTTTTGCAGCCGATACCTTCAGATTTCATCACCGCCAATATTTGAGATCTTGAGGCCATGAGTGGGGTGAACCCTTTCTCCAGGCTAAGCTCTTCCCCCTTGATAGGCGATCAAAAATATTTTCCCTAGGTTACCTTTCCTTGTTTCCCACTCTCCCCTCCTATCTTTGTAGTCTCTCTCAGCTTCACGGTTTAGGCGCATAGCCTCCCTACATTTGATGCTGCATAGGCCCTATTTAGGAGTTCTCCAAACTACTTGGCTATTTTTTGGCAAGCTTATAGTACAAGTCACTGATCTTCAATCCATTAACAAAGGTCACCAAAACCACATTTTCATCTTTGTCTCTGACCTGGAGACTTTTATTATTGAAGCGAGTCATGTAACTCCGAAAAGTTTCGTTGGGCTTCTGCCTGATCACCATAATGTGGGCTGCGCTCTTGGAATAAGTTTCAAAGACACAAACTGGGCAGCAAATTGCCTAGCCAATTCAGGGAAGGACCAAATAGATCCAGGTAATAGACTCTGAAACCAAAGCCGGGCTCTACCCTTCAAGAACTTGGGAAAAATCTTGCAACGAATCTCATCGACAGCTGTTTGCAACCGCATGTGAGTTAGAAAAACAAACAAATGGTCGTTCGAATCCGTAGAAGCATCATATAGATCCATAATGGGAATCTTGAATCTACGGGAAAGGGATAGTCCTCAACATCCCTGGTAAAAGATAAGGTAGAGTAGAAATCCAGGTTTTGTCTCTGCCTTTGGATCTACTCAAGCTCATCTCTCACCCCTTGTTTGGTATGTTGGAAAGGTTTAGAATGGAAAGATCTTTTCAACTTCTTCATTCCATTTGAGTGTTTGGTATGGATATTTTTTGTTAGAAAGCCCTTTCCCCTAAGAAAGTCTATTCCAACTTTTTCTTGGAATCCAATTCCTCACAAAAATCTAGGGAAAGCCTATTCCCACTCTATCTAGGAAATGTCTAAATTATAGAAGTCAAAATTACCCTTCTATATTCTATATTTCTGTTTCCTATACACGTATTTATGTTTCATATATATTAATTTCTGATTTGCTTTATCAAATATTAGATCCATTTTATGAGTTTAGTTAATAAGTATATTAATTTTTTACTTAGGAATAATTCTAATTCTATTTAATGACTTTTCTTTCTTTTTACTTTGAAATAAAATATTCAATTGACATTTTTAATATATTTTTATTCACAATATTGGATTATATGATAACATTTTTTAACTCAAACAAACAATAACATGCTAAAATACATTCATATGAAGTTTAAAAAGTTAAAAAAAAAAAGAGTAAAACCATTAGACCATCTGCTAAGGTATAATTATATTTTCCTATTTACAAACAGTTCTTAAGACCCTTCAAAAGCAAATCAAGGGTAGAGAATTTAACGTGCATAAATGACAAATTTAACATGCATGAAAAATACATGGGATTCAACATGCATGCAATTTAAAATTTTAATTTAGTTACAACTAGTATTCATCTAGTTAGTATTTACCTATTGTAATTGTACGCTATTACAAAGTTATGCTCCTACTTAATAAGTTATTGTGATTTTATACTATTAAAAAGTTCTATTGATTTGTAATTCATTTGTCTCTAAATCAATATGTGTATAGAATGTTATAGATAGGAGCAATTAAGTCAATATAGTATTTTTTTTCATTCCATTCTGACTTCTCAATATGATTATACAAATTTGGGAAAAGAAATTAACATTTCATTTTGACTTGGTTACCAAATACTGAAATGATAAATTTTTTCCTGTCCATTTTGGTAGGAAAATAATCCTTGGTGGAAAGGTCTTTTCATTCTAAACTTTTTCAATGTACCAAACAAGAGGTCACAGAATTCTGAAGATCACCATGTTCCAGCCTACTTCTCACTGAACAAACTGGGGAATGACAGGGGCAGTCCCATCCCATATCGAGAGATAGAGAGGTAAGTCTTAAGAGGAATAAGGGCTCTCTTCCTCTTTGGCAGACACTCGAGAGACTCATTCTGCGAGGAGGATTCCTAGGCCTTGTTTTCTCTGTTCATCGCTCTGGAATCCTACCATCATCCACCTTTCCCTTCCCCTTCATCTGGGGTACTATATCCTTGATCCAGGGAAGATTCTTTGATATGAAACACAATATCCATTCCCTTTTTTCCTCCTTGCTCTGATCACGATCTCCTCCCTCAGTTTGCTCAGGATTTTTCTGGGGCTGCTTATCCGGGTGACTTGGTCTGTGTTACCAATCGTCTTTTTAGATCACATTCTAGCCATCGATTCCCTGACGCTTTTCAAAGAT
This sequence comes from Gardenia jasminoides, assembly GCA_013103745.1. NCBI lineage: Eukaryota > Viridiplantae > Streptophyta > Magnoliopsida > Gentianales > Rubiaceae > Gardenia > Gardenia jasminoides. The sequence goes on from CM023101.1 coordinate 14,421,946, forward strand.
CATGATTTCAAACCACTTTGGCACTGTGTTTCCCACAGACTGTGTCAAGTAAAGAAGCGGTGCTTCCCCAAAACCAGGTAGGCTAGCCCTCGGGGTGGTGAGGTTGGCTACTGAGAAGACTTTTTTTCAAGAAGGGCCTGAAATCATGAAAAGAACCATGCAACAGACCTTGAGATCAAGTTCTCAAGGTCACTTTGACAGTCAAATTAGATTCCACGGAACCCAAAGTTATGAATATTATTAAGAATAACCAGTAGTTAATGATCTTACTCCGAATACCATTACCTATATTTATAAACCATTTATAAACCATATGTAGTGATTGGGGCTCAGAATTTGTGTTGTACTAGGACAAGGTAAGTTTTGCTTACCTTGTTCGCCTATTAATTAAGATAATCATGACACCTAATTAATAGTTATAATCTTGGTCAATCATATCCCAACCGTAATCTCAATTTCGGGAATTGGGGGTAACTATAGCAATCCAAACTGGACACATCTACACGTTGCCCTCTACGGAGTAGCTTTGCCTAGCAGCCACGTGGCACGCATCCAATATATACCTCTTCACAAATCAGCTGCACTTATTGACTATATTGCCTGGGATTTGCACAAAAATTTATGAAAATTTGAATCCGCTAACTTGATTGTTTGACATGATTCTGTTTGAGTGTTTGCATTGGCATATTTTACTCAAATTTTATTATTTTGATATTTAAATTGATTTTAGGTTGATAAATAGTTTTTTAAATCATTGGTCCATGTAATATACACTAAAATAAATGTGTAAAATGTTACTAAGGATTTTCATTAAAAAATGCCAAAAGTTTACAAAAATATGTGAATTTTATGTTTCTAGAGCCCAAAAGTTGTGTGCTTTAATTTATGTTTATTCTTACATTAGACTTGTTTAAACAAATCCTTTGTGGCAAATATCAAACATAATATCACGGGCACTCTACAAAATCATATGTGAGATTTTCACCTCATACGACTTCTCATTCAATTCTTTTGGATTCATTGAATCTTTTTCCGTATTCAAGCATCCCCTTCCCTCCACTACTCCGTCCAATGAATTGGAATTATTTTAAATTAGGATAAGTTACCTCTTCAATGACCAAACCATATATTCCCACATTTTATTGTACCAATGAAGTACGTTCCATTGGAAAGTTAAAAATCAACAAAAGAAAAAGCGGCCCTAACCTATTGAATCAATGTAAGCGTTATCTATAGTAGAATCTCCATAAATTAATACTTTTGGAACCATAAAAATTCTATTAATTTGAAGAAATATTAATTAATTGATAAATTAATAATTTATTGATTCATCGAATGTACTTATAATTCTATCTAAGAAATATAAATCAATCCATATCTACTTACTTTATAAGTATAATTTAATTTTATTAGTATCTTTAATTACATAGTAATTCATATCATTTTTCTATTTATCAAGATGTCAAAAAGATTTAGAAATATTAAATAATAGATGTGCACATGTAATGAATCCAATTATATAAATGATAAGAGAATTTTCTTATAATAAATAAATACAATATCTTCTTATATATTTCATTGTTAAACTATGGCTTCTTATCTAAAATTTGTTCATAAAATATGTAATTTTAGTAATTATTAAATGATGATATGAATGGGGCCAAGTGGCTATACAAGATTTTCAAAAAATTTCATTATCTTAATATTTTATCTAAATTATTAATTTAGCTCGTTAGCCTAAGTTGGGATAAGGAAAAGTTAGTATTTAATAGGAATTATTAATTTATTGAGTACTCCCTCCATTGACAAATTCCTCTGAATATTGCTGGAATGAAAAAAAGTCTGGCTTTTGTTGCTATTTTTGCTATTTTTTTTTTCTGAATCAAGTGGCACCAGAATTGATTTTTTTTTTTTATGAAAAATGTAGAGGTCCTTCACAGCAATTTTTTAAAAATTTGTGTAATGTGTGGCACCAGTCACAAAGTCTCAAATACACGAATTTTCTTCGTTTAAGGAATTCTGGTAGTAAAGAATTTATGGTTATGATTTAGGGTTTTGGGTGGTTACGTTTTAGGGATTTTGGGTTTAGGGTTTAAAAAGTAGTATTTAAAAATAAATTCATGTCAAAAAGGAAAAAAGAATATTTTATAGTAATAAATCAAATTAAAACAAAAAAAATTGAATTGATAAAATTGGAAAACCCAATGTGTTTGAATCTCGTATAAAAAATTTTTAGTTATATTAGGGAAAAACTTTTGTATGTTTTGATAATATAAAAATTCTAATATATATACATCAAGTTTGAGAATTTAATGAACGAGTGCTTATGAATATTGGGGTTAAGGTGGGAGTTATGATTTAGGGTTAAAAAAAACTACATACAAGGGTTTTAGGGTTTAGGGCTTGGGGTTTAGGTTTAGGGTTAGGAGTTTTAGGTTTAGGGTTTAGGATTTAGGAAGATACTTTAAACAAATAAATCCATGTCGAAAGGGTTTGTTGGTGAGTATACTGGGTTTAGGGTTTAGGGTCTAGGGTTTTAGGGTTTAGGGTTTAAAGACATAGTATATAAAAGTAAATCCATATCGGTATATATTTTTGCAATAACGTTGCAATAAATTGTAAGTTTTGATCAAGACGGCTTTGTTTATGATAAAATTAAATAAACCTAAAGTACTCTATACCCTAAAGGTTTGCATAAATCATAATAGTCAAGATGTCTAAACTGTGAAATAAAGTGTGTTAATAAGTAATACATTACAATAAATCAGTTACAGTGTCGAAAATCAAAAGTGTTCACCGATGTGCTGTCTTCATTCCTTTATCCTTCCGTGTAGTTGAGCAGTTGCATTTCTAGTGCTTTCTCTTATGATGTCCATAGTTCTAAACCTATTGTCGAAAAGACCTTCATAGGCCGAGATTAAGATGGAGTTTCAATGGCTCGTCATTCGACTCTTCCTCCGTCTGAACAAAAGTTTCGCCGCACTGTAGACATGATGAGAGGCTAGAAGCACTAGCCATGCTGTCTCTTATGGTTCGGCATTTGGGTGTCACTGTAGATGAAAAATATCCATTTGACTCGAAGATAAAGTTTAGAATAACGTCATCTCTGATATACGCATCGACCATCCCAGAAGAAAATGGAAATGAGAGACCAAATGCCGGTATCTGAGTAGGAGTCTGGTATGCATCGAAAGCAGTCTGCTTGTACACTGGAATGTATGCTGATTCGAAAGCATCTTCGATAGCTGTGGAATGGGTAGTGGCAATGCCTCTTGTGGCATCCAAACGGATGGAAGAAGTAGAGATATTTGTATCGAATCTAGTGCTTCCTAATGACTAATCTCATGTGCCATGTAAACTATCGTCATCGTGATCAGTAGCCATCTGGACTCGTGGGCGGCGTCTACCTTTTCGACTGAACATGATTCACATTGAAGGTTCGGAAACACGCTGTTTGGGTGACTGGTATATCATATTATGATGCAACAATGAACCCGACTCTTGCCGATCATATACACCAAGTCCAGTACGCATGCCCCTTTGGACATAGTTTATGCACCCAAAAGCCTCTTTCTGGATGGACTAAAGAGATACATACACACCCTCCTGTGTCGAGTCTAGGGTGAGAGCATTACACGGCGTCCATGCTATACGCGTGACAGTATTCAGCTGTTAAGGTAGGAGACATGTGAATATTGTTACAATTAGTTATCACAACAATCATAATAGCAAATTAAACCCTATATTTTTGGTTTTGTGGACATTACCATGTACTCATGCCATCCAGCATTCTCTCAAAAACTATCATTCTGGAGCTGCTGTATAATGGGAGGAGTAATATAGCGGATGGTATTAACTGAATATCAGCACAAATCATGCGACAACGGCAAGTAGAGATCTGCTAGACTGTCATGAAGCAATAACGATGCCCGCTTGTTCCAATACTCTATCTAATGCTCATGCAACTAGGCCCAATTTGCACCTTGATAACCCAATCGAGAAATCTCACGTAGCGTTTCGTACGTCATTGGTGGCTTTGGAATCTCCTGCTGCATGCCAAACTGTCGCAATACCCAATTACAGAGATGCATCTCTACAATATGCCAAAAAATGAGTGATACTCCTACTCACCATAAATATGCATCAATGGTGCAATATGGAAGAAAGGACGCTATGACATCTGTCGTGTATGCAGTCATGGGATATAAAAGATCTATGTCATTCGAATAGCATGTAAAAAAAGCGATGAACTACTAAGTGAAATGCATCTAATTATAATTTTATCACCTCGTATTGGCCAAGTTTTCTTAACTGGTCTCTGTAGTACGCCAAACAATTTTGTGGAGCCTTCACCCTGGTGCGTTTTATGGCCCATTTTCCAACTCATGTTCTGATTTCACAGCAACAACAATAGATGGATGAAGAGTAGGAAGACGTTCCCATACCCACCACTGCTATCCAAATAGGACAAAAACTGGTTAAATATTTTCAATAGGAAAAATTTAAAATACGAGATGCAACCTACATAAAAGTGCACCTATAGCAACATAGATGGCCCTACTGTACTGGAAACATCCGAACGAGAAGCACAACACATCTGCTTATACAAATTCGTTAACACAGTGGTGCCCCAACTAAATTGTGCCATCCCCTCTATATCTCGCATGTAATCTAACTAGTGTGGACTAACAAAATTACCACATGTGTCTGCAAATAACTATCCCATCAGTAAGAGAAGAATATACATGTAAGCATAACATCATATGCACTCATCAAAAGCGTCTGGCGGGAGTTGGACATAGACATGAGGGTGTAGAGCTGCTATGTTAATCCTCTTACTTTTTTAAGAAACTGTCATCGGGGTAAAAACCTAACAACTCATGGCACAGACTCCTCAGCTCATCCATCGTGCATTCTCTTTCCACAAAAGTTACCAATAATCCTTCAAGCCTCAAACCCAAGAGGATCTACACATCCTAGAGGGTCACTGTAGCCTCTCCTTAGGGAAGATGAAATGTGTGTGTTTTCTAGTGCCACAGCACAATAAGTGCAATAATGAGTGCCTAATCATACCTAATGTGTCTCACGCAGATAACACTTGCAAAGTCAGCTAGATCGAGATATCTTAAGATGCGTCTATCCTCTAAATGCTCGACCACATTCTAAAAATAGTCATTGCACCTCTTGACCTTTAACTGTGCATCATGGCCAAAAAAATCGCCCGCAATCGGTGTCTTTCCTGTAATGTCAGAAGAGACTCATCTTCCAAATCTGGATGCAGAAGTGGCGTAGGAGAGAAAAATAAGGGGAAATCCTCTATTTCCTGTTTGAGAAAATTAGCACACAACTTATCAATGGAACATAATGAATTGAAACTTATTGGGAATGTTACATAAAGTAAACAGACAAAATCGCACTTTATTTAATGTCTAATATAACCCGGTGACACTGCATGAGCATGTTAAATGCAGAATCCAATATTATAGATCAAAAATACTTGCACAAAGGAGTGTAGTCCTCTAAAATATTATAAGTCCAATCTAACACCTATGGCTATCAAAGAAAATAACTGGAATAAGGACATGAGGCGGCATTGTGATAGGTTTGAGAACAATGACTGCACCAGCGAGGAGTGTCAGGACAATGACGATCCATTTCGTTATGAATTCGTGCAGTTCTCAATGATCCAGGCTCTTTTCCTTGAATCTAGATGAAAAAAATGTAACATTTATCTCCACTGGAGCCCAGTATTCAGGGTGTCTAAGGGGGCTGAATTTTCCTTGATATGTTGCCCAATAATGCGGCATTTGTATGTTTTGGACTGACTAACTCGAATGCATTTGTACCGGATTGTAGACATAAGACTATGCCATGGGAACACGAGAATCTAAACTCAGCCCACTTTACGCACGTTTACGTGTGGTTTCCAAAATATACTATTTACCGATTTCCACCTTGGTGATTGTTACATCAGTCCGTAGTTATATAGTACGCACCCACTCTACTATCAAACACTTGGACATAATAGGCATATGCTTTCAACTCATTTGTTGTATAAATTTTTTAGAGTTCTTTGGGAAGTCAAAACTTGGGATGAGTAGCAATTTTCCTTTTCTTCTCAAATAATTCCACCTTCTGAATCATAGTATACTGCACGCATTCCTTAATTGGTAGTAACCTTGCCGCCCTAAGCAATTTATTGAAGCACTCCACCACATTTGTAGACGTGTGCCCCTATCGATAGCCTCCATCCTTATATATTGCCCATTGATATAGATATACCGACCCATCAATCAACCACCGATATGCCTCCTCATGAATAAGGGCAATTTGTTTCATCCACTCATCATACTTTCTCGCCTATGTTGCTACTCTAGGTAACCACACCAAGTCTTTCAGCCTACGATGAAAGGAAAAAAAAAGTTTCAAATGTGAACCAAACAAGTCAAGTAAAATATTTTTTATGACCATTAGTTACCGCACCTTTGGTTTCTAATTTCTTTGTAAAGTTTGACCGAACATGGACAAGACAAAAGTGGTAAACATTTCACCCACTCAGGCAATGTTTGCGTTGCATTGATAATACCCTAGTGCCTATCAGAGATTATGCAAATATTTAACCACTTTGCATACGTGTTGGTGCAATTGCTGCATAAACCATTCCCAACTTCTAGTGGTTTCCTCATCAACAAGAGCAAAGGCAAGTGAACTTTCTGTTAGTTGCATCAAATCCAATAGCAACTACAAGTTTTGCTCTGTATGCACCCTTCATGAAAGTGCCATCAATACAAATTACAGTTTTAAGGTGTGAAAATGCCTGAATGGCAGGGGAAAAAGCCTAGAACACATAGTCAAATATTTGACAGTAGAATGTGCTCTGTGGATGAAACTCCAAAACCACGGCTATGCTCTAATTGGTTGATACCAATTCATTCATGAATGTTTGCAGTTCAGATATCGAAATTGGCCAGTCACCATATACTAAATCAATTGACCATTGCCATACATACCATGCCTTCTTGTATGAGATATCAGTGTGAAAATGTACCTTCACTTCTACCTGAATTTCCTTTATCGGGAATGCCATACCATTTTGAATATGATGGATGATATATTGAGCAACTATAGCAGAGTTCAACTGTCGATGGTCATTTGAGTTTGACAAGCAAACACAGGTATAATCCTTCATAAGAGTGACAATCATCCAAAATTTACATGACTATTGGTATGTTGCTCTAAGCTGCCAGTGACATGGAAGAGCAACATTTTTATCTTTACATATGACATACCATGTGTGCAGACTGTTTTCTTTGACCTTATACTCTTGATTGTGTTTAATTGACCACAATCATACAGCATTCTGCACATATTCCTTTGTTTCAAATATTTGCCTGATTTTTAATTCATTTGTGCAATCATCCCATAATTTTAGCTTCTCATAGGCACGACGAGTAGTTAGATCAAAATCTATAATGACATCCACACCTTCCCTATTCTGTAACTGTCTCATACCGAGGATCAAATCAGTATTGTGACTGCTAGGGCCTGTAATATCAGTCCGACTGTTCTCTATGTCATAACCACCATACTTGTTACTAGATGTGGCAATATGGATAAATGGTTCATAATTGGTTTTGACTTAATGGATGGTGAATGATATTCATCCAATCCATCTAGATCCATTTAATAAATGGATCTAAATGGATTACATAAAAACCAATTATCCATTTATAATCCATTTAAATATTATGTAATGTCATCACATTACTGTTTTTGGAGATGGTATTAGTATTTTTATTTTATCATTGATGACAATATCTTAGAAACAAGTTAAAAATAAATATTTTGCTCCCCAAGAATAGATTAGCTATAAATAAATAAATATTTTGCAACTTAAAAATAAATAAATAAATATTTTGCTCCCTAAGAATAGCTTAGAAAATAGTCAATTACACAATCGCTCAACATAAGTTCATTATGAGCAAAAATAGTAAAATTCCATGTACTTCCACAGCCTCTTGTCAGAAAAGAAATTTCATGCTTTCAACAACCCAATTAACCCAAACTACACAAATGTTGAAACAACATGGCACACAAATCTTGGTCACCAAGTTTCTGTTTTCATCAACGGCAAACTGGCCATAGTTACTTAAGGCCACAACGAATATGACAACTGGAACATCTTCAAACATCTCCAGCCACTTGCAGTTTTCTCCAAATCCTCTTGATTGCACTCTGATAAGCTAGAACCTGCAAAAGAAGGTCACCATTTGATTACCAAAACAACGATGAAGTTCAAAAATAATAACAAGCCTGCAGGAATCATCAATTTTGATTGTAGCATTATATCCAGACTTCTAGATCTTTGATTGAACACCTATTCTTTTTGCATCGTTACCAAGGATAGATTAGCAACACATCACATCCTCTATCAAAATTGGAACATTGCTAATCTGGTATAATAGCTACCCCATACAAAACTTTTTTTTTTTTGGTGACAAATAATGAAATGGAACCACAAGACAAGAGCAACCATAGGTTCCTAATGGAATGCATGCCAACTGTGATTTTTCTGTGATCATCCAAGGAATGATGATTGCTCTAGCAATTCTGCTATATATTATAAAACTCTCAATTTGGATTGTCTTCTTCCCTCTTAAATTATATTAGCACTAAGAGTCAATTGTTGCAATTCACTGAAAGAATAAACATTTGCAAACTAAGACTACGACTTTCACCAATTGCATGAACAAGAAACATTGGATATGAACCAAGACACGAAAGAGAAAGTTTATCAGACTGACTCTAAGTAGTTAAAATTAAATTAAAATGAAGAAGCATGAAGAGTAACCTGAGTAGAGAATCATGTTGACCACAGCTGTTAACGTTTTCTTCACATGCTGGTTCCTATAGATCCTATAAAGAAGCAATGCTTACAGCAAGTAGACTTATCAAAATATGAGCTTAATTATCTTAGATCCACCTCAACTTCTCCATATACACTTTGCAACTTCAAAGGTTGCCGCATTACTAAACAGTTTGAACTTCTTGTCACAGCAACTAGTTCTACTGAAGTCCAAACTGATCGATCATATTTTGACTTTCCACATCAATAATCTGAGAATCTACAGCACATGTGTCATCCAGACTCTCATTTCCAGGTGGATTAGTCTCTTGGATATTGGAGCTTGTACCTTTTTTAGATGAACCATCTGTTTCAAGTTTTACACTTTGAGAATGACAACAGTGATCTGAGCAATGACCAAAATTTAATATATCTCAAACATTGGTCATCTTTTGAATCTTCAAAATTTAATTTACCTTTTGAATGTTGTAGAAGAACCACAATAGTGAAAATTTGGAGTTACGCAAGCATTGTCATGTGAGATTAATAGAAACTCGGTTTTGTCACTCCTAATAAAGGAAGTTTGTGCATGGTATTCACACAATTCTAGTGTTTGAGGGTCATAACTATCAACAAGTTGGAAAATATTTAAAAAAAAAACTACCTGAAGGCTATATGGAACAAAATAAAGCATGACCTAATTTTCATTTTTAATTTCTTGGAGTTTAAATCCAAATATTAGCTTCTAAACTAAGGGTTATAAACTCCCAGAAATTGCAGAAGATTAGATCGTGAATAAAAAGGTATGAACTATAAGACAAGTGCATTGCATGAAGAAACTAGATCCAGGCTTATTTCTTAAAGCACACATTGAAAGAGTTTCTATTGTGACTTGCAAACTACCAAGACTTACCACGAGAGAAAGCAATATTCAGTAATCTTTTGTCAATTCAAACAGCATTAGCATTGAAGTCAAAGTTACTGAACAAACTGAAGCTAGTGTAGCAGCCATTCCAACCTACATTATTATGAACCATGCAAATGATTAAATAAGAAATGAACTGTCAAATTTCACAGGGAAAAAAATGATCATGTCTCAAATTAGTATGTGGCAATAACAACAAAATATACCAATGCATATGCCTGCGATTGGGCAACAGTAGCATTTCCTAGTATAGCTGAATTGATTAGCTCCCAGCCAAACCTCCAAAAACAGTACCCACAGCTACACCGATCATTAAACTTGGTGCATACAAGCCACCAACAAGGCGAGAACCTATACAAAGAGCAATTGCCACAACTTTTGCAATAGATAATTGTGCTAAAAGCCAAATAACAAGTGCTAAAGCAGTTTTCCTAGGATACAGAATCTCATCAACATTAGTGAAACCCCAATAAAGTATTCCAGGATATCTAAGAACTATAATCCTAGCTCCCAAACCTCTAATAGTGGGGCAGACGACATCAGGGATTCCAAATCTATCTTTCATGAACTGAAATGCTTTAGTGAACCAAGCAACCAAGAAAGTGAAAACCACACTTATTATGAGATAACTGAGGCCAAGATTATCATTGTAGTTGTAAATGGAGGAGAATTTTCTGCATGAAGAGGCCTTAAAATAGTTTCAATAGCAAAGAAACAGCCAGCAACTGGTGCATTGAAACCTACAGGACAAGAAAGGGAAGAGAAAGAAGAACTCGTCACTGAAGGGAGAATTGAGGAAGAGGTTTTAATCATCAAACAAACATGTCAATAGGCAATACATACTCTGGCAAAAGCAAGAAACAAATATCAGAAAAATCAATATGAGGCCAAAAGAAAAAGCAACGCTATGAGCAGTTAAACAAGTGATTCAACAACTCATCAACAATAATGGATCACTAGAGTTTCAATCTGGCACAAGAAAATGATGAACTAACAGAGCCACCTAAGTATTATTGAGTCTTTATGGCTAATTGAACTACTCAATTAGTGGAATGCATGATGTAACCAGTGGAGAACCTTACTTCATCCAGTAAGTCACATGACTAGGCTTCCTCTTCGTAAACTTCTCTATTGGAGCCAAGAATTTTTGTAACCAGTGGAGCAAAATGTGTGATTAATGCAGATGCTTTTTCGGGATCCTCTTGTGAAACTAAAATTATATAAAAAAAATAGCAAAAATAGCATTTCTAAGCAAAGAAAAATAGTAATTTAACTACCCTAAATATTAGTGTGATAAAAGCTATTTTTTAACAAAATAAATAATATATAAGATACTTACATTTTTCACCATATAGCCAATCTTTAGTGCATATTAACGCTTCCACATTCTCTGGCAAGATAGTACTGCAATATTTGTTGATAATTCAACCACCAATGCAAAAAGCCGACTCTAAAGCCACTGTAGTAATGGAGATACTCAAAATGTCTCATGCCATCAATGAAACTACTGGATATCGGCTTTTATTTTCTTTCCAAAATTGAAGCACATCCAAATCTTCTTCTACTGGAAGCCTACTCTCATTTAAATACAGATCCAATTATGATGTTTTTCTATTCAAGTTACAGTGTCGACTCTCATACATAGTAAACTCATCTATATCATTAGCAATATTATAAGAGACCCCATCGCTAGAACATACTAGTTGTGATGAATCTGCCATAATTGAGGGATATAATTGCATGTAATCATCAAACATCAACTGTAGCTTCTCACGAATCTCCCTCACATATGTAGAAAAAGTCCTTGGGTATATCTTTGTTAAACAAAATTCTATCCATTGCAACTTAAAATGAGGATCCAAAATCATAGCAAAACTCAAGACAAAACTATAACATTCCCAATATTTGTTAAACTTTTCATACATTTTCATATCCATTTGCACAAAATCAGCATCAAGACTACGCATCTCTTCACAAATTAACTGTTGAATTTTCCAAACCCCATGAATATAAGTTTGCTATGGGATAATGAGAACCAGAAAACAATGTAGTGATATCATAAAATGGTTTCAAAAATAGACATATGTGGTGAACCTTTTTCCATTCTTCATCTATTGGAAACCATTTATAATTTGGATCAACTAGTTGTAACTCTTGAAATGTTCCGCGATACTCCAAATCAGATTCACACATGAGATATGTTGAATTCCATCTTATTGGAATATCTTGTCGAAATTTCATTTTACAATTCATAGAGACTCTAGCAATGCATTCAGCAAATTTGACTTTCCTTGCTTCACTTGATCGAACATACTTGATAGATTCCCGAATTTTTGAAAAGGTTCCTCAACTATTTCTAAACCTGCTTTTACTATCAAGTTTAGAATGTGTGCTCCACAACGCACATGAAAGAATTCACCATGACACACCAATGGACCAACAATCTTTAAATAATGCTTTAACACATTAACCAACACATCATTATAGGTAACATTATCCATAGTTAATGAAAAAATTTTCTTTTTGATTCCCCATTCCCTAAGTAAATCCATTACCCCTATTGCCAATGACACACCATTATGTGGTGGAGGGATATGACGAAAATTTAATATCCACTTTTGAAGTACCCAATTTTCATCAATATAATGAGTTGTGAGTGCCAGGTAACCATCTATAGTAGATGAACTCCATAGATTGAACGTCAAACATATTCTACTCTTTACATTCTCTAAAGCATATTTAAGATTTTCTTTTTCTCTTGAATACATTCTCACAACATCTACCTTGATTGTGTTTCTTGATACGGGTTTTGCCTCTTCATTTTAAAAAATTAAGCAGATCTTGGTTGCCCTCATGTTCCACAAATTCAAAAGGGAAATTGTGTTTAATAATAGCAACTTCCATCTTTTCACGATAAACATGTTGATCTAAAGGAGCCCCAATGTTTGAATATTTTAACTCCCTCCACTTGCAAGATTCAAAATGCTTGAGCGTATTCGATATTCTAGAATTACCTTTTAACAAATATGTTTGTGCACACCATTTATACTTGACTTTTTTCCTTCCGTCAGCAATCATTGTTATAGTATCAAATCCATCCCAAGCAATTGATATTTGCCTTCTAATTCTCTTAGCTAAACTTTTTTCCATAGCATCTCCACTTTCAAGTGTAGAATCTGTGGATGAAACTCGTTCCATATTGTATTCTTCTTCTCCTTCCATCATGAATTGCTATAAATCAAAAAACTAAATGTTGTTTTCTTCTTTTGTTCATGTACACATAGACATGGCATAGGACAATTGAAGGTGCTTGCAAGATATTCGTGGAAAAGCATTACAACCAACACAAACATCTAAAGCATGACATGTGTTAGTTAACAATATAGACCACCAGACTTCATTCAAATACCTTCCCAACTGCAACAACATTTGGTTCCTTCATGTTGGCATCTTTAAAGGAGTTTCATATACTGGATACTGTGTTATTGGAGAATACTAATAGCATGGTTTTTAACCCATGAATTAGGAACAAAAATCAAAGGAATAAAGGTTGGTGAGGTTTCTATGTTGTGGAGTTAATTTTTCTGTTTGTATGAAAAGTTCATTGAAAGAAAATTTGATCATTGACAGAAAATTATCTTGTGTTTTTTGCTTCCACATTTCTGCATAAAAACCTCTAGTTTCAATCTAAAACTGAAGAAACCCACATGGACATTTCATCAAACACCTTCTGGGCACAATACTAAGGATAACTTTTCACCAACTCAGCTAAGAGTTAACTTCCTCTCAGTCAAATTCAGGTATTAAACTATAGAACATGAGTACGTATAAGCTAGAATACTAAATATGAACCATTCCCACAGCAAAAAACAAAAAAAAAAAAAAAAAGGAGGGAGAGGGGTCTCACCTGGCTATTTTTGTGTAGTGTAGATGGAGAGGGGAGGCCTATGCAGAAGGTTGTGTGTTGCGACTAGGGAACAGTGTGTATTGATCGGAGAAACCCATCGGCAAAGAATCTGTTGGCAAAGAATCAGAGAAACCCATCAGCAAAGTATTGAGGGGGTTGGAAAAATCGAAAGTAAATCTAGGTTTGAGTAGAAGGTTATCGAAGGAGAGAAGATTGGGATTTTCTAATTTTGGTTCAAATAGTCTATCAAAAGCTCCTTCTAACGTCACTTTTTTTATTTGGTTTTTTAACTTTTATATTTGATTTTGTCTTAAATGGATGTAAATGGTTTTGGTGGATAATCCATGCTAAGCCATTTAATTTAATGGTTTTAATTTGGTCAACCACTTAAAACCAGTACACTAAATGGATAATCCAAATGCATTTTCATTATGGATTATACGATGGATTAGTGGATCTCAATCCATTTTGCCACCTCTACTTGTTACCGTCATTACAGGAGTTCTTGCTATTCGGTTCGATGTCTCTCGACCCATAAGAATCATCCTCATCGTCACCCTCATTAGCATCTTGTTCCTCTCACACAATTCTACCCTGGGAATGTCTACGGTCCTCTATGTCATGACTCCGTCACCAATAATAGCAGCAGCGGCTGTACTACTATGCAGAACTTGATCATGAGCACCCCTGCCTCCATGCCTTCTACTTCAAGCAATAAACGAATCCAGTGCATCATATTCACACTCGTTGATCTATGAATACTGTGCCTCAGAGACATCTATCTTGAGGGGCACATCATACAACATTGTTGGCTAGTATTCAGACTCCGGTTGCACCTTATTTAAAGATGCAGTGCTCACAGATTTCCGAGCCATCTCGCGCGAGACTGGCAAGTGTATTGTTTCCATGGGCTCACTACACAAGACGCTTGTATGATTTGGTTCCGATGACTGATCGTACTATGTTACTCCATATATATTTTCATTGTGCAGGCCAAACGCTGTTAATCCATATTGTGCCCCACCCTCGTTGACAGGTAAAGTGTTCTCTACTTCTACATAAATCTCACAGGGCACATATGGAGTATCTGCCTTCATATAGTACAAAGTCTCCACATCCTCATCATCAACTATTGGGACGCCGGTAAAACCATCTGTTCCTACAGGACTTCTTAGCCACAGACTAAGTCTCGCTGCATTTCGATCTACACGCATGGCCATGTATATTCTATCCAACAACTCAACAAATCGGATAGGTTGTTTTATTAGTATCACTTTGTTGCACATCAGAGGGTCGTATGACATTGATCCTCCAAAATGTACTATGGTTCCACCCCAATATAACTGAATTACTAGGCCGTGGCTGTCCGACATTTGTACAATGTTCTTAACCGTTTCACGTTAGTTCAAAAATTCAAATATTAACTACCAAATCTTAAATTTAATTGTAGTCCCTAATAATAGAATAAAAATAATTATGAAGTCATACTTACAAAGCTCAACTTGTATCGCACCACCCAATTTGATTTATTTTTGATTATTTATTTACATACGCTATAATTTAAATTGTCGAAACCCTAAATAAATACCCTAATATATATTGTCTACTTTCTAGCAGCCATATCATAACAATAATATAATATAATAATTTGAATATACTACATTTTTGGACTTCATCTATTTTTTTAATATGATGTGTACATATAAGACAAAAGCATTGATGTGTAATTAGACAGACAACTGTGTTATTATAATATGCATTACTAGCAAGTTGATGAAGATAAAAAGACATATAATAGTAATTGATCAAAATACATATAGTTAAATAAGTATAAATTCAGTAAATTACTCTTCCATTGTAACTAATTAAATGCACTTGCGATATATTATATTAAATATACATGTAATTAAGAAATTGGACACATATTGCAAATACACTTGTAATTAATCCAAACTATTTGCAATGAATGTAACATACAATTAATCAAAAATTTGATTATTAACTACGGCACCTTAAACTTAATTGTAGTCCCTAAAAATACAATAAGATTTGTTGCAATTAATTATGAAATCCAACTTAAAATTGATTACTTTTCTCGCAACTCCATAGTCGATTTATTTGAAATTATTTATTTGCGTAGCCTATAATTTAAATAGTCGCACCTAACTAAAACCCCTAATATATATTTTCTACTTTCTAACGACCATCTCCTAATTATAGTATAATAATTTCAATATACTACCTTTTTTTTACTTCATCTATTTTTTTAAATATAATGTGCAATATTTAAATGGACACGTAATTGATCAATTAGACATATAATTAAATAAGTATTAATTCAATAAAATACTCATGCATTTTAACTAATTAAATACACATGCATATATTAAATTAAATATATATGTAATTAAGCAATTACACACATATTGCAAATATACATGTAATTAATTCAAATCATTTGCAGTTAATGTGCCATAATTAAATATAAATATAAATCTCATAATTAAATGTTAATTGACATATACTACAATTAATTAAACACACAAACGTAATTAATTTAAATACTCATGGACAAGTATCAATTAAATCTTAATGCACATATGTTCAATTAAAATTACATGTACTGCAATTAAACTAAAATAATAAAGTCAAAGCCAAAATATAAAATAACTAGTTACCTGTAATGTCCCGCAAATAATATGTACGGCACCCACAACCAATGGTAGATGGTATGTCTGGTGGCACCTTATCTATACAAGACCGAAGCTTTTTCGGTTGGCGTCCCTCGATATGGATCGACAATGGATTCAGGATTTTGAAGCAGTGGAATCCTCCCTACACCACTGGCAAGAGCAAATACCGACTTCATTCCTAGACTTCGGGACTTTGGAGCTTTGCAAATTCTGAAGGTTTTGTGAGAGAGTGACTCGAGAGATGAAAGAATGAAAGCATCCGAACGTGCTTTTATAGAGAGTACTAGAGATAAACTAGCTGTTGGATTTTTATCCAATGGCTAGTATTTTTTGTCCTCTACATGTGCGGTAGCTGGCCATTCTTATTTTTCGTAATTGCACATTAGTCCTTCACCAAACCAAAAACAAAAAAATAAATAATTTCTAGCTAGTGCCACACATGACCGCTAGTCAAAGAACTCCGAAAATTTTAACCACAAAATTCAGACTTTTTCTTATTCCATCAATATTTTAAGGAATTCGCCTCCTTGTATCCCATTGAAAGTGTCATACTTTCCTTTTTACCTGTTTCAAAATATTTGTCACTTGCCAAATTTGGCAAAACACTTTTGCTTCAATTGCCTCACACCTTGCACGTACAAGCAAAGACGGATACATGTAATTAATTATTGTAGGTCCCACATATTAAAAGTGATGCATTGTTTACCAAGTCGAAGAAAGAAGCGTGAGCTTCAAACCTGGACAATTCTTTGCGCATGCATTAAATGGCATGTGTACTGGATTCATCTATCTCTTTATGAACCTTTTTAATTCTAGCCACTAACCAGAAACGACAAATTTGGAACATTGAGCAAATTTCTTTCTGTTGATAAAAAACGGGTCTCGAAAAGTTTGATGCTTTTCGGGATAGAGGGAGTATTTTTCTATAGAGGTTTTAATATAACACGATATAAGTTCTTGAGTTTCTATTTTTTTGGTAGGACAAATTGAAAACATTAACATTTTTTTTTTTACCTCGACAGCATCCCCACCCTTCCCAGCCCCATCAACCAAGTCAAGAATTCAAACCTTAAATTTGGAACTTTCAATAATTAAAAAAGGGCAAAATACCAAGAAACTCTCTGTGGTTTATATAATATTTAGTTTAACTCCCTATGGTTTGGAAATCTATAATTTTGCTCCCTATAGTTATAATTAAGATGTAATTTTGACAGAAATCATTCAAACTGATGGTAGGATGTAAAATGTCAAAATTACCGTTATGATAAAATATTGAGAAACTCCTTATGGTTTCACTAATGTTCAATTAACTCCCTAAAATTTGAAAGCCTACATTATGACTTCCTAAGGTTTTAACTAAATTGAAACATTGACAAAAAAATGTATAAATTAACAGTTACAAGCAAAATGTCATAATTGTCTCATTCTTCTCTGTAACCCCCCACAAAACCTATTCTCTCCTTCTGGCATTCTCTATATTTTACTACTGCCATAATCAACACCATCCCATTCTTCTTCTTTTTAAAATAAAAAAAATAAGGAATAATAGAGATAGAACCTGAAATTCAAATCACTGTATGGTTTTTTCAAATATAAATTACCACCTTTTTAAGTAACATCTCTATTTCAAAAAACGACATCCAAATGTCCCTTCAAACTTTAAATTTTTTCATTGACTTTAATTTTTACCTAAATTTCTTTTGTAATTTGGGATTGCAATTGGTTTTACAAAACTTTTGTTACTACACTAAAAATCCAAACTCAAGAACCTAAAGGGCACTCATGAGAATGTCATGACACAAAGAATGTATCCATCATTTTGCTGCTATAGAAGAGTCAAAGAATGGGATTTTGAAACCCTAAAAGTGCTCTATACGGATAAAATTGCCAACTAATTTGAACACTTTCTGTTAAATTACATTTTAATTAGAACAACAAAACATTAAATTATAAATTTTTGAACAACAGAGAGTTAAACTGAACATCCATGAAGCTCGTATTTCTCAAACTCAACTAGTTAAGAGATTTTTCTTAACTTTTCTGTTTGGTTAAAATTTTAGGAAGTCATAATGTAGGTTTTCAAAACTTAAAAAGTTAAATTAAACATTAGTTAAGCCACAATGAGGTTCTCTATATTTTACCCTTAAGAAAAATTTAATTCAATGTTCCCTATTACTTCCCCTTTTATTTTTGTGATGAACTTGAATTGTGCCCACATCACTTTTTATTTACCATATTCACAGCCCTTAAGGGTTTTTTTTTTTTTTAAATCTTCTGTCAACATTATGATTTCAACCCGTCAAAAGGTAGAAAGCCACAATAGCGTGGAACGTCCATGCATTACACATTAACTGATCTATTATTAGGGGTGTGCAAAAAATCCGAATATCGAATTACCGACCGAATTCGAATTCGGTAATTCGGTAATTCGGTCGGTAATCGGATTATCCGAATTTGAAATATTCGAATTAGGGTCGATTTCGGTTTAGGGTGTTACACATTTGGTTTAACCGAATTCGAATTGGCAATTCGAATTCGATTACGGTTTGGGTATCCGAATTCGTATTCGAATTCGCATAAGTAATAAGTTAACTACTATCAGATTATTCTATTCCTCTTTGGCTCTTTTAGTCTTTTACGTTTCTTTTCCCAATTCTCCCTGAAAGGCTGAAACCCTAAATCCCCAAATCCAATTAGTCTCTCGTCTTGCCGGTCACCGCCCTCTCTCTTTTAGTCTCTGTCTCTTGACTCTCGTCGTCGTCGTGCCGTCGCCACTCGTCTACCCACCGGTCGCCACTCGCTTCCGGCTTCTCGCCCTCTCTGTTTCAGCAAGACCACGGTCACCACTCGCTTTGGGCACGCAGCTAATCAGCCATAAGCTGCGGTTCCGAGCGAGATAAGTAGAGAAAGCTGGAAATGGGTCATTTCGCTATTTATCAGCTCCATCTGATCTGCTGTTTCGCTCTTCTGTTGGCATATGGGTCATTTCGCTGTTACTATTGTCATATTAATCTTCTGTGTAAATTTCAGGAAGAGTTGTTGTTATTTATGTCAATAATGCCTTGTCTCGGCAACCTGTCCTGCTCTTCTCTTCGTCTCTTTTTTTTTAATTTTCTTTTTAATGAAATTTGAGCTGTTTATAGTTTGACCTGAACTATTTTTATTGTAGTCTTAAGCCAATTTGAGCATCTAAAATAACGTTTTTCCTCAAATTTGGATTTTTTTTGGGGGTGAATTTCAATTATAGGGAGCTCGTTTGAGCTGTTTATGCCTTTATGGTGTCTCATGAATCTTGAGCTTGCCCGGCATTGTATTTGTTGATTTTCGCATTAAGCGTCTCGATTTAAATAGAATGTGAACTATGAGAGGATGCTATTTTAATCCCTAAAGGTCCACCTTTTCTTTTTTTTTTTTCCTTGAAGGTCACTTTTGTTTCACAATTTAATGAATTGACAGCATTCAATTGCTATGGTAGTTTGTTGGTGAAGTTTCTACTTGTTTTTGGAAGCTAGGGTGGTTAGATCTGAATTGTAGTACTAGTTTTTGTTGTCATGTCATTTCATTAAGCATTAATGTCCAGAATTAAAGACTTGACTATAAAGATGAAGAACTTGATTCTGTTTAATAAAGACACTTTCATTATGAACACTTTTAATCAGTTTATCTACTTGTTTTCTAGTTTCTTTTATTAGAGCAGTACTTGCTTGTCTCTTGTGTGTCTTGTTTAGTCATGATTTTGCCCCAATTTTAGTAGTGATTCATTTGGATGCTTTAATTTGTAAATGCAATGCAGTAGTGTTGTACTAAACTTGTTTTTTCATTTGTTAAAGATTCTTGAGTATGTCTTCGGAAAATAACCCCAATTTAGAGGAGAACAAGAATGAAGGCTCATCTAGTTACACTCATCCATCAATTCCTAGTACAGATTCTACATCAACCAAAAAGAGAGAGAATTACAAGAAGAGATCCCGAGTTTGGGATCACTATGATGAGGAGAAAATAAATGGAATTCGACATGCTGTGTGCAAATATTGTGATAAAAGGATTCCTGCTGATTCTAGGATGCATGGTACAAGTCCTCTTGGCACTCATTTATCTAAATGTCCTTTGAATCCTAATAATAAACAATCTGGTCAATCTACTTTGTGTTTGGGGGAAACTGAAACTGTTAGGGGAGAGATTAAACCAGCTCTTATAAATTGGAAATTTGACCCTGAGGCTATTAGGAAAAGCATAGCATATATGTTAATTGTAGATGAACTCCTTTTTAAACATGTAGAGGGAAAAGGTTTCCAGCATGTTATGCGTACGGCTTGTCCTTCATTCAAAATACCTTCTAGATGGACAATAACTAGGGACTGTTACCAGTTGTATTTGGATGAAAAGATTAAGCTAAAGAAACTGCTTAGGAATAATTGTAGCAGAATATGTCTGACCACCAACTCATGGACTTCAATACAGCGAATTAATTACATGTGCCTCACCGCCCATTTCATTGATAATGACTGGAAATTGAACAAGATGATCTTAAACTTTTGCCCAATTAATAGTCATAAAGGAACTGAAATTGGAAAGTCTATTGAAAAGTGCTTGCTTGAGTGGGGAATTGATGACATATTTACTGTTACGGTTGATAATGCTAGCTCTAATGATACAGCAGTTCAGTACTTGAGAGGTAAATTACAGAATTGGGGAAAAGCTGTTTTGGGAGGGAAATGGACTCATGTGAGATGTGTGGCTCACATAGTGAATCTGGTTGTCACTGATGGCTTGAAAAAACTTGGGGACTCAGTAGATTATATTCGAGCAAGGAATGTAAAAAATTCAAGGAATGTGCAGAAATAGAAAAAATTGACTGTAAAAAATTCTTGAGTTTGGATGTATGTACTAGATGGAACTCAACTTACATGATGTTGGACACAACTCAAAGGTTTGAGAGAGCATTTGAGAGATTCGAGGAGCAAGACCCTTATATGAGTCAAGAGTTGACTTGCTTGCCAGCAAAATCTGATTGGGAGAAGGCTTCGATTTCTTGTTACATTTTTAGAGAATTTTTATGACTTGATTAAGGTTTAGGAACAAAGTATGTGACTTGTAACAATTTCTTCAATGATCTTAGTCACATTAATGGGTTGTTGAATGAAATGGTAGAAAGTCAAAATTCTGAATTGAGTTCTATGGCACGGGTAATGAAGGATAAATATGACAAGTATTGGGGTAGGATTGAAAAAATGAACATGCTGATTTTTATTTCATCCATTCTTGATCCTCGCACTAAATTTGAATATCTGGAATTTGTGCTGTCAAAAATGTATGGTGCATCTGATGGTGGAGTTATGGCTATTCTTGTAAAAGATGCATTAGTTGAATTGTTTAATGAGTACAAGAGTTTCAACTGTCCACAAGGAACATCTACTACCTCTTCTACTTCTACATTTAGTGCTTTTGAGAAAAATCAGACTTCACCAAGTGATGTTGAGGTAACAAGAAAGATTACGGATAGGTACAAATTGGAATTCAAAAAAAGAAAAACAGAACTTGGTGGGAGGGACAGCAAATCTGAATTGGACAAATATTTGAATGAGGACTGTGAAGATGATGATGACAAATTTGATATTTTGCTATGATGGAAGGTGAACAATCTTAGGTTTCCCATCCTTTCCAAAGTGGAAGGTGATGTCTTGGCTGTCCCAATTTCTACTGTGGCTTCTGAATCTGCTTTTAGTACCGGAGGTCGGGTTCTTGATGCATTTAGGAGCTCATTGACTCCTAGAATTGTTCAAGCTTTAATACGTGCTCAAGACTGGCTACGATCCTCAATGGAAGAACTAAATGTGGAAGAAAGTTTAGAAGAACTCGAGGCCTTTGAATCTGGTAATCTGTCATCACTACTACTTTCAAACTTGAGTTATTTTTTCAATTGATATATTGCAATTTAAATTGCTTGATTACTTCGTTTTTTTTGCTCCTTCATTGCAGGTTTGCTCAAGGGAGGAGCCGAGGCAACAATAATTGATGTTTGAGATGTCTCAAAGCCATAGTTTGAAGTCCTGAATTCCTACCATTGGCAATCAACTTGTGCTCATTTCTGGAATCAAATGGAGTTGTGGAATGTCAAATGTGGATTGCTATAATCTTTACTTTACATAAATTTCAAATCTGGACTGAATTCTATGTTTTTCTTGAATCTGGAATTGCATGTTGTAGACATTAATTTGTCTTTCATATTTCATATTTGGACTTGGACATTTAGAGATTTGGAGTTTGGACAATCTATTTTGAAACTAGGCATTAGCCATTAGACTATTTGCTAATGGCTGTATAATGGACTGTTTGATATTTGATGTTTCATTTGACAATTGACATTTGGTTTGGTGGTGTTTGTGTTGGACAATTTGTGAATTGTGTATGATAATTTGCTGATCTGGTATAATTTCTTGTTGCTAATTTGACATTTGGAAATTCGGAAATGAAATGCTGAAGTTGAACTGCTGGAAAATTACATATTGGAACTTGGATTGGAAGTCTGGAAATTGACACTTAATAGCTTGACACTTGGTTTTGACAATGGTTTTTGTAGGCACTCAGTTGTAAGTTATAACTTACAACTAATGGTCAAGATGTAGAATGCCGTCCTTGATTGTTCTTTAAATCTTTTGCTTATTTTTTGCATGTATCAGATTATAATTTCTTCTTGTGAATTTGTCATTTGGAAATTGGGAAACGAAATGCTGAACTTCTGGAAAATTAGGCATTGGAAGTGTAGGAAATCTGATCTGACAGACAGCAGGCCTGGTTTCGGTCAATTAGGTTAATGGACCGAATTACCGAATTCGTTAAATTCGAATTCGAATTCGATCGGATATACTAAAATCAAAATACCGAAAAAACCGAATTCATGGCACCGAATTACCGCATTCAAATTCGATGCACACCCCTATCTATTATAATGATGTAGCCAAAAACAAACTTTGATACTAATGACGTACAGAATTAAATTACTGTCTATCCACTCTTCTGGACCATATTGTATAATGCTTATGTAATAAACCGAACATAGAGCTCAAAAAGCAACTTCTCCCTGTTCAGGGAGAGGACTGATTAAACTCTTTACTCCAAGCAATTCTGGAAAAGCACCCAGCCACTGATTGGGCCACACTGTTACCAACCCAAGAGGCAAGAATTACTCTCCAGTAGACAAATGCTTCAGACACCAAAATGAATTTCCTTGTACACAAGAACACTACAAATATTGAACCCTTGTCACCAGCTCACACAATTTACGTTTAAACTGCACAGCCAACCATCAGCAACTGGAAATTGTCATTTACAGCTCACACTTATAAATACAAACTCAATACAAACTCGTGTGTCTGTACAATTTACATTTCTAACAGATTTTGCTCGACATGACCCTTGATAAGGCCAACTTTGAATTCTCTACGAACCGTGAGAGCATCATTCCATCAAACTTTTTGCTGATTTCGTGTCCAAAAACTTACCTGAGATATAATGAATGTTGCTTTCAATTATTGGAGCTCTCAAGAGAGCTTTTAACCAACCAAAGTAACCCGGGGTCATTACGCTTTAAAACCAAATAAGTTTCTGCCTTCCCTGTTTCGTCAAATATTTCGTCATCGCTGAACCCAATAAGTTGTAAGATTTCTGTAGCAGCTATAAAAGCAAAACACAAGGAGATAAGATTAGAGCACAAGCAAATGCAAGAACTACAAATAAACAAAATTGTCTCATGGAAGCGTACATTAAGTTTCTAACAGACACATTCTAACAAACAGTCTATGATTCTTAATTTCTATCAAAGCCTCTCAATTACTCATCTGCAGAAGGGTTAAAATTTGTTGATGAAAATTCAAGCCTTAATTTTGTAATTGGGAAGTGTCAAAGTTCTAGTTTATATAGAATAATCATCTGCAGAAGCCAAGAAAGTCGTAAGGATGAAGTAATGACGACTAAACATAGAAAATGAAAACAAAAAAGAAGCATGTTGTTGTCGAACTCCACATGACCACCATCTTTTGATACCCTGCCACCCCTCCACCACCTCCTTCCCCTTCCCTGCAGCCTCTCTCCCTCCCCTCTAGCATCCAGATCTGGTCGCCGGAGGGGGAAGGGGGTGACTACAGAGGGAAGAAAATGGAAGACGACCTCCCCCTACCCTGCAGCCCACCTCCCCCTAATGACCAGATCTAGTCAAGAGGGGAAGCCACTGCATTTCTTTTGTCCAAGTCACTTAGCTGGGGGTGCTGGGAAAGAGCATGGGGGGAGCAGGGAAGGCTGAAGGAGAGGGGCAGGGTGGTTTTGGTGGCTGTATTTGTTTCTATGTATCATGTTATTATGTGCATATCACTGAGTGTATATATGTAAACAAATAGAAGTAACTGTCTGTTGTATGCTACAACATATACATATGTATAGATATGTGTTATCTCCATGTATATGAATTCACAATGGTGCATTTTATACGCATAAACATATATACACAGACATATATAGTATATTTCTTCTCGAAGTCTTAATTTCTGCTCCTCTTCTACTTCCAAGAGTCAACTTTGTGCGCACTGATTAAGCAATATAACATCCAAAAAAAGGGGGAAGAAAACCACACTTAAGAGACAAATTTAGTGTATCCAAGCTTAAAACACCACCGTTAAATGAGGATTTCCATAAATCCAATCTTTGCAACAAGGAATAGCAATCATGCGGCCTAGTTTTGTTAATGAAATTGCAGATTATGCCCATCTAGCATCATTAAAGAATCTAACTGAGAGGTTTCCCTTAACTTCCAGACTATATCTATTCGATGCTTTGTGCAATAATAAGACTTATGGTTGCAGAGTAATTAGTACATAATAACCAAATTATGACTATCATATCCTGGGATCTGAGATAATACACGTGCGCGCGCACACAAACACATACATACTACAGACACACACACACACACACACACACACACACAGAGACATACATACATACACACATACATATATACGTATGAGAGGGACGGAGGGATGTAGGGAGGGAGGGAGCGAGAGAGACTTAACATAAGGGGGGAAAAAAGCAGAAATTACAGAAAACAGGTCTAGTAACCTATAATAAATTTGAGGTCCTCTAAAGCAAAGACTTCACATACACACTGTTTCATTTCAACTACTAATTGTTTTGGTTAAGCAAAACCTAAAAGCAGTCCCATGCTCCCATAAACCAAATAATGTCTGTGATTAAGAAAACCTCCCACACAATCAACAGCTGAACTTTTTAAATGTAAAGGATAACATTTGCTTCATTCTTTAGAAAACCAAAAACCACCACAACAAATAAGTATGAAAAAACCAAAAACGGGGAGATAAAACAACAAATGTCAATATAGAGATATCTAGTGAGAATTCTAGCATTTAAGTGGAACAATACCAGTGTGACATTCTTCAAAATAGATAAATGAAAAGGCAAGGTTCATACCTCCATATAGAAGAATATTCCTCTGAATAATAGCATTAGCCTGCAGCATCCATCTATTACAAATGAGAGACACACACCCAAAACCCTCAGTATAGATAATCAGAATCCATGATAAGATGACATTACCTTGCGTAATCTTCTAAATTTCATCTCATCAGGGTGTTCAACGATATTCCTGAAAGCAGTAACAGTCAATCCGCCATCATGAACAAGTTCATGCCAAACAATTCTTTAGTCAAACTTGCTAAATTAAATACAACGAGCATACATTATGATCTTGC
Organism: Gardenia jasminoides; assembly: GCA_013103745.1. Classification (NCBI taxonomy): domain Eukaryota; kingdom Viridiplantae; phylum Streptophyta; class Magnoliopsida; order Gentianales; family Rubiaceae; genus Gardenia; species Gardenia jasminoides. The sequence goes on from CM023101.1 coordinate 14,448,077, forward strand.
ACAGAGTTTGTAGGATAGCACTAGCATCCGAGGGATTTACTTCAGTTCTTAGCATCTCCACTGCCTTCTGTATACGACCATACACAGCAGTGACAGGGTCTTGAATTCTCTTTAGCTCCAGGTCATCTGGATCAGGCTCATCTCGCTGCCCCATTGACATTTGCTCTTCAATAAACACCATCTTGTCATCATTGTCTCCTGCTTGAGAATCGTCTGGATCAGGTTCCACATGTATAATATTTGGATGATTCAAATTTTCAGTACTCTCCATTGCTCCAAAGAAATTTGGTCCAACCACACTAGGATCTGTCAATGGAACTTTGAAATTGCCCAGAACAGATTCTTTATCTGCAGCACTTTTTAAACTTTCCAAATCATCAGGATCTGGCTCAATTGTTATTTGACTTTCACCAGATACCAAATAAGATTCGGAGTCCATGGCACCCCTGCCCTCACCATCATCAGGATCAGGTTCAGCCTTACTATTATGAATCTTGTGCTCATCGACAAGTTTCATTGAACTGCCTATATTAGAATGGCCATGTTTAGTTTCCCCTCTAGCAAGCAAGCTATCAGGTTCACAACAGACAGTAAATCCAGAATCATCAGGGTCAGGCTCTTCATGCTTATTTACTGCTTCTGAGACATTTGTAGACACATTTACAATACGACGATATGCAGCAGCCACAGAAGATGCACGAGCATTAGAAAAATGTGATTCATTGCCTCCAAGTTTTCGTGAGAAACTCACATGATCATCAAACTCCGCTTCAGTATGTGGTCTATGTCTGAATCCATTCAGAGTGTGGCCTGTTGATTTTGTCCAATCCAAGGCAGCAGCTTCTTTATTCAACTGACACAGAGATTCCAAATTAAAATCATCAGATTAACAACTAATGTCTAATAATGCAATCATATCCTGCATTAATATATAGATAACTAGATAAAGATTTAGATATATATCATCACACAAATGCAATATTGGATCAGAGTCAAACATGTATATTTTTGTGTATGTGCGTGTGCACAAATATATATGTAAATACATATATATAAAATATAAACATGTGATATCTGTTATGTGTAAATATAAGTGCATACTTACATATGGAAACATACATATAATTGTGCCTGAGGGAGGGAGGGAGGGAGAGAGAAAGATTATTACCTGTTTGTCTAAAGCATAAAAATTTTCATCATGTTCAGAATACACCATATGTGCCTGAAGAGGGAAACAAAGCAACTGGCCTAAGCTATTCCATATAAATACCAGGCAGCAATGATACAGCATATGTACATATAAAAAACCGCAACTTGGTACCCCCGGTTGGAGGGGTGATGGATACATAGAACTTACAAGTTCATGCAGGAGAGTCTTCTTAATGCTATCATATTTCCTAAAACCATTGAGGTCATCAGTTCGAAGACGCAAAGAAATTTCCTCTCCGTGATTCTGTACATGATTCAAGAATATGAATTTTTAAAACCAAAAAGCAAAGAATAATATCAGAATGTTTCAAAAAAAGCTTACTAAAATCAAAAGCCACAAAATAAAAAAGACAAATAAGCAAGCATTTGATAGAATACACAGCATTCTGTTTTTGTGTTGATATTTAAAATAAAAAAAAAAGATATTATCTCAATAAAAAGAAAAGACAATATCTCAATAAAAGAAAGGACAATTGTTACAAGATAACCAGTAAATTTGACAGTTTTCCCTGCTCCTTTAGTCATATATTTTGGTACTTTTCCATATTGTTTTCATAGTAGAGTAATACATTAGATAGAGTAAGTAAATGCAGGTTGAATTTGCCAAAACAGTTGCACCTGCAGTACTAGGGTTGTCTTCCTTAAAATGGGGTATACTGGACGTTAATGCAACAGAAAGTATAGAGATTCAAATTTTGACCAGTAGTATGAAAATTTCAATCTTCAAACTTTTCACAAGATCCTAATCATAGCAAGAAGAAGACTGCCACTGATGCTATTGAAGTAACAAAGATTTGGGCAGAGAGGTAGAATAGAAAAGGACACCAAGCGGGATAGCAGTTACCAAAAGGGGAAAAGTTGGTGTTGGAGTATGATAAAGAGGAAAAGTTGACTGTTATTCATACAGAGAGGAGAGTTTTGAATCAAAACCATCTTGGTTCGGCAGGGAATTGAAACCCAGACCTCAACAATTTTAATGTTCAGGCACTAGGAAAAAGTTGCCAGAAACTATTGGGCCTCCTTTTTTGGCCGAGGATTTGTAGGGAAGGTTTTCTTATACTTCACGATAAGTTTCATTTTTTCAAGTCAACATTTAGCTAGGAAAAATATTCCTGAAATGACGATTTTATACTGGAAATAGCAGGAATGTGAAACCTTATATGAAGTGTATTTTGTTACATTTTTTGGGGGAGGGGGAGAATAAAAAAAACAGACAGGTAGATTACAAAGCTATGAGAAGAAGAGTCACTTCCCAAGTTGCTTTGTCGACAGCAACGTCTTCTAGAAATGTCCTTTACTGTTAGGTGCTTTACTTTCTTTGTTTTTTTTTTTTTGGGGGGGGGGGGGGGTGCTGTACAGGGGGGGAATAATTAACTGAACATGTAAAGAGAAGAATTATTCATCAAAGATGGATTGGATACAACAATTTCCAACTCAAGTTCAAGAATAATCTCTCTAGTACACTATCATGGGTAATCATAGCATACATTCAGCTCTAATATGGAAGCATGCTCTCTAAGAAGAACTAGAAAATTCTTTCTAAGTGACTCGAAACTAAGGAGGCCTACATCAAGAGAAAAGTTGCAATAGATGAACAGGCTAATTATTTCATCACCAATAATCACTTTAATCAGAAATGAACAAGAAATGAGTCTGAAAGAACATTTCTGCAACTTTTCCATATCCACAAATTTCTTATAAGTTTCTATTTAGTGGCTTTATGCCATTATTCATTCTGAATGGTGTTGGCAAATTTATTAAAGGGTAGTTTAACTCTATAATTTGTGTTCTAAGCTGAATTGACTCCACCAATAACCAGAAGTACCAAACACTACTCTGTGATCCTAATAAGATGAAATTTAGAGGGATCAGATGCTGGCAATGTGATTCCTACTTGAATTCCTTTGCTACGAACCTAACTAGCACTTTCCAGCTTAGGAGTTTCTCCTTCATATTCTAAGTTTTCCTCAGAAATGAACAACTGAGATAGATATTAACACTGATTAATTTAAAAAAAAAAAAGCAGTTTTGCAAAACATAACTGGAGGGAAAACAAAACACATTATACACGAAACTAACCAAACCAGATGTTCTCTATTGAATTTCACCTTGTTGAAACCAAGGATGCATTTAGGAGTCACACCAACATAGCCAACTGGAGCCATCTCTGTCATTATCCCCACCCGCCACCGATGCTTTAGGAAGCCGATCAAAGGGAATGAATAAGAGTTGTGAATATCATGATTAGATTTTATGAGCAAAGAAGGCACATTATGATAGCAATACCTTATTCATGATTGCAACAATTCCAGCATCCGCAGCAAGCCTGTGCATTAATTTCAAAGCCTCTGAAGCAGGAGGACTCAACTGCAAATCAAAAAACAAGGCCAGTAATCAAACACCTCTACTATCCCTTTCTATCTTTTCCTGTTCCCCACTTCCCTACGTTTCATATCTCCATTTAAAATTTTTGTTTTGAGACATTATACTCCATATGATTTTTGATATTGATGCTTTTGGCTAGCAGTACCCCATGAGATTAATACTAGGCTTGCATATTCAACAACCATTGAACAATACCCATGATTTAAGCTTTCAACTCACATGGTATTGTTATTCGCCATTTCAATCACAGTGAGTTGACTTAATTCTGCATTTACAAATGAAAAGAGAAAGGGAACAAGAAGAGCAAAAGCAAAAGGTCCTAACAACGTTCATACTACCTCAAGTCCTGGAATACTAAGTGTGCGGAATTCAGAGAATATGTAAGTCCCTTGTGGAAGTCGTACAAACGAATTGCGTCCATCAAGAGTTCGTTGCCTCATTCTCTTCTCCTCTTCATCAAATCCAGCTATTCGAAGGTCTTTCTTTGCATTTTCTAGAACCTCTTCCACTTCATTTTCAGGCACTCCCATCATCCTTATAGGTTTTCCCTGAGGAAGATCAGATCTAACAATTAAAAAAAGATAATAAAGTTGAACAGTTTGTTTTCATGTACAAGTACATACATACATACATACATAAATATATATATATATATATATATATATATATATAAAAGAATGTGTACATATATCATTTACTAAACAACAGGGGCCATGCTATTTCCCAACTTCAAGTAAACCTGAAGGTTTATGATGCAGTCAATAAAGAGCTCCAGAAATCTACAAATGAAAGCTTAAACTAGGAACAGGAATAATGTCCTTTATATAACTTAATAGTAGTTCTATTTTCTCAGTCTAAGTAATTTATCCTAATTAGGTCTTGAGGATATTTAGGTATTTAGTCATGGCTGGAAATTTCCAGAATCCCAGAATTGTGTCTTTGGGTCTTTATTAGGTTAGGTAAGTAGTTGGATTCCTTGTCAAAAGGTAACTTCCTAAAAGTTGAGTTCTACATTTAGTTAGCTTTCCTATTTAGAATATGGAATAGGAGAAGTTTTAAAAAGTTCTTGCTATAAATACTTATATTTCTATTATTATTTACAGAGAATTCGACGAATAAAGATTGAGCTTTAGTTTCTTGGTTATTTTTTTCTTTCTTCCCCCTAGATCTCTTCTTCTTTCCCTCTTTTTTCCCCCATGATTACTGTCCATGGGTACTGTTCACAGCACCTAAACAGGCCACAATCCCCTCCAAGATATCAAGAATTTACTGAAACCTGAAACTGCACATTCAGGAAACCTAAATTTATTTCAATTTGAGAGTAACAATAAAACATCTTGATAATCCACATCTAACAATTGTCCATTTTAGATCCTACAAGTCATGAAGTAATTTGCAAAAGTAAGATTAGACGAACTCCTATTTACCAAGAAAACAGGGGAAAAATTATTTTGCACACCTCAATAGCAGATGCAGCTTCCACTGGGAGATAAGAGTGCTCATCTGAGAAAGGGTATAGCATTTTAGAACCTTTATTGGTAGGAACAATCAGCCGTAATGTATCAACTTTGACACTGGTGAGTTGCTGTAATTGATCCCCCAGATCTTTTAGATTAGCACCATGTTTCATCTCAAGGGTAAATTTCTTTCCCCTCCATGTAACAGATAACTGCTTCTCAGGTGGCTGCATCATCTGCTTTGTAAAAAAAATTTTAGCTTTCAAAAATCAACTTTAACAAAACAAATTAAATTTTTATATTTTAAGATATTTAGAACTAAGAAAGAAACTAGAAACGGCTAGACTAATAGCTAAAAACTGCATCTCCAAAAAATAATAAATAAATAAATAGATAGATAGATGATAGATAGAGGCCAAAAGCCAACAAAACCAATAGCATTGAGTAACTATATGACCCAAGCGTTTCATATACGAGTCAAGCTAGTGATAGTGAAAGTGAAATAGAGCTCCATTGGAAAACTACTACGGCATAGAACATATAAATTACAATGGCAGACTGAAGGGGGTTTTCTTCCATATAAAGAAGTTAGCAAATAAAAGTTCAACATTTCTGCTCTATGCCATGGAATTGCAGTTGTTTAACCATACAATATCATCAGCATACTTTTGAAAAGGATACAGGCACTTGACATCCAATTAAAGGGCAAGTTTTCACATCTTTCATATGCATTTATTTTTCACAGCCTAAAGTTGATATTACCTCACCATTTGAGTTCTCCATACTCCATACACTCCCCTGTTACCAACCAACAAAGGTAAAACCCCTTTTCTGTTCCAAAACCTTCAAAGTTTAACCAAGGGTATCAACATTCAGGTAGAAAACTTCTTTCTCAATATTAAACAACTCACCCCTGCTCCTACCAATTCTTTAGAGAATGCATCACTTCTATCTACTTTCATTAAACAATACATGAATCTTGATTGCTTTCCCATGAAAGGTGATGCTACTTAGACCTGTAAAAGATGCATCATATTCACCTCAAGCGAGCTCCCACTACAAGTTCATATTTTGTAAGTTTTACAACAAATAGCTCAAAAAATTAAGCCCTCCTTATCAGTTAATATCTCACTATTGCACCATTTTCGCTAAGTTTCCTCCTAATTTTCCTATACAACTGCAAATAAACGAACAAAACACTTCCAAATAAGAAAAAATTCTAGCAGTCAGTTCTAGTAATGCCATTTCTTCTTAAACAAGAAAGCAACAACAGAAGGCCCCTAAATCGTAAAACTTTTCTCTCTCCACTAAAGTTATAATTATAATTCACCAAATGATGGAACATAAAGTTTTTGTCCAATTCCTTGTTTCAAAGGCGCCTGAACTGATCAATCAATTATGACTACTAACAGTTTAAAACCATATTGAAAGAGGGGCAAAAAAAAAGCTAGCTAGAGAAAAACAAAATACAAGTAGGAATTAAATTCGAGAAAACTTCTATAATCAAGGTCCTTAAAACCTAATTTTCGGAGGTAAAATTATCAGTAAATCATACGCAATCAGAATATTCTAATTGAATAGAACCAGAATCATCGTATTCAGGAAAGTTACCTCGATTAAGCGGTTTTGACTTCACCGAGGAACGGATTTTACTTGGCTTTTCTTTTATTTCCCCTTAACCCTGAAAGAATATACCCCTGCTAGCTCAGAATATTAATCAGACGACTGACAGAATACAAAAATACCTTATATTTATAGTCAGTGGAAATATATCTTTTGACAAAAAAAAAATTTGGGGGTTCGGCGCATTATAGTGGAGGACGGGAGGCGTGTCTGGAAATTGTACGCATGAGCTGACGTAAGCATACGGGTTGAAACTTCTAGATACTTCAGATATTGACTAAAGCCTTTAATAACCAATTCAACACTTATCTTGAGAAATGCGTTTGATAACTAAAAACAAAATATTTAAATTAATTAAGTAGCATGAAATTTTCTAAATAAAACTTATCCCAAAAATAAGTCATAACCTATTTACTTATCACTTAATTTGATGTACACTTAAATGTATTAAATTTAATACTTAACAATTTAATCAATTAATGAATTAAGATTTCACATTTCACATTTCAAATTTAAATTTCAATTTTATAAAACGCACCTTAGTGGCTTGTCTAGATATATTTGTGTTTGAAAAATAAATTGGTTATAGCATAAATATTTTCTTGAATCACTTTTTTACTACACATAAGCATATCACAAAACGTAGTGTTATATTGTTACAAAAGAATTTTCTAAATAATTTACTGTCCAAACATGTTCAAACATCTTTTTCAAATAAGTTGTTTGGTAGAAATTCTTCAATGACAATCACTATGAGTTAATTAACTAGTCAATAGCAATGGACCTTGATCAGACAATGAAGTACAATTTATTTGATAAGATGTTTCATGTATGAAATTCCCGAGTTTGAGTAATCAACGAGGTAAATCGAGAGCCACCACTAATCCTCCATAGTAAAAGGAAAAATGGGTTTTGACCGAAACCATAGAATGTTTGTTAATCAAGAATAAAGCTTTTAATTAATCTTTTTTTTAATCTTTTTCTTAACATTTTTTCTTTTTTTTTTTTTTCTCTACATCTTTTCCTCTCTCTTTTTTAATTTCCTCACTTCATAATAGTTGCATTCTTTTTTTTTTCTTTTCTTTTCTTCACATCTTTTCCTCTTATTTTTTTCACTTTATAGTCGAATTAGTAATAATTATCTCTACTGCAATGCTACTATTGCTGTCACAGCCACAACCACAACCACTAATGATTGGTATGATTATGCATGGTCCCTCCTAAATTCTACATATATAATTGAAATTCTAATTTAAAGGAGAATTTTATCAAAACATCAAGGAAATTTGCACCAATCTCCAAACATTCCATTACCTTTTTCATACCTCACTCCTCTTTTCTACTTCCCTTATCCCTCCCATCCCTCTTCTCCCCAACAGAATCTCTCACCACTCTTTCCTTTCACTATTGCAACCTTCTACCATCATCTCTTCCTTCTTTCTCCTTCTCTCTCTTTCTTTCCTCTCTCCTCTTCTTTTCTTCCCTTCTTCTTCCCCTCCCCCTTTTCCTCCCCTCCTCTAGAGACCAAATTTGGTTGCAATAGTCATGACTAGATTTGGTCATTGAGGTGGTGGAGAGGTGCTAGCTGTTGGAATAGTTTGTGAATTGAAATGAAATTTAATCTTATTAAGACTCATAATTTTGGACAAAGAAACGGTTTTCAATATTTTGAAAACCCATATAAAATCCATCCATGGATTAATATGTGTTTCTGGACTGAATTTGAGTCCTACCATGAATTGTGAAGGTTGTGTGCCTTTGGATTTAACACATAATATAAATAGCTTTCGGGATAGAGTCCAACCCACTAATCTGGTCGACTATGTAGTCAATCCAATCATAGATTTGAGAATCCGGTTCACCGACTACGTAGTCAATCCGACCATAGATTCGAAGCGTCTGTTAGTTTGTTGATTAAAGAAAACTAAAGAAATTCTTGATAACCATTACTATGATGAAACGATTTTGGCATTTTTGCAACCTCTTGATGGTCATTTAAATGAGAAAATTGTGGCTCTTCAATTTCGGCATCTTTTGGGATGTCTCTTTCTACATAAGGAACAAACTCCTAATATAACAAATAGACTTTAACTATTGATCATTTTTGTGAGGAAACTTTCTACAGTGACTGCTGAAGAGGGACTACAAACTGAACTGATCATCAAAATGGTCCGAAAGGGCAATGCGGTGGTAGCCTTGGCATGGCTAGTTATAGTGTTTCATGTGTTGTCACATGTGCAGCTACTCGACTGCAGACTTTTGAGCACACAATTCATCCTCAAGGTGGGATTACTTTTGTTTACTAACATGTAAAGAAGCGAAGAATATCAAATTCCATTTTAGATTGGCAAATGAGTGTTTTATCCCCCTTTTTTATAGAGCTTTAATAAAGGCTATTCTTCTCTCATGTGAAGGTTGTCGATGCTGCTCTTTCGAGTGGAAGCCACTGATACACTGCAAAAGAGTCTGCTGCGGAGATGATTGTTTCTAGGGCACTTCTCATCAGTCCCAACTGTCATGGATATAATTCACCAAAAGTTATGCCGGAGTTGTTCTAGAAGGAGTAAGCTTGCTCCGAAGGTTTTTTTACTCAAGAAACATCTTGGACAAACGTAATAAAATTTTGGGAAAGGATATTATTTTGAGTTGCGATGCCTCCTGCTGCCATTATTAGTTAGTACTCCTTAATATATGCTCCAGCAACTAAATTATAATCTTTTTAACAGCAATAGCTATATCATTTTGCTTGGAGGGCATGTGTGTGTGTGTGGGGGGGGGGGGGGGGGGGGAAGACAGCGGATGTGAAGAGATCATGTTTACATCATCAAATAATAAATGGCAAATTTCAAATTAGACAAGTAAACGGATAAATGTGTACATAGTGTAGGATATAATGAACTCCGGAAACTCACAAGCATTAGTAATGCTAATAACCTACCTGATTACAAGTTTCCGTAAGTTAAAACTTATATCTCAACTTTTTGATAGCTATAAATTTTAGAAGAGTGTGGCAATTGATCCCAAGTTCTACCGGACTACCATGCCGAAAAGGACTTTGGGCAGGAAGGGTCTCAAAAATTGTGTTTTGGGTTTTAAACGGGATTAGTTCCAAAGATATCTAACAATAAATAGAAGTACTTGGGTATTATTAGGGACCCATAATAATGATTAACAATATTTTCATTTTTCATTTGCTCTCTTTTCTTTAAATTTTTTTGCATTGCTATGATATCATCTATGCCGAGAGCAATAATCTACTTTTATTCAATGAAGGAATTGCATGATTTAACGTATTAGTACTATTAACAAACTTTTTATTTTTATGAAAATAGAAATACTACTAATAGTACTAGTTTTGTGTTAGTAGTTATATTGGCTAACAGCTATCTAGTGGTGAACAATTTATCAAATAAAGACTTGTTCTAGGAAATATATTGGGATGAATTTATTCTTTAAATGCCCAATAGATTAGATTTAGAATTAAAATATGCTGACAAAATGTCTTGGCCTGTCATTTCTTTGTAATCACAGGTATAAGTCTTTTTATGTTTTCATAGAATTTATTTTTTTTCCTCAACTAAAATTTAGCAACATTGGAAATTAAATACAAAAACTATATATATAGAAAACAAATAAAAGAGAAATTGAAGAAAAGAGAATTCATGAAAATATAATTTCACAATATGACCAAAAGAAATTTAATAAATTAAAGATATTAAAAATTGTATAAAAATAACAAAAGAACTAAGACACAAATATATATTCGTAAGGTTGGACCTAAACCCATATTATTTAGTTCCATTTCAAATCTACGCAGATCCTACCCATCCCCCCCCCCATTTTGCCTTCTCAAAACCCCACTTAAGAACCATTAGGTTAACTACACAAGATAAATGCAACTCACCCAAAATATCAGCAAAAGAACTATGACTAATCTACCATCAAAACAAATTTCTGAAGATTTCCCATCCGTGATCCCTACAAAAAATCTGCAATCACCAATTGAAGGAACCAAGAACATCACCATCCCAAGCCCATCAAAATTGCAGCTTTTGACATTATATTTCAGTAGCTGATAATACATGTTAAATGGATAAGAAATGTTTCCCTTGGCGCCAAAGTCATTACATAATCTCCAATAGTTGCGTTGTACAATCAGCATAGCTGCAAGTGAGTTTGAAGTGGTTAGACATTGTAGATACATCCTTGGATGGATCTGCCACACACCATCTGAAGTAGATACTCAACATCTTTTGCATTCTTTAATAATTCATGCAGAGGTTCAGCTTGAATTTTGCCTGGCCATCGAAAGAGAAAATTCCCAAATGTCTTTCAAAATTTCCCGAAATTATGCTTCTAGCCCCTTCATCTAAGGGACTGGAGAGATATATATCCATAGGAGGCACACTTGGCCTCAGAGGGGTTTCTTTGTTGTCTAAAACATGATTTTTGAGGCCTTGATTAAAAGCCCCTGCAGCAGAGAGATTAGCACTGATGGCCTCATCAGTTGGCCATCCCAACTCTCCTACAACGAATGGCAACTGGAGGTATCCAATTTTACTGAGAGCAGCAACTAATATATCATGGTTCCCATCAAAATGCATTATTATAAATACTTGGTCCATCTATCATAGAATGCGTAGTCCTATCAAAGAACGCGATAGTCCTAAGGGAAAGCAGAACTTTCATACAGGCTAAGGAAGGGGTAGATACTGACTTTGAAGGGTGAGCCATTAGAATTCAGGAGTGGAACAAGTTGAGTCACTATTTGGGTGAGCTCAGGTCGGAATGCGCCTTGTGAAGGAAGGGATGATTCTTAAACATGGGCGTTGTAGAACCCAAAAGATTTTCATCAAAAAGCTATAAGAAATAAATTCCATAAAATCCAATGTATATGGGATGATGGACCTAAAACAATAATCAAACGTAAACCCATGCAAAATACTCGGCTTGAACGCATTTGACTATTCTAAAAACAAGAAAACTGAGACTAGTAATTGTTAGGCCTGGTACTAGGAAATTGACAAAGGGTTCTTGACAACCCCAACAAAGACAAATAACAAAGCAAAAGTAAACAAAACAGAGACACAGGATTTACGTGGTTCGATTAAATTGACCTACGTCAACGGGCGGAGGAGAAGCAAATTTACTATGAAGAAGAGAGTACAAAAGCCTTAGGAAAGTGTTCATAATCCCAAAATCACCCAATACTAAAACACAAGAGAACCCCAAAATATTTTACTACAAAAGTGGGCTTAATAATTATAAGGCCCAAATAGCCCATTAAACTCTCTTGGTTTGGTGTGTCTATCTCACCAAAAGGCTCTTTATTTATAGGCAATACAGGAAAAGATTTTCTAATACAATAACCGATGTGGGACAAAGCCACATATAACAAATCTCCACCTTGGCGTGTCCCCAACATCGACAAATAGTAAACTTGCTCCACCTTCTCCACAGAAGCCCCAATGGGTTTATTCACAAACAATGAATAACAATCAAGTCCAAGCATTGCTTGAACTTGTAAACTGGAAGAGGTTTGGTAAACATGTCAGCAGGATTCTCCTTAGTATTTATCTTCTGAATAAGGACTTTTCCTTCAGCAATAGTGTCTCGAATGAAGTGATACTTCACGTCAATATGCTTCGTCCTCTCATGATACATCTGGTTTTTAGTCAAGTGTATGGCACTTTGACTATCACAGTAAATAGTAATAACACTTCGATGTAGATTAAACTCACTAAACAAACCCTTTAACCACAAGGCTTCTTTAATTGCCTCGGTCACAACCATATATTCTGCCTTCATAGTAGATAAAGTTACAATAGATTGTAAAGTAGCTTTCCAACTGACTGCACAACTACCATTGCAGAATATGTAGCCTGAAAGTGATCTTCTCCTGTCAAGATCCTCGGCGTAATCTGAGTCTACAAAACCAACCAAAGTGTTATTATTTCTTCCAAACTCCAAACAAGCTTTTGAAGTCCCACGCAAGTATCTAAGAATCCACTTCACAGCCTGCCAATGTGCTTTACCTGGACAAGACATATATCTACTAACAACACTGACCACTTGTGAAATATCTGGATGACTACAAACCATTGCATACATAACACTGCCGACTACACTGGAGTAAGGAACCCGTGCCATATATTCTTCCTCTTCATCTGACTGTGGTGATTGAGCAGCAGATAATCGAAAATGAGTAGCAAGAGGAGTACTGATTGGTTTAGCATCTTTCATGCCAAAACGCTTCAAGACTTTCTCAAGGTAATTTTCTTGGGTCAAGAATAACTTTCCTACTCTTTGATCTCTCCTGATATCCATGCCAAGAATTTTCTTAGCTGCTTCCAAATCTTTCATGCTAAATTCACTATTCAATTGTAATTTCAAAGTGTGAATTTCTAACAAATTCTTGGCAGCAATGAGCATGTCATCAATATAAAGCAACAAATAATGAATGAGCCATCATGTAACTTCCAGAAGTAAACACAACTATCATACATGCTCCTTGAATAACCATGACTCAACATAAAGAAATCAAAACTCTTATACCACTGTCTTGGAGATTGTTCAATCCATATAAGGATTTCTTTAACAAGTAAACATGATCTTCCTTTCCTTCAATTTCAAATTCCTGAGGCTGCTTCACATAAATTTGCGTTTCAAGTTCACCATGTAGGAAAGCTGTCTTAACATCAAGTTGTTCCAATTCCAAATCATACATGGCAACTAAAGTAAGCAAAACACGAATAGAGCTATGCTTAACAACAGGTGAAAAAATATCATTGAAGTCAATACTTTGTACCTGACTGAAGCCCTTTGCAACCAACCGTGCTTTGTATCTTGCATTTTCAACCCCTGCAATACCTTCCTTCTTCTTAAAGACCCATTTGCATCCAACAATTCTTTTATCTGAAGGCGGTTTTACAAGAACCCAACTTCCATTTTGATGGAGAGACTCAATTTCTTCATTTATTGCAATTAACCACTTAGCAGAATCATTACAAGAAACTGCCTCTGAATATGTAGAAAACTTACCAACTGAATCAGTTTCTTCTGGAACAGATAAGGCATATGCAATCATATCGACATATTTTTGTGGTGGTCGAATATCTCTCCTTGGTCGATTTTTGGTTATGAAATATTGCTCCTCTTCTAAATTACCCTCATTAGTACCTTCAGGTACCTCTACTGGCATTTGCTGAATCGAAGCGTCAGGTTGAGAAGGTTTAGAACTGCCAATTTCAAGCTCTACCTGCTTCTGTGTACTCTTATTTGCACTACTAGAAGAACCCTTCTTGGAAGATAACATAGAGAATTCATTAAAAGTTACATCTCTACTGATCACAAATTTTGGGGATTTGGGATCAGGGCTCCACAATTTGTACCCTTTTATCCCAAAAGCATACCCCAAGAAAATACACTTTTTAGCCCGAGATTCCAATTTTCCTTCATTCACATGCATGTATGTTGGACACCCAAAACTTTAAAATAGAGTAATCAGCAGGAGTACCTGACCAAACTTTCTTAGAAGTTTTGAAATCAAGAGATGCAGAAGGAGCGCAGTTGACAATATAGCAAACCATATTGAGTGCCTCTGCCTAAAAGCCTTTTGTCAACCCAGCATTAGAGATCATACATCTTGCTCTCTCTAAAAGTGTTCTATTCATACGTTCAGCTACACTATTTTGTTGAGGCGTCATCCTAACAGTGCGATGCCGAACAATTCCTTCATTCTTACAAAATTCATCAAATTCACCTTCACAAAATTCCATACCATTATCCATTCTAAACCGCTTTATTTGTTTACCTGTCTGTTTCTCAATTAAAACTTTCCATTGCTTGAAAGTTAGGTAAACATTATTCTTATGTTTCAAAAAATAAATCCAAACTTTCCTTAAAAAATCATCAATGAAAGTCAACATATACCTGACACCACCCTTAGAAGGAACACGAGACGGAACCCATAAATCAGAATGAATATAATCAAGAGTACCTTTTGCCTTGTGAATTGCTGATGAACTGAAGCTAATCCTTTTCTGCTTCCCAAAGATACAATATTCACAGAATTCTAATGGCCTGGTACGTTGTTCACAAAGAAGTCCTCTTTTACTTAGTATGCCTAAGCCTTTTTCACTCATGTGCCCCAAATGCATATGCCACAATTTGGTGATGCCAGAATCAGATAATGATGATGATGATGATGAAACTACAACTGAACCTGTGACGGTAGAACCCTACAAAATATACAAACTTCCAGACCAGCAAGCTTTCATAACAGTAAGAGCACCCTTAGAAACCTTCATTAGAGCATTTTCAGTAGTGTATTTGCACCCAAGAGCCTCCAAGGTGCCCAAAGAGATGAGATTCTTTTTCAAATCAGGAACATATCTAACATGAGTGAGCGTCCTCACAATACCGTCATGCATTTTAATTCAGATAGTACCCTTACCAATGACATCACAAACAGCATTATTGCTCATCAAAACAATTCCACCATTACAAGCTTCATAAGTGGAAAACAAATCCCTATTGGGACACATATAATGAGAACACCCCGAATCTAAAATCCTTTCATTTTTAGACTTTATCCTGTCATCAGTTACACAGAAAATATTACCATTATTCTCATCAGCTGCAACACTGGTTTCAGCAGTTTCAGTCCTTTTCTCAACAGATTTCCCTTTTTACTTTAATTTATTCTTCAATCTAAAGCAATCAGCCTTAATGTGCCCCATTTTATGACAATAATTGCACTCCAAATTTCTATGTCTAGATTTAGATCTAGTTTTAGATCTACTACTGCTAGGTTCTCTTCTATCAGATCTGCCCCCTAACAACTAGACCTTCCGCCTGACCCTCATTAATTTTCCCAATAATATCTTTGTCTATCTACTCTTTAGATTTTAATGCAGATTTAATTTCCTGATACAAAATAGTTTCTTTTCCATAAATCATAGTATCACGAAAATACTTAAAGGATTGGGGAAGTGAACACAAAAGTAACAGGGCCTGATCCTCATCATCAATTTTCGAATCTATATCTCCAAATCTATAATAATGGAATCAAATTTATCAAGATGTGAGAGTATAGATGTACCTTGATTTCAAGCATATCTGGACTTTGATTGAGATAAAGCCGATTCTCAGCTGTCTCGTGACCACCTTTCCCTAGAGTACCCTAAGGATTAGTGAGCTGCAACTCTCGTCAGGACTCGAATACCCAAATTCATCAAAACATTTACCTTAACATATACTTAAGCTAAAACAACTCCAAAATTACAAGAACATAAAGTTTACAACGTTTAAATCCCAAAACTTACAACCGACTTCAAACTTACAAAAGCGGGCAAAATACAAATACATCGGTTCTTAACAAAAGATAAACACTTGAACTTTAGCCACAATCAAACTCTCCGACCTCTTACAAATTCACATTAAGGAAAAACAAAAGGGAAAAGGGTAAGAAGCTTAATGAGGTTCCCAAAATAAAACATGCAACCACATTAACGATTAAGCAAAACAGATAGTCAATCATATATTTAAGGTAAATTAAAACATAGCACTCAAGTAAGGATACGGTGGCTTCCAAAGCCAAATCCACAAAGCTTGATCAAACACGAGCCGTTGACTCTCCGTCAACGTTTGAGGTCAAGAACCAATTCCGTAGACACCACTTACACCACAACCGTCCACCAATCACCCCCTACCGGGCCCGAACACCTCAACTAATCAAATTTGGGTAATACTCGAGTATACCATGTTCCAAGGAACCAAATCAAATAACCTATGGTTCACCGATCTTCTCGACCAAACCCATGCCGGCTCGATACGAACGGTTCACCAATAGGGTTTTGGGGTTTCCGGAGCCCCAAACAAATCAAATTAGTCGACGGGATATCACCTGAACGACTTTTCACATCAACGTACGCAAAGTCAAATCACAGTCAAAGAAAGTCAAATTCCAAGAAATGTCAAACGGAAGAGTCCGAGTGCGATAAAGTACGCCCTCGACTCACCCTCAGGTGTCCAATCATATTTGATATGTAAGCCAATTCAATAATCACATCTCAAGTAATTCACACAGCCACGTAGTTCAAGCAAACAAGTCATTTACGTAGTTTGAGAAAACTCATAGATTCACGAAACAAGCAAGGAAACACTCACCAAGCAAGTCAAGCAACTCAAACGCTCACGCCTTGATCACCCTCGTTAGCTCCTTCGAGTCCTATGTATATTCAACGTACCATCATCAACTCAAGCAAAACAAAACAAATGCAACCCAATCAAGTGCAAGAATAAACACTACTAACTAATGCATCTCTCTAGGAAATTCTAGGGCGATTCAAGTCATGAAATGATAAAACATTGAAGGTTTAGTGGATTCACAAGTCAAGTAGATATTTAGCATGAAATAAATGCGCAAGGATTCAAGAAACTTCTAGGTTCAACCAAGAGCAAGTTTATGACAAAACTGGAATTCGGGTGTATCAGTGGCCACTGCGCAGTCTTGGGAAATTGGACATATCTTGGTGTAGAAAAATCGAAATTGAGTGCCGTCAGTGGCGTTAGAAACTAGACTCATAGGGCTTTCCAACGGTATATGGCTCAGCTCCTAGTTTGTTTCCTATCAATACTAGAAAACCTGGGAAGTTGGCTGTTTTTTCATTTCTGACGAGGTGCAGGACAAAATTTCTGTTTACAAGTTGGTGCTTTCCAAGAGGTTTTCACCCATCAAACTAGAATGATTTTACTCCAATATGACACACAAATGTCCCAACAAGGTTTCTCAACAAGGATTAGTGAAGATTGAGCAAGAAGAAATCACAAGATAAGAGGAAAAGAACCACAACTTCTTCCATTTTCTTTAAAGGTCAAAGCAACTCCTATAACTTCTATAACATGCATATGAAAGGTAATCAAGCACCTTTCTCAAAGAAATAATCATCTTAGCCTAGTGTTTAGTACTAGTCCAAATATCAAACACATAATAGGCATGAAATCAAACCAACTCCTATGTTGCAACCCCAAGAATCCAAGCCCAAAAACCTAGCTTCCAAGCACTACCCTACTACAAACATCACCAACAACCTTCATTAGACCATTTTCTAGGATCATAGAGCTAGGGTTTGGATAGAAAAAAAATACCTTTTCAAGCCCAAGAAGAAACTTTTCAAGCCACCAAAATCCTTCCCTATCAAGCTTGAGGATTGATGGTTAAGAGCTACTAACTTCCTCCCTTTGATTTCCAATTAAGCTAAGCAAGAGGTTGGCTAGGTTTTATGATGGATTTTCTCCTCTCTTTTCCTCCCTTTTGGTTCGGCCACAACACCCCAAGATGAAGACAATGTTTTGTTTTTAAAAGATAAGTTTGGAGGGAAAGAAGTTATCAAGTCAAGGGTTAAATCTTAGGGTGACAAGTGGCAATTTCTTAGCCATTAGCTAACAAAGTCTCACTTAATTGCTTTCTAACTCCTCTAATTTGCTTTGGTCTCTAATTAACACCAACATACCCTATTTTCTTAGCAATTAAGCCATGCAAGAAAATGCTCACTAATTCAAAAATGGAAATTTTGAAAATTCATTTAATCAACCAATGAAGAATGCACTTAGTGAAAACATGCCACAAATGCACTAAAGAAATTTATATGCACTTGAATAAATTAAAGGGTAATGTATGCATGAATTTTATTATTATTATATATATATATATATATATATATATTTTTTTTAGGGCTCTCACACTCTCTCCCCCTTAAAAGAATTTCGTCCTCGAAATTCTCACCTGGAGTCAAGAATAACTCAGGATACTTCTTATGCATTTCTTCCTCCATTTCCCAAGTGGCTTCCTCAATCCCATGGTTTCTCCACAAGACCTTGACTAGAGGAATCCTTTTATTTCTTAGCTCCTTTATTTTTCGATCCAAAAGTCGCACAGGCTTCTCCTCGTAGGTCAGAGATTCATCAATGTCGATTTCTTCTGGCTTCAAGACATGACTGGGATCTGGATGATATTTCTTTAATAGAGAAACATGAAATACATCATGGATTCTGGATAGGCTTGCTGGCAATCTCAATCGATAGGCTACGGCTCCTATTCGCTGAAGAATTTCAAATGGTCCCACATACCGGCTGGAGTTTCTTTTTCTTCCCACGTGAGACTTCAAGTGGGTAATCTTAAGAAACACCTTATCTCCAATTTCAAATTCCAAATCCTTTCGGTTATCTGCATAGCTCTTTTGTCGGCTCTGGGCTGTTTGAAGCCGTTGACGAATCATCTTAACTTTTTCATAAGCATCCTCAATCCACGGTACTGTGGTTGGATCTAGTGTTTTCCTTTCCCCCACTTCATCCCAAAAGATTGGTGATCGACATTTCCTACCATAAAGGGCTTCATACGGTGCCATTTGAATAGATGAGTGATAACTATTATTATAAGCAAATTCCACCAGTGCCATGTATTGACCCCAACTCCCTCCAAAATCCATAATACATGTCCTTAACATATCCTCTAGGGTTTGAATGGTCCTCTCCGATTGACCATCTGTTTGAGGATGGTAAGTCGTCAAGTTCAACTTAGTCCCTAGAGTTTCTTGTAACTTTTGCCAAAATCGAGGATCTCTGTCCGAAACTATGCTCACTGGAACTCCATGCAGTCTCACTATCTCATCCATGTACAACTGAGCCAACTTTTCCAAAGAAAATTTCATATTAATGGGCAAGAAATGAGCTGACTTGGTTAGTCTATCCACTATTACCCAGATAGCATCATGGCCTCTTTGAGTTCGTGGCAATCCTGACACAAAATCCATTGTGATATTTTCCCATTTCCATTCAGGGATTTCAAGAGGTTGTAACAAACCCGAAGGTTTTTGATGTTCAGCTTTCACTTGCTGGCAAACCAAACAGGTCTGGACAAATTGAGCAATCTCCCTTTTCATATTATCCCACCAGTATAATCCCTTAAGATCTTGATACATCTTATTGTTTCCAGGGTGTATTGTATATTTGGAACGGTGAGCTTCTTCTAAAATATCCCTTTAACTCTTCATTTTTCGGTACCACTATGCGGTCTCGAAATTTCAAAATTCCCTCGGAACTTACATTGAATTCCGATAATTCCCCTTTCTGTGCCTTCTCAACCCATCTCTGTACCATTACATCATGTTTCTGAGCTTCTTTGATACGATCCAATAAGGATGACTTCACTGTGATATTCCCAAAGAGTACTCTCTGTCGATCAAGTATGGGATTCCACTCACTTACTTGTTCTAATAGTTTCCACTGCTTAGTCATCAATCCAGCCATCTGAGCCTTTCGCTTAAGGCATCACTACGTTAGCTTTTCCGGGATGATAGTTAATAGAACAGTCATAATCTTCCAGAAATTCCATCCATCGACGTTGCCTTAAGTTCAGCTCTTTCTGAGAGAACAAGTATTTCAAACTTTTGTGATCTGTATAAACCTCAAAAATAACCCCATATAGGTAATGTCTCCACTTCTTTAGAGCAAAAACAACTGCTGCCAATTCTAAATCGTGGGTCGGGTAGTTTTGTTCATGCGGCTTTAGTTTCCGAGATGCAAATGCAATCACCTTCCCATTCTGCATTAAAACACACCCCAATCCTTCTCGAGAGGCATCAGTGTACACAGTGAAACTGTCTTTCCCGTTCGGTAAGGCCAAAACCGGTGACTCGGTTAGTCGTTTCTTCAGTTCTTGGAAACTAGTTTCACATTTAGAATCCCAAACAAATTTACCATGTTTTCTGGTCAAGTTAGTCAAAGGTCCTGCTATTCGTGAGAAATCCTTAATGAATCGCCGATAATATCCTGCCAACCCCAAGAAACTACGAACCTCAGTGGGGTTTTCTGGTTGTTTCCACCCAAGTACAGCTTCTACTTTAGTTGGATCTACAGTAATGCCCTCTTTTGAAATTACATGCCCTAGAAAGGAAATTTGCTCCAACCAAAACTCACACTTGCTAAATTTGGCATATAATTTGTGGTCCCTTAGGGTTTGCAAAACAATCTTTAAATGTTGTTCATGCTCCTCCCGAGATTTGGAATATACCAGAATGTCATCAATGAACACCACCACAAATTGGTCCAGATATGGTTTGAACACCCGATGCATCAAATCCATGAATGCCGCAGGGGCATTAGTCAAACCAAAAGGCATCACGGCAAATTCGAAGTGCCCATATCTAGAGTTAAAGGCAGTTTTTGGCACATCTTCTTCCTAATTTTAGTTGGTAATACCCCTGTCTTAAATCCAATTTAGAAAACACCACAGCTCCTTGCAATTGGTCAAATAATTCATCGATATGGGGTAAAGGGTATTTATTTTTCACAGTGACATCATTTAAACCCCGATAATCTATACATAATCTTAAGCTACCATCCTTCTTCTTTACAAACAGCACTGGCGCTCCCCAGGGAGACTCACTCTCGCGTATAAAACCACGTTCCAACAAATCTTGCAGTTGTAACTTCAACTCCTTAAGTTCGGCGGGTGCCATTCGATATGGTGCTTTAGAAATGGGGCTTGTTCCAGGTAAAAGATCAATTTTAAATTCCACTTCCCTATCCGGCGGCAATGATACTAATTCATCAGGGAAAACATCTGGAAATTCATTTACCACCAAAACATCTTCTAATTTCACTTTATCTCCAGGAGTATTAATTAGGAAAGCTAGGTAACCCTGTGCTCCTTTGCTTAACAATTTCCTAGCCCGAATTCCCGAAATAAGTGCAGATGAAGCCAATCTACCCTTCACATCTAATCGTAGAGTTGCTTCTCCCGGTATGCAAAACTCCACCACTTTAGTCTTACAATTTAATTGGGCAGAATATCGGGCTAACCAGTCCATCCCTATAATAACATCATATCCCTTAAGATCCAAACCAATCAAATCCACCACCAATTTTCGTTCTCCTACCCAAATCTCACAGTTTTTATACACCATATTCGCAATCAATCTTTGATCTCCAGTAGGTGTCCTAACTTCCAAGTCATAGGGTAGTTTAACGGGTTTTACATCTATACCACACATGAAAGTAGGGTTTACAAAAGAATGAGTTGCACCAGGATCGATTAAAAGTTTAGCCAAACGGTGAAAAACAGGAATTGTACCTTCAACCACCTCGGTCGATTCAAGAGCTTGGTTTTGGTCCAAAGCATAAACCCTAGCGGGCACTCTCGGTCTATTTCCACTTGCGGCTGGTTGTTTAGGGTTGGTTTTGTCCAGGGATTGACCGTCCTTTCCTTCACGGGCTATGACTGGGCAGGAAGCAATTTGATGCTCAGCACTACCACAACGAAGACACTTTCTTTCCTTCCGCCAACAGTTATCTGCGGTGTGGTTTGGTCTTCCACAATAGCTACAGTTCTCCCGAGGAGTTGATACTGAACCTCCCTGAGAGACATTTCGTTGTTGTCCTCTGCCACTTTGAGCTCCCCTAGATGGCGCTCCTCTTTGTGGTCCAGGAAATCGACCTCCAGTCGCCCCTCTTCCAAACTTAGGGGTTGGAACCGTTTGATCAACCCGTCCCATAGTGCTACTAGATGCTCCTCGTTTCTTTGCATGAAAAGTCCTAACTTGAACCCTAGCCTGCTCAACCCGTTGGGCTTTCTCGAGAGCATCTCTGAAAGTATTAACCTGGGCTGCAGCCAAATCCTTCTGAATCTCTACATTTAGTCCTTGTATGAAACGCCTTATCCTTCTTTGCTCAGTTGTCACCAGTTCGGGAGCAAATTTAGATAATTTGGTAAACTGCGTCTCATACTCAGCCACGCTCAAAGTGCCCTGACGAAGTTTTATAAAATCATCCTCTCTTCGCTCCTGAACTATAGGTGGAAGGAATTTCTGGTTAAACTCCCTAGTAAAGTTAAGCCAAGTACGTGGCGTTTGTTCTCTTTCCCAATTTGCCCGTACTACGTTCCACCACGAGCGAGCCGCTCCTTCCAGTTGAAAGACGGCAAAAGTAACTTGCCTTTCCTCAGTATAGTTCAAGGCAGCAAAAATGTCTACCATTCTCTCAAGCCAGTTCTCTGCCACCTCAGGATCTGGTCCCCCCAAGAATTTAGGAGGAAAAAACTTTTGGAACCGTTCTAGGGCTCTATCCTCGCCCCCCTCAGGATTTCCTGGTTGATGATTAGGTCCTAAACCTTGTTGGTCCGCTAACCGCTCTAAGATATCAGTCATACGGTTAATAGCTGTAGCAACTTGGTCTCCCTCATTACCCATCTGTCCCTCATTTTGGTTAATAACAGACCTTTGTTCCCCCTCTTGTTCATGGGGCCGTCCACGTCCACGTCCACGACCTCGACCACGTCGTCTCGCCTCCATTTGTTTTCTTACAGATCTAAGGTTGAAATTATGCAAGAATGAAGATGCATGCTTGGATGATTGCACACTCAATATAGCATATGATATATATAAACAAAACAGAAAACTAGATACATTCAAACACACCCAAACATACTTAGGTTACAAAACAAGAGCAAGTTCCAAAGGTTTCATGCACAAAAGTTACCTATACAAGGATACACATTCCAACTTTGGCAAAACACATAGAACAAGCTCCCAACAAAAGTAGAACACCCAGGCTAAACACAAAAGTCTTACAAAAGTCAAACATCTCTTTCCTAACTAGCCTATCTCACTAGCTAGTTCCCAACAGAGCTAGCAGACCCTTCATCCTCAAAGGCTCTGCCACCAGTCTCCAAGTCAGCTAGATTCACATCCACCACATCCCTAAGTAGGGCCCTGCACTCATCCAGAATGCCTACAGTCCGATCTCCCACGTCCCTCAGGCTCCGAGTATGACGCACATTAGCTTCTTGCACCTGCTGGCGCATAGCATCAGTCCTCTCTTGCTCATCTATGATATCCGCCTCAAGTTCAGCTATCCTAGCAGCCTGCATGTGCATGATGTTCCTTAAACTCGACAGCTCCTCAAGACCCCTCCGGTTAGCTCGAATTAATTCCCTCCTTTCACGAAGTACCGCCAAGACCACCTCATTGGGGTACGAATAAGTCCTCCAACAACCGCATGGCGGCCTATCCCTACGGGCTGGACTCCACAGTCTATAAGCTCCTCCAGGCCCCGATGAATACCGGACCACAGGAAGGCGTCTCCGAGGCCGCTCGTTTCCACCATTTCCTTCCATGTCCTACAATAAAACAAATCAAAGCTTAGACTAACTTATCAAAGTTTAAAACTTAATTAAAACTCATTCACACTTAAATCACTACAACTACCAACTTCCTAATCTGCCCAGACCAGTTCAAACCTAGGCTCTGATACCAACTGTGACAGCCCACCTTTCCCTAGGGCGTACCCTAAGGATTAGTGAACTGCCTGCCCAACTCTCGTCAGGACTCGAATACCCAAATTCATCAAAACATTTATCTTAACATATACTTAAGCTAAAATAACTCCAAAATTACAAGAACATAAAGTTTACAACGTTTAAATCCCAAAACTTACAACCGACTTCAAACTTACAAAACGGAGCCAAAA
The DNA here is from genome assembly GCA_013103745.1 of Gardenia jasminoides. Classification (NCBI taxonomy): domain Eukaryota; kingdom Viridiplantae; phylum Streptophyta; class Magnoliopsida; order Gentianales; family Rubiaceae; genus Gardenia; species Gardenia jasminoides. Next base: position 14,472,280 of record CM023101.1, read on the forward strand.
TACAAATACATCGGTTCTTAACAAAAGATAAACACTTGACTTTAGCCACAATCAAACTCTCCGACCTCTTACAAATTCCTGTTAAGGAAAAACAAAAGGGAAAAGGGGTAAGCAGAAGCTTAATGAGGTTCCCAAAATAAAACATGCAACCACATTAACGATTAAGCAAAACAGATAGTCAATCATATATTTAAGGTAAATTAAAACATAGCACTCAAGTAAAGGATACAGGTGGCTTCCAAAAGCCAAATCCACAAAGCTTGATCAAACACGAGCCGTTGACTCTCCGTCAACGTTTGAGGTCAAGAACCAATTCCAGACACCACTTACACCACAACCGCCCACCAATCATCCCTACCGGGCCCAACACCTCAACTAATCAAATTTGGGTAATACTCGAGTATACCATGTTCCAAGGAACCAAATCAAATAACCTATGGTTCACCGATCTTCTCGACCAAGCCCATGCCGGCTCAATACGAACGGTTCACCAATAGGGTTTTGGGGTTTCCGGAGCCCCAAACAAATCAAATTAGTCGACGGGATATCACCCGAACGAACTTTTCACATCAACGCACAAAGTCAAATCACAGTCAAAGAAAGTCAAATTCCAAGAAAAGTCAAGCGGAAGAGTCCGAAAAGGATAAAGTACGCCTCACCCTCAGTGTCCAATCATATTTGATATGTAAGCCAATTCAATAATCACATCTCAAGTAATTCACACAGCCACGTAGTTCAAGCAAACAAGTCATTTACGTAGTTTGAGAAAACTCATAGATTCACGAAACAAGCAAGGAAACACTCACCAAGCAAGTCAAGCAACTCAAACGCTCACGCCTTGATCACCCTCGTTAGCTCCTTCGAGTCCTATGTATATTCAACGTACCATCATCAACTCAAGCAAAACAAAACAAATGCAACCCAATCAAGTGCAAGAATAAACACTACTAACTAATGCATCTCCCTAGGAAATTCTAGGGCGATTCAAGTCATGAAATGATAAAACATTGAAGGTTTAGTGGATTCACAAGTCAAGTAGATATTTAGAATGAAATAAATGCGCAAGGATTCAAGAAACTTCTAGGTTCAACCAAGAGCAAGTTTATGACAAAACTGGAATTCGGGTGTATCAGTGGCCACTGCGCAGTCTTGGGAAATTGGACATATCTTGGTGTAGAAAAATCGAAATTGAGTGCCGTCAGTGGCGTTAGAAACTAGACTCATAGGGCTTTCCAACGGCATATAGATCAGCTCCTAGTTCGTTTCCTATCAATACTAGAAAACCTGGGAAGTTGGCTGTTTTTTCATTTCTGACGAGGTGCAGGACAAAATTTCTGTTTACAAGTTGGTGCATTCCAAGAGGTTTTCACCCATCAAACTAGAATGATTTTACTCCAATATGACACACAAATGTCCCAACAAGGTTTCTCAACAAGGATTAGTGAAGATTGAGCAAGAAGAAATCACAAGATAAGAGGAAAAGAACCACAACTTCTTCCATTTTCTTTAAAGGTCAAAGCAACTCCTATAACTTCTATAACATGCTTATGAAAGGTAATCAAGCACCTTTCTCAAAGAAATAATCATCTTAGCCTAGTGTTTAGTACTAGTCCAAATATCAAACACATAATAGGCATGAAATCAAACCAACTCCTATGTTGCAACCCCAAGAATCCAAGCCCAAAAACCTAGCTTCCAAGCACTACCCTACTACAAACATCACCAACAACCTTCATTAGACCATTTTCTAGGATCATAGAGCTAGGGTTTGGATAGAAAAAAAATACCTTTTCAAGCCCAAGAAGAAACTTTTCAAGCCACCAAAATCCTTCCCTATCAAGCTTGAGGATTGATGGTTAAGAGCTACTAACTTCCTCCCTTTGATTTCCAATTAAGCTAAACAAGAGGTTGGCTAGGTTTTATGATGGATTTTCTCCTCTCTTTTCCTCCCTTTTGGTTCGGCCACAACACCCCAAGATGAAGACAATGTTTTGTTTTTAAAAGATAAGTTTGGAGGGAAAGAAGTCATCAAGTCAAGGGTTAAATCTTAGGGTGACAAGTGGCAATTTCTTAGCCATTAGCTAACAAAGTCTCACTTAATTGCTTTCTAACTCCTCTAATTTGCTTTGGTCTCTAATTAACACCAACATACCCTATTTTCTTAGCAATTAAGCCATGCAAGAAAATGCTCACTAATTCTAAAATGGAGATTTTGAAAATTCATTTAATCAACCAATGAAGAATGCACTTAGTGAAAACATGCCACAAATGCACTAAAGAAATTTATATGCACTTGAATAAATTAAAGGGTAATGTATGCATGAATTTTATTATTATTATATATATATATATATATATATATATTTTTAGGCTCTCACATCTTCTTCATAAACAGAGTTTTAAGTTTATTCCACATGGCCTTGGCCGAAGTCTCAGTAGCTACCTCCTGCAAAACTTCGTCAGAGAGATTTAAAATAATGCTGGATCTGGCCTTCTTATCCATCTCTGCAACATTTGTATTTGTCACATTCTCTGGATTTTTCTCAATTCCCTGTATCACTAAATCAACTCCGTCTTGAACTAAATTGGCCTCCATCTTTAGCTGCCACATCCCAAAGTTGACATTCTTGTCGAATTTCTCGACAACTGTCTTTGTTATTGTCATTGTTGCCACAAAACCTAGAGTCTCCTAAGAAGTTCTGATACCAGTTTATTAGGTCTGGTCCCAAGAAATTGACAAAGGATTCTTGGCAACCCAACAAAGACAAATAACAAAGCAAAAGTAAATAAAATAGAGACACAAGATTTACGTGGTTCGGTCAAATTGACCTACGTCCACAGGCAGAGAAGAAGCAAGTTTACTATGAAGAAGAGAGTACAAAAGCCTTAGGAAAGTGTTCCTAAATTTAAAACCACCCAATACTAAAATACAAGAGAACCCCAAAATATTTTACTACAAAAGTGGGTTTAATAATTATAAGGCCCAAATAGCCCACTAAACTCTCTTGGTTTGGTGTGTCTATCTCACCAAAAGGTCCTCTTTATTTATAGGCAATATAGGGAAAGATTTCCTAATACAATAACTGATGTGGGATAAAGCCACACATAACAGTAATTCATTGATGCTACCCAATATGGCTATAACACATACGATTACTGCTGACTCATTGACACAACTAAAACTAGTAACCACTTAACTAATGACATGTGGCTACACTAATTATATAAATAAATAACTACACGCTTAATCTTGGTTTAATTATTCTATAATGCCTCTCTTGAACTAAACTCCTCTAATTCGAACATATCTAACATCTTTTTCAAATTGATAAATGTTCTTGTATTCAAAGCCTTTATGAAGATACCTGTCACTTGCTCTTCAATTTTGTAATAATCAATTTCAATCTCATTCTCTTGAACTAATTCACGTATGAAGTGATACTTGACGTCAATGTTCTTACTATGCCCATGAAGAACTGGATTCTAGACGATTCAATTACCAACTTACTGTCACAATAAATCTTTCTTAGGATCAACCTGCTTGTGTTGAAAAACAACAAGCATGTGACCCAACCACGAAACTTGAGTTGCACTAGCTGCTACAATATAATTAACTTTTGTTATAAACAAAGCAATCACTTTTTGTTTCTTCAAATTCCAGGAAAACACTCCTGAACTAATAAAAAATGCATGTTCTAAAATACTCTTTCTCTTAACTGTATCACCTATCCAATTACTATCTCTATAGTCAAATAACTCAATTAGAATGGTCCCTAAATAAAATATATCATCACTACAAGTACCTCCAATATACCACAAAGTCCTGTTAACTACCTGTAAATGTGACTAACATGGGCTCTATTCGGATTAGCTATTCTTGGAGGTGTTTTTTAAAAATTTTACTGTAATAATGTATATGAAAAACTTTTATTGTTGATTGTTAGATTTTTTTTAGAAATTTTTGGAATGTATTTTGGAGTATTCTTTATATTTATGATTATTGAGGATAATTATTAAAAATAAAAAATAACATCACCACCCCACCACTACCACACCATCCCATTCCCTCCTCTTTTTTCTTCCTTCTCCCTTTTCCTCTCCTGCCTTCCCCGTCCTCCCTCTTTTTCTTCCTCCCCTCCTTTCTATTCCTCCCTCCTGTCCTCTCCCCTTCCTTCTTTCCCAACCGGCCTCCCTTCCCTTCCACCTCTCATGGCAGATCGTGACCAGATCTTTCTAGTCATGAATTTTCGGTGGCTGTCTTTGCTCAAAGAGACACTGGAGAGAACGCTCATGATTGGTCATGTTTAATTGGTCATCTTGTTGACCAAATATACTTAACGTGATTCTGCCATCCATCACCCTCATAAACAAAGAATAAGATTAGAAACTAGATCCTATGTTCAAAAATAGAGTAGGATTGTTGGGAATCATTTTTTTGACAAGTATCATTTTTAAATGGAAGGGGAGGGGACCGGTTTTGATGGGAGGGAAGGAAAGAGAAGGTAGGGGAGAGAAGGAGAAAGGAAGGAGGGGATCGAGGAAGAGGAAGAGGGAAGAGCAGAAGGAAGTGGAGGATGAAGGAGAGGGAGAGGAGAGGAGGAGGGAGGGGGAGGAGAGGGTGGTAGGTGGTGGTGGTGAGTAGAAGAAAAAATATATGGTAGGTTTTTTTTAAATATTTTTGTAAATTGTATTTAAGATTTTGTGGGTTCTTGAAATGGGTTACTATAGATTTGTAGGTGAAAAACAAGTATTTCAAATATACTTGAATCCAAATAGAGCCATGGACTTTTCATAAACTTGCTAATCAAGCAAACAACACACTTGATGTCTAGCCTTGCAGATGTCAAATACCTCAAACTCCCTACTAAAAATAGGTAGGATCCGACTTAATTTTTCTTCAACCAAAGTCAGAATTGGCTTCACGATATCGATCTTGAACTTCTTCAAAATGTCGATTGCATATTTCTTTTCAAAAATAAAAAGTTCCACAGCTAGACTTAAAAACTTCAATTTTCAAGAAAATACGACATGAGTCCCATATCTATGATCTCAAACTATTTAATCACAACCTCCCTAAACTCTATACTTATCTGTGGATTATTTCCTATAGAGTCCAAATCATTTACATATGGGTACACAATAAGAATACCATCATAGGCAGAAGATTTAATATATAAAGTTTGCTCATATGGACAACTCAGAAAATTGTGAGCAAAAAAATAGGAGCTGATTCTAGTATACCATGCCCTTAGTGCTTGCTTTAATCTAGACAAGACCCTCTTTAACCTGTACCCCTTATTTGCTTGACCTCTCCTAACAAATCCTGCAGGCTGCTCTACATGCATTTCTTTTTTAAGTACTCTATTTAGAAAAGTTGATTTAACATTCATTTGATAAATTCTCCTATTATTTTGGGTAATAAGAGAAATTATTGTAGATTGTGTCAAGTTTGGTAACAGGTGCAAACACTTCAAAATAATCAATTTCGAGTTTCTACTTATACCCCTTCGCCAATAGTCTTGCTTTTATATCTATTAACTTCTCCATTGGATTTAAATTTTGACTTGTAGATGCACTTCACTCCAACGGCTTTTTTACCAGTTGGAAGAGAAATAAGTTTCCAAGTGTCATTCTTCTTATTGGCATCAATTTTTTCATCTATTGCTTTCACCCAATGACCATCACCAGTTATCTCCTCATACTATTGTATCACAATCTATAAACAAAGTAAAATTAACAGCATTTTCATTAGAAGAAACTTTATTGGGTGTAATTATATAATCCTGTAAATGAGCTGGCATCTGTCACTGACGCTATGAACGTCTAGTTAATTCAGCCTGTGGACCTTGAGTAACTAGTAACAGCTGAACATTATGATTGGGCTCTTCTTCTTGATAATTTAATGTCAGCTCAACTGTTTTGGGATCTACAATAAACTAGCACTAAGCACCTCTTTCATCAAAAGTTATATCTTTGTTCACTATCACCTTCTCTGTCACAAGATTATATAATTTGTAAACTTGGAAAACTTACACTGTAGCCAATAAATACACACTTCTCCCTCTTATTGTCAAGTTTTTTCCTCAACTAATCAGGAACATGAGAGTAGGCAATACATCCAAATACTCTAAGATGACCAAGAAATGGTCTTTTGCCTCTCCAAACATCTTCAAGAATTTTTGGGGATCACTTTTGGTAGGACACCTATTCAATAGATACACAGCACAAACCACGGCCTTGGCTCAAAAGATTTTGGCATATTTTTCAACTTCAACATACATCTTACTGTGACCGTAATAGTCCTATTCTTCGTCTTTATCACTCTATTTTGTTGTGGCATATACTTGGTAGTTAACTGATGTTGTATATCATTTTTCTCAAATAAAAAAAATCACACACCAATATTCTTGACCCCTATTAATTTTCAAAATTTTAATCTGGCAGCTAGTTTGTTTCTTAAGAAAAGTTAAATGTTAAAAGTCTTACATGTATCAAATTTTTGCTTCAAGAAATACAACCAGACCTTTCTACTAAAGTCATCAATAATGGTAATAAAATATTTGCATCTACCACTGGAAGAAATCTCCACAAAGCACAAATCTAAATGAATAATCTCCAATAATTTTCTAGCTCTTCAGGATTTACCTTTTTGAAAAGAATCCCTATATTTCTTTATTGAAATACACATATCACAAATTGTATTAGGATTACCTGATATGGTAGCCCTTCAATCATTCTTCTAGTAGCCAAAAATCTTAAATTGTCAAAATTTAAATGACCAAATCACATATGTCACAATCAATTATTGTTATCTATCATTGTACTCAGATAGGAAAAATTTTTGCTATTCAAATTTAATCGAAATAATCGATTTTGGAGTCATTGACATGTTCACAATCAATCTAATATTGTTATCAAAAATAGTGCAAGTACCATTTTTGATACGAATGTCATATTTCTTTTCTGTCAAATGTCCCATGCTTAATAAATATGATGCAGCCCAGGAATATAACAAAATTAGAAATAAAATTAATAGATCCATTTTTTAGACTAATAGGGATTTTTCCTTGATCAAACACTAGTAAAATAGTGCTATTTCTAAACTTAATTTCATTACGGACAGATTAACCAAACTCAACAAATAATTCTTTCTTACTAGACATATGATTATTGTAGCCCATATCCATATACCATTTATTTTTATCAACCATATCAATAGTATTACAGGCTAACAATAAAGTTTTAGATTTTTTTTATTGTTATTCTAAACTTGATTGTCAACAACATTAGACTAAAGTTCCTATTTACATTTGTTTCTCATCTACATTCGAACTATCTATAGCAAAATTTTTTTACAATTATAATACTGAATCTTCTATCCAAAATTATTTTGATGAAAATTATATCCTTTGTAAAAATTACCATCTTAATCTCTATTAAGACCAACTCTAAAATTAAAATTGTTATCTCTATTGTCGCGCCCCATTTTTTCGTCAAAAATGTTGTTGGTAGAAAAGGGAAAGATTTGATTTTTTGAAAAAGAAAGGGAAAGGGGTCATGGGACTATAAAAGTGCGACGGTTTGGACCCAAAACAAAAAGTCTAGAAAAGGGTTTTTAGAAAAGTTTGGAGTCGCCACTTGGTATGGAGTTTAGGTGTACCAAGTCACCCAAAAAGTTTTGATTTAATGAAATAAACAAAGAAAACCCTCTTTTAGATGACTCTAGGTCTTTGAAAACTAGAGAAAAAGGTTCGGGGGTCACAGTTGAAAGAAGGGAAGGCAAAGATTCGATGTTACTCGTCTATAAGGCACCCTTCTAACCTAGCCAAAGCTAGTTGCAAGATTTAGTTGAAAATTTCCTAATTCTAACTTTAAAATTTATCACATTTGGATGTCATCTATATGGATGCAAAACCTAGACCTAATGTTGGATCGAGAGGGGCAAAATGTCTCCTTGAGGTGTGATTGGAATTGATCACATTAGTTGTGTCATCCAATTTTGATCCCTCGAGGAGGTCACGAAAAAATGCAAATGATGAGACTCGAATGAACAAAAGATAGGGTTTTCAAAATGCAATTTTTATAAAGTATCAAGAGAAAAGAAATTGGTTTTTTGAAAAGGTTAATTTTAAATGCAAGGAGGAACTTGAATTTTCAAAAGATGCAATTTTGAGAAAACACGGTTTCTTGACTTTGAATTGCTAAACATGAAAAACTTGACTTTTAAACAATGATTTTGATAGAACCAATGCACATGTATGTCCTAAAGAGGGATAATGCAATCATAACGGGTGCGGGGGACTAAGTTCGTGATTTTAAATCTTCCTTTCCATAGAAAGAAATAAAAGCGTGCTAAGGCTAGGAAGCCATACTCGCTCTTTTCCCTAATTCAAAGGGTAATGCCTTAAATGCACTAATCTAATAAAAAGAAAACTAATATGAGATGTTTCATATACGGAATGGGAGAATAGTGACATGCAAAATGGGAAAGAAACTCTAAAAGTAGAAAGTGTGTGAAATTTGTATCTAATGCATGAACGGCGTTTAAGGATCTAGCATTGGACTAGCCCTCGTCAAAAGGTTCTCACTAACATTGGATTAGTGAGAAATCGAAGGGGAAGGCCACAACTAGCGTTGGACTAGTGTGGTGACGTCAATATATTTACACAATAAACATGTAGACATGATAATAAAGCAAGTAAACACCTAAAACACATAAACATGTAACACATAGGCATAATATCTAGATGCAAGACCCTAGGAAAGCAAGTAAACACATAATCATGCAAGCATGCAAGATAAGCATATAAAAAACCTAATTATTACATCGGGGGACCCTAAATACATTCTAGAGGGAAAAATTCGGAATAATAATCTAACTATTACATTTTCTAGAATAAATACACTTTTTGCCAAATTAAACCTATCTATTACAACTTGGCATCCAAGGCCTCCAAATGATTTACTCAAAGATTAAATAACATAAATAAAGACTAGACATGAATAAAAACAAAGGAAAACTTAATTTAAAACATGCAAAATCATGCAAAAACACATAATAAGCACATAATAGGGGAAAGAAGTTACCATCCCTTGATATGAGGCCTTAATTGAATCCTTAGATGATAGGAATGGTTATCTAAGACCCAATGTCAACAAAAGGGATCAAGGTACCAATTTAAAGGAAAAATGAATCAAAAATTCAAAGAAAGGGTATCTAAACAGATTGCAAAAATACGCAGATAAGACTAGAAGATAGAGTAAGATTCGGAACAAAAGAGCGGAAATATAAGTAATACAAACAGAGGGTTACGCGAGTAGAAACGCTGATAGAGCCGCAACACCTCAGCGTGTGCAAAATCAAAGTTCAGGGGAAAAGCGGAACGGACTCAGCCGCGTAACCATCGCGTCTTCTTCCCATCTTCAAAACATCGAGGAAGATTGCTTCGGTTTTCGCAACAACAACACAAACGAAACATTCGAGGCAAGGGGATCCATTCAAAGCATCAAACATCATCATTCGAATCATGTCGAACAAGCTAAACCCACAAAGATCAAATCATAAGCATTAGCATCATCAAATGGACAACAAGGGGAAGGAAAGAACGCCGGGTTAGAACGAGGATTGTTACGCTGACTAGCGTAACAAGCCGCGTTTCTTCACATCTTCAGTATTCAAACGAAACGCTTGAGCGTTACTGGCCAAGTAGTCCACGCAAGAGGTCAGCTTTCTTCACAACTTCAAACATTCAGAGGAAGCGCTGACCGTTACGCTGTCATCCGCTAAGTAGTCCGCTTTCTTCACATCTTCAAAGCGTGAAGAACATTTTTCCAGAAATTTCTCAGGGAATCACAACAAGATCATCACGTAAGCATCAAACGCGTCGATTTTAAACGTAAAACAAATCTTCTAGCCTTACCAAGGCTTTATAAACACAACATGCTCACATAACAGTGATAATCATCATCAAATATCCCAAACTAAAAGAAAACTATTCAAGACCTTGGTTCCACCAAAAGGTCCAAATCTCGAGATAATTTACGATCAAAAAAAGAATAGAGTATAAGGATGTTACACTGAATCGCTTTGAATCTAAACAAGAGAAGAGGCCAGAAATTCCAAGAATAATCTTCCCAAGTATGAAACCCTAGCTTTTCTTTTCTTCTTTCTTTTCCTTTTCCTCTCTAATTCCCAGTAGTTTTTCTGCTTTTTTCTCTCAAAGCTCTCCTAATTGCCTCTTTTCTCTCTGATTTCCCAACCTCTTTGTTAAACCCTAATCTAGGCTATTTATAGCCACCAAACCTAGAACTAAGGGTTTTGATGTTCTTGGGATGAGGTGAGCTAATTTTGAACGCGTTAGATGAGTTGTTGGGGTTAGGGAGTTGGGGAATGTTTAAATAGGTTTCTTAAGCATCGAAATTACAGCTGGAAAAGGATGATCCGAGTTCGGAAGAATCCACGCCATTTTTTTTTTCACTTACGATCAAGTTAGCGGTTTCTGTGACTTATCCTCTTGGTCCGCATTTTTTGACTTTTATTTTTTTTTATTTTTTTTAAAGAAAAACCTACAAAAATGAGGAAAATGCGTTAGAAAATTCAAAAATAAATAACTAAACATTAATAGATAAAAACATAGGAAAACAAGAGAAATAGTCAAAATTTGGTGTCTGACTTGCCCTCTTTGTGCGAGTTTATGAAACTCTAGACAAAAACGTGACACCAAATGCTTACTGTTTTGCTAGTGGTATCCTGAACCATTGTAAACAGCAGGAATGTTAAATTGCCAATTTTTCAAGCTAGAAATGCATAATGTGACCCGAACTCGTAGAGAGTTGCCTGATATCTCGACATGAGAATCAGTCAAACGAGTTCCAATGCAAATGAACTATAATGAAATGAATCAATCTTATAAAATTCGAGCGGGAGATAGAAGGGGTGCCTGCTAATGAGAGCAATGATAAATAAATTGAAGAATGGGGATAGAAGGTACTGGGAGGTGAGACTCACCAACAAATTTAAATTTGAAGAAGGATAGAAGGTGCAGCCCATGAGGAGACTCACCAACAAATTTAATTTTGAAGAAAGGGGATAGAAGGGTGCCAGGCTGGAGGCCGAGACTCACCAACAATGTAAATTTAAATTTGATGAAGGGATAGAAGGGTGCCGGAGGTCGAGACTCACCAACGTAAATTTAAATATCAAGAACGGGAGATAGAAGGGTAAAACCAGGGCTGAGACTCATAAATTTAAATGTCAAGAACGGGAGATAGAAGGGTGCAGTGGAGGCTTACTCACCAACAAATTTAAATTTGAAGAAGTGGGATAGAAGGGAACAGCAGGCTGAGACTCACCAACGTAAATTTAAATTGAAGAATGGGGATAGAAGGGAGCCAATGTAAATTTAAATTTGAAGAAGGGAGGAAGGGTTCTCATGGGGTCGACTCACCAACGTAAATTTAAATTTGAAGCGGGATAGAAGGGTGCAGAGACTCACCAACGTAAATTTAAATTGAAGAAGGGATAGAAGGGACCGCGAGGGTCGACAACAAAAAAATGAAGCGAGGAGATAGAAGGAGTGCGAGACAACAATGTAAATTAAATTGAAGCAATGGGATAGAAGGGTGAGCTGAGAGGGCAGCAACAAATGAAATTAAATTGAAGGAGGATGGGAGGTGCTGGCGAGGTCGGACAGCAACATGAAATTTAAATTCTTTCCAATTTAGACTATTGGGTGGGATTGGACCCAAACCTGAATGACTAGATGGGAAAATGTAAATATGCTATTCAGTGGGATTGGACCCAAGCCTGAATGATTGAAAAGAACTATTCAGTGGGATTGGACCCAAGCCTGAATGACTAAACATACTATTCAGTGGGATTGGACCCGAGCCTGAATGACTTAAAAAAAACTATTCAAGGATTGGACCCAAGCCCGAATGACTAGATGAAAATATAAATGCTGGATTGCCGACTTTGAAAAATAAAACACAAGTTGTTCAAACATGATAAATGTAAAATGCAAGAATGGTGCACTTTCGATGAAATGGTGCAATTCTGATTTTTGATTTTCTTGACTTGAAAAGCAAGTGATTGATAGGAACAATGACTTTTTCTTCTCTTTTTCTTCTTTTTCTCTTTTTTTCTTTTTTCTTTCTCTTTTTTTTTCTTTTTTTTTTCTTTTCTTCTCTTTTTTTCTTTTCTTTTTTTTCTTTTCTTCTTTTTTTTTTTCAAGAATTGATGGATTTTGGAAAGTTGAAGATGTTGAACCCTTCCTCTGCGAGGGTTGGAACAAATCCACATATGTTGCCATCGCCTTGATCTGCAAATCTTTTCGGCAAAAATTAATTTTGAATGCATTATCCAAAATTGAGAGTACTTCTCTCAAAACAAATTGCCCAGTGTCAACGAATCGCAACCCTAGAAGTCATGAAATATTAACCAATTAGTCCATGGCAATTCAAATCCTCTTTTTTTCCTTCTTTTTTTTTTTAAATCATAAAGTGTAAAAAACTCTTGTGATCATAGCTGTTGGCCATTGAACGACTAAAACGTATGAAAATCATGCAATAAAACACATTCTTCAGATATTCATGCTTGTGAAACATTACTTGTTTTCAAGTGATAGGAAATATTCATCAAAACAAGTTATGGGATTGAAATAAACCATGTGATCTTGGAAATCCAAATCCTCATAAACTAGGCAAAACATTATTATGCAATTATTCAATTTGCATCAAGTACTCATAATGTCAAGTAAAAGAAAGACAATTATACCTCAATTTTAACAATTCAAGCTTGATTTTCTCACTTTCACCAAATTTTGCAATCAAGCGACTCATATAGTCAATTCAAGCTTGCCTTTTCCATATTTTCTCGATTTTACTGATAAAAGGATTTTCAAGCACATCTTCTTATTCAAATTGCAATAATGTCTTTTGACGCGAAAATCAACACTTTTAGGTGAAGACTCCCGTTTACTCGACTTATGCCTTCTTGCTTAAATAGTAAAGATGTCTTTTGACGCGAAAATCAACACTTTTAGGTGAAGACTCCTGGTTACTCAACACTTTACTTTTTCAAACTGCTTTGCATACTCATAATTCAAGCACCGTTTACGTGAAAGTTAACATTTGTAGATGCTTAAACCTCCGGCTACTTAGTACTAGAATCATTGGTAGAAATTTAATTCTCACTTTGCTTCTTTTCTTGCTTTTTTTCTTTTTTCTTTTCTTTTTTTTTTCATAAAGTTCTAAAAGGATCATTTGCCAACTATATCAATCATTTTCTTGAAAATCCAATAAAAGAAGAAATCTCATTTAATAGGAAAAAAGCCGAGGCATAATTTTTCCTATTTTACAAAACATACTTTCTAAAATGCCAATGTCTTAATCACATAACAATTATTTCAGTAAGATGGAAAAAGGATCTTTCGCATCACACGGGACTTTTATTTCGAAGGATGAAAGCAATTAACCAAAATGGACATTTGCCCCTTTTGAATCAAATTTTAAGAAAACAAATCAATTTGTGGAACAAATGTGCAATTTAGACAAGGTTTTTTAACACATACAAGCACATAAGGGCCAAATTTAAACAAATATATATATACATTCGATGCAAGCAAATGAATCAAAATATTTCTAACGCTTAAACCTATGTCTAAAAAATCAGCACACAGATCAAACATAAAATGAAATAAAGTAAGAATGGAATAAACTGCAAATCATGGATCCATCGGTCCCCGGTCACTCGCTGGGCCTCTGAGCTGGACAGTTGCTCAGCGGAACATCGAGGCATGCCAATGCTTCGTAAGAAAAGAATTTGAAAAGAATTGTGGGTTATAATATCTAGTAGTGTGTGCTTGAAACCCCGTTTCCCAAATTTTTCAAAAAGACACTTGTCCTTTCTCAATCTTGCAATTAAACAATCTTCAAAATGATTTAATCATATAGTCCAAACATGACTCAAAATAAAGCTGGTCTCCTCGACTTGACTGATCAGTCATTTGTCCCTGCTTCTCTGCAAAAGAAAAGAAATGGTGAAGAAATAATGATGACGCCGCCACCGTCTACCCTTGTATCTCAAGCACAGTAAACATGAGTTCTTGGACGTCGATGTATGTCGCTGAATTCCTTTTGCTTTACCGAGATGCATTTACTGGATTCCGTTTAACCCATATCATCCATACCTTCATGGTAATCTAAGGGATTGTCCTTTGATGAAACCGCTTTTGAGCACGGTGAAAATATGTGCAAAAGTTTGTGCAAAAGAAACAATTTTATTTAAAATGACATTATAACCATAGAATGAATGCTAAACATGGCATTTTAAATCAATAATAGCCGACGTCCCGGGGAAAACCATTTAAAACAAAAAAGCGTGCACTTGACCCTTTGATATCATCTCCTTGGAGTTTCTTTGACTGGGCAAAGGGTGCTTGATATAAGGTAACCACCTGATAAAGCTTGATGATCTGCAAACCGGCTTCCTTGTCCCATGAACTTTTCCTTCTGCTTGCCACATTTACTTTTCAAAACTTGCCTTAGTACCCTTCCCGGATCAGTTACTGGGGTTGATCAAGTTTTGCTAAAAAGTAGTATAGTGAAATGGACGTCTTAAACCCAATTTTGTCAACTTAAACATGTTTGTTAAAATGGTGGCATCGTGAGACAATCCCTTCGACCAAAAGAAATTCAAAGGGAATGTACATCATTTGCCTTTTTGATTGAAAAGAAGTTCTTCTCAGAAATTTTTCGCTCTGCAAAAGGTGGGGGTCTAAACACTAGGCTTTGCAAGGGGTTTTGAGTGTGGTGTAGAGCGCTGAGTTTAAACTTGAATGCAAATTTTTTTTTAAGCTTATAAAATTGTACCCCAGTTTGTCCCTTTTTTTTTTTCAAAATACAAAATTGTACCCGTGTGGGGTTAAGTCAGATTCTCAGGAGGGGTTTGCTAAAATAATTAGCTGCTCCGTTTTATGACTCAAGCGGGGAGGTGGGGGGTTGAAGTGTTTAAGCGAAAGGAAGAAGGTTCGACTTTCCAGGATCCACCTTTTGCAAAAAATTTCTGAAGAAACCTTACTCAATCATATGAAAAATCTTTTACACATGTTAAAGATTGATTGGTTGAGGAAAAATCTGTCCGTCCATCTCCATGAGACCAATGCCCTCCGGTAACACCACGAATAATGAGCAGGCGGTTTGCCAATTGAACAAATTTCCCTTAGCCTCTTCTTGTATCGCCGAAGGATTCGTTTCAAAACCTTGTCCTGCCACTTGAACCTCACAGGTCTAAATTTTTTGTTATAAGCTCGGCCATCCTACGCTGGTAATATTGCCCATGACAAATGGTCCGTTCAACCTTCTTTCATGGATCAAGAAGCGGTTGCTTGTGCGCTTGATTGGGCTCATTGAAACAACTTGAAGCTTCCATTAGAGCGCGCACAAAGATGGGGTTTCAACTTAACCAGCGAATAGCCACCCATCAACAGCATACAGAGAGTAAGGTGTTACTCCGGTAGAAATCCTGATTGCAATTCTCAATACCAAAGGGTAGGTTCTCATGCCAATCTGGTGTGTTTCGATCATCTTGCAAATGATGATATCAAGTGCAGCGATATCAGAATTTTAAGTCATCAAATTCCAAAGGATGATGTCCAAGGGTCAAAGGTTTTTATTCATGATCATTCAAGAGCAAATAAAATAAATGTGTGGCAAAATAAAATGAGTAGACCATAGCGGCAAAGGACAAGGATAATTTCATTTCATTTGGCAAAGCGAGAGCACAATTAAAGCATAATTTTAAACAAGCAAAAGAAAATAACAAAACTTGTTTTTTGAAAGAAATGATAGATATTAAAACATGGATGATTCATTTTTAAGGAAAGATGATACCCTTCATTTACATGAGCAACCTAAATGCGGCGGGGCAGACAATCGGTATCCCAATTTTATTTGGCTTCTTGAGGAATCAAAAGGAAACTCCACGTTCTCCATAGGATCGGCATCAAGGTAGCCGACAAGCGGTTGAGATAACCTTGTCTTCTTTATATCATCATGGACCTTTCCTTAAATAATGCGCCACATCCCTCATCTAAATGCTTAACAAAGATGGTCAACAATTTCCTCCTCCACACTGATCATTCCAATGGCGTTTTTTATGTTAGGAAAGGGTTTCTATTGGCGTTGACCTTACTCATTCTTTCTTTCGAACTATATCCCGGCATCCACCATGTCTTGAATTTTATGCTTCAAGGCCCAACAATGTCAGAATGACTGGCTTCAGAATGGTAAGCCTTGAGATGCATAGGGGATCATACCAGGTAGGGGTCCCTCGGGGATCTGATTTGGGAGGGGCGATTACCAGGTTTTCCAGTGACCTTCAAGCTACTCATCAGCTGGTCAATGGGCTGACCCAAATTGGTGAAAGTCCGAAAGGTTTTCTGATTTTGCATTTCATTATGCTCAAAAGAATTTTGGATAGAGCTTTTGTGGAGCAGGTCTAGAGAACATAATTTTGGCAGGGGTAGGAGATAGGTTGGGATTGAAAACAAGGTTGGGGTCCAAATGAATAGAGGAGGTGCTAGAGGCAGTATGTGAAGCGGGCGGTGTGATAAACATGGCCCGATGGTAGGGATCGTAAGTATGAGTTTGGATTGGAGGGGTGGCTCCGAGCTCACGGGCACGAGAGGTGGGTTGATCCCACACAAAAGCAACTTCTCCTTCATTCTTTTTAAATGGGAGTTTCCTCCATCGCCATTTTTTACAATGTTTCCAATTCTTGTTTAGGCGGTCACATTGACAATTTTCCGATTTTAACAAACTCATCATATTCTTCCAACTTATTGACAATTGTAGCAAAAGAACTCTGGTCATTGAAAAATCTCTTCAAAATAAGGTGGGTCATGTGCCTTGATGAAAGTCTGAACAATCTCTTCTTGTCATGGGAGGCTCAACTTTAGCGACCAACTTTCTCATGCACGCTTGGCATATGACTTGTGATCTTCGAGGGGTCTCCTTTTGATTCCTTCCAATGTTGTTACGTTGGGTGCCAACTCACAATTGAATTCATCTTGCTTCACAAAAGTCGTTGAAAAATCCATCAAGTTTTGATCTCTTGAGATTTCAGGTTGGTACCAATCCAAAGCATCCCTTCTAGGCTCTGGAAATAGGCGCCGGCAAGCTCTCATCACTTGGTTTACCAAGCTTGTTGGCAAACATTTTAAAGGATCACGTCTTAGGGTTCCCGGTACCATCATATTTGCTGAACTTGGGGTTTTAAAATCCATAGGTAGCTGCACATTAGAGGGAGCAGGCAAAAGGTCATAGTCCAGAGCCGCTAGTGTGGTTTAGCCCTTGATTCTTCCTTATGAACTCATCGTCAATTTATCCAACCTTTTGGTAAATCTTTGTCAAGCGGTGCAATAAGGTCATCCACCGCTGGTTTTCCTTGGGAAGTTAGATCCCACACAAATGGTTCAGTGGTATGGTATTGAGGCTCTGGAGGGTGAGGAGGCATGTTTAAAGTGATCTGAGGTTGAGTATGATGGTTTGCCTTTTTGGTTGGGCTCAGCAAGATATAGTCAGGGTGAGTGTATGGAAAACCGGCGTTGTGGTGAGAAAAAGCAATCTCATGAAGGGTTAGGAATAGGTGGAACAAGAGTGGTTTGAATATTGGTGAGAGAGGGTGGATTACTTGTAGCGGGGAATGCTAACAAACGTTCATGACCATTCAAGTACCACCTCCTCTCTTGTTGGCTGGCAGTGATCAATTACACGCTGCTTGCGACCATCTCAAGGCAGCTCATCTCATTAAACCTTCGGTACTTCACTTGGCAGGCTCCCAAGGCAACAAAATTCGGGCGTGAAATAACCAAAGTATTCCTATCTGAACCTACGGTGCAGAACTCATGCTCTGAGCTTTGAGCTTTGCTTTTAGATCGGGGTAGCGATGGGGTTTCTGCGTGAAGCTATTTTTAAAGTACCTGAATGGGAATGAACACACTTTAGAACTTATTTCAAGGGGATCTGCAGATTTATTTGAAAAAAAAGGAAAAGAAACGAAGTTAGTGATTGCTTATATAATTGGATGCATGTCCTAGAGGGAGCCCTTTGCATGCAAGGGTAGACCTAGTATGAAAATGCAATCCTCGGGGCATACCAATACCATACGATGGGTCCGATCACTCTTCTGTTGATATGCGATTAGTCGATCCACGGGTTGACAAAAGAATATGCACCTTTGTTTGGCACATTATGAGGGACAGTTTGAATGGATTCATTACTTTATTGATATGTAAAGAGAGGTTAAAGGTTAATTTAGCATGAAAAGGGTTATTCTTGAGGGAAATATGGATCTAGCTCAAATAGATTGGACGGGATTAATGGCTTACCCAAAAGTCGACTAGGTTCATTGCTTACCTGTAACTCCACATCTCAATGTTATTTGCAACACACTAGCTCATAAGCCTCCTAAAATCAAGATTTGGCCTTGATAAAATCATTATCTCAACAATGAGAAATTATTTGTGAATTTTTTCGATTTAGTGTCCTTATGCATGGGATTTTACCAACTTTGATAAAATGGCCAAAAGGTGATTATTAGGGGCTTATATTCTAGTATACGAGGTCACTCCATATCTTTGGTGCCATCATAGAAGGATCGGACCCTACCTTACCTTGTCGCTACCCCTGGATGTTGAAAACATAAACATGCAAATCTCATTGGATTATATATCCGAGACACAAGGTGGTTTATTCCTATCAGGGATTTCTAAATGGCATTCCCTCTATGGTTTATGCATGATGCCAGTTTATTAACACAAGTAAGGGTGCAAAATGAAACATGGCCTATAGGAGCCCCATTTGATTGCCGGGGTAAGCCTAAAAATGATATGCAATTACAACTTAAATGCAATAAATTCAAAACGTGCAATAGCCTATCTAGAAGGATGGCTTGTCTTAAAAGAGTGCAAAACTCTTATCTTCTAGAGTTTGTGAAATGCAAGAAAAGGAGAGACAGCAAAGGTTAGTTTAATCAGCGATATCACATAACATGTTGGAGCAACAAATTGCACAAAAATAAAGGGGTGGAATCCCTCCTCTAGGTGTCTAGTGATCCTTAATAGGGTAGGTAGACTCTCCCTAGGCAATTCTAACATGGATGCATGAGGTTGGGCTCACTAATGCATCTAGACCGATAAAGGTTAGGGCTCCCAAACCTTGGACCAAAGGCAAGGTCATCAATCCAAATGCCTCAAGTTAGGTGGTTGAGTGATCCCCAGACATTGCTACGTGCGCGTGGGTGCCGCGACCACATGTCAAGTGGATCGATCTAATCCTAATAGGGAAGAGTGGCGTGACAAACCACTAAAGTAAAAAAGTAGGGTCAAAGTAAAATACATATGCTGCATGTAAGTGATTCCACTTTGAGAGGAGGATTCAAACATCAAACATTTTGAGACTCTAGGTAGATGCATACCAAATGCAAAGCGGTACAAGTAAATAAATAAACAATAATTCATTCATCATATGCGATGTGTAGGGAGTGATTACGGAAAAAACCCTAAAGAGAAAAGAAAAGAATGCAACCTAAAACATCAAATGTGATATATAAGAAAGTTAGAAAAAGAAATAATCAACTAAATCAAGTGCTCGGACCCTCTTAGGAAAATCCCATTGGAGTTAAGCTGTGCCATTTTTTAATCAAAATGTTGTTGGTAGAAAAGGAAAGATTTGATTTTGAAAAAGAAAGGAAAGGGATCATGGGACTATAAAAGTCTGACGGTTTGGACCCAAAATAAAAAGTCTAGAAAAGGGTTTTAGAAAAAATTTGGAGTCGCCACTTGGTATGGGTTTAGGTGTACCAAGTCACCCAAAAGTTTTGATTTAATGAAATAAACAAAGAAAACCCTTTTTAGGCGACTCAGATCTTTGAAAACTAGAAAAAGGTTCGGGGTCCACGGTTGAAAGAAGGAAGGCAAAGATTCGATGTTACTCGTCTCTAAGGCACCCTTCTAACCTAGCCAAAGCTAGTTGCAAGATTTAGTTGAAAATTTCCTAATTCTAACTTTAAAATTTATCACATTTGGATGTCATCTATATGGATGCAAAACCTAGACCTAATGTTGGATTGAGAGGGGCAAAAATGTCTCCTTGAGGTGTGATTGGAATTGATCACATTAGTTGTGTCATCAATTTTGATCCCTCGAGGAGGTCTGAAAAAATGCAAATGATGAGACTTCGAATGAACAAAGATAGGGTTTTCAAAATGCAATTTTATAAAGTATCAAGAGAAAGAAATTGGTTTTGAAAGGTTAATTTTAAATGCAAGGAGGAACTTGAATTTTCAAAAGATGCAATTTTGAGAAAACACGGTTTCTTGACTTTGAATTGCTAAACATGAAAAACTTGACTTTTAAAGAATGATTTTGATAGAACCAATGCACATGTATGTCCTAAAGAGGGATAATGCAATCATAACGGGTGCGGGGGACTAAGTTCGTGATTTTAAATCTTCCTTTTCATAGAAGGAAATAAAAGCGTGCTAAGGCTAGGAAGCCATACTAGCTCTTTCTAATTCAAGGGTAATGCCTTAAATGCACTAATCTAATAAAAAGAAAACTAATATGAGATGTTTCATATACGGAATGGGAGAATAGTGACATGCAAAATGGGAAAGAAACTCTAAAAGTGGAAAGTGTGTGAAATTTGTATCTAATGCATGAGCAGTTTAAGGGTCTAGCATTGGACTAGCCCTCGTCAAAGGTTCTCACTAACATTGGATTAGTGAAATCGAAGGGAAGGCCACAACTAGCGTTGGACTAGTGTGGTGGCGTCAATATATTTACACAATAAACATGTAGACATGATAATAAAACAAGTAAACACCTAAAACACATAAACACATAACACATAGGCATAATATCTAGATGCAAGACCCTAGGAAAGCAAGTAAACACATAATCATGCAAGCATGCAAGATAAACATATAAAAACCTAATTATTACATTGGGGACCCTAAATACATTCTAGGGGAAAAATTGAGATAATAATCTAACTATTATATTTTCTAGAATAAATACACTTTTTGCCAAATTAAACCTATCTATTACAACTTGGCATCCAAGGCCCCAAATGATTTACTCAAAGATTAAATAACATAAATAAAGACTAGACATGAATAAAACAAAGGAAAACTTAATTTAAAACATGCAAAATCATGCAAAAACACATAATAAGCACATAATGGGGAAAGAAGTTACCATCCCTTGATGTGAGGCCTTAGTGAATCCTTAGATGATGGGAATGGTTATCTAAGACTCAATGTCAACAAAAGGGATCAAGGTACCAATTTAAAGGAAAAATGAATCAAAAATTCAAAGAAAGGTATCTAAGCAGATTGCAAGCAACAGAGATAAGACTAGAAGATAGAGTAAGATTACGGAACAAAAGAGCGGAAATATAAGCAGAATACTGAAACAAAGGGGTTCTGCGAGTAGAAAGCAGGATAGAGCAGCATAACACGGTCAGCGTTACGAGGCAAAATCAAAGTTGAGGAAAAGCGGTGGAAGCGGACTGTGCGTAATCCAGCGTCTCTTCCATCTTCAAAACATCGGGAAGATTGCTTCCAGTTTTGGAACAACAACACA
The DNA here is from genome assembly GCA_013103745.1 of Gardenia jasminoides. Taxonomy (NCBI): domain Eukaryota; kingdom Viridiplantae; phylum Streptophyta; class Magnoliopsida; order Gentianales; family Rubiaceae; genus Gardenia; species Gardenia jasminoides. Next base: position 14,493,927 of record CM023101.1, read on the forward strand.
AGCGAAACATTGAGAGGCAAGGGGAGTTCATTCAAAGCATCAAACATCATCATTGAGATCATGTGGGAACAAGCTAAACCCACAAGATCAAATCATAAGCATTAGCATCATCAAATGGACAACAAGGGGAAGGAAAAGAAGCTGTCGGGTTAGAAGCGAGGATTATTCTGGGGCCTGCGTAACAACCAGCGTTTCTTCACATCTTCAAGTATTCAAAGCGGCGGGCGTTCTGAAGTAGTCCATAAGAGGTCGCGTTTCTTCACAACTTCAAACATTCAAGAGGAAGCGGGACCGTTCTGAAGTCATCAGCGCATAAGTAGTCAGCGTTTCTTCACATCTTCAAAGCGTGAAGAACATTTTTCCAGAAATTTCGGGAATCTACAGCATCATCACAGAAGCATCAAACGTCTGATTTTAAACGTAAAAACAAATCTACTAGCCTTACCAAGGCTTTATAAACACAACATGCTCACATAACAGCTGATAATTATCATCAAATATCCCAAACTAAAGAAAAACTATTCAAGACCTTGGTTCCACCAAAGGTCAAATCTCAGATAATTTTACGATCAAAAACAGTAAATAGAGTATAAGGATGTTACCTGAATCGGAAGCTTTGAATCTAAACAAGAGAAGAGGCCAGAAATTCCAAGAATAATCTTCCCAAGTATGAAACCCTAGCTTTTCTTTTCTTCTTTCTTTTCCTTTTTCCTCTCTAATTCCCAGCCGTTTTTCTCTGCTTTTTTCTCTCTCAAAGCTCTCCTAATTGCCTCTTTTTCTCTCAGATTTCCCAACCTCTTTGTTAAACCCTAATCTAGGCTATTTATAGCCACCAAACCTAGAACTAAGGGTTTTGATGTTCTTGGGATGAGGTGAGCTAATTTTGAACGTTAGATGAGCTGTTAGGGGTTAGGGGCGAGTTGGGGAATGTTTAAATAGGTTTCTTATCGTTCAAGCATCGAAAATTACAGCTGGAAAAGGATGATCCGAGTTCTAGAAGAATCCGCGCGTCATTTTTTTCGCTTCTGATCAAGTTACGCGGACTTATCCGCGTAACTGGTCCGCGTTTTTTGACTTTTCTCTTTTTTTTTTTTTTTAAGAAAAACCTACAAAAATGAGGAAAATGCGTTAGAAAATTCAAAAATAAATAACTAAACATTAATAGATAAAAACATAGGAAAACAAGAGAAATAGTCAAAATTTGGTGTCTACATCTATCACATTCAGAATTTGATATACCTCCTTTGCCTCTATTGTTGCTATAACCATGACTACCTCTGTTATTGTAACTCGCTCTGCTATTGTAGCCCAGGTTTCTCTGACTTGATTCACCATGCTCCTAAGTTTTATTATTGTTTCTTAAATTCAACTGTGTCTGTAGTGCCTTCACTACTACATCTTTCTCTAGGGTATCTTCCAATTTCCATTAATTCTTTACTCATGCAGAATCAATGAATTTTGCAAATCTTTAATACTCAAATTTTCCAAATCTTTTATCTCTTGGATGATAGCTATCATATGATCAAACTTCATGGATAGAGTATTGAGAACATTTTCAACAAATGTTCTCAAAGTGAGTTCATAATGATTGAGTTCCATCTCATTTAACATCTGATAAATAAGAAAAATATGATTCAACAGATTCAGGCTTCTCCATCGTCACAAGTTGAAAGTTCAGCTTCGACATCATTAAATTATTTTGTTGAGCTCTATCAATCCCTTTGTAAGTCTTCTCCAAAATATCCCAAATCTCTTTTGCCATGTTAGCTGTAGCAATTTTTTCAAAAACTGACATATCAATTGCATGATGAATCTGCAACAAGGCCAAGCTATCTTTCATCTTATTATTCTCGGCATTCTGAGTAAGTACAGCTTCAATATATTGATGTAATTTACATGCTTTGAGATGGGTTTTCATCTATTTTTGTCAAAAATTAAACTCTGCCTTTTGTTTTGATTGTTTGGATAAGACATAACATTAGTGTTAGGGTTAGAAATTGTCATATTTCAATTTCTTGTAACTCTGGTACGACTCTAATGGATCCAAAACAATTATCAAACATAAACTCACAGGAAATTACTTAAGAAATTGATATATGGGGGCAAAGGGAAATTTTCTATTTTCAAACAAGGCTACAGCAACTTCTTGACAAAAGAAACAAAACTGAGTACGAAGGCTTCTGAGTATTCTAAAACCAAAAAAACCTGAAGTTGGTAATTCATTGATGCTGCCATGTACGGCTATACACATACGATTATTAATGACAAATTAACAGAACTAAAACTACTAACCACTTAACCAATGACACGTGGCTGCACTTATTAAATAAATAAGTAACTGCACACATAAGTTTAGTTTAATTGTTCTACACGGGGAGGCAATTTATACATGTATAAGTATGTGCGGGAGAAGAGAAACACATCAATAATATAATATTAATAACATTATTAGAACAAACCTATCAACTTTCACTCTTCCAAACTGATATCTTTAACAAGACTTCCTATTATAGATTGAATGAATTGGTAAATAAGCCTCACAATAATAATAAATTTTCTAGTAAAATACTAATTTTAAAATAATAAAACTACCATAGTATGACTCCAATAATATTATTAAAACTTTAACTTGACTAAACCACTGCTAAACAATTATATGACTTTGAGATTCTATCATATATTTTTTGAGCACATTCTTGTTTCTTAGTTTGATAGATTTTGATATAATATTGATATTTTTGGTATATGATTTTTTGTGCTAACAAGCTGTATCAAAACTCAAAGTTCAAGAAATTGATCCTGGAATACTTATAAAGATTAAAAAAATTGGTCAAACTATGAAATTAGTATTGGGTGTACTTTGCTATCAAAGTTAGACCATAAGAATTATTGTGAAGAAATCAATTGATTGAATTACACCACAAGATTAGTCATAGAGTATCCAGTTGATAAAGATTGTCCTAGAGTACCCAATTTGTAAGGGCCGTGAGAATCATAACTTAATACTTGGTTAAATAACTCTGTGTGTGATTATTGTTTGATTGAAAATGTACCTTAAAATTTCTAAAGCCCTAGTTTTCATCTGGGAAAATTATAAAATACTTAGTTCGGAAACCCTAATCCCATAATTGAGTTTTGTTGGTGAACAACTCGAATTTCTCCGATTTAACCATTGTAGGATTCCATCATGAAAACCCTAGACTAATTGCAAAAGACTCACTATCATTAGTTATACTAGACTTAACTACATCCTTCTTCAATTAAATTCGATTGATGTTTCTTAAAAAAAAAAGAGAGGAAATTTGATTACGTTAAATCCAAGCCAAATTTCGGACTTCAACAAAATTTTCCAGCTTGGAAGTTTTGTCACTCTTGAACCATTTCATGAACCACCAAATTGAATCATCATTGAGCCGTTTCACTCCAGCCCAATTGGATCGAAATTCACAGCTTCAAACCACCAGGGATTCCCTCCAAAATCACCTGCAAAATCTCCTAAAACTCCAGCAAGAATTCAGCCGTCTCTCTCTTCTAATCCTTGGCTGCCATTTGTCAAGATGAAGCTGAAATTTCTGGCAGCAAGCATGCTCTCTTCTCCCTCCCCATAACCGGCAGCATGCTTGGTTCAAGCAAGGGATTCTCAGCTTTGTTAGGCAGCAAATGATGGTCCACCTTCAACCATGCCCAATGCATGACAGGGGTTAGAACACTTGGCAATTATTTCAGCCAAACTATGTCCATTTGAACAAGCAAACTTCAGGTTTCCTTCTTTCCTTTGCTGTCCGAAACCTCATCAGAAAACTCACCCAATTCTTTCTCATTCTCACACTCTCACACTAGTTATCACTAGTAAATTTTTTTCTCATTCTCTCAAGCTCCCAACGGAAGCCCTTCTTCTTCTATCCTCAAGCTTCAACCACAGCTCACACCTTCCATTTCCTAAGCCTTGTCCGAAGCTTATTTCTTGGAAGCAAGCTGCCGAATTCAAGCTGGAAACTTGGAAGGAAAAGAGGCTGCCTTGTTCTACTTCCATTTCTTGTCCCAAGTTTGAGGTAAAGTTAGCTTCACATAAGCTCCATTGGCAGCCTAAGAAAATCGTTGCTATTCTTAAACTTGTTTTCTTCTTACAGCTGAAAACCGAAGCTGCTCAACTCAACATAGCCACTTGATTTCGTCCCCTAAAGCTAGAAGGGTATGATTTATTCCATATTCCCTTAGCTCAAAGAAATAGTTTTTCTTTCCAAAACATATCAACTTGAAGGATGAAATGCTCATACATGCGATGAATAACTTTGAATCTTGTCATGTTATGTATGCATCCTCTTAAACCTTGCTGGAAATTTGATTGGCCAATAAGAAGCCTCATTCTTGATCTTTCTAAGCTTCCCGAAACCTCCAATTGATAGTTTCATTTTATTTATTGCATGCATGATCCTTGAGAATGGTTAAACAGTCACTTGTGCTACTCAATGAACTTTGTATGTTAATAGTTGATGTTGTGCGTGACTAAGGGCCTTGAAACTGCTGTTGAACTCTAGTTTTCCTCGGTCTTGGCTTGAGGATGAACTGAACTTTAATACAAGGGCTTGGCATTGAAAATTTTAAACTTATTTTGGTTGATTTTGCTAAAATAATATCACTCATATTGGTGCTTTCGACTCTTGAAGCTCTTGAGCACCTATGCTGGAAATGGTCATCATGATCGAAAATCTTGAACTTTATTTTATTCAAGAATCGTGTTAAAAATGCTGCTTGATAGTCTATTTAAAACTGCCTTGCATGTTTTCAACTTTTCATGAATGATTGATGAACTTGAATCGCTGACCATAAGCTGGAATTTTAAGTTGATGAACTTAAAGCTTGATATATCACGTTTTGAGTAATGTTTGAATACTTAATGTTGCGTGCATGTCATGGTGTGTGATTAAGAATTTATAATGACTTAAAACTTAGATTTTGGATGGAAAAATAATATTGCAACAAGAAAGAAAAATGAGGAGAACAGAACCGGTTCTTGGTGACTTCTTAACTTGAGCATTGCTTGATTTAAACTTTTGATCAGCTTTTATCATGTGCATGAACCTTTAGTTTCTTAAATAAATGTATTTCATATTGAGAGACCTAATTGGTTTGCTGGGAATTAAAATAGACCATTAACAACGATACTATGGAGCTGGAACTTTCACAAATTGTTCAAAACCTTTGCAAATCCCAGAAAATCAGTAAACAGAATAGTTCAAAACAGAATGCTCGTATTTCACAGTTCATAAGTCCAAATCGTGTGCCATTAGCGGCATTCAAAACTAGACTCATAGGGCTTCGATTTGGTATATCGCACGTGCCGTAGTTCGTCTTCTAGACATCATAGCAAGCAAATGAATATCGCTGAAAACCCAACCTGAAAATTCTGGAATTGAGTTCAAACTTTTGAAGGACAAGTTTGATGGATTTTGAACCAAAACGAGTTCTAATGTTTTCTAAAAGAAAATTTCATTTTCTTATTGTTATGAAACCGTACAAATTCACAAACAAGATTTCCAACTTAACTTGTGCAAAAAAAACCGAGAACATTGGGGTTTCTCATGCAAACCTTTTGAAACCCTCCATCAAGAAATTTTCTATTCAAACAAACTTGATTTTTTCTAAAACTTGACTCGTTTTAAAGTTCCGTAAGGGAATTGTACCCACAAAAACCCAAACGAGCAAAATTCAAAGTCATGTTCTTCTAAATGAACCTCACGAAAATTATTTTTCGACGACAAATGACCTCAAAACCCTTAGCAAATTGTATACAAAACCCTACTGAATTTTCCATCTTAATACATCCCATTATTGAAATCTTTTAAAAGATAGTTTATTTTCTTCAAATCTTCAGAATTTCCAAGTTTTCACACTTACGCGTTTTGACCTAAAATATATTTCTTTTCAGGACTTCAATTACCAAGGTTCATATCGCCATAGTGATATGATAATTACTCGTTAGTTATAAAAAAAAAAACTACTTTCTTATAACAGAAGTGAATTGGTCAAAATTGATTTTAATAATTAAAAGTTAAATTATATTTACTCAGGATCAGTCGGTGACCAAGTCGAGGACGTGGACATCGAAACCTTCGACATAACTTTGCCCTAGTTAAGGTGAGGGTTCCAAATTGTTGTTAAATGTTTTATTAAAGTAATGAGAACATGCTTGTTTGAAATGTGCCATATGTTGGAATTGTATTTGTTGTTAAATGTTACTTGTTGATTGAAGCACGTAATTACTAAGTGTTATTTGCCAATTAACGTGTTTAATGTTGAATAGTATATAATGCCATGGTTGAATTATTCAAAACCATTGATCAAAAGGAGGAGATCGTGTGTGTACTTTATCGACCCTCTCACTTTACAAATGATTTGAAGTGCCATAATTGTGTATGTGCACTGTCAAATGTGCATGAGTGATAAGCCTTGAATGTGCATAATTGGCTCGGCGGGATCCCAAACTCAGAGTGGCCTATTCGAGCGGCAATGAGGGCTTGGTCGTCGGACCACAGGGAATGAAATGAAAGGTTACCTCGAGTGTACACCACCCAATGAATGTTGGTTGTCGGGCCCGAAGTCGGAGTAAGGGGTTGGAGAGTGGGGAGCAGTCAAAGACGTGCTATTGAACAACATGGAAGCAATGTATCCTTCCACAATGAATGTTATTGATGCTTTCCAATGTGATATTGAAATTCAATGTTTCATGAAATTCTTGAAGGAAAATGCTGTTGTGAAAATTTTTCCTTATATGATTGATTAAGTGAAAGCATGCTCTGCGAATGTGATAATTGTTATGTGTTGGGATTCTCATTGGGCATGTGAAGCTCACCCCATATATTTTTCCCTCCCAGGATTCCAGGTTTGACTCGAGCAGAGGATTTGAGAGCTGTTGGATTTTGTTGGTTGTAACCTTTACCCTTGTTAAGACTAATGATGTTGAAATCCTTTTGGTTAACATTGCCTAGGAATTGTGTATCCTAGATGGTTGATGTTGAATTTTAGTTTGAACTATATAGCTGCATTGAGAAATATTTGAGTTGACTAAACTGATCGATTGAGTCCTGGCGTCAGCTAGGCCGGTGGCCGCGGTTCTCAGGGTTCGCCTTGGGAGTCGTGGGGCCGCTACACAATTGATGAAGATTGGACCATAAGATCGGTTTGTAAATTGTCAGATTGATTGTTATTGTAAGGGCCTCCAAAAGTCTAATTCTAATATTGTTAATATTTATTTTTATTATTTATTATTTTAAATATTGTTAATATTGTTATTTATTCGTTTGATTATTTTAAGGTCGTTCTCAAACATATTTTTCAGAAAATTTAAATGAAAGATTCATTTTAATTTGGGGAAAAAAAACTAATTTAACTTCACATTTATTTCCCTTGTAGATTTTCAATATTCTGTTCTTTTTATTTTAAAATTCGCCTTTTTGCATTAATTAGACAGAAAATGAGAAAAACACGCTTTACGAGGTAAAAATTCGGGCAATGAGTGAAGTAGCGGTGGAGTGTAGGGATGATCAACCGTAGGTTAGAAATGTAATCAGGTGACTAGAGGTGAATTAAAAAGAGTAATTATAATTAGGGATTTGTAATCTTAGTTTAAGTTGGATTAACCCTCTTGAAATTAGAATTTTATTTACTCCACTTAATTTTTAGAAAATTGTTTCTTCCACTTAATTCACCCTAATTTACTCCCATTTTAGTTCTTTTATTTCTCCCTTCTAATCGAGATTAACCCTTTAATCTTTAGCTAAGTGAGATAATTATTTTCCCTCCAAAATTGTTAGCAAAAGATTACTATTCATTAGTTGACTTTTGGGCCATAAGACAAGCTTTATGTCTTGTCTTTCTCTTCTCATTTAATTCATTCAAAAATTGCACAAAATCACTGTCTCTTTCTTCCTCCCTTGGCCGAACTCCCCTCCCCCTCTTCCCTTGGAGTTTCATCAAATTTCTTCTTCCAATTCCTCTCTAAAACCACCTACAAACTTCCATCAATCTTGGCTTAAGATTGGACATTGAGTGAGGAGCATTGAGGAGGAGCTCTTGGGGGATTTAGTCTAGCATTTCTTAGGTGAATTTTGCTCACTTCTTGGAAGAGGTAAGGACCTAAAGCTTGCATCTTTGTCTATTGATTAAATTTTTAAGCATGATGTTAGGTTTGGGAGCTTGAGAGGTTACTAGAACCTTGATGATTGTTGATGAAAATGACTCTTTTGTTAGTTTGCAATTTTAGATGATAAATTTCATTAAATTGCCTTTCTTGATTTTGGTTGATTGAGTGGGCTCATGGACTCCCACAATTGTGATAATTTGATTTCTAGCATGATTAATGATGCAATGTATGTAGTTATGTTGGAAATTGGGGTTGAACATTTGAGGAAAAATCTCAAGGAAAAATCGGTTGGGAAAGGAAGAAAATGAGGAAGAAAATTGCTGTTTTCTTTTAATGTTGTGGCTGTGATTTTGCCAAGTTTAAAGGTTAATTGTGAGGCTTAAATGTGAGGGTTAAGCTGTTAATTCACCCCACACAAATCTCTTCAAAGGTTAAGCAAAATTGGTGGTTTAGTTGGAACAAGGAAAACTGGAAATTGAGCAAGCTTGCTGTCCCATTTTTGAGGCTATTTTAGTGCTAAATTTTGAGCTAAACTTGTATTAATTTTGACCATTATTGGGTTAAGGAATATTAATACTATCTTAGGTTCGAAAATGAGGTCAATTGGAAGTAGTTTAGGTATGATATAATTAATTAGAGGAAACGGTTCAAAACTTCACTGGCTTGAGGCAATCTACTGAGCGAAGTTTGGGTGACTATAAAACTGTCTTCCTGAGGGATTTTTTAGTTGAATTTTGGTGTGAAACCTAGCTTATATATGGTAGTTTTGGTGTACCAAATTTTGTAATTTTTGGACAAGAAACCGTCACTCAAACAAGGTCTAGAGTTCTGCCCTGCAAATCTGGAAAACAGAAAATTCAGAATTTCGAACCCACCCTGTTTGAACTGCTATAATTTCTTGCTCGAGTGTCTGATTTGAGTACTGTCAGTGGTGTTTGAAACGTCTTACATAGGAATTTAAACTGTATAAATTTTAGAGGCCAATTCGTTTTCTACAATATTTGGTGAATTTTCAAAGTTGGTTGAAAAACCAACCTGTTACATTCTGTTTTGTACTATAGCTGATCCTTAATTGAAAATCTGGGCAGTTTCTGTATAGAATTTTATCATGGTGCCTTCTATAAAATTTTAGAACTTTAAATGAGGTTTCCAACGGTACCAAGGTTACAAAATTTGGACTTATGTACCTCAAGTTACGATTTTTCAAAAATTACTGCTCAAGTAGGAATTTTTTGAATATGGTTTTTATTGAACGAGATTTGATTGGTGAACTAGAAACTTATTTTCATTGTTCTTTAAATATTTTAGGAAGTGGTACTGAACAGCCAAGTGACCCAAACTTGAACTCCGAGACCTACTTTGTCGGTGAGTTTCCAATGCATGTTGTTTTAATTGAATGCCCTTACGTGATTATGTGAAATACATGAATTTGGAAGTGTTAAACCACTCACTTCGGGAGGGTATACTTTATTGCCCTCTTTTAAGTAGAGTAGGTAATTTAAATGATTTTTCATGAATATATATACACATTAGAAGGGAAAGTGTGTATAAAGTGTTTAAAATTACTCTTGGCTGCGTCCCTTGAGTAGTAAGTGTTTAAGTGTTAGGATTGCGGGCCCGGTACAGGGGGTTGTTCGGTGGAAGGAATTGGTAGTAAAGAGTCGTCTACATGGAATGGAAAGTCGACGGAGTGTCGGCTTGTCGGCTACGTGAATTGACCGTGCGAAGATGACCTGAACTCCTGAGAGCTCCCGTATCCTCCTTGTGTGTTTCTGTGTTTATTTTACTTGTTTTAATTGTGTTATTTACTTCGCTTTATGCCTGTGCATGACCTTTTGGAAATTCTCGAGCTTTTATCTCACTCCCGTTCCCCTTTTGTTTTTCCTTAACAGGTGACGAGAATCCAGCGACCTAGTTAGGTCTAGCACTCTATTTTTGGACTTTTGCCCGTGTATGGAGAAACGAATTGTATATACTTTTGGTTTTGAATATTTTGAACTCATAGGAATGTACTCAGTTATGGTTCGAGGTTTTAAGAGCTTTGAATTAACGATTGTACTTTAAGATTTGATATTTCTTTACAAGTCTCCATTTTCACTTTTGATATGGATTTTAGTTTTATTCTTTAGAGTTAGTTTATTTGATCGCTCAAGTCCTGGCGAGAGTTAGACAGGTAGCCTGCCAACCCTTTGGTTAGCCTTAGGGGGAAGTGGGGCTGTCACAGGTGGTATCAGAGTCTAGATCAGAGGTTTATAAAGGAAATGCTAAAGTTTTTATTAGAATGGTTTCTTGTACTTTAAGTTTGATATTTTAGTAAAGTTAAAAATTATAAATTTCTAACTTTAAGTGGTGAATTGTTTGTAGGTATGGCGAGCGGCAGTGGTGCTCCAGGAGCTAACGGATAGGATACTAATGGTCACGAGCCACCAGCTAGGCCCGTTCGATATAGAGTGGGGGGCGATGGGACCCGACTTCTATTTACCCCACGTCGGGGAAGAGGAGGTTGTGCTTGTAGGAGGAGATACGCTTACCCGAATGCTGTGGTGTTGGCTATTGACGAGGAGCGTCAAGAGCTGATTGATGCTAATAGGGATCTTTAGGAGGAGGTAGCGGCTTTGAGGGATGTCATGAATTATCGTCAGCGCAGGATTCGAGAGTTGGAGACTCTCGGGTTGAGGCACTCGAGGGTCAGGTTGATGATGAGCGAGATAGGGCTCGGGCCGTCTGTGACTATGTTCAGAGGTTTCGGATCCGACTTGCTAGGGTAGCTGATGAGGTCCAGGATCGGATTGCGAGGATTAGGGCTGACGCCACTACTCTGGTTGACACAGTGGCCGTAGTGAATGCGGATGCATTTCTTGAGGAGTTATTAGGGGAGGACTCTTTAGAGGAGGAGCCCTTTGAGAACATACTGTATGGGGAGGACCTCTCTGAGGAGGTCGAGTCTGAGGAGGAGGACCTGTCCGAGGAGTCCCCTCCTGGTGGTCTTGCTAAGAATTAGGGTAGTAGTACTGAGGATTTAGGATTCTATTAACCCTCTTTTGTAAAAAGAAACCATTAGAATGGTTCTCGTCTCTGTGGGTGCATATTTATTTATTGCTTTCACTATTATATTTTGTGTGGTGAAGTGGCTGTGAAAGTAACTTTTGTGTACTCTTTTGTAGTAAACATGCCACCGTAATGTATTTGACTCCCATGGAATATATGTACGGAAATTTGGTTAATTTTAGAAAATTCTCTCGTCTGTTCCACAATTTAATCTGTGTATTTCCATTATATTTCCCTCTTATCTTATTTCATCTTGTTCTGTAGTATTTTATCTTATTTTATTTTATTTTACTTTCGTATTTATTTTATGTCTACCTACTATGAAGATCATGGACGGTAGACGAGGTCGAGACCGAGGTAAAGGTCGAGGACGAGGGCATGGGGTAAGACAACCCCCAAATGTGGGCGATGACCGAGGGTCGGTAGTTGACTAAGGTCAAGGGCAAGGAGTAGGTCAAGGACAGGGAGTAGACTTTGGAGAACAAGTGGCAACTGTCATAAATCAGATGACGGGCATTTTGGCTCGTCTAGTGGACCAACAAGGTCGAGATCCAACTAATCAGCTTGGGGCTCACGAGGGTGGCCAGGACAGGGCCCTAGAACGATTTCAAAAGTTCGCCTCGCCCAAGTTCTTTAGGGAACCCGATCCAGAGGCCGCTAAGGGTTGGTTGGATCGTATCATAGATATATTTGGGACCCTGAACTACACCGAGGAAAGGTGGGTGTCTTTTGCCGCTTTTCAGTTCGAAAGATCAGCCCGATCATGGTGGAACATGATTAGGGCAAAGTGGGATAGGGACCAGATCCCTCGAACATAGGAGAATTTCACGCGAGAATTCAATGCTAAGTTTTTCCCCCATTTGGTCCAAGAAAAGAGGGAAGATGACTTCATCAAGTTCCAACAGGGCCTTCTGAGTGTTGCGAATTAGAAGGCGCAGTTCACCAAGTTATCTAGGTTTGCTCTAGAGTTGGTGGCCACGAAAAGAAGGATTAGACGCTTTATTCAAGGGTTAAATTTGGAAATTCAAGAGGGGCTAGCGGCGGCCCAGATAAATAGCTTCAGTGAGGCTATCGAAAAAGTTCAGAGGATTGAGACCGCCAAGGCTCAATTAAAGAGTTTTCATGCTAGGAAAAGGAGCATCCCTTCCAGTAGTCGGGGGCCTATGGATTCAAGTGCTCCACCTTCTAAATTCGGAAGAGATTCCAGTGGGGCTAGCGCCTCGGGAGTTTCTAGAGGGACCTTTTCCCGAGGAGGGACATCTCGAGACTCAGTTAGTAGTAGAGGGCCAGCCAGGAGTGTTCCACAAGGGAGTCAGCTCTCGAACAGCGGTCTTACCTGTGGATTCTGTGGGAGGCCAAACCACACCGCCAATGAATGTTGGAAGAAACAAGGAAAGTGTTTGAAGTGTGGTAGCTCCGAGCACTAGATATCTGCCTGTCCCCAACTCCGAGAGTGAGGTGGGACCCAGAGGTAGAACCAGAGTCAAGCTAGTGCGGTAGGGAGTAGGACGAGAGTGCCAACTCGAGTTTATGCTTTGGATCATCAAGAAGTACCTGACTAGACTGAAGTGGTCGAACGTACTATTCCCATCTTTCACCGCTTAACTAAAGTTTTAATTGATCCTGGTGAATCGCATTTATTTGTCAATCCTGCATTCATCTGTGGTGTAGATATAAAACCTGTTAGGTTACCCTATGACCTAGAAGTTAGAACACCCACGGGGGATAAAAGTTTAATTACTAGTTTGGTATATAAAGACTGTGAAGTGTGGGTTGGAGAGAGAAAGTTGATAGTTGATTTGGTGAGTTTGGATATCAAGGGGTATGATGTGATTATTAGGATGGATTGTTTAGCTAAACATCATGCCAAAGTGGACTGTAGATTGAAAGTAGTGGAATTCTATATCCCGGGGGAAGCAACTCTGAGATTGGATGTTAAGAGAAGATTAGCTTTATCAGCCCTCATTTCTAGGATTAGGGCTATAAAACTTCTGAGTAAGGGAGCTCAAGGGTATTTGGCTTTTCTTATAAACCCTCCGAATGATAATGTGAGATTGGAACATGTACCGATTGTTAAGGATTTTCCTAATGTATTTCCCGAAGAGTTGGAGTCTTTGCCTCCTGAGCGGGCAATAGAGTTTCAGATTGATCTGGTACCTGGAACAGCCCCAATTTCTAAGACCCCCTATAGAATGGTTCCGGCCGAACTTAAATAGTTGAAGTTACAATTACAAGATCTTTTAGAACGGGGATTCATTAGAGAAAGTGACTCTCCGTGGGGAGCACCGGTTTTGTTTGTCAAAAAGAAGGATGGTAGCTTGAGACTGTGCATAGATTATCAGGGTTTGAATGATGTGACAATCAATAATAAGTATCGCTTACCACTCATCGATGAATTATTTGATCAGTTACAAGGGTCGGTGGTATTTTCTAAGTTAGATCTCAGACAAGGGTACTACCAGCTGAGAATTAGAAAAGATGATGTACCGAAGACGGCTTTTAATTCAAGGTATGGGCACTTTGAGTTTGTAGTGATGCCCTTTGGGTTGACTAATGCTCCGGCCGCATTCATGAATTTGATGCAACGGGTATTTAAGCCTTACTTGGATCAATTTGTCGTGATCTTCATTGATGATATCCTAGTGTATTCTAAATCCCAAAAGGACCATGCCAAACACCTGAGGATTGTGCTACAAACCCTCCGAGAACACAAACTATTTGCAAAGTTCAATAAGTGTGAATTTTGGTTGGAGGATGTATCTTTTCTAAGACATCAAATTTCCAAAGACGGGATTGCAGTTGACCCAGTTAAAGTGGAAGCTATTACTTATTGGAACCAACCTGAGAACCCGACTGAGGTTAGAAGTTTCTTAGGGTTGACTGGTTACTATCGTCGGTTCATATAGGATTTTTCAAGAATCATTGGGCCTTTGACGGACTTGACGAAGAAGCATGGGAAGTTTGTTTGGAGCCTTAAGTGTGAGGAGAGATTTTAGGAATTGAAGAAACGGTTGACTGAGACTCCGTTTTAACCCTACCTGATGGTAATGAAGGATTTGTGGTGTATTCAAATGCCTCTAAGGATGGATTGGGTTGTGTTTTGATACAAAATGGAAAGGTCACAACCTATGCTTCTAGGGAGTTGAAAGCTCATGAACAGAACTACCCAACTCATGATCTAGAATTGGCGGCGGTTATCTTTGCTTTAAAAAAGTGGAGGCATTATTTGTATGGAGTGACTTTTGAGGTATTCACAGATCACAAGAGTTTGAAGTACCTTTTCTCTCAAAAGGAATTGAACCTGAGGTAAAGGAGATGGGTAGAGTTCCTAGAAGACTATGATTGCTCAATAAAGTATCACCCTAGAAAGGCAAATGTCGTGGCTGATGCGTTAAGTCGCAAGGCTCAAATAGCGGTGTTAATAGTGAAAGAATGGAAAATGTTGGAACAAGTGAGCGAATGGAAACCTTACTTGGGGACGAAAAGGGTTATTTTTGGAAATGTGGAACTAAGGTCTCCATTGTTGGAGCGGATTAATGAAACACAGTCAAAAGATCCCACAGTGTAGAAATTTTTGGAAAAGTACAAAAAGGGGAAGCCCAAGACTTTAGGATAGGGCCCAAAGGTGTATTGAAGTTTCGAGAAAGGATAGTAGTGCCAAATGATGAGGTATTAAAGACAGACATTTTGGAAGAGGCACATCGGTCCAAGTACACGATTCACCCTGGGAGCAAAAAGATGTACCAAGATCTGAAAGGATTGTATTGGTGGGATGGATTGAAGAAAGATGTAGCCAAGTATGTGCAGACATGTCCTACTTGTCAACAGGTTAAGGCCGAACACCAAAAACGCTCAGGACTCTTACAACCTTTAGAAATCCCTGAATGGAAGTGGGAGCATATTACTATAGATTTTGTCACTGGTCTACCAAGGAGTCAAAAAGGACACAATGCCGTTTGGATAGTAGTAGACCGACTCACTAAATCTACTCATTTTCTATCAGTAAATATAAAGTATCCTTTGGAGAAATTGGCCAAACTTTATTTGGACGAGATAGTGAGGTTGCATGGAATTCCAGTAAGTATTGTTTCCGACCGAGACCCTAGATTTGTTTCGAGATTTTGGCAGAAGTTGCAAGAGACTTTGGGAACTAAAATTAAGTTGAGTACGGCCTATCACCCTCAGACAGATGGCCAGTTTGAGCGGACCATTTAAACCCTAGAAGACATGTTAAGATCTTGTATGATGGATTTTGGAGAAAGTTGGAGGCAGTACATGACACTGGTTGAGTTTGCATACAATAACAGTTACCATGCCTCGATTCAAATGGCACCTTATGAGGCAATCTATTGAAGGAGGTGTAGGTCACCAATTCATTGGGATGAAGTGGGTGAAAAGAAGGTTCTTAACCCAACTGCTATACCTTGGATTGAGAAAGCATATGAGAAAGTGAGGTTAGTTAGGAAAAGACTTTTAATAGCTCAAAGTCGCCAAAAGAGTTATGTGGATAATAGGAGAAAAGATTTGGAATTTGAGATGGGAGATAAGGTTTTCTTGCGGGTTAAGTCAGTGAAGAGTGGGGTAGTGTCGAAGAAAGGGAAGAAATTGAAGCCAAGGTACATTGGACCATTTAAAATCCTCAAACGGATTGGAAAAGTAGCATATTAGTTGGATTTGCCTACCAGCAAGTCGAAAGTTCATAATGTCTTTCATGTTTCGATGCTCAAGAAATATCACCCAAACCTGAGTCATGTGTTGCAATTAGACTAGCTTGAAGTGGATGAGACGTTCTCATATGAGGAAAAGCCTGTGAAGATTCTCGATCGGGAAGTAAAAGACTTGAGGACAAAGAAAATTCCTTTGGTTAAGGTTTTATGGAAAAATCATGACATCGAAGAGGCGACTTGGGAAGTAGAAGAGGAAATGCAGAAAAAGTATCCAGAATTATTTGTATAGCAAGGTGAGAATTTTGAGAACAAAATTCTTTTAAGGGGGAAAGGATGTAAGGGTCTCCAAAGTCTAATTCTAATATTGTTAATATTTATTATTATTATTATTATTATTATTTATTATTTTAAATATTGTTAATATTATTATTTATTTGTTTGATTATTTTAAGGTCGTTCTCAAACATATTTTTCAGAAAATTTAAATGAAAGATTCATTTTAATTTGGGGAAAAAAAACTAATTTAACTTCATATTTATTTCCCTTGTAGATTTTCAATATTCTGTTCTTTTTATTTTAAAATTCACCTTTTTGCATTAATTAGACAAAAAATGAGAAAAATACGTTTTACGAGGTAAAAATTCGGGCAATGAGTGAAATAGCGCTGGAGTGTAGGGATGATCAGCCGTAGGTTAGAAATGTAATCAGGTGACTAGAGGTGAATTAAAAAGAGTAATTATAATTAGGGATTTGTAATCTTAGTTTAAGTTGGATTAACCCTCTTGAAATTAGAATTTATTTACTCCACTTAATTTTTAGAAAATTGTTTCTTCCACTTAATTCACCCTAATTTACTCCCAGTTTAGTTCTTTTTATTTCTCCCTTCTAATCGAGATTAACCCTTTAATCTTTAGCTAAGTGAGATAATTATTTTCCCTCCAAAATTGTTAGCAAAAGATTACTATTCATTAGTTGACTTTTGGGCCATAAGACAAGCTTTATGTCTTGTCTTTCTCTTCTCATTTAATTCATTCAAAAATTGCACAAAATCCCTCTCTCTTTCTTCCTCCCTTGGCCAAACTCCCTTCCCCCTCTTCCCTTGGAGTTTCATCACATTTCTTCTTCCAATTCCTCTCTAAAACTACCTACAAACTTCCATCAATCTTGGCTTAAGCTTGGACATTGAGTGAGGAGCATTGAGGAGAAGCTCTTGGGGGATTTAGTCTAGCATTTCTTGGGTGAATTTTGCTCAATTCTTGGAAGAGGGAAGGACCTAAAGCTTGCATCTTTATCTATTGATTACATTTTTAAGCATGATGTTAGGTTTGGGAGCTTGAGAGATTACTAGAACCTTGATGATTGTTGATGAAAATGACTCTTGTGTTAGTTTGCAATTTTAGATGATAAATTTCATTAAATTGACTTTCTTGATTTTGGTTGATTGAGTGGGCTCTTGGAATCCCACAATTGTGATAATTTGATTTCTAGTATGATTAATGATGCAATGTATGTAGTTATGTTGGAAATTGGGGTTGAACATTTGAGGAAAAATCTCATGGAAAAACCGGTTGGAAAAGGAAGAAAATGAGGAAGAAAATTGCTGTTTTTCATTTAATGTTGTGGCTATGATTTTTGCCAAGTTTAAAGGTTAATTGTGAGGCTTAAATTTGAGGGTTAAGTTGTTAATTCACCCCACACAAATCTCTTCAAAGGTTAAGCAAAATTGGTGGTTTAGTTGGAACAAGGAAAACTGGAAATTGAGCAAGTTTGCTGTCCGATTTTTGAGGCTGTTTTAGTGCTAAATTTTGAGCTAAACTTGTAATAATTTTGACCATTATTGGGTTAAGGAATATTAATACTAGTTTAGGTTCGAAAATGAGGTCAATTGGAAGTAGTTTAGGTATGATATAATTGATTAGAGGAAACGGTGCAAAACTTCACTGGCTTGAGACAATCTACTGAGTGAACTTTGGGAGATTAGAAAACTGTTTTCCAGAGGAGTTTTTGGTTAAATTTTGGTGTGAACCTAGCCTATATATGGTAGTATTGGTGTACCAAATTTGGTAATTTTTGGACTAGAAACCGTCAATCAAACAGGGCCTAGAGTTCTGCCCTGCAAATCTGGAAAATAGAAAATTTAGAATTTCGAACCCACCCTGTTTGAACTGCTATAATTTCTTGCTCGAGTGTCTGATTTGAGTACTGTCAGTGGTGTTTGAAACTTCTTACATAGGAATTTAAGCTGTATAAATTTTAGAGGCCAATTCATTTTCTACAATATTTGGTGAATTTTCCAAGTTGGCTGAAAAACCAACCTGTTACATTCTGTTTTGTACTAGAGCTGATCCTTAATTGAAAATCTGGGCAGTTTCTGTATAGAATTTTATCATGGTGCCTTCTGTAAAATTTTAGAACTTTAAATGAGGTTTCCAACGGTACCAAGGTTGTAGAATTTGGACTTATGTACGTCAAGTTACGATTTTTCAAAAATTACTGCTCAAGTAGGAAGGTTTTGAATATGGTTTTTATTGACCGAGATTTGATTGGTGAAGTAGAAACTTATTTTGTTGTTCTTTAAATATTTTAAGAAGTGGTACTGAACAGCAAAGTGACCCAAACTTGAACTCCGAGACCTACTTTGTCGGTGAGTTTGCAATGCATGTTGTTTTAATTGAATGCCCTTACGTGATTATGTGAAATACATGAATTTGGAAGTGTTAAACCACTCACTTGGGGAGGGTATACTTTATTGGCCTCTTTTAAGTAGAGTAGGTAATTTAAATTATTTTGCATGAATCTATATACACATTAGAAGGGAAAGTGTGTATAAAGTGTTTAAAATTACTCTTGGCTGCGTCCCTTGAGTAGTAAGTGTTTAAGTGTTAGGATTGCGGGCCCGGTACAGGGGGTTGTTCAGTGGAAGGAATTGGTAGTAAAGAGTCATCTATATAGACTGGAAAGTCGACAGAGTGTCGACTACGTGAATTGAACGTGCGAAGTGGACATGAACTCCTGAGAGCTCCCATATCCTCCTTGTGTGTTTTTGTGTTTATTTTACTTGTTTTAATTGTGTTGTTTACTTCGCTTTATGCCTGTGCATGACCTTTTGGAAATTCACAAGCTTTTAACTCACCCCCGTTCCCCTTTTATTTTTTCTTAACAGGTGACGAGAATCCAGCGACTTAGTTAGGTCTAGCACTCTATTTTTGGACTTTTGCCCGTGTATGGAGAAACAAATTGTATATACTTTTGGTTTTGAATATTTTGAACTCATGGGAATGTACTCAGTTATGGCTCGAGGTTTTAAGAGCTTTGAATTAATGGTTATACTTTAAGATTTAATGTTTCTTTAGAAGTCTCTATTTTCACTTTTGATATGGATTTTAGTTTTTATTCTTTAGAGTTAGTTTATTTGAACGCTCAAGTCCTGGCGAGAGTTAGGCAGGTAGCCCGCCAACCCTTTGGTTACTCTTAGGGGGAAGTGGGGCTGTCACAGTTATTGTGAAAACAGAAATTGAAGAAAAATCATGTTAGTTGAGTTTTGATTGTCAAAATCATACGAGTTGTTAATAAATTAACATCGAATTATGGGACCAAAACAATCTATCCAGAAGCATGGATTATTTTGGAAGTTAAAAACAAATTGAGCGACAAGATGAATTTATCAAGATGCGTGGAATATTACAGCAATAGAAGTGTTTGAAGATAAAGAACCAGTGCAAAGTGATGTTGGCTGAATTTGTAAGAGAGATTATTGGCTCCGTTTGGATTCCTTTGTTTTTCCCCTGTTTTAAAAAACTATTTTTCACACTCCAAATGTTGCAGTAAAAACAACCCCCAAAACAACCCCAAATAAAATTCCAAAAACAATCCAATTTCAATATTTTTTTTCTATTCCTTTTTTCTATTCCATTTCTTTTTTCTTTTTGCTTTTTCTTCTTTTCCCTCTTCTTTGGCAATCAGACCAGACCTCTTTTTTTTATTTTTCTTTCTTTCTTTCTTTCTCTCTTCCTCCCCTCTCCCTCCCCTCCCTTTCCCCCTCCCATGCCTCCCTCCCCTCAGGATCTAGTCAGGGGAGGAAGGGGAGGGGAGGAGGGAGGAGGGGAGGTGTGAGGGGAGGGAGGAGAGGAAGAGAGAAAGAAAGAAGAAGAAGAAGAAAGGAAAAAAAAAGAATTCTAGTTACCAGCGGCCGGCGCCACAATCGCCTGTGACCGGGGAAGGGGGAAGAAGAGGGAATAGATAGAATATGGAAAAAGAAAAAAGAAATGGAAAAGGAAAAGGAAAAAGTCTTAAAGAAAAAAGAAAATAAAAAAAAACCCCAAATACATCTACAGTAATTCAAACACAGTTACAGTAATTATTTTTCGCTACAGTAATGCTACAGTATTATTTTTGAAAAATAACTCCAAAAACAGTTAATCCAAACGGACCCATTGTTTATGATTGTGTTGAACCTGATTCGAGACAGTTTCATTTAAGGGAGGTCATGTTAGCATATTAAATTAGATCTAAAAATAGAAAATTTCATATAATTATTTACCAGTGTCAAAAAATTCCGTTATATAGTGATTAGGAAAGAAGGTCCTATGAAATTATCGATTGTGGTTATTTCCACGTGGAGTTTGACCAAGACTGAAGGTAGAGAGGCCAAGAAATTTGAGCAGGAAAGCAAAAATGTTTGTTAAGGTACATAAATTGTTTTGAGCTACTATAGAGAATTTGTCAATAGTGAAAAGTTTAAAATTTTGCACAAATTGAATACTTTTGAAGAATGATTAGAAGGACATAATGTAGAAATATCTCAAAAGGTGTAAATAGGTTATATTCTTGAACTAAATTTTGGCAATAATTTGTCAAAAGAAAATGAGAAAAAGAGGGCACTCAAAAAATATGTGATAGAATCTCCAAGTTGCGAAACTTTAGCTTAGCTAATCAATCACAAAAAAAAACCAAAAGGAAGGTACGAGGGCAATTTTACTAATTCAAACTATTCTAATTATTTGCTCAATTGATACAATCATACAAATCATCTACTAGACCCTTAGACTAACTAATTCCCAAATAGATTCCACTGCTTTGACTTCTATGTAGACAACTTCTTAAGCAACTAGGAAACCAATTCCTATGCTACTTTAACAATTAAACCTAATACAAGTTTCATATCAATATATAATATAGCTAAAACTCTAAATAATATAGAATTCTAATAAGCTTGATTTAATTTATTCCAGCATTATCTTTTCTAGACCAAATTTTTGATGTTATCATCTCTAATACTATCACAAGCCTCAATCACAATTTTGACACAGTATAACTCCTGTGCAATTGTAATTTAATTTTATCTTCATCTTTACTAGAGGGTGTGAGGCATAGTTGTACTTTACACAAATTTCGGCTAATAATTTCACTCAATCAAAAATTCATCGATCTTCATCCATTCACCAATAGGGCCACCATATTCATGATACTCTTCCACATAAATTTCCAAACAATAATTCATCATCTTTGCAATTCCATAGTAATTAATAATTTTATCCACCCCACAAATATTTCCATACGCTTCTATATTCAAATCAAAACTTTGTTCCCCTCACTGCTTGGATTTCTTGACATCCCTAAGTTGTGCCTTGATCAAATTTCTTCTTTCTAGAGGTAACAAAAACAAATAATTGACAGGAACTTTTTGTTGATCACTATTCAATACCAATAATCTCGATAGAAATTTTTATAATTGTCAATACCAATTATACAAAGTCCCTTTTTTAGATCTTAGCCTAGGGTTAATTTTTCTTAATTGTCAATCAACAACAAATACCCAAAGACCAACCCTGGTGGTCTACTTCTTATGAGTACTCTATCACAATATCTATACTCTTTTATACAGGTTCTTCTATCACAAACTCTACACATCCTCTAGACATAGGTATTCTATGATTAAATTTTGAATCTAGGAATCTGATACTAGATGTAGAATTCGAAAAATTTTCACTAGAGTCCTTTAAGATATAAATTTCATAAAAGCTAATGTACAAGAGGAGGCAATTTATACACATACAAGTATATGTGAGAAAAGAGGAATAAATACAAAGTCATGACCAAGAGGCAATTTCCACTTTTCTTCAACATCCAAACTAGATCTCAGACTCCTACCAACTCACTTTAATACTCAATATATACAAGTCCACCTTAACACCCGAGATCACCTTTTCTCGACCCACTTTAATGCTCAACGCATGCAAGTCCACCTTAACACCCAAGACCACCTCTTTTACAGAGGTTTCTTTGTCTAGCACTAATCAATTCAACTCAAGGTAATTTGATTATTAGCTCATTGATACAAACTGGATAATAGTCCTTTATATAGAACACTAGAATAATTACTTCTTAAATATACTCCACTACTATGACTTCTACGTAGTCAACTTCTTAATAACTAGGAAATCAATTCTTGTGCAATGTTAACAATTAAACCTGATACAAACTTGACATCAATATATAATATAACTAAAACACTAAAATAATATAGAATTCTAATTGATTGGGTTAAATTATTCCAACAAGCATTGCAGGGCACAACCAGCTTTATGATGCTAGCAAGAATTGCTTTTGCCAAGGACTGTTACAAGTTTATCAAAGTTGAGCTAACATCAAATTGATATTGACTATAAGAACCAGTAAGGTCGGTTCATTTCCCATAGCAACATATTGCAAATGCATAACCAATAGTCATTAATCAGTGTTAAGCAAACAATATGAATGCCATATGTGTTAGGATTCTCAATTTCAACTTTATTTTCAAATGCAATACCTTTATCTATGGCATTCTAATAAGCATGGCAAGCCTTGATAGACCCTTAACTTTTCAATCTTCTTAGTTTCTTATGCAATATTATCCTTCTAATAAGAATCTATGCCCTGTACAACTTTTAGAGTGCAATCTTTTATCCCTTAAATGTGGGGTTTTATTTTTTTCCAAGTAGGTTATAGAGGGTTTATATGGGTTAGGTATTTTTTAAATACTTTATTGTAGCATTTTAACCATAACATCGTATTAGGGTATTCTTAAAAATTTAAATTTTATTGAGATATTTTTGAAAAAATTTGAAAACTATCCCTTCTCTTCCCTCTCCCATGTTTGGTAGGCATAGGGAGGGAGGGGAGGTGGGATTGGTGGGAAGGAGGGGAGAGAGAAGAGGAGGATGGGAGGGTAAGGGGGGGGGAGAGGAGGGGGAGAAAAGAAGAGAAGAAAAGGAGGAGGAGGAATTTAGACACACACGCACATATATACTGGTAAGTTGGCCCATTAGAAAGGTCAATTAAATGAATAGAAAATGTTGTGTTCTTCTCTGTTGAAGGAATTTAAATGCTTGGTCCAACTTATACATTAAATAAAGGATTAAGTTTTCATCCACTGTCAGTGTAGTAGATTTTTTACACTAACAGGTGTAGATGAATGCCACCTATACAAAAGGTGGATTTCAAATTTGAAATTGGATTACGTGGCATACATCTGTACTTGCTCGTATATACACTGACAGTGTATAAAAAAATTACTCTTAAAATAAATAGAAAATGTTGTTTTCTTCTCTATTGAAGGAATTTAAAAGCTTGGTTCAACTTATACATTGCCAATCCTATATTTATTGCACAATATATTACCAAACAATGAAAACTAATAAAGACAGCATCAATAAAGAACCGGTTTAGATTATATCTTACATTCATAGCTGTCAAGCAATTTTAGGAATAGTTTGATACCTTTCAGTGCAATCTACTCCTAGACAAAGATAATGTGAGATGCTAATTGCCTACCATGTAATGCAAGCTCAAACTATAGTTACATAATGTCACATATTAGATCCATTAAGTTCTATAGCAGGATAGATTATTAATGGATCTTAATATTGTATTAAAAGATGCAAGATCAGCAATTCAATTGTATAGTACTAACGAAAGATCAACAAAGATTTTTGGTGGAAGCTTAAAGCATGTCATCACACTTCTTCTTCAAGGGGCTTCCTTCTGCAGGATTTGTTAGATTTGAAGTGGTGGCTATAGTGGTGGATAGCAAGATAGGTGCATCAGTCTCAGTAGTCATTGAATCACTTTCAATTGTGGCATCTTAAAAAATTAAGGTCCTTTTTATGTTCGTCACCAAAGGAGGTAATTTGATTGTAGCAGTAGAAGACTCAGTAATGGAGTCAAGTAGCTTTTTGATTGGAGTGAAGAATTCATGCTGAGTAACAGGGTGTTGAATAGGAGTATCAAAGTCTACAAATATTTTGCTGGTTTCTGTAGTTGTGACTAGTAGTGGAAATTGGGCTAATTCCTATGTAGGGTATGCCTTAACAATACTAAACCTGCTTTCTTTTTGGGTTTCTTAATTTGTCTCATAGTAGCATGTGATATAGACTATCATACGTTTTTTTAGTAGCGGATGCTAGTTCAAGAGAAAGTTCAATTTCTTGCAAACCTTTTTTTTCTTTAAGCATGTAAACATGACTATTCAATGCAATATTGTATGATATGTGATTCCTTCTATTTTTAGTTATTACTGCAATTGCAATTCATTATTAACTTACTTTATTATCTGCTTCCCATAGTTGAAGAAATTAACTTCTCAGCACCTGGATTAAATATGACGGCACTCATCATTCTATTCCATCATCCACATTAAATCGTATTAGAAAATTGGTATATATTAACAATAAAACATTTTATTCTAGATTTTAATCATAGCAGTGTAAAAAAATTATGTAAAAATTAGATAGTTTCAGCTTTACTGGACTCTCTGCAAGATAGGCATTTGATAAATGATTCTAATATAGCATTAAGAGACTTTTGTCAGTTCACACATGCAGCAAACTAATATTTTTGCTATCCAAGAGTCAATTTAGTTTTTCCTTTTATCCATGCTATTTTCACCTCATAGGTATTTTTTTTAGCGTTAAGCAAAAAGCAGGACTGTACTCAATATCTATGTTCAATTCACCTTAATTTGTTCATTTTAAATTTATAATTGTATTAAAGACAGATTCATAGTAGCATTAATCAAAGTACAGAGTCTCTTCAAATTGAATTTATTTAAAGTCACAAAAAATGTTAGTATAATTATAAATATATGCTTCCTCTTAAATGTGGCAATAAAAAAGACTTCATTTTGAAAATTTAGACCATGCAGAACCACGAACTATTAAAATTGAATAACAATCAAATCCAACATATTATAATTCCATGAAGCTAACAAAAACCATGAAATAGACTGAAAAAGAAAAACAAAGAACCAAAAATTAGCAAAATCACACAATCAAGTTGACAAAACAAAAAAAAAAAATCTTCATTAGAAGATCCAGGAACTTTAAGTTGTAGTGCAAAAATCAAGTTAATTTGTAGCAATTGAGATCTTTTTGTGAATATATCAGGGATTCTATGCACAATCATTAGGTGATATATTAACTTATTAAGTTTTTAATTGGTATGAATAGCAATACACCTTGTGAATCCTATATTATATAGACTAAACTAAAAAAAGGCCCAAAAAATAAAAGCATTATCAACAAAGAGACAGCTTGACAATAATATGGTTGCCTTGCACTTATAGCTATCAAGTTCATATGAACAGTAGATCACTAACTATTAAGCACTGTTAGACACTTCCTTCGTGACAAAATAATGAAAAAAGAGTGCTAATTCATCAAGCCAAACATGACAAAATAGCTGACTCCTCTGTTGAAAAATATTAGGCTAAATAGTTGAATCATTGTTTATCTAGCCATATAATTACCTTACATTCAATGGTATTATACACAGTCTCATCTAAACAGTAGAGAGCAAACAACTAAAGACAAAGCAAGCACACAACAAACCTGAATTAGGGGCAGACATGGATTGCTCATAATTTAAAGAAATTAAGACACGTGGAGCAATAAACATGATAAAATAGCTGACTATTCTATTGAAAATATGAAGCTAAAATTACTTATCTACAACAATAGCTAGCCATAACATAGGCGAATCATTTTTTGCCTATCCATGCAATTGCCTTGCACTCAATGCTTCTATACATAGTCTTATTTAAACCATAGAGAGCAAACAACTGAGGACTAGGCAAGCACACAGCAAAATCAAAACTAAGGCAGGCATGGCTTGTTCATAGCTTAAAGAAATTACGATACATGGAGTAGTTCGCTATTTTGAATAGAAAAAGCATAAAATGCTCTAGTCAAGTACAAAACACACTTTAAGTTTAGAAAGTCAGTAAAAACAAATTAAAATTTGTGATATACAAAGGTCACATTAAGTAGTAAAGCATACCTGATAAGTAATAGCAGAACTGACTTGAAGGAAGCAAATACACAAAAGTTCCGCCCTTAGGATGGAAGAGAGATAACATAAGTACCAAAATAGGAAAAAAAAAAAAAGAAACATCGATACAAAGATTAAAAAAGAGCACAAAAAAATAGGAACAATACCTACCCATACACACATAGAGAGGCACATATATATTTTGTAAATGCATGGTAATTAAAAATGCAATAAATACTTAAATCTATATTATTGTTTTGCTTCGAATGCTCTCATACTAACTATTTTGACTTTTCTAAGGAAATTGTAATATTATTCATGAATATACAACCTTTTTGGTTTAGTTATAACCTAAAATAGGGTATAATTGATTATTTAAATGTAAATCATGCCTCCAAAATACATAGCATATCTTATTTTACTTGAGCTACAATCTTAATTTAAAAGTTTTACTAATTAAAGCCCTACAATTTTAGTCCATTCCCAAAAGACTTCCTTTTGCTTTGTTTCCTAGAAGAACAATAGAGGATATCTGAGATTAATGAATCCAAACCAACACAAAGAACCTCATGTGTGTAAGAAAACTGAGCTAGAATATCCATATGGTAAAATGTTAGCTAAGCTTCAAAATTGTGTATTTATATAATAAAGTCTCATTGTCTAACATGATTTTAGTTTCAACATTCTTGATGTATCTTTGACTTATTAACTACCTTATCATGATAAGTATCTTATTTATATGTTTCTAAATGTCTTTGTTGCGACAGCTCCACTTCTTCCTAGGGCGTATTCTAAGGTATCAGTGAATCACCTGCCTAACTCATGCCAGGACTCACTCACATAATGATCACTAAAACATAGAACTCCAATACCATTATCAAACCAAACCAAATGGTAACTCACAAATACATCGTTCCAACCTTACAATCCAAAATTACATAAAGTACTTAAACATACATTCGAATTCTCATAATACAAAACCCTGAAATTCAACATTTCAAGTTTGTCAAATCCAATACAAAAGTGAACCCTAAGCCTAATGATGGGCTTCTTCACTTGGATTTTCAGTCCCTGTTAAGGAAAATAAATTGGAAAGAATGAGTTAAAAGCCCAGTGAGTTCCAAAAGCATGCAATACACACAGCACATATGACATTTCACTTCAAATTTGAATTTAGTAAAAAACACATAAGGAAAGCAAGTAACACTAATAAGGGAGGATACAGGGGCTCTCAGGAGTCAGGATCCACGATACTCAATCTCGAACCAGGTAGTTGACACTCCTTCAACTTTCATACACATAAACCATGTAGACCTTTACTTACTCCTTACTCCTCCAAACTCCCATCGGGCCCGACTCCAAACACTATATATCACTGGTTTAATCACTGGTTTATCACTGCACTTTATATCATCAGTTTATTGCTCTTCATCGAAGACAAATCCATGTGCCAAGTTTCGAGCATATATCACTGCACTTTATATCACTGGTTTATTGCTCTTCATCGGAGACAAGTCCATATACCAAGTCTCAGCATATATCACTGCACTTTATATCAGTGGTTTATTCACTGCACTTTATATCACTGATTTATTGCTCTTCATCGGAGATAAGTCCATATGCCAAGTCTCGAGCATATATCACTGCACTTCACTTCACTTAATTAACCCTATGGCTCGTCCCTTTCTTCTCGACCTAGGCCTAGCCTTCGGCTCGAGTCGAAGGGTTCACCGACAGGTCTCAGGAATTTCCTAACCTTTCACATACACATACAAGTCACTGCAAAACACATTCACTTTTCTTTTATTTCAAATACAGGTATGTGCGATGAAGTATACACCACCCCACTTGATGATTTGAAAACCCAATTTCACATCAAATCATTTTTCTAACATATTTCGAACCATATTCACATAAGCACATAACAAATATTGAAACTCACCACAGTAGTAAAGTTCATTTTCCAAGGTGGGATTCGGTTCAAGTCCTTCCTCACCTCCTATTATCATGAACATGGAAGAAATAAGTTTTGCCTCACAAATAGCAAAACTAAACTCAAATAACTCATTCACTTGTCTTATCAAAGTTCTTTACGAAATTCCATTAACTCTGCTCAAACGAAAAGTAATCACTCGAGTCGAAACTCATTTTATAAGATTTCATTTTCAAATCAAAATTTCACATAAACAACAACTTTATCGATGCACTCCATCCAGGCGATTTCTAATTTTTGGCACATTGAAATAAAATGAGGTATTTCACCTCCAAATTACTCATTTGAGCTCAAACTCAACACCACTCTTTTAACCAAAGTTCTAACACATTTTTCAAACAATTTTCACTAGGATTCAATGCACGAATTTCATGAAAATTTGCTAAGGTATTTCAAATCCACAAATTTGTCCAAAATAGCACTTTTCCTTCAAATCTTAGTGAAATTCAATTTCTCACCATAAAAGCTCAAGATTTTAACTCTTTTAAAACATATACTAATAAATGAATATAATACACATACACTCACATAAAATCTCATCAATAAACATCATAAAATTTCGAAATCACACATCAAAATTGCCAAGTAAGGTTCGGCCAACCCTTATAATTTTCCTTCAAAATTTTCAACAACAAATCTACTTTCTAATCGTAAAATGAACTTATTTCATGAATATCAATCATAGCCACAATCAGGTCCTCAAGTCCACTACCGAAAAATCACCTCAAGTCCGCTATATAAGTTGGGAATTCAAGAGCCCAACTCAAATGCTTCATACATAAGCATTCTTAGCAAAATAAATTGTAGATCTACTATATTTAACACTACTTAAGTTAGATTTAAGAGTTTTGAGTCTTATACCTTCAGATCTATTTAGATCTAATAAGATCAAATAAGATCTTGTGAGCTTTTCTCAAGAATGATATTCCCAAGCTTGGAAACTCCAAAAAGCTCCAACCTTAGCCCAAGATCCACTTGTTTTGATGGTGATTTCCGACAACAAGCTGAAGAACAAGAAGGAGACAAACCACACAAGCTTTCTTTCCTCTTCTTTTCTCTCTCTAAATTTTGGACCTCACACACACACACACACACTCTCTCTCTCACGGCTGCCAGGGGAAGGAGAAGACACAAGATCAAAGCTTCCAATGAAGTCTTGAAGCTTCAAGAAATGGAAGGCAAAGAAGATGAAGAAGAAAATCTCTCAAACTCTCTCTCTTTTCTCTCTCTATGTTCGGCCCTCTCTCTCTCTCTCTAAAGCTCCCAAAGATTGCAGTTGAAAATAATGAAGGGATAAGGAGCATGAATGGTGCCTTTTACAGACAAAACACTTGGCTCTCCTTAATTTATGGAAAAGTGGTCAAATGACCACTTTTTGTTGCGTCGACGCGCGACACTCTAACTTTTACTGTTTTGTCACATTCTAACACTGTTCAACCTTAAATATATCTCTGTAATATTTCTACATATGCTCGGTTTCAAATTAAAGTCACTATTCACACTTCGGAACAAAATTTAACGCTTAAATTGGCCGAAACCACACACCAGCAATTAATACTCGAAAAATTCTCTAAATTAGAAAATAATCACTCAAAACATAAATTCGCTCATATTTTAATGAATAAACACAATATAAATATTATTATGCATTTTAAAATAAAATTCAAATTTTGAGACCCTCACATCCTTCCCCCCTTAAAAGAATTTCGCCCTCGAAATTCATATCTTGTTTTACAAACCACTCTGGATATTTCTTTCTTATCTCTTCATCGTTGACTCCCCGAGATGCTTCCTTGATCCCATGATTTCTCCATAAAACCTTAGTTAGAGGAATTTGCTTATTTCTCGAGTCCTTTACATTCTTATCAACAATCTGCTCATGACGTTTTTGATATGATAACATCTCCTCTGCTTCAACATCTTCCAATTTCCATGATAACACTTATTTCATCAACAATGACATGAATTCAACTCTTATAATGAGATCAATACTCAAGACTCTCCAGGTTCACATATACCCAAAGATCACCTTATTTCAATTATATTTCCACCAAACTTTTTTCCTTCCATGGATTTTAACCTACAAATAGTACTTCCTCAAGATTTGCGACACTATCTTTAAGTGTTGCTCATGCTTCTCTCGAATCTTAAATGCACCATAGTATCCTTAATAAATTTACCATAATACAGTCTGATTAAGGTTTAAATGCTGTGGTCAATCTTATGGCATCACTATAAATCTATAATGTCCATATCGGTCGATAATAATACTTTTGACACATTTCCTTGCTAATCTTCAATTGGCGATATTCTTATAAAATTTCATCTTAGAAGAACTTCCGTTACTTATGGTAAATCAATCAATTCATTATTACACGGAAAAGGTATTCACTCTCAAATCGGCGGTATAATTCAAATCCAATAATCCGTGTGTGAATCTTAAATTCGCATCTTTTTTGGCAATTAAGACCGGGCTTCCAATGTAATTCTCACATCTCGAATAACTATTATTCCTATACATCATTTAGTCACATTTTTATGTCTTATCGTTAATACAACTTTTGACATCATCTTATTCATCTTATCTCATGTAAACCATATATCCTTAATGTCTCACGTAAATCAAAGAACTAATCTCCTCGTATACATTTACAAATCCACATATCTCATTCAACATTACCAATTTTAATTCTCCAAACTTAATTCTAATCTCACAAGGCCTTTGATGCAAATCAAGGGAAACTATACAAATATTTTAGGGTAAAAGTCTAAGTATAAGAATGGAATGAAAATGTAATTTAGAACCAAGGAAAGTGAATCGAACTAAGAAAAGTAAAGGAAAGAACGCAAAAGAAAAGGAGCAAAGTTGACAGCTTTGCCACCTTATTTTTTTTTGGTTTATCTGGAACTTTTATTTATCAGATTGAGGAGCATTTAATCCGTTTCGAAGTTGGGTCACAGAGCCACATTTCATATGAGGATTCGAAATCAAATTCATACATTTCTGTGGTCAAAACAACAATCACAGGAGTGTAGAAAGTTGTCAGGTTAAAATCAGGTCTCTGGAGCAGTTTTGGAATAATGATTATATCTCCAAATAGTGATATTGGAATTGAATGCCATCAATGGCATTTGAAACAAGATTCATAGAGCTTTCAATGATATAAAAATCAAGCTCTAAGTCGTTGCCAATTGTTACCAGAGAATCGATGAGGTTGACTGAAATCACTCCCTGATTTTAACTCAGTTTACAAAGTCTCCAACCAGGATTCAAAGCAGAAATTGTATAGTTTTGATTCACATTCAATATACAAGTGAAAGTTGATGTTTTGACAAGTTCATTGAACAAGAACTTGCCCAAAATTATCAAGAAAAAGTAAAAATCAAAGCTGATTTACTCTCTCTCCGTTTTGGCCATCACAAAATAGAATTTCCACCAACAATCTCTCATCATTTGATCCGGAATTCTTCCAACTTTCCCAAGCAAATCCATGAGATCCTCTCATTAACATATTGGGAAATATCTAGTCACGATCCTTAGTACCTGTAACAGCCCCACCTCTCCTAAGGGCGAACCCAAGGGTATCAGCGGACTGTCTGCCCAGCTCTCGCCAGGACTCACTACAAACCCTCAATCATATTACAGACTTCAAATAATCACACTTTAAGATCTCTAAAATAATAATACAAGCATTTATTCTTATAATCCTTAATTGAGGTCCAACTATATATGATAGTTAACTTACAAAAGTAAATCCTCAATAATGTCTATTAAAACTCCTATAACATCAATTTCAGGTACAATAAATCTTTAACTTCGAAATTTAATATTAAGCCTATACAAAATTATGAAAATCCTACCAAAGTAACTAAATCCTCGATCTACGTTCCCTACTTCAAGACATGTTAAGGAAAACAAACTGGGGTGAGCTAACGCTCAGTGAGGCCAAGGAGAAACATGCAAGCAGGTAATCAAGCAAGTAAGAAAGCCAGTAAATTCAGATATAAAAGCTTGTAAATCAAACATTCACTTGTATTATTGCAATTTTCAGCAGAGATCAGATTCTCAAGGAATCACTACTGAGAGCTCACATTAGACAAAATCTTGAGCTGGGTTCGAGAACCCTCTTGAGCCTCTCTATCTACAGTGAATATGCGCAAGCACAGTGAGCAATGTTCATGCAGGAAAATACACAGAAACAGGTAAGGATATAGGGCTCTCAGGAGCCAATTTCCACGGTTAAGTTGAGTCCATTCCATCCCAAATGTTGACTCTTCATCAACTTAGCAAAGGTAAAGTCCGTATGATGAGAAATGGAATGATGGACGCTTTGATTTGGGATCATTTCTTATATTCTTATCTAGGGGGATTAAAGCTCCAAGACGGTCGTTAGATTCCTTCCTTTAAACAAGGCTTGGATCAAAGATTTATACTTTGTTTCAAAATTGAAGAATGAAACTACCGTTTGAAGTCTTTTAGAACAAGGGCACAATTGTCTAAATTTCCCGTGTTTTCCTTAAGTCTTTTTAGTAGGAATAATATCGGACCAAGGCTTTGTCATGATGTCCGAATTTTGGTAGCTTATATATTCAATAATTGTTATTTAGTAGTTTCCTAAAAGATAAAGCCATGATTGGCCTATTTTAGTTAGGTTAGGTTTTTAGGTATTTTTGAGTCCAAGTTAAAGTAGGATTTTCAGTGTTTGTAAAGGCTATAAATAAGCCTTCTTCTCCAATATTTTTCATAAGACTTTGATTAATGAAAATTGAGAGTTTCTCTTTTCTTGTTCCTTGGGAACTACCCTTGATACAAAGTGAATGAGTTCCTTTGTTCAAGTTTAGGCTTATCAATTCAAGAACGTTGAGTTGTGGCCTTTCTACCAAATTCCTTGGTTCGCTAATTCGCTAGATTGTGGGTTGAGATTCAATTCGTAGGTTCGTAATCTCGAGGGTTAGAGAGGTCGTAGGATTTCCATCCCTTTTGTACCAATAACCTGTTAAAGATAGATCATTCCGTTGCGTCGCCAATTCGTTTCTTCAAGAGCGGGAGCTTGGAGATTCGGGTTCGCATCACCGTAGAATCTCCACTTGGTACAACTTCCGTCCAACAGTTCACCCTCTCGGGCCCGAAACCAAACAGGTAAGTATAAAAGGTAAAGCTACAACGAGCAATACCGAGCAAGACCTCTTCAATAGGTCAAGCTCAAAGAACACTACATAAGGTTCACCAAGCTTCCCGACCAAGCCCTTGCCGGGTCCCAAGGATCCCAATAGGTTTGGCCCCCATTTATAACTTTTAAGTCGATGGATTATTCCAATCGACATTCAGTTACAGTCAAGTCAAGTACAGTTCCAGTCAAGTCAAATAACAATCATGTACATGCAAGACAAGTAAAAGAGGACAAGCGCGATAAAGTACACTCTCGCCTCAACAGTTTTCATTCAAATAAACATATCAGGTAATTAAACAAATCATGCACTTGACACTCACCGAAGTCAAGAGTCTAAGGCCAAAGCACGCAAGATCAATCGAGTTCTCCGGGATCTTCTCGATCACCTGAGATAAATATGAGTATTTTAATTCAAATCACTAAAGGAATATTTGATAGATGTTTTAAAATGTCTCAATGAGACTCAAGTCAAGTTCAATGAAATTCCCTTTTTAGCTGAAATTTTTGAAAAATCGTAACTTGATTTATACAAGTCCAAATTTTGCAAGTTTGGTACCATTAGAAACCTCTTTTAAAGTTCTAAAACTTTGTAGAAGGCACCCAGCTAAAATTCTGGACAGAATTAGCCTAGATTTTAATTTAATGAACTGCTACAGTGACAAAACAAGACATACCAGGTTGTCCGACCAGGCCACTTTGAAAATTTACCAAAAATTACAGAAAATGAATTGGCCTCTCAAATTTTCACGGTTTATATAACTATGTCAGAAGTTTCAAATGCCACCAATGGAACTCAATTCTGATACTTGAACAAGAAATTACAGCAGTTCAAACAGGGCAGGTTCACAAATCTGAAATTTCTGTTTTCCAGTTTTGCAGGGCATACTTCTAGGCTATATTTGAGTGACGAATTCTACTTCAAAAATCACCAAGTTTGGTACACTAATACTTCCATATATAAACTAGATTCATAACCAAAATT
Organism: Gardenia jasminoides; assembly: GCA_013103745.1. Lineage (NCBI taxonomy): Eukaryota > Viridiplantae > Streptophyta > Magnoliopsida > Gentianales > Rubiaceae > Gardenia > Gardenia jasminoides. Next base: position 14,528,236 of record CM023101.1, read on the forward strand.
CAACTTAAAATTTGATTGGGAAGGCAGTTTTCTACGCTTCCAAACTGGACTGGTTCGCATTTGCTCAAACCTGCAAATTTTACTTCCTTTTCTTATCCTCATTTTTAACACATCTAAACACTTCCGTTTGGCCTCAAATTCGAACCTAGGCTGATATTGATCTTTCTTAACCTAATGATGATAAAAAATAATCACAACTTTCATAAAAAATTAACACAAAACATTTCCATGAAATCGGGCAGCATGCTGCCCCCATTTTCCAGTTTTGCCCTAATTCAAATGATCATCAATTTTGTTCCATCTTTAAGGAAATTGGTGTGAGACAATCCAACACCCTAGCCTTCAACATTTAAGCCTCAAATTAGGCCTTTAAACTTGCCAAATATCAGCCATAAAAATTAAGAAGAAAAACTGAAAATTTCACCCCCAACTTCCTTCTTCCTCTAGCCGGTTTTTCCTTGAGGTTTTCTTCCAACTTTTAGCAACCAAAATTAAACATAATGCACTTATATAACACCTTTTAACCATCTAGCAAACAAATGCACATATTTAGTGGGAATTCTAAGAGCCCACAAATTTTCCATAATCATCAAAATTACACAATAATAAAGCTTAAACACTTCAACCATCATAATCATCATCCATCAAGGTTCTATGAACCTATCAACCACCCAAACCTAACTTTTCATGCTTGACAATGGAATTAATAGACAAAGGTGCAAGTTTTAGTTCCTTACCTCCTCCAAGAAATGAACAAAATTCACCCAAGAAATGCTAGAATAAGTCCTCCCAAGAGCTTTCTCCTAAGCCTTCTTCACCCAAGCTCCAAGCTTGCCAAGATTGATGGAAGTTTGAAGGTGGTTTGAGAGATGAATTTGGTGGAAGAAATTTTGATGAAATTTCAAGGGAAGAAGAGGAAGGGGAGGTCGGCCAAAGGGAGGAGAAGAAGAGAGGGATTTTATGTTGATTTTTGAATGAATTAAATAAAGAAAGCAAGACAAGACATAAAGCTTGTCTTGTGCCCCAAAGTCAAACATGGAATAGTAATCCCTTTACTAACAATTTTGGTGGGAAAATAATTATCCCACTTAGCTAAGGATTAAAGGATTAATCTTGGTTAGGAGAGAGAAATGAGAAGGAATAAATTGAGAATGAATTAGGGTGAATTAAGTGGATGAAACAATGGCTAAACAAAATTCTAACTCGAGAGGGTTAAAACAAGTTAAACTAAAATCACAAATCCTTAATTATAATCACTCTTTTTAATTCACCTCTAATCACTGAATAATATTTCTAACCTACGGGTGATCATCCTTACATTCCAGTACATCTTAACTCATGGCCCGAATTTCCACCTTGAAAAATGTGTTTTTCTCATTTTCTGTATAATTGATACAAAAAGAGCAAATTTTAAAATAAGATGAATGGAATGTTGAAAATCTATATGAAAAATTAATATAGAGCTAAATTAAGTTTTTCTCAAAAGAAATAAATTAAACAAATAAATAAATAAATAAATTGAATTTTCATTTAAATTTTCTAAAAATTCGTTTAAATGTAATTTTAAAATAATTGAACGAATTAATAACAATAATATCATTATTTAAAATAATAGATATTAAAAATATTTAAAATAAATTTTGGGCCCTCACAGTACAACCATGAAGATTTGTACATAGATTACCCTAATTTAACTTGTCATTTTGAGCATTTTAAGCTAACAACTCAACAAGAAAACACAAGATTCCTCTCTTAAAGTTATCCCTTTTGTCGTCAAATTCAACGTCCTACCATCCATGATGAGGGTACTCGAAAGTAAAGAGTACCTACCCCAAAATTTTTATACCATGTCTTTAGTCTATATACATTTTCTCCAATCTTAGAGTGATTTAATTCCTCGCCCTCGACTTTGACCTCTTCTACCCTCCATGGTTCTTTAGAGGGTAGATATTTAATATAAACACAAGAAAGTAAGTACACTATTAGAGAAATCACTTCGAAAAGTAGGCAAAACACTTTATAATCACATCTCATAATAAAGAAGTGCCAGGAGTACATCAAAAGAGCATGTTTTTTAACAAAAGATATACATAGATCACATCAAATCCACAAGCACATCTAGACAAAAAGTACAATACTTGAAAAGTTCAGTGAACATGCCACTATAGGGATTGAGAATCCATCCTAATGGCTTTTCTTACAAAAGGTTGCACACAACCCAAACTTTATGCTCAACTAGTCTATCAAGCCTCAGAAGCAGAAGTCTCCGTGGAAACACTCTCCGACGGGTCAAACTCGAAATACTGGGGATCTGTCCTGGCCATAGTGGCATCCCCTCCGATATCCTCATCATTTGCCATTGCATTCTCCTCAATTCACTTAGAACTTAATTGAATTTAGGTCTCATTAACACGTAAACATAAATAATAGCTCTTTCTTATATTTCTTTCTAATCTATTAAACTCTCAAATATTTAATAACTCTAATTCTCAGCCAATCATCAAATGATAAAGTCACCATAGGATTAACATACAATCTAATCTCACCGTCCAGCATCCTATGGAAATGAACCCAAACAAGTGGCATTTGTTTTCCCTTTTTCCTCTCAAAGTTTCATACAAGAACAATGAAAGATGATCGAAGGTTTGAAAGCTTGGCTATTTATATAATTTAATCAAAACTTTAGCTATTAGTTTGGGGACCAATGCCAAGCTTTCATTGTTTCCCTTTAAAATGTCTTTGAAACTTTGCTAATAAGCCCTTCTTTTACATCTAAATATAGTTTACATACTCAAATAAGCTTGACTAGGTCAATTAAACCTTTGCAAATATTCATAAAATAATTGAACAGAAACAAGAAGATATGAAATTATATACATATATAACTGATTTTCCAATCAATAAGAAACAAATTTTATTCAAGGTAGAACCTTTAAAAATACATTTCGAAAACACCTTTAACTTTCGGGGTGTTACCAACTCTTCCCCTAAAGGATATTGTCAAGAGTCAATCAAACACTAAGAGTCACTCTTATACCTCAATCACAGCAACATAAAACTCTCGATCAAATCAATTCATGTAAGAAACTCTCAAGCAGTAACACTTACCAACCATCAAGCACCAGAAACACTCTAGTCCTACTTTCCACAGGCCAGTATCCTAAACTTTTAGCCTAGGATACATTATAGAGATCTGAAACCTAAACTTTGATACCACCTATGACAACCCCACTTCCCCCTAGGGCGTACCCTAAGGTATTAGTGGACCGCCTGCTTAGCTCACGCTAGGACTCACTCACATAATGATCACTAAAATATCAAACTCCAATACCATTGTGAAACCAAACCAAATAGTAACTCACAAATACATCGTTGCAATCTTACAGTCCAAAATTACATAAAGTACTTAAACATACATTCGAATTCTCATAATACAAAACCCTCAAATTCAACATTTCAAGTTTGTCAAATCCAATACAAAACTGAACCCTAAGCCTAATGATGGGCTCCTTCACTTGGGTTCTCAATCCCCTGCTAAGGAAAACAAATTGGAAAGAATGAGCTAAAAGCCCAATGAGTTCCAAAAGCATGCAATGCACATAGCACATATGACATTTCACTTCAAATTTGAATTTAGTAATAAACATATAAGGAAAGCAAGTTACACTAAAAATGGAGGATACAGGGTCTCTTAGGAGTCAGATCCACGATGCTCGATCTCGAATCAGGTAGTTGACACTCAACCAACTTCATAAACATAAACCATGTAGACCTTCACTTACTCCTTACTCCTCCAAACCCCCATCGGGCCTAACTCCAAACACTATATATCACTGGTTTAATCACTGATTTATCACTGCACTTTGTATCACTGGTTTATTGCTTTTCATCAGAGATAAGTCCATATGCCAAGTCTCGAGCATATATCACTGCACTTTTATATCATTGGTTTATTCACTGGTTTATCACTGCACTTTATATTACTGATTTATTGCTCTTCATCGGAGACAAGTTCATATGCCAAGTCTTGAACATATATCACAACACTTCACTTCACTTAATTAACCCTATGGCTCGTCCCTTTCTTCTCGACCTAGACCTAGCTTCCGACTCGAGTCGAAGGGCTCACCGATGGGTCTCAGGAATTTCTTAACCTTTCACATACACATATAAGTCACTGCAAAACACTTTCACTTTTTTTTTTTATTTCAAATAGAGGTAAGTGCGATGAAGTACACACCACCCCACTTAATGGTTTGAAAACCCAATTTCACATCAAATCACTTGTCTAACATATTTTGAATCATATTCACATAAGCACATAACAAACATTGAAACTTACCATAGTAATAAAGTTCGTTTTCCAAGGTGGGATTTGGTTCAAGTCCTTCCTCACCTCCTATTATCATGAAAAAGGAAGAAATAAGTTTCGCCTCACAAATAGCGAAACTAAACTCAAATAACTCATTCACTTGTCTTATCAAAGTTCTTTACAAAATTCCATTAACTCTGCTCAAATGAAAAGTAATCACTTGAGTCGAAACTCATTTTATAAGATTCCATTTTCAAATCAAAATTTCACATAAACAACAACTCTATCGATGCACTCCATCAAGGCGATTTCTAATCTTTAGCACATTGAAATAAAGTGAGGTATTTCACCTCCAAATCACTCATTTGAACTCAAACTCAATACCACTCTTTTAACCAAAATTCTAACATATTTTTCAAATGATTTTCACTAGGATTCAATGCACAAATTTCATGAAAATTAGCTAAGGTATTTCAAATCCACAAATTTGTCCAAAATGGCACTTTTCCCTCAAAGCTTAGTGAAATTCAATTTCTTACCATAAAAGTTCAAGATTTTAACTCTTTTAAAACATATACTCATAAATGAATATAATACATGTACACTTAAGCAAAATCTCATCAACAAACATCATAAAATTTCAAAATCACACATCAAAATTGCCAAGCAAGGTTCGGCCAACCCGTATAATTTTCCTTCAAATTTTTCAACAACAAATCTACTTTCTAATCATAAAATGAATTCATTTCACGAATATCAACCATAGCCACAATCAGGTCCTCAAGTCCGCTACTGAAAAGTCACCTCAAGTCCGCTACCTAAGTTGGGAATTCAAGAGCCCAACTCAAATGCTTCATACATAAGCATTCTTAGCAAAATAAACTGTAGATCTATTATATTTAACACTACTCAAGTTAGATCTAAGAGTTTTGAGTCTTATACCTTCAGATCTATTTAGATCTAACAAGATCAAATAAGATCTTGTGAGCTCTTCTCAAGAATGATATCCCCAAGTTTGGCAACTCCAAAAAGCTCCAACCTTAGCTCAAGATCCACTTGTTTTGATGGTGATTTCCGACAACAAGCTGAAGAACAAGAAGGAGACAAACCACACAAGCTTTCTTTCCTCTTCTTTTCTCTCTCTAACTTTTGGACCTCACACACACACACACACTCTCTCTCACGGCTGCCAGGGGAAGGAGAAGACACAAGATCAAAGCTTCCAATGAAGTCTTGAAGCTTCAAGAAATGGAAGGCAAAGAAAATGAAGAAAAAAATCTCTCAAACTCTCTCTCTCTTTTCTCTCTCTATGTTCGGCCCTCTCTCTCTCTAAAGCTCCCAAAGATTGCAGTTGAAAATAATGAAGGGATAAGGAGCATGAATGGTGCCTTTTATAGACAAAACACTTGGCTCTTCTTAATTTATGGAAAAATGGTCAAATGACCATTTTTTGTTGCGTCGATGCGTGACACTCTAACTTTTACTGTTTTGTCACATTCTGACACTGTCCAACCTTAAATATATCTCTGTAATATTTCTACATATACTCGGTTTCAAATTAAAGTCACTATTCACACTTCGGAACAAAATTTAACGCTTAAATTGGCCGAAACCACACACCGGCAATTAATACTCAAAAAATTCTCTAAATTAGAAAATAATCACTCAAAACATAAATTCTCTTATATTTTAATGAATAAACACAATATAAACATTATTATGCATTTTAAAATAAAATTCAAATTTTGAGACCCTCACATTTGTTTACTTAGTTTTTAGGATTTTAAAGATGAAATTTGCTCTTTTTTAGCTACTACTTGCAATTGGATTGTTCAATGTACAAAATTTATTGCATTTGTAGGACTTGGTGATTTATGATCAATTCAGGTCAAGTATAATCCAAGTAAAACATTAGATGCAATTTGAAAATGGTTTGAAAATGATAAAAAAGAACAAGTGCTATTTTCTTAGTAGGATATGCGACCTAAATATGAGAGGCAGCCAACATTTTACCCCCATTTTAGTTGAAACAAAAAAAATGCAAAGAAAATGCAAGGGAGGCGAATATGCGAGGCAATAAGCGATCCTATCTCTGTGTATTTTGGTGGTGCAACTGTGAAATTTGCATAGCCACTTGCTCAGTTCTTCCATAGGTTGTACTACTCATTTCTCAACCGAAATTTTGACTGTGGCTATTTAAGAAAGCCTAGTAGATTGTCAAGAAACTTTATGACGTTTCATTGAAGAAAATTTCTTATTCTAACTTCTATATATATACATTGTATTTCAAGATCAAAGTGAGGTTAGAGAGAGCTTTAGTTAGTAGAAGTAATAATAGGAAAAAATGAAGTATTTTAGTAAGAAGAAATTACTTTTTTCATAGAACTTGAAGAACAAAATATAAAGTGGAATTGAGAAGCTTGATTCATCAATTTAAATAAGATTTCTTCAACTTTTACCCTTTGCTTCCTTGTGTTTATTCATGTTTTATTGCAAAAGTTTCATGAGCTTTAACATGCTAAATGACATGTCTAACTAAACTTTTTGCTCCTAGGTGAAGATGAACTTATAGTTCTTGATATGTCCTAACTTAAATTGATTTTGGCTATCTTATGAACTCATTAGTTCATATATTTGCAATTTATATTTCTAGTTATTTGAACACCAACTATGTGATGCAAAAGGGACGGCTGACCATGGCGAGTCAAGTGGAGTTCAAGTGGTTCCAACTGGTCCAATGACTAGAGCTGGTGCTGAGAATTTTAAGGAGTCAATGCAAGCTTTAGTTTGTGCCATTCAAGATTGAGTTGGCCATGCAAGTGTCATCCAAGGATTTGAGAAGAAAGATTCTACTCTTTATACACTTATTCAAGTCTTGGATCAAGAGGAAGAAGCTTAGCTAGCAAACAAATTCAAGAAGTGTTCACCTAGTTGTTGCTTGTTGTGTTCTTGTTGTTTAGTCATGTAATTTTGTCATTTGTTTTAGTGTGGAAATTGGCCAGGTTAATTAGTGTAAAAAGGCTGAAATTAGTCTTCTTAAGTTCAGTTTATTTAGTGATTTTTTAGTATTAAAATTTGGCCAAGGGATGTTGCATAATCCTTATCCGAATTGGGTTAGGAAAGGATCACTTAAGTGAATCCAAGTCAAGCTAGGTTTTTGTGTCTTGTTTAAAGCTATATATAGGCCTACTATGGACGAAATTTTACACATTACCATTCAATAAAATATTTTCCAGCAAACACTTTGTGTGAGCATCTTCTCTTGCCTAAGAAATCTTTTCTTGAATACTTGAGAGATTACTTGAGTATTCACCGACTTATCAATCAAGAAATCACCCTTAATTGTGGCATCTTCTACCAACAACCTTGGTTGACTAAATCAATAGATTGTGGGTTGAGATTGAATTTAAGGTTCGCATTCTAGGGTTTCGAATGGTCAAGTTTTCTTCCGCAAATTAACTTGATTTCTTCGTCTAGATCTGGGCTTCATGGGATACGAGTTTCGGCCTTCTATGACACCCCTACCTCTCCCTAGGACGAACCCTAATGTCTTAGCAGACGCTTGCCCAAATCTCGCCGGGACTCATTTGCTCAATTAACTTAAATAACAATTCCACCCAAAATATCATTCCCAATATAACTAACTTCACTTTTCAAACCAACTACTTAAAGGAACTAAAGTTCAACTTACATTTCCAAAATAAGTTCCAAGTACTAAAATACATACAAAAGCTGAATTTACAAATCTCAATAATTCCATCCGAATTTCATTAGTACTAACCCCAAGTACTATAAACCATCAAGTGCTCAAATCATAACAACCTTAAACAAAAGTGCAGGAATCCTATAGAAGAAACTAGTTTTCCCGATTAGCGAACTCCGTTTCAAAACCTGTTAAGGAAAACAAATCTTATACGGTGAATGAACGCTCAGTGAGGCCAAACAAACATGCGAGCGTGCAAGATCAAGAAATATACACTTTTATTAAACAAGATAAGTAACCAAAACTTTTAGGCAAGAATGCAAATAAGGAAATTAAGTACACATTAAATAAAGGATACAGGGGCTCTCAGGAGCCAAGTTCCACGAAACTTGATCACATTCCAAGTAGTTGACACGCCGTTAACTTTCATAATTACCATGTAGAACTCCACTTGTCAACCATCTCCATCCACCATTTCACCCCCCAACCGGGCCCGCTCTTCAAAATAGGTAATTTGGTAATACTCGAATATACCTAGGCAAGTAGTCGGCGAGCGCACTCCAACTGATGAAAATATGTAAAGACTCATGACTTACCAATCCCTCAGCCAAGCCCTTGCCGGCCCATGGTGAAAGGTTTACCAATGAGTTTTGGGCGTCCCTATTAAGTTCAGGTATCAAGTAGGATGATGAGACAACGCTCAATCATCAATCAAGTACAAGTACAGGTTTAGGCAAGTCACTACAAGTATAGTAAGTACAAGCAAGCATATTCAATTCAAGTAAGAGAGGTCGGACGAGATAAAGTACACGTCTGCCTCGACAAGTTTAATAATACGATCAATTCAAGCATGTACAGGTCAAGCAAGTCAACAAATCATGCACTTGACACTCACCAATAGTCGAGAGCAAGCAAGAAAAATTCAGGAGATCAAACAAGTTTCTCGGTGTCCACGTGATCATCTGAGAGATGCAAAAATCCAAAATTACCTAAGTATGCATTCAAGGTCAAATTTTCAAACAATTAAGCTTTTCGATTCCAAATTAAGAGGAACCTCATGAAATTGGAAAAATCCATTTTCCAAGTATGAAATGACATGCAAATGATCAAGAAGGTTAGGTTTGAAAATTAGAAAATGTTTCCAAGGCATTTATAAACTTTCGTCACTCCTTAAAAGAAATTTTGATTTTGCGCGATGTTCTTTGAAAAATCATAACTTGAGTTCTATAAGTCCAAAAATTACGAATCTTATACCGTTAGAAAATAGACTCAGTAAACTAAAATCTTGAGAAGAAACTTGTATGGATTCAGATCATAAACCAGTCAAATTTCAGTCTAACGTTACTGCAATAGTGAAAACAGGGCATAACAGTCTTGATTTTCAGAAAATTTTGAAAATTCGTCAAAATTCACAGAAATCAAACTAGCCTTGAAATTTATACCACTAAAAGAACTACAAGTATAGTTTCAAACACACCAAACTTTTGACTCCTGAGCAAGAAAGTATAGCCATTTGAACATGAAGCAAAAGCTGGTCTGAAACAACAATTTTCCAGGTTAGAAGAGTAACTTTGGCCCATCATTTGAGCAATGAAATGATACTGGAAAAATACCAAATTTTTCACACATAAACCTCAATATGTGAGTTATGTTTGTACCAAAATTTAACGAAAACCTCAAACGGGAAGGCAGTGATCAAAATGACCAAAGTTGACTAAAATTTTAGCTCAATTCTGTCCAGCAGCATTTCTTTTATTTCTAAAAGCTTACAACCAACAAAAACACTTCCATTGATTTCCATAATTGACCCCAAATTCATAAAAATGTTTCTTGTGCAATTGGTGACCAAAATGTATCAAAATTCTCAGACCTAAAGGAACTAAAACAGCTGCAACAACCGGCAATAGAAAACAGTGAGAATTTTCCAGATTTTGACTTCTTCTTTTCATGCGATTTTACCACACCAAATGGAATGATTTTTGCAACTAAATTTCCACACATATAGACCAGAATTTCAGCTCTCAAAATAACCCCAAAACTCATGAAATTATGTAGCTAAGAGAGCATAAAATTAGAGAAGAAACCGGCAGCATAGCTTTCCTTCCTTCCTCGATTTTCCTTCCTCCTTTCTTCCTAACTTCCTAACTTCCATGAATTCATCACAACTCACCCCATCACACATACACACATCATAGCAGTCCAACAACAAGAAAAGTGGGAGTTCATAGAGCCCACCACCATCCAAGATCAACAAAATGACATTAATAAACTTATCAAAACTTAGAGCTACATAAAAGGAATCAAGAGAGCAAGGTTGATGGAGCAAATTTACCTCTCCATCTCAAATAAAAATCCTAGGTTGAATGTGACCCTAAGATCACCAAGACCCCTTCTTTTCTCCTCCCAAGATCGGCTCTTACACAAGGCCAAATGGTCTTTAAGGTGCAAGTGAAGAGGGTGGAAGATTTGTTCAAGCTTCTTGGTGAATTTAATGGAGGATGGAGTAGATTTTGAAGGTGAAATCAAAGGGGAAGAGGGGAAGGGGAGATTGGCTGGTGAGAGGAAGAAGAGAGAGGATTTTGGGTGTTTTTGTAAAGTGAAAAAAAAAGAAATGAAGAGATGACACAAAGCCTTACTTTATGGTGCCCAAAAGTCAACTTGAATTTGTGGCAAAAAATGCTCCAATTGGAGTTTAATTCTAATCACTCACTTCTAATCCCTCAATTAGTTTTTCTTAATCTGCTAATGATCATTCTTATTCTTCAAAATTACGTCACTCTCAGTCCAAATATTTATCTCGAAAAACGTGTCTTTTCTCATTTTTCACAATTAGGTGATAGAAAAATTAAATTGAAGGTTAAGCAAGGTTTTTAAAATAAAATGAGGTAATGTATGGTGTAAATACAATTAAAATGATTTAAATCAATTATTCAAAAAAAATAAATAAATGATTAAATAAATAGGTCAGATAAAAATAAATTTTCGGGTCCTCACACCTTCGTGGCGGGTTCATATCAGTTTGGCTATCAGAGCTAGTTTGACAGTATCAAGTATATCCCTTTCATGTCTTTTATTCATCTTTTCTTTCGTTTTCTTGAAGTTGTTTCAAATCTGCCCGTAGTTGCTTTCTTGTGTCGTAAGTATTGTTTAGGGTTTCTTCGTATCATTCTTGTTGCCCAAATTATTGTCCACTTTTAGTTCAAGATTCTTGTGTGTTTGTGACGACCCCACCTCCCCCTAAGGCAAACCAGAGGGTTCGGCGGACCACCTGCCCAACTCTCGCCAGGACTCACTCGCTCGAATAACTAATAACACTTCGAAAGTAAATGTAAATAACCATTCCAAATCAACCACAACCAATAACATTACTAAATTCCACTTACAACTTAGCTTCTCAAATTACAGTCCAATATATTTAAAGTACAACCACAATTTCATTTTACAAACCCACAACTTCAAATTCAACATTTCAAAGCAAAATTCAAAAGATAAATTCCAACCCTAACTAGTCATGTCTTCACTCGGGTTCTCGATCCCTGTTAAAGAAAATAAATTTGAAAGAATGAGCTAAAAGCCCAGTGAGTGCCAAAGACTTGCAATTCACGTAGAATAGTTCAAATCATACTTCAAGTTTAAAATTTAAAACATGTAGATAAACACGTAAATGGGTATTGCCTGGATATACCAAGTAAACTACTCGAGAGACATTGCCCAACGAAGTAGACTAGCCGAGGGACTTTGCCCAACGACGTCACAACAATTCACTGAAACTACTCGAGAGATTTCACCCAACAAGTAGACTAGTCGGGGACTTAGCCGGCGTCACATCAATTCAGAAACTACTGGGGATTTCACCCAATGAAGTAGACTAGTTGAGGGATTTCGGCGTCACATCAATTCACGATACTACTGGGGATTTCACCCAACGAAATAGGCTAGTCGAGGGATTTCGCCCAACGACGTCACATCAATTCACTGATACTACTCGAGGGATTTCACCCAACAAGTAGACTAGTCGAGGGATTTTACCCCACGACGTCACATCAGTTCACTGATACTACTCGAGGGATTTCACCCAACAAGTAGACTAGTCGAGGGTTTTCGGCCAATGACGTCACATTTGTCACAAGATAGCACACTATTTATTTTAATTCCCAAAATCACACGAAAAGGAGAAAGCACTCACATGGTAGTTCAAATCATAAAACAGTTCAAGTATATTTCTTATGAAATTCATGTCTTTCAAATAACTCAAATTCATTTCAACAAGTCATTTCTTTGCAAATAATAGAAAGGTTTTCATTTTGAGAAGGAGTTGGAACACTCACAATGAGTCAGTGAAACAGACGAGCAAGCAAGAAGATCAAATTTCGGTAGTCGGGTCGCCTCGACGAAGTCTGGGTCACCTGAGCCAAAGTTCAACTATCACACACTGGCCCAACAACTAAAACTCAACACTTAACTTAAACTACTTAAAATCATCTAAGGCCAAACTATCACAGTTCCTTGTTCAGTCCATATCTTAGGTTACACTCATCGAAATTAGGCAAAGTCTACGGCTATGGAAATTAGACTCAGAGTACTACAATTCATTAGAAGGAACAAAAATAGGCAAATCAGTCTTGAAAAATGGCTATCTTTGCCAATTTTCTGGGATTGATAGAAAATGAGTTAGCATACAAGCCATATGCCATTGGAAAGCCCTTGAAGTCTAATTTCTAACGCCACCAACGGTGCTCAATTTTGACTCCCGAGCAAGAAAATATAGCCATTTGAACTTGGGACAGTAAGCTGTCTGACAGCTTGGTTTTTCCAGTTTTGAAGAGTCATTTTTTGGAACATCATTTGGGCAATAAAATGATACTGGAAAAATACCAAATTTTTCAGGCACAAACCTTAATATGTGAACTACATTTTTACCAAAATTTAGCCAAAAACTCATACGGGAAGGCAGTGATCCATGCCCCCAAAAGTTGACTGAAAATTTGAAGTTCTAAACTGCCATACGAAATTCTTTTCTTTTACAACCTTTGGTTCATCCAAAACAACCCTCATTCCATTCCATTTTCAAAACCAAGATTCTAACAACATTTCTTGATCAAATGGAGGTTACGTGGTAGCAAACTTTCAAACCAAAACCACACTAAAACAGAACAGCCCATGCGGACAGAATTGAAAGCAGATTTTCCAGTTTTCGCAGCATTCTTTGAAAAAACCATAACTAGAGCTATATAAGTCCGAAATTTATGAATCTTATACCGTTGGAAAATAAACTCAGTGAAATAAAACTCTCGAGAAGACACTTATATAGGATTGAAATCAAAAACCAATCAAATTTTAGTTTAAAGTCGCTGGTACAGTAATAACAGGACATAACAGTTTTGATTTTCAGTCAACTTTGAAAATTCACCAAAATTCACAAAATTCGAAATAACCCTTGAAATTTATTTCACTTAAATAACTTGGAGTCTAGTTTCAAACCCAACAGATAGAACTCAATTTGGACCTTCCTACACCAAGATACAATAGATTTCATAAGACTGTTTCATAAATCCTGCTACCCGAAATTCCAGATTGCAGGGTTGAAAAGAATGGTTCATTTGGCCAAAGAAAACCAATTATAAAATCACCAAATTTTTTGCACTAAAACTTCAGTATATGAACTAGGTCTGTACCAAAATTCAGCCCAAAATTCGCAGGAGAAGTCAGTGATCTAAGCAACCAAAACAGGGTAGCATTCCATTCCTTTCCTCTCGGTTTTTTCTCCTCCTTCTCTCTTTCCTAAATTCTAACTCCATAACTCATCACAAACCACAAACATATTCCATCACATACACACACATCATGGCAGTCCTATAACAAGAAAGGTGGGAGTTCATAGAGCCCACTTCAACAACCCAAACTCAACAAGAACAACATCAATAAGCTACAAAGCTTAAAGCTACAAGATGAAATCAAAGGAAAAGATTTGAAGAAACTAGATTACCTCTTCCTATCAAGTGAAACCCTAAGATGATGTGGTCTAGAAATGCTCCAAAGCCCCTTATTTTAACCTCCCAAGATCGGCTCTCCCACAAGGCAAAGTGGTCTTCAAGGTGCAAGTGAGGAGGGAAGGAAGATTGAGCAAGTTTCTTGGGTGGATTTGGGTGAAGTTTTGGTAGTTTTTGAAGATGAAATCAAAGGGGAAGAGGGGGAAGGGGTGCGGCTGGAACAAGAGAGGAAAAGAGAGAATTTTGGGTGTTTTGGTGAAGTGAAACAATGTAATGAAAAGATGACACAAAGCCTTACTTTAATATGCAAAAAAGTCAACATGAATATGTGGCCAAAAATGTCACTAAACTATCGACTTCTATGTCTTTTGGTCATTGAACCTTTTTTTTTAGCCAAAAATGTCACCGAACTCCTAAAAGCATGCAATTAAAATGATTTAAATCAATTATTCAAAGAAAATAAATAATTAATTAAATAAATAGGTCAGATAAAATAAATTTTCGGGTCCTCATAGTGTTTCTTTGTGATTTTTGTATCTTGTGTCGTCCTACAAAAGATAAAAAAAAAAAAAAAACTCAGCTACTAGGGTCTACTAGTCGCTAGGGTTTTCTTCTTCCTTGTGTGATTCGTTTCTGTCCAGCTTTAGTTTCCATCTCTTTGTGTGTAATTCTAGTCAATTGTGTCTCATTTTTTTGCCTTGTGTTCGTGTCTTTCTCACTATTATTAAAAAAAATAAAAACAAAAGAAGGAAATTGCCATCGCATGTTCTTGAGGGAAAAAAACATGGAAATTGTCAAGTTCTTGTGTTGGATTTCTTGAGTTGTTTTTGCTGAAATTTTCCAAAAAAAAATTGTGTTGCATTGCTGCCTTGAAATCCTATTAAAAGATTGTGATTAATTCTGGGAAAATTCCTCAAGTTTCACAAACAAATTAAGTGTTCTTAAAACCTTGAGAAAGTGAGGACCAAAAGGCTATTTTACCTTTCTACATTCGGATAGTCATTCCAATCTTCTTGTTTGATCCAAATTCCACCTCAAGTTTGCAGTTAATTGTGTTTAAAGAAACCTAGTTCTAGTCAATATTTAATTGCAGCAAACCGATCACCATTTGGTTTCCAAAAGCTTGATACAAATTGGATTAATTCCTTTTCCAAAACTGGTTCGGTCAAAGCCAAGAGGAAACCGATTCTACTTTGAATTTGTTCCAGAAATTTGTTTCCCTATTCAGTTTTATCCATCACAAAACCTTCTAAATTAAGAGTAAGTAGCCTAAAATGACTTACCTAATTCAAATTGTGCGAGGATAACCGAATCAGATCCAAAAATCCTTCGGACAAAGTTCCAGCACATGCACTTTCCAAATTTGAGTCAAATTTAATCCAAAGTCAAAACTGATTTATACTTTGAAATTTTCCAGCATTCCTCACGTCATCCAACCTGAAATTTTAGTACAAATACATGAGAATTAAGTTCAGATTTTGACTTAAAACACTTACCACAAAAACAGGTTCAAACAGCCTAGACCTTTTCCTTGTCGGTTAGGGTTTCCTAGCGAACCTTGGAAAACCTAATCCTAGTTGGATAGTCTAGTTCAATCTGAAATTCTCAACCATCTTTTCAGCTTTCTTACATCCTTAAATCAGCCTATAATTTGCCATTTCTCCTATTAAGTCAGCTTCCTATACACTACTCGACTCTTAAGTGTCTAGTAGGGTTTGTCCTAAGAACTCTTAGGTATTGTTGTGCATTCATTTCATCAAATTCCAGTCGTGTCCTTCTTGAGTTAAAAGTCATACAAATGTCCATTCTTGAGTCAATTGTCAATCATAAGTGAACCACTCTCCCAACACCACTTTCTTGTGAGATTATTGAAGATAGGTCTTGAACTTCTTGAGAATTTCTGATTTCTTCAAGGAAGGAGATCAAGGCTTCAAGAGTTGCTTGGTGAGAACATTAGAGAGAATTAAACACTTGTGTGATACACGAGTGCGAGGAATACACATAAGGGAGCGAGTGAGGAGCTTTTACCACTAACTTTTGCTGTTTTGTAGGTATTACAAATGTCTCAACGTGGTGAACATACTCCTTCAACTTTTGATATGAAAATGTTTACTGATGCATCGAAGGGAGAGTTGGGCCGTATGATGGACGAAAAACTAGAGGCCATACATGAGCGGATAGACCTACTTGAAACTTCAAAAAGTTCCTCCAAGAAAAGTCAAAATAAGTCTTCCAAAGCTGAATCTAATGCATCCAACTCGGGGGAAGAAATTGAGCCTCTCCGAAGATGATATGATCTAATGGTGAATAAGGATGTCAAGAAGAGAGGTTCCATGCAATCTCATCATAATTTTCATACATTGAAAGAAGAAATGGATCATTTTCATACTGAGGAAGTGTACAAAAGATATAGATGTGGTTAAAAAGAAGAACAAAAGTGGCAATGTCAAGAATATAAGCAACGTCACTCATCATGAGCATAGAGAAGGAAGACCATCTAGAAGGAGTAAGAAGCAAACTTCATCGCCTTCTTCCAAGTCTAGGTCGAGGAATGAGCCTCATGAGGAGGAGTCATGGTGGGACACTTACTAACGTCTTCTACGTGAGAAGCAACTAAAGGAGCAAGTTGAATGCAATATTCAAGAATCTTCTAAAATGGAGCTTATGGAGTCCATTGCCACTAAAGGTTGACCTAGTCTCATTCAAAGTGAAGTTGAACTAAAAGAAATCATCATTGAAGCCAAGGAATGGGAGAATGAGATTGGTAGTGAAACGCAAAATGAGAGTGAGATTGTGCATGTTATCACATCTGAAGATGATGTAAAAGAAAACAAGAGTGCGGATTCCAAAAAATTGAGCGAGTTAGTTATAAGGAATAATACGAAAGATCTTGTATTTATAACTAAACATCCTTGCTTTATTGTGTCTAGTGTTTTATTGATATTTTACAGGTTTACAAAGCCAACAAAGTGCTAAATTGTGAAGCTGCTCGTGTTGGTGCTATAAAGATTAATTTGCTTGTGGAACTTAATGTGAAACAATGGCCAATTTTTTATTTTTTTATTTTTATTATAAAACTGCCAGCACGACTGACGGGTGGAGGAGACCCCTCCCTTTTATTAATAGAACTAGCTAGTACAAGCGATATCAAGAGTTGAGTTGAGTTGAGTAAACAATGGCCAATTGAGTTGAGTAAATTTGGTAACTTTGTTGTTAATTAATTTGCCATAACGAGGTCAATTTCTTTCCTAAACCTCTTAGTTATCATGGAACAATTGCTGATACTCTTTCTAGTGAGTCTTTGTGCAGTCTAAGAAATATATCTCTTGATTCATTATCGCGTAGAGAAGTTGCATTATTTGACATGAATAATGTTCGTGCTAATATTCTCCATAAATTTCTAGGTTATGTCAAAGGGAATTCCATGATATATGGAAACCAATTTCCGTCAAGTTATCGTCTTAGTTGATTTTATAGCTTTCAATGTGTTTGTGTGTTAAATGCAGCAAATATTTGTTATCAAGCACTGATGTTATATGCTTGAAGGAATGCTTTGTCAAATGGACCAAATGAATTAGTTTCAAAGGGAGGACTTATTCCCACATCCTATTCTACACTTCCGTATCAAATTTCTTTTGATATTCCTTCATTTTTACCTTCCTTTGATTATTCATTTATCATTGATTTATTTGCGTTGGATGCACATATGCAAGCTGCCCGCTTAAGTACCATTCACCATCAATTGATTGATGTGTGATTGGAGTGTTTAGTGGTCTTCCAAATCTGATTTTTGGCTTTAACCTTGTGCACGACATAAACAATCAGTTTTTCTCTTTGTTTTGTCTCCTTGATCATCAATATGTTGATCCTTGTAACTTGGTTGCTAATGACAAGAGCCCATATTGTCGACTACCTCGTTGTACTCATTCTTTGCTTTGCCATGCAGATTCTTGTATGTTGTACTGTGAACCTGGAATGGAGCATGTTGATTTGCATTGTCACAACAATTATGCTTCGTGGATGAAGTCTTGGATGCTACCTAACCCTTTCTTCATCCTACGTTTGTGTGAACGTCATGCTACATGTCTCGCGTTCATGAGAATCCTAGGGTATCCGTGGGACACCTGCCCAACTCTCGCCGGGACTCACTACAATCCATAAGTGAAAAACAATTCCACTCCAGTAAATTTACAGTCACTAAACCAAAATAAAGCACAACTAAAACATTTCATTTCATAAGAACAACCAATGATACAAATCTCAAGGTACAAACCTCAAGTTAAATACATCAGGTCTCAACTTTTACAATTCCAAAAGATTCAAATACAATAAAACCAAGATATACACTAAGTCTAGCCTAACTACTTTACTAACGTCTTCCACTCATTTCTTCAAATCAACTTCCTGTTAAGGAATAACAAATGGGAAAGGGGTGAGCTAACGCTCAGTGAGACCAAGAAAAGGCATGCAAGCACGTAATCAAGCAAGTAGGAAAGCCAGTAAATTCAGATATAAAAGCATGTAAATCAACCATTCACTTGTACTATTGCAATTTTCACTAGGAGACCATATTCTCAAGGAATCACTACTCGAGGGCTCCTATTAGACAAGAGTCTTGGAGCTGGGTTCGGAGAACCCTCTTCGAGCCTCTCTATCTACAGTGAATATGCGCAACAACAGTGAGCAGTGCTCATACAGGAAAAATACACAGAAGCAGGTAAGGATACGGGGCTCTCAGGAGCCAATTTCCACGGTTAAGCAGTTGAGTCCATTCCATTCCAAATGTTGACTCTCTGTCAACTTAGCAAAGGTAAAGTCCGTAGAATCTCCACTTGGTACAATCTCCGACCAACAATTTACCCTCTCGGGCTCGAAACCAAACAAGCAGGTGAAAAGGGTAAAGCTACAACGAGTAATACCAAGCAAGACCTCCGCAATAGATCAAACTCAAAGAACAGTACCTAAGGTTTACCAAACTTTCCGACCAAGTCCTTGCCGACTCGGGTCCCAAGGATCCCCAAGAGGTTTGGGCGTCCCCGGTTATAACTTTTAAGTCGACGAGTCACTCCAATCGACATTCAATTCAAGTCAAGTCAGGTAACAAGTCATGTTCATGCGAGTCAAGTAGAGTAGGACGAGTGCGATAAAGTACACTCTCGCCTCAAAAATTCATATTCAAGCAACCATGTCAGGTAGTTCAACAATTCATGCACTTGGTACTCACCGAAGTCAAGAGCCTAAAGCAAGAGCACGCAAGATCAATTGAGTTCTCCGGAATCTTCTCGATCACCTAAGACAAGTACGAGTATAAATTACCTAGGTATACAACCAAGGTTTAGTAGTTTTCTCACTACCCTTATTTAAAAGATAACATTTTCAAGTCATGGGAAATGATCAATTACTTTAATGCAAATCACTAGGGTAATATTTGATAAATGTCTTTAAAATATCTCAATTAGACTCAAGTCAAATTCAAGATTCTTCCAGTTTGAGAATCAAGTGAAACACTAAATTGGCACGAAAATCAAGAAAGCGGGTTGATCATTTCCATGTCAAAGTTCCCATGTTTTGCACCCAAGATTTAAGTATGAGTGAGCTCTAACATTTTCTAAATTCTTTTAGTCAAAAACTACTAGAAAAGGGCCACTACCACCTCAAGTGGTACAAGTAAAACAAATGGATTTTCTCAAGTCTCCTTTTTTTTTATAACACGCTCACTTATCATTTAATTTCAATAGTTAAGCCGAGAGCGTAAGCCTAGGAGTCTAGGTTAATCAAACTTAACCTTCAAATGGAGGAAAAGAACACATTTTTATTTAAAAGTTGGACCAAAAGCATTACAAGTGTAACTAGTTCAAAGTTCGCGAAAAATGTTGCAAATCTACCCTTTAGTTAGAATAGTGAGAGAAGTCTCACGAGGGTACAAGTAAATTTAAAAGAGTGGAAAAAAAACCAAAGAAAAGGTTGAGAATTGGCCATTCGAAGGTTTAAAGTTTAAAAACCCATTTTAGCTTCAGGAAAGTTTACTGAGATGAATAGTAACTGGCAACTTTAAAAATTCACAGTTATTCTACGAAGGTCAGATGAAAGCAAATGATATACCGTTGGAAATGAGATTTTTAGTACTAAAGCATCTTGGAAGACACTTTTTCCAAAATAAATTCGCAAGTAGGTCAAAAAGTTGAAACAAGTCAAAAATTCGAATCCTGAAGTACCAAAACAGTGACGAAAATCAGCCAAATTTGCAAGGCCACGGTTTTCAGCACACTTGGAGGAAAAATATGAAATTTTTACAACATCAAGCCCTATGTGTCTAATTTAAAATGACACTCACGGCACCTCAACCTGGTTTTTCTACAGCAAGTTACAAGCAGTTTACCAGAACTGGTTTTTTGTTACTCGAAAATTGGGATTTTCAATCTTTTTACCAATCAACCCAAACCCATTCCATAAACTACCTTTACCACACATTAATCATTCCATTAGAAGCTTAAATCTATTAAAATTCATGCTAAAATTTTCAAAAATCAAGACAAGAAGAAGAAGGGGAAGTTCGGCCAACTCTTGGCCTTTTGCTCCCAAATTTCTTAATCAAATTTCTTAAGGTTCATCGATCATCCAATAACCACAACAACAACCACAACAACAACCCAAATCCTCAAGGCAACTACCTGATATTCACCTCAAGTCATCTACCTAAGGAGGAATTCATAGAGCCTCCATAAACAACCAAACAACAATAATAGCAACTAAAGAACTCCTAAATCTTTAAGCATAAACTAATTAACCCAAAAGACAAGAATTTGTTGGATGATTTTACCTCTAATGGATGAACTAGAAACCCCAGGATGATGTAGTCAAGGAATGCTCCAAAGCCCTTTCCTTTAACCTCTCCTAAGCTTGGTCCCCTCAAGACAAGATGATCTTCAAGGTTGGAACAATGTTGGGGCAAGATTAAAGCAAGTATTTGGTGGTTGAAGTGAAGCTCAAAGCAAGGGGAATTTGGGGAAGGGAAGCTCGGCTGAAACAAGAGAGAAAGAGAGGGTTTTGTGTGTTTTGGTAAAGTGGAAATGTGATAGGAAGAAATGGCAAAAAGTCTAGCTTTATTATGCCAAAAGTCAACTTTGAATTTGTGGCCCAAGATACTCCAATTGGAGTTTAATCCTAATCATTCAATTCTAACCCCTCAATTAGCTTTTCTTAAGCTACTAATGATCATTCTTATTCTCCAACTTACATCACTCCTAGTCCAAATGTTTGTCTCAAAAGACGTGCCTATTTTCATTTTTCTTCACAATTGAGTGACAGAAAAAATAAATTGATGGTTAAACATGGTTTTTGAAATAAAAATGAGGTAATGTAAAGTGTAATTATAATTAAAATGATTTGAATAAATTATTTAGAAAAATAAATAATTAAACAATTAGGTCAGATGAAAATAAATTTTCGGGTCCTCACAACCTCCCCTCCTTAAAAGAATTTCGTCCTCGAAATTGACACTGACTCATGGCATGCAGGCAAGTAAATCACCTAGATTCATAGTTAACAGCCATCAAGGATTAGCAATTCAATTCAACGTTCAAGCTCCAGGCTCTCCAATCTTGTAGTAGATCCAACTTACTATCCAAGATCTTCACAAGACATGCTACACCCAAAAGAAACTACTATTTCTTAGTGTCTCTAAGACCTTCAGTGAGTCCATGGTAGGGTCCAGTTTCTTGAGCAGTTCTTCACTTAATGTCTGAGGTTTCCATCCCTTTCTTTCCAGTGGTCAGCCATTTCTTTTTGGCATTCTATTTCCTGTTGAAGAATCCCCATATTCTCGCACATCTCCTCTATATTTCATCCTATTATTTCTACGGAACCTTAAGTAGTAACTTGTCAAATATGTCATAATATCTCCATTAGCATATCTTGATTTGAAATTTCAACCCTAATTATAAGGTCTAAGTTCTTTCAAACCCGGTGCAATGCTTTTATGATTAGCAAGACCCTCAAAAGTCATTCTATAGAGATAATGCTTCCATTCTTAGTTAGGTCCACCTTAAGTCCTTTCTTAGAGATTATACAACTTAGGAAATACCAAGATTCCTTATAATTGATCAAGCAATCCTTTTAGGTGAAATATTTCCTCTTAATGGTCACTTCATTCAAGTCTTGAAAGTCCACGCATAGCTTTATACTTCCAACCTTTTCTCAATAAAACATAGGCGCCTTCCACGGCGGTTCACTTTCTTTCATGCATCTTATTCCTAATAAAGCGTATGTGTGCTATCTTAATAAACCTTTTTCCCAATGGCACATTCGAACTTCATTTATTCTCGGGTATACCTTATAAAGAAAGGCCATATATCTTCATATTTCCATATGAATAGATTTTCTAACTTGAATTCCCGATATAAGAGTAGATAATACTAACTTACTTCTCACATCTAGCTAATCAATCCATTCCTTAGGTTACATTATACTCCTTATTTGCTAAGTTCACTGTATCGGCCAATCATTCTCCTCTTGTTTGCCCAAGATTCACAATTTGCATGAATTATACTAACACTTAAACACTAATCCTTGGAGGAAATCTTAACGTCCATATCGTAAAATAAGTGATCACATTCCATACCTATATCATTCGTGAAACTAGGGTTTACTTCAACATTAGGTGGCTCAGGGTCAATTAAAACTCCAATTAAATGATTCGATCATGCAATTTAAAGCTCGAATAAAAAGATATATTTTCAATAGAGAACTAAGTTTACAAAAAAAAAAATTCTTGAACTCGATTTGTCCAAGATCATTTATTGGCTTTCGATTTTCAATATGAACAATGTTAGAAATGACCTAGTTCTTTTGTCCTAAAGGACCGATCCATGTTTTTGTTCAAATCAAGTTAAATCATAATTTACAAAATATATTCGAAGGCTGTAATGTATATAGGAGGCATATATGGTAAAATACTAATTTAAAACTTCAAAATATATGTAAGGATACAAACTTTCCTTCATGGCTCAAAACTAAATTTTCTTAGTAAGAAACTTTGAATAATTTTTTTTTTGCCTCAATCATCGAGACCCATTTCAAATTCCTCAAATAAGTTTAAGAAGGTTAATCATGCAACTCAAGGCATGAATATTAAAACACATATATAGTATAATAGTATGTACATAGAAAATACTTAAAAACATTCCCTCAAAGTTTCAGGTTAAAAACTATATTCGGGAAAAATGTACCTCCTAGACAAATATTCTTAAGAAAGTTAGATAGTCGTACAAGTTTGTTTATACATAAATTTCGATCCCAAAATCTTTGCCACCGTTCATCTCTAAGAATTAACTCCTACGGTATATAGAGCACGGTCATTTACTTTCCGATTCTAGCTCCTATCCATCACTAGGATTCTATTGCATCACATGAACCCACCTATCAAACTTTCTCCCAAGGTTCCTCATCTCACTTAGGAGTGTAAAGTTGCCTAAACCCACACACACGACTCTATTCTCATCCTAGCCAAGCCTTACTCAAAACAAGTTCAATTTGTATAAGAAAAGCAATAATCGAGCACAAAAGGACTTGATGCATATATAAGTCACAAAAACATTTAAATTTAAAACATGATTCATTACATGTACCAAAAGTCATAATACAAGTCAAGAAGTTACAAAACAAGCCAGATAAGTCAAGTACACGACATAGGCAACTAAGTGCCACCGGTATACATACAAATGCAAGAAAATACAAAAGGGTCTCACGGCGTGCACCATCCCTACTATGTCCATAATAAACCTTATCAAAAGGCGATTAGCCTACATGGCCGGTTAACAATTTTTAAGTCCTCCAAGAGGTCTTCCTCAAGTCCTACTATCCTAGGCAGGACTGAACGAAGGAAGCCATAAGCCTAGTTAGGGCAGAACTAGAAGATTCCACGATATCAAGCCATATCATTCTAATAATTACAAACTCTAGATCCCATCCAAGAACTTAAACGGATTTCCAAATTCTTAGGCTAAAACTTCCAATGAATATAAGTTTTCTTCACTCAATTCGAGATAAAAGCTCCTATACAAGCTACTGTAAGGAGTCAAACCAAAAGGAGTGCTACATCATCAAGAATACTTGGGAAATTAAGCCTGCTCGAAGTCCTCAACTCAAGAATGACTTAAAGAGATTAAATCACCTATAGAGTAGAGTCTACAAGACAACTAGGGAAAAACTTAAACTCAATTCCAAGTTAAACCCTTAGAGCTAAAGAAAACCAATCACTTAGGGGAGTTTATACACTTTGCCAATAGAACTAGCACACTTATCGTTTCATATTTATAACACTCAAATGAAACACGAACACTTCAATATCACTTATTAAACATCAAATACCAAGGTCGTATCACACTTAACTCTCAATCATATCCCACAGTCCGGCATCCTAAACTTTTAAGCCTAGGATACACCACACAGATTTGAAACCTGGGCTCTGATACCACCTGTGACGCCCTACCTTCTCCTTAAGGCGAACCCTAGGGTATCCATGGGACACCTGCCCAACTCTCGACAGGACTCACTACAATCTATAAATGAAAAACAATGTAGGTCCCGAAATGCAACCCAAGAAATCAACTAAAATTGTTCAAGCAAACAAGTACTCAAACAACCACAATAATGATAAATGTAAACAATCTTAAACCACAAAGAATAAAGTAACAAAAAGGTAAAAGGAATTCAAACCAATCAAACTCCCAAACTTCTTCCAAACTTGGAGTTGAATTTGCCAAATAGCTTCTTCAATTGATGGTGATACTAACCAAACTTGTACAAGTGAAGGATCACTCCTTTCTCACCCCAAACACCTTTTGGTTGAGCAAAGGAGCTTTACTACTCTCCAAGTAAACCCTCAACTAGCTACAATTGAAAGCTCACCAACCAACTAAGAACTATTTTACAAGTGAGGCAACCTTCTCTAAGGTTTTACCACTCCAAGTGATAGGCTCACCTTCATCAAGGTTTTATGCCTCCTATAGAGTAACCTTCACTTGAGCAACCTCACAAACCCAACTTTCCCCATATCTATACAACAAACAAAGAAGATTTCTACCCAAATATTCACTTGTAAGCTTGTATTTCATGTAGGCAAAAGTCTTCTATCTTCTTGAACTTGTGAGTATTTATAGAGTGTGAGAAATGGCTTAAAGAAGCTCTTCAACGGGTCAAAAATATAGCGGTTAGAAAAATGACCTTTGGAGCTGTCGGACGTCCGAACCCACCGTCTGACAGAACCAGTCAACTTGTCGGACGTCCGAACCCCTGTTCTGCGTCCGAAACCACCGTCCGACAGTTTGCTGAATTCCTGAGTTGTAAACTGTCGGACGTCTGAACCAAGGACTCCACCGTCCGACAGAACCAGTAGCTCATGTGTCCATCCTTTCAACCTGTCGGACGTCCGAAACTTGAGTGACCATCTGAAAGCATCGTCCGAAGCTTGTCGTAAACTGTGGTACGTCCGAACCTCTGTTCACCGTCCGATCCTTGCGTCCGACAAGTTAAAACCTTCTCAATTCTTCTTGAATTGATTCCTTTCCTTCTTCAATGAGTCAAGGACTTGTCTTAACATAATTCTCACATAAAAATATTAGTCCAATCATCATTTTGTTTTGTTATTATCAAAACCTAGGAACAAGGCCAACAATCTCCCCCTTTTTGATGATGACAAACCAAATGATGATTTTGCAAGGGAAGGAGAGAAACTCCCCCTCAATAAGAGCTAAAATGAGAAAATCATCTAACATTTCTCCCCCTTTTGTCATCAATCAAAAAAAACATATTAACTCCCTCTCATTGGTCCCAAATTTTGACAAAGTCAATAACAAAGCATTGGAAATCCAATAAACACAAAATAGGTATATTAAGGTCAATAAGTTTAGAGACCTATTTTTGGCCAACAAAATAACCAAGATCAATACACACAAATATTTAGAAAAATGTTGTCAGACGTCCGAAAACCTGTAGGACGTCCAATCCCCTATTTTCCTCAAAAGTATTTTTTCTTTGAAAACAATGTTAAAGCTAATATCAAGAACCAAACACTCATACTTTTCAAACAACACATACAGAGTTCTATCATATAATTGACTAATACTTAATAATCCACATGGATTTCATGCCTTTTCTTATATTTTTCTTCACATAGCAATCATTTTGCATATGTCCAACTTGGCAACAAAAATGACACATAATACTAGGATCCTTAACACTAATGGGTTTTAAATATCTAATACCCATTTTTCTAAGAATGGTAAATTTGTTCTCACCATAAGTAGATCTTCTAACATTCATTTGATAAAACTTTTGTTTTTCATTTTGAAGAAATTCATCCAAATCATTCATTCTTTTTCTCAAGGTAGTTTGCTCCTCTTGTAATATTTTGTAAAACTTTTCTTTTGCATCAAGTTTCTTTTGCAAATCCAAATCTACCTCAAGTTTTTTTAAATCCTCATTTTCATTTTTCAAACTCTTATTTTCTTGAAAGAGCTTTGCATTCTCACGAAGTAAGAAATTAATTTCATTTTTAATTCTTTATTTTTGGCATAAGAATCTTTCAAACTATCATGCAATTTTTCAACATCATCATCATTCTCATCATCACAATCATAAATAGAATTACTAGTAGATACCTCATTTTCACCTATGGCCATGAATGCCATTTGTGCGGATTCCTCTTCTTCTTCTATTTCACCATCGGAGTTGCACTCATTCCAAATTATTTGGAAGTTGTTGAATTTTTGTCTTCTTTCTCCTCTACCTTCCTTTTTCTTCTTCATTGGACATTCATTGGCGTAGTGTCCAATTTGTCCACATTTGAAGCATTTGTCTCCTTGCTTCTTGTTGATCTCTTGCTTTCCTTTTCCTCTTTGATTAGGGTTGAAGTTGTTTGGACCTCCTCTTCTAAACCTTCTTTTATTGAAGATTCTTTTGAAGCTCTTGGAGAGAAGTGCCAAATCATTGTCATCAACTTCAACATCTTCATCATCTAAGGAGAATGACTCATCCTCTTCTTGTGAAGCTTTGAGAGCTATACTTTTCTTCATCTTTGCATCCTCTTCCTCTTGTACCTCAGACTTGAGCTTTAATTCATAAGAGGTTAGAGAATTTATGAGGGTTTCAATAGACATGGAATTTAAATATTTAGCCTCCTCAATGGCCGTCACTTTGCTTTCCCAATCCTTAGATAAAGCATTTAGGATCTTTCTATTCTTCTCACCCAATGTATACTCTTTTTCCAACACTTCTAGATCCTTTATGATGTCATTGAATCTACAATACATCTTAGCGATATTCTCATGAGGTTCCATCTTAAAATATTCATATTTTGTGACAAGAAGGGATTTCTTTTGTTCTCTAACATTGTCACTTCCCTCATGAATTTCTCTTAACTTGTCCCATATTTCTTTTGCTATTTTGCATCCTTTAACCCTTATAGATTCATTACCATCTAAGGCATTGTATAGCACATTCATAGCCTTTGCATTCAAGGTGAGATTGATCTTATCTTGGGGAGTCAATTCCATTCTAGTTTTAGGTCTAGACTGATGAGTAACCTCATCTATAACAATTGCTTCATATGGACCTTCATTGACTATATACCATAGCTCAATATCTATAGATTGTAAAATATCTCCATTCTATCCCTCCAACTAACACAATACATACCATTGAACATAGGAGGTCTAATAATGGATTGTCCCTCAAAAAATAATGCATTATTGGTTGCCATCTTTACTCCTAAGCCGATTGAGCTTAATCTCAAGGAGACCAAGCTCTGATACCAATTGTAGGTCCCAAAATGCAACCCAAGAAATCAACTAAAATTGTTCAAGCAAACAAGTACTCAAACAACCACAATAATGATAAATGTAAACAATCTTAAACCACAAAGAATAAAGTAACAAAAAGGTAAAAGGAATTCAAACCAATCAAACTCCCACGCTTCTTCCAAACTTGGAGTTGAATTCGCCAAATAGCTTCTTCAATTGATGGTGACACTAATCAACTTGTACAAGTGAAGGATCACTCCTTCCTCACCCCAAACACCCTTTGGTTGAGCAAAGGAGTTTTACTACTCTCCAAATAAACTCTCAACTAGTACGGGATCTTCTCGATCACCTAAGACAAGTACGAGTATAAATTGCCTAGGTATATAACCAATGTTTAGTAGTTTTCTCACTACCCTTATTTAAAAGATAACATTTTCAAGTTAGGGGAAATGATCAAGTACTTTAATTCAAATTGCTAGGGTAATATTTGATAAATGTCTTTAAAATATCTCAATTAGACTCAAGTCAAGTTCAAGATTCTTCCTGTCTGAGAATCAAGTGAAACACTAAGTTGGCATGAAAATCAAGAAAGAGGGTCGATCATTTTAATGTCAAAGTTCCCAAGTTTTACGCCCAAGATTCAAGTATGAGTGAGCTCTAACATTTTCTAAATTCTTTTAGTCAAAAACTACTAGAAAAGGGCCACTAATGGCTCTTTAAAGTCTTTAACCACCACCTCAAGTGGTACAAGTAAAACAAATGGATTTTCTCGAGTCTCCTTTTTTTTTTTATAACACGCTCACTTATGATTCAATTTCAATAGTTAAGCCAAGAGCGTAAGCCTAGGAGTCTAGGTTAATCAAACTTAACCTTCAAATGGAGGAAAAGAACACATTTTCATTTAAAAGTTGGACCAAAAGCATTACAAGTGTAACTAGTTCAAAGTTCGTGAAAAATGTTGCAAATCTACCCTTTAGTTAGAATAGTGAGAGAAGTCTCACAAGGGTACAAGTAAATTTAAAAGAGTGGGAAAAAAAACCAAAGAAAAGGTTGAGAGTTGGCCATTCGAAGGTTTAAAGTTCAAAAACCCATTTTAGCTTCAGGAAAGCTTACTGAGATGAATAGTAATTGGCAATTTTAAAAATTCATAGTTTATTCTATGAAGGTCAGATGAAAGCAAACGATATACCGTTGGAAACGAGATTTTTAGTACTACAACATCTCAGAAGACACTTTTTCCAAAATAAATTCGCAAGTAGGTCAAAAAGTTGAAACAAGTCAAAAATTCGAATCCTGAAGGACCAAAACAGTGACGAAAATCAGCCAACTTTGCAAGCCCACGGTTTTCAGCAAACATTGAGGAAAAATGTGATATTTTTACAGCATCAAGCCCTATGTGTCTAATTTAAAATGCCACTAACGGAGCCTCAATCCGGTTTTCCTACAGCAAGTTACAAGCAGTTTACCAGAACTGGTTTTTTGTTACTCGAAAATTGAGATTTTCAATCTTTTTACCAATCAACCCAAATCCATTCCATAAACTACCTTTACCACACATTAATCATTCCATTAGAAGCTTAAATCTATTAAAATTCATGCTAAAATTTTCAAAAATCAAGACAAGAAGAAGAAGGGGAAGTTCGGCCAACTCTTGGCCTTTTGCTCCCAAATTTCTTAATCAAATTTCTTAAGGTTCATCGATCATCCAATAACCACAACAAACAACAACCACAACAACAACCCAAATCCTCAAGGCAACTACCTGAAATCCACCTCAAGTCATCTACCTAAGGAGGAATTCATAGAGCCTCCATAAACAACCAAACAACAATAATAGCAACTAAAGAACTCCTAAAGCTTTAAGCATAAACTAATTAACCCAAAAGACAAGAATTTGTTGGATGATTTTACCTCTAATGGATGAACTAGAAACCCCAGGATGATGTGGTCAAGGAATGCTCCAAAGCCCCTTCCTTTAACCTCTCCTAAGCTTGGTCCCCTCAAGACAAGATGATCTTCAAGGTTGGAACAATGTTGGAGCAAGATTAAAGCAAGTATTTGGTGGTTGAAGTGAAGCTCAAAGCAAGGGGAATTTGGGGAAGGGAAGCTCGGCTGAAACAAGAGAGAAAGAGAGGGTTTTGTGTGTTTTGGTAAAGTGGAAATGTGATAGGAAGAAATGGCAAAAAGTCTAGCTTTATTATGCCAAAAGTCAACTTTGAATTTGTGGCCCAAGATACTCCAATTGGAGTTTAATCCTAATCACTTACTTCTAACCCTCAATTAGCTTTTGTTAAGCTACTAATGATCATTCTTATTCTCCAACTTACATCATTCCCAGTCCAAATGTTTGTCTCAAAAGACGTGCCTATTTTCATTTTTCTTCATAATTGAGTGACAGAAAAATTAAATTGATAGTTAAACATGGTTTTTGAAATAAAAATGAGGTAATGTAAAGTGTAATTATAATTAAAATGATTTAAATAAATTATTTTAAAAAATAAATAATTAAACAATTAGGTCAGATGAAAATAAATTTTCAGGTCCTCACATCCTAAGCCATTCCTTCACCTTTTCACGTAACGTATCAACTTTAATGTGCTCTTTTTGACTATTTTAGTTTGCAATTAACTCCCAACTTTGCACTTAATTTCATTTAAGTCCTAAAACCTACAAAAACATAACAAATTAACACATGAATCCACACTTTTGCAAGATTTGGCTAATGAAACACTATTGCATGAAAAATACCCATAAAGAAGTTCAATTTTTCCATTTTATATTAAAAACACACTAAAACTTAACTAAAACGAGGTAATTTATATGCTTATCAAAAAATGTAGATGAATTTGCAATTGAGTGACCTCTAATAGAACAAATGCTAGAGAACAATGAAAATCACAATCAACAAACCTTGAGGGAGGACTTTATATTGTCTAGTGCAACAAGCTCAGAAACTGGTGTTGCGAGGCTGGCTGTTAATGCAAACAGCTTCAAGATTAAACCGATATTGATTCAAATGATCCAACAAGATCAATTTTAAGGTAATTCAATAGAGGATCCAAATGCTCACCTATCCAATTATATGATACCATCAAGCTAAATGGAGTAAGTAATGATGCTATAAAACTTAAGTTGTTTTCTTTCTCTTCGAGAAGAAAAGCTAAGGTGTGGTTGAATTCACATGAACCCAACACTTTCACTACCTGGGTTGATTTATCTAAAACTTTCTTGAGTAAGTATTTTTCACATGATAAAAATACTAAATTACTCATGGATATTATAGGTTTTGATTAGTAGAAATATGAATAATTGTATGAGATTTGGGAGAGATACAAGGAGTTATAAGGAATGATGGGGATGTTTACATCGTGGACTTTGTTAATTGTACAAACATTTTGTATTGGTTTGACCTATCCTATCAAGACTGATACTAATCTAGCTGCAAGTGGAATACTTATGGAAAAATCAATGGAAGTATCTCAACAATTATTAGAAATGACAGCAACCAATAATTACAATGGCCAATGAGATAGGTAATACTAGAAGATATGCAGGTATGTATGAATTGGATGATTTTAATGTGCTAAGTGCAAAAATGGAGAATGTGATGAACATGCTAAATAGATAAGGTGAGGTTGGTTCTAGTTCCAATATTAGTATCACATGCATGTTATACTATTTGTGGAGGTAATCATGATGATATTAATTGTGTAAATTTTGAACAGGTACAATATGTCAATATCTTTAAGTGTTCCACTCAAAACAATCCCTACTCTAACACTTATAGTCAAGGATAAAGGAATCATCCAAATTTTAGGCAGAGAGATCAAAAGAATCAACAAAGGCCAATCATTCCATTAGGGTTCCAACCTAAACAAATGCCCATTGAATCCAAACTCGCATGGGAGTTCACCATTGAAAATATTAACTAATAAAAAATAGCAATATGGATAGATTAGCTAAAACTACCTCAAAGAGATTTGAAAAACTAAAGAGAAGAATCAACCAACTAACCACCATGCATAGAAATGTAAAGATCCAACTTGGTCAAATTGCATAAGTCATTAATCATAAAAGTCAAGTGGAGTTGCCTAGTAAAACTGAAATCAATGCTAAGACACATCGTAAAGCAATTCCCCTCTGATGTGATAGGTAATTAGATGGCCTCTCTAGTGTTTAGCATGAGAAAAAAGAAAAGAGAGAAGAAAATGAAGAATTGAGTGATGACCAAGGGGTAAGTGGAGGAGAAAGGTAAGGAAAAAGTTGTCGATGATGTAGAATCACTCCCTGAAACCAACATACCTATAACCCCTGTGCCATTTTCTTAAAGGTTCAAGCAAAATAGATTGGATAAGGAGTTTGAAAAGCTTGTAAAAATGTTTAAACAATCTCATATTAACATTCCTTTTGCAAATTCCATCGCTCAAATTCCATCCTACGCTATGTCTCTAAAGGAGATCATGTCAAAGAAGAGGCATTTGGAGGATCATGAGACCATTGCATTGAAGAATGAATGTAGTGCATTAATTCAAAATAAACTCTCTCCAAAGTTGAAAGATCTGGGAAGTTTTATTTAGTCCTTGCACTATTAGTAACATCAATGTTTCAAATGTTTTGTGTGATTTGGGTGCAACTATTTCATCGATTCCTTTGTATGTCACTCAGAAACTTGAATTAAGTAAACTTACACAGATTTGCATTTCTTTGCAATTGGAGGATAGGTTGATAAGAGATCCTCTTTGCATACTTGAAAATATGCTAATAAAGGTTAAAAATTTTATAATTCCTACCAATTTTGTTGTTCTCAACATGGAAGGGGATGTGAATATGCCAATTATACTTGGTAGATAATTTTTTTTAACCGCAGCTGGTGCTGCAATTGATATTAAACATGGAAAGCTTAAGTTCCATATAAGTGAAGATGAAATTGTGACAGCCCCACTTCTCCCTAGGGCGTACCCTAAGATACCCGCAGACCGCCTGCCTAACTTTCCCTAGGACTCACTACGATCCTCAAAGAAATTAAAGTTCGAACTTTAATAGATATAGTCCTCAAACGAATTACAATGTCAATTTCAAATATTTATATCAAATACTCCACTAATTTACATTCCACAAGTCAGTCAAACTTCAAAGCATACACTCTCTACAATTCCTCAAGCATATTACAAATCTCAAATAAGTACAAAGCAAAATCTCCAAAATAATAATTACATGTCCATTTAGTCCAATTACACCGAAAGTCCAACAATCCATGATTATAAATAGTACCCGAAATAATCCAGTCAGTCACACTAAGAATGATCACAACACTTACTTTCCTTTGCCTCGAGCCCTGTGGAGGGGAAATAAAACATTTTTGGGGTGAGTTAGAAGCTCATTGAGGTTCCATAAAAATGAGAAAATTTACATTTGGTCAAAATCATGACACTTGCATCAAATAACACTTTTACAAAACAGTTAAGTTGTTAAAGATCGCTTACAAAAGTATGATTCATTAAGAAGTGCTATAGCAAGAAAACTATAGAATACACTTGAATACGCTTATTAAAAGATGCAAGAGTTCAAGCACTCGAACACTAACTAAACGAACAATTTACTTTAATCACACATAAGATACTGAGACGGAATGAGAAGTACCTCCCACTCATTAGAGCGTGGTACATACTACCGCTTAACATATATGGTCGACGAGACAACGCTCCAATCAACTTATTCAAAGTTTCAACAAAAGGCGAGATGAGAGGTACCTACCACTCATTAAGTGTGGTACATACTACCGCATATCACACATATGGTCGACGAGACAACGCTCCAATCGACTTATTCAAAGTTAAAATTAGGGCGGGATGAGAGGTACCTACCACTCATTGAGTGTGGCACATGCTACCGCTTATCACACATATGGTCGACGAGACATCGCTCTAATCGACCTATTCAAAATTTCAGCTCAAAACGGGATGAGAGGTACCTGCCATTCTTTAGAGTGTGGTACATACTTCAGCATATCATATATGGTGGGATGAGAGGCACCTACCATTCATTGAGTGCGGTACATACTTCCGCTTAACATACACAAATCATCATTCAAGACACAACTCAACACAACACCTTTCAACATATAATTCACTTCTAGTCACAGTTTCCAAATCACATAAATAGATCATCATTTCATTTAGTATTTGCGAACTAAGACAAATGTCATGCTTGGAAACTCACAAACTCTTCATACATTATTTCACTTGTAAAAGAGTTTTCCTTGGAAATATAGTAAATCATTCTAACAAGTCATTCATTGGCAAACAACTACAAGATTTCATTTGAAAAGGAGTTGGAACACTCACCAATTAATCACAACCGACAATCCAAGTTAGGATCTGGTTCAAACTCTTCCCTACTTCCTATGATCAAGTAAAAGAAGATATAAGTTCCGCCCCACAAATAGCGAAACTAAACTAAAATAGCTTATTCGTTTATTTTATCAAAATTCTTTCCAAAATCCCTGTAATTTTACTCGAGTGAAAAGTAGTCACTTGAGTCGAAAATCATCATAAAATATTTCATTTTCAAATCAATATACCATATAAACAAAATACTCTCTCAAGGTACTCTATACTCGCGACTTCTAAATTTTTAGAACAAAGACAAAAAGTGAGGTCTTTCACCTCGAAAATCACCCCTTCTACTTTAAACTCAACACTAGCTTAAATCAAGGTTTTAACACATGTTTAGAACAATTTTCACCAAATCTCAATGTTCACAATTTATGAAAAATGGGTAAAACATTTCAAAACCCTCAAATCTGTCCAAATAGCATATCTACCCAACAATTAGTGAAAACTCAACTTTTCACCATTAAAGTTCAAGATTTTAATTCTATCTAAACATATACTGATAAACAAATATAATATACATTTATTTAGGCAAAATCTAACCACGAAACATCACAAGATATTGAAATCAAGTGTCAAAATTTCTAGGCATAGGTTCGGCCAGCTCTCACTTTTTTCCTTCAAAATTTTCACTAACAAATACTACTTTTAACCATAAAATAATCTCATCTCATAAACAACAAACGTAACCACAATCAGGTCCTCAAAGCCACTACTTAAATTGGGAATTCAAGAGCCCAACTCAAATGCTTCATACATAAGCATTCTTATCATAATAATCCATGGATCTACAATATTTAACAGTAATCAAGCTAGATCTAAAAGGTTTAAGCCTTATACCTTCAGATCTTTCTAGATATAACAAGATCAACCAAGATCTTATGCACTCTTCTCAAGAATGATACTCCCAAGCTTAGAAACTCCAAAAGCTCCAACCTTAACCCACTATCCGCTTGATTTGATGATGATTGCTTCAATGGAGTCTTTAAACTTCAAAAGTTGGAAGATGAAGAAGATGAGCAAGACACCCCCAAACTCTCTCTAATCTCTCTCTCTCTCTCTCTTTTGCCCTCTCTCTCTCTTTCTCCCTCTCTTATGGCAGCTGCAAGAAGAAGGAGGAATGTCTTCAATGGATGCTTGGTGCTTCAAGAAATTTGAGGAAGAAGAAGTTGAAGAAGCAAAGTTGAAATCTTTCTCTCTTTTCTCTCTCTCAACTCATGGCCTCCCTCACTCTCTAAGCTCTCAATTTCCAGCTGAGAATGAAGAGGCAAGAAGCAAGAAAGATGGCTTTTTAAGGGACAAAAAGTTGCCTTTTCCCCAATTTAAGGAAAAGTGGTGAAACGACCACTTTTGGTCGTGTCGCACGCAACACTCTAACTTTTACTGTTTTATCTCATTCCGACACTATCCAACCTTAAATATATCTCTGTAATATCTCTACATATGCTCGATTTCCTCTTAAAGTCACTTATCACACTTTGGTACAAACTTTAGCACTTAAACGGGTCGAAAACGCACACCGGCAAATAAATCTTGAAAAAATTCTCTAAAATAGAAAATAATCACTCAAACATAAACTTACTCATATTTTAATAAAAATTTTTATGCATTTTAAAATAAAATTTAAATTTTGAGGCCCTCACATCCTTCCCTTCTTAAAAGAATTTCGTCCTCGAAATTCACACTTTCTACACAAATAACTCTAGATATTTCTTCTTCACCATATTCTCATTCAACCCTTAACATCCAACTCACCAAGCCTTCTAACAACTTTCGCCCTCCAACCCAAAATCCACAATTCTTTTGTACCAAGATAGTAATCAAACGTTGGTCCTCAAGAAATGTTCCAATCTCCAAATCATAAGGCAATCTAACATGTTTTAGGTCAACACCACCCATAAAGACAAGATTCATAACGAATGTAACACCTGAATCAATCAATACTTAAGCTAGTCGATGAAAGATGGAGGTTGTACCTTTAATGACCGTAGGGGGGTCAGAAACTCATTGTTGGTCAATAGCATAGACCCTAACTGGAACCCTTGACCGATTTTCCCTTACATTGGTCTGCCTAGAGGTTGATTTATCCACTTGCTGAACCCCATTTCCCCCTCGGGTTCTAGGACATGCAGCAAACTGATGATCACTACTCCCACACCTAAAACATTTCCCTTCTTTTCTCCAACAAGTGTTCTCGGTATGATTAGACTTTCCACAATAATTACAATATACACGGGGAGTTGATGCTAAGCTTTCCTGCAGAGCACTCCTCGGTTCTCCCCCTCCACTTGGGGTCCCTCTCAATATTGCACCTCTTGTCATAGCTCCTCTTGGGGTTCATAGAATGTTTACTCCACCTATTCCTCTTCCCGTCTTGGGTGGTGGGGCACTCGTGTCTCCCTATTCACTATTGCTTCTAGGGGCACACTTCTTTTTCTCGCTTAAAAGGCTCTCACTTGGGCTCTTGCACTTTCAATTCTCTAGACCTTCTCAATTGCATCACTAAAGTTGTTAACTTGGGCTACTGCTAAGCCTTCTTGAATTTCCACATTTAACCCCTGTACAAATCTCCATATTCTCCTTTGTTTAGTTGCCACCAACTCAGGGGTGAATCTGGACAATTTTGTGAACAGTGCCTCATACTCCGTGACACTTAGTGTTCCTTGTCGACACTTAATAAAATCATCTTCTCTCTTCTCTTGAATCAAAGGAGGGAGGAATTTAGCGTTAAATTCTCTAATGAAATTCATCCATATCCTAGGGGTTTGGTTTCTATCCCATTTAACCCTAATCATGTTCCACCATGATCGGGCAGCTCCCTCAAATTGAAATGCAGCAAAAGTCACTTGTCTTTCCTAGGAGTAGTTTAGAGCAGTGAATATGTCACTTATTCTTTCTAACCAATTCTCGGCCATTTCAGGATCAGGTCCTCCAGAGAACTTAGGTGCGAAAAATTTTTGAAATCACTCTAAGGCCCTATCGTCACCACCTTCAGGGCCTATAGGTTGATTTACAAGTTTAGGACCTTGTTGGTTAGCTATACGCTCCAGGATATCTGTCATGCGGTTAATGGCAGTAGCTACTTGTTTCCCAACCTCAACCCTAGGCTCCCGGTTTTGGTCAACTACTGATTCCCGATCACCTCCCATATTTTGGGGTTGTCTAAACCCTCTCCCACGGTCTTGTCCTCTCCTTCTACTATCCATAAAGGGCCAACATTTAGGATAAATGCAAAAATAAAATATTAGCAAATAGAATTCCAAGTGGAGTCAAAAATATTTTATATCTTCATAACAGAAGAAGGAGTACTCAAGTATGTCACAATAGTACATTCATTTTCAAAGAAACATATCAAATCACATCACACTTACAAATAGAAGCAAGCAAAGAAATGGTAGTTAGAATAATTGCACCAGCATGCAAATACAGGGACGTGAACACATCACATCACCTCATATCATATCACTTCACATCACATCACTTGTATATTATTCTTTTCCGAAACAAATCCAAATGCCAAGTCTTGAGCACATATTACTTCACTTCACATCGCATAGATAACCCTATGACTCGTCCCTTTCTCCTCGGCCTAAGCCTGGCCTACAGCTCGAGTAGAGATGACTCACCGATAGGTCTCGGGGATTCCTGAAATTTCACATGCACATATAGGTCACTTCGAAACACTTTCACAAATATTTTCATTCAAATAGAGGTAAGTGCGATGAAGTACACACCACCTCATGGTTGGGCACCCAAGAGGTTAATCAATTCAATTCTCATTCCTGCCTGGCATACCAAGTAGATTATACAATCCACTACAAGAATACATCCAACGCTTAAACCATTCCCATAGTTGTCTCTCCTTTCAATCATCACAATTATTGAACTCTTAAACTATTCATAAAATCACTAGTATACTCTTGATTTCCAATCACACTAGCTACATGCTCTCAGATATGCTTACTCTACTTTCTCAGTCCTTATGTAGCGGCCCCACGACTCCCAAGGCGAACCCTGAGAACCGCGGCCACCGGCCTAGCTCACGCCAGGACTCAATCGATCAGTTTAGTCAAATCAAATATTTCTCAATGCAGCTATATAGATCAAACTAAAATTCAACATCAACCATCTAGGATACACGATTCCTAGGCAATGTTAACCAAAAGGGATTTCAACATCATTAGTCTTAACAAGGGTAAAGGTTACAACCAACAAAATCCAACAGCTCTCAAATCCTCTGCTCGAGTCAAACCTGAAATCCTGGGAGGGAAAAATATATGGGGTGAGCTTCACAAGCCCAATGAGAATCCCAACACATAACAATTATCACATTCGTAAAGCATGCTTTCATTTAATCCACCATATAAGGAAAATTTTCACAACAGCATTTTCCTTCAAGAATTTCATGAAACATTGAATTTCAATATCACATTGGAAAGCATCAATAACATTCATTGTGGAAGGATACATTGCTTCCATGTTGTTCAATAGCACTTCTTTGACTGCTTCCCAATCTCCAACCCCTTACACCAACTTCGGGCCTGACATCCAACATTCATTGGGTGGTGTACACTCGAGGTAACCTTTCATTTCATTCCCTGTGGTCCGTCGACGCATGACCAAGCCCCAATTGCCGGCTCTCCTCACGAGTTTGGGATCCCGAGCCAATTGCACATTCAAAGGCTTACCACTCATGCACATTTAACAGGCACATACACAATTATGGTATTTCTAAATCATTTGTAAAATGAGAGGGTCGATATAAGTACACACGATCTCCTCCTTTTGATCAATGGTTTTGAATAATTCAACCATGGCATCATATACTATTCAACATTAACACGTTAATTGGCAAATAACACTTAGTAATTACGTGCTTCAATCAACGAGTAACATTTAACAACAATTTGGAACCCTCACCTCAGTTAGGTCAAAGTGGATTTGATGAGTCGAAAGCTTTCGCACCACGCCCTCGCTTGTTTCAATCGACGGATCCCGAGGTACATAATTACTATATCAACTTTTAATTATTAAAAATCAATTTTGACCAATTCACTTCTTTTATAAAAATAAGGATATATGTAGGTTGTACTAAACGGTTAATAGAATGGCGAAATGGTGATATGAATTTCGCAAATTTGAGGTTTTGATTAGTTAGGTCAAAATTCGTGAGTTTCGAAAATTTGGTAAAATTAGGATTTAAAAAAAAAAATTTTAGTAGTTGATTTTTTTTTTTTGATAACATAGTATATGATGTTGGAGAATCTAGAAGAAACTTGCCTTGGTTAGAAAATTGACTGACGGTGTTTAAATTTAT
Organism: Gardenia jasminoides; assembly: GCA_013103745.1. Classification (NCBI taxonomy): domain Eukaryota; kingdom Viridiplantae; phylum Streptophyta; class Magnoliopsida; order Gentianales; family Rubiaceae; genus Gardenia; species Gardenia jasminoides. The sequence continues at coordinate 14,567,749 of CM023101.1, forward strand.
TTGTTGTGCTACAAAAACTGAGTTTTCGTGACTTTGGTTTGAAAACAATTTGTTTTCATTTTACCCATTTTGGGTCTTGTTGAGGTATAATACCTTCACGGGATTAAAACAAGGTTTGTAAGTCGAAATTTGAATTTATAACATAAAAGTTTTGTCAAATGACCAAAGGTAGTAATTGAAAGTTTCATAAGGTATGCGTTGTGTGAAAACCAATTTGCCATTTCTTTCCAAAATTTGAATTAGAAATTCTACTCGTGCGAATTACATGATTTTGGAACCGTTTAAAACTAGACTCATAGCTCTTTATTTTCTCAGAAGACATCCAATCCCAATTCGGATTAAAAATCATTCAAATTTGGACAACAATTTTCAAAATCATCATGTTTATCAAAAACGCGGCTTTGATTTTCAGCGATGTTCGTTAAATTGTTACGGTGCGTAGAAAATGATTTACAGGGCGTGTGAGGTACCAAAACGAAGCTCTTTGGGTCTAGTTTCGAATGCCACTGACGGCACGTGATTTGGAGTTATAAACAGTGAGATATAAGCATTTCATCTTAGTTCAGTTGGTTCACTGGTTTCTGGAAAAATAGTTTTGAACAACCTTGTGACATCTTCACTTGTTTGGCTACGATTAGAGGCCTGGTTTGGGTTCCAGAAATTCAACATCAAGTCATCATCAATTCTTAATCCCACACAAAGACATGCACGCAACATTAGGTAATTAAACATTAATCAAAACAGTGAAATATCAAGCTTTAAGTTCATCAACTTAAAATTTCAGCTTATGGTCATAGTGATCCAAGTTCATCAACATTCATGAAATATTGGAAACATGCAAGGCAGTTCTAAATAGGCTGCCAAGCAGCATTTTAACACAATGCTTGAATGAAATAAATTCAAGATTTTCGATCACAACCATCATTTCCAGCATAGGTGCTCAAGAGCTTCAAGAGTTGAAAGCACCAACATGCATGAAATTATTTTAGTAAAATCAACCAAAATAAGTTCAAAATTTTCAATGCCAAGCTAATGTATCAAAAGTTCAGTTCATCATCAAGCCAAGACCGAGGCAAAATAGAGTTCAAAAGCAGTTCCAAGGCCCCTAGTCACGTACAACCTTAACCATCAACATTCAAAGTTCATTGAGTAGTACAAATGAATGTTTAACCATTCTCAAGGATCATGCATGCAATAAATAAAATGAAACTATCATTTTGAGGTTTCGGGTAGCTTAGAGAAATCAAGAATAATGCTTCTTATCAGTCAATCAAATTTCCAGCAAAGGTTTAAGAGGATACAGGCATGCCATGACAAGATTCAAAGCTATTCATCATATGCATGAACAGTTTATCCTTCAAGGTAATATATTTTGAAAAGGAAAACTACTTCTTTGAGCTAAAAAGGATATAAGATGAATCCTACCTCCAACTAGCTTCAAGAACGGATGAACAAGTGTGAGGCTTGGGCTACTCAAGTTCGGTTTCCAGCTACAAGAAACAAAATAGGCTAAGGATGGAAAAAGGCTAAGCTGCCAAGGAAACTTTTCAAGAAGTAAATGGTGTTTTACCTTTCCTTGCTCAAGAAATGGATGATATGAAGACAGCTTTGCTCCTTTCCAGATTTCCAGCTTAGTTCCAGCAACTTGCAACCAAGGTAAAGTTCTTGGAGCAAGGCTGAAATAACCGAGAGTGAAGCAAGAGGAAAAAGGGAGAGAGAGAGCTCTCGGTTGAGAGCTTTTTGGGGAGAGTTTTTGCTGAAGTGAATGAGAGTGAGTTTTTGGGAGAATGGAAGAAAGGATTAAGTGATTTTCTGGTGAGGATTTTGGGCAGCAAGGGGGAAAAATGCAGCTGAAGTTGCTTGTTCAAATGAACAAGGCTTGGCTAAATTGAGTACCAAGTGTCATAGCTCCTTTCATGCATTGGGCATGAAGTAAGGTGGAGCATCATTAGCTTTGGCTAATGAAATCTGAAAATTCTCTTTGCTCCAAGCTCATGATGTTGCCGGTTGGGAGGGGAAAAGAAGCATGCTTGCTGCCATTTTTTTTTTTCAGCACAAGTTTGACAAGTGGCAGCCATGGCAATAGGAGAGTGGGCGGCTGGTTTCTTGCTGAATTGATAAAAGAGAAATTCAAATTTGTTTGGAGGGAAGTAGGGACTCAAATTTCTGCTGAAATGATTCAAATTTTGCTAAAGAGAATGTGTGGTTTCAGCTACTAAGTTTTCGTTCAAGAAGTTTGGAGGAAATCGGTTGGTAATTGAAAGAAGAAAGAAACGTCTAGGGTTTTGGTGTACACGATGGTGATGGTTTCAAAATGATTTGTTTTGAGTATCGAATCCAAATTTTATTGAAATGATTTCAAATACCTACTTAAACTTCCCGGCTATCGTTTGGAATCTTTTCGTTGGTTTTAAAAATTTTCGTGATCATGCACATGCACTAGAAAAATTATAAAAGCCATTCACGAGAAGTCTAAACAAGATTTAGGGTTTGGTTACGGCCCTCACACCTTATACCTGAATTATGTGTTCAATTCTCAAAATAATCTTTTCAAAATATATCCAAAGCGATTGAAGTTACAAAATTCTCTTTAAGTTCAAGGTTTACCTTACTAAAACGTAAGTTCATATTTCTTTCAAACTTAAGATTTCTTTTGCAAACATGGCCAAAATCATGTGCGAAAATGTATCAATTTAAAAATCCAGAATTGAAAAACACGATTGGAAAATCTCAGTTTTCCTCTTAGATCCTCTATACATAAATCTAACAAACTCATCAACTGCTTTCCAACTCTTAATTCAAAAATATAGTGGGATTCACATACATGTCAAGAATGACATGTTATAGAGTATTTAAAACACATATGTGTCACCTTCAACCATCGATTGGAAAATAAAACCAGTACATCTCAATTTCCTTTTAAAATCCAGGGTGGAAAAATTTTCAGCAGCTAAACTAGTCGGAAAATGCATTTTGTTCTTTTCAAGCCTCTTTTATTTTAGCAAAAAAAAAAAAAACCATCACATAAGGTATGAACTAATAATTTTCAATATCTTACTTCTATAGCCAATACCGATAGTCACCCCGATTCCTTCCATTCTTACAAGTACAATGATAATTCAAGTCTTAGTCAATCCCATATACGGAATTTTTAAGTAACAAATCCTCTTTAATCACGAGAATATAGTAGATTCTCCAATTCATGTAATATTCAAATTAATCCCACAGTCCAGTATCCTAAACTTGTAATCTAGGATACACCAGATCCAAGCTCAAATTCGATTCCACCGGCGATGCCCCACTTCTCCCTAGACGCTAAGACCGTGGACTGGCTAACTTTCGCCAGGACTCACTACGATCCTCAATCAAATTAAAGTTTGAACTTCTATAGATATAGTCCTCAAACGAATTACAATGTCAATTTCAAATATTTATATCAAATACTCCACTAATTTACATTCCACAAGTCAGTCGAACTTCAAAGCATACTCACTCTACAGTTCCTCAATCATATTACAAATCTCAAATAAGTACGAAGCAAAATTTCCAAAATAATAATTACATGTCCATTTAGTCCAATTACACTGAAAGTCCAACAATCCATGATTATAAATAGTACCCGAAATAATCCAGCCAGTCACACTAAGAATGATCACAACACTTACTTTCCTTTGCCTCGAGCCCTATGGAGGGGAAATAAAACATTTTTGAGGTGAGTTAGAAGCTCAGTGAGGTTCTATAAAAATGAAAAAATTCACATTTGGTCAAAATCATAACACTTGCATCAAATAGCACCTTTGCAAAACAGTTAAGTTGTTAAAGATCACTTACAAAAGTATGATTCATTAAGAAGTGCTATAACGAGAAAACTCTAGAATACACTTGAATACGCTTATTAAAAGATGCAAGAGTTCAAGCACTCGAGCACTAACTAAACAAACAATTCACTTTAATCACACATAAGATACTGAGACGGAATGAAAGGTACCTCCCACTCATTAGAGTGTGCTACATACTACCGCTTAACACATATGGTCGACGAGACAACGCTCCAATCGACTTATTCAAAGTTTCAACTCAAGGCGGGATGAGAGGTACCTATCACTCATTAAGTGTGGTACATACTACCGTTTATCACATATATGGTCGATGAGACAGCACTCCAATCGACTTATTCAAAGTTAAAATTTAGGCGGGATGAGAGGTACCTACCACTCATTAAGTGTGGCACATGCTACCGCTTATCACACATATGGTCGATGAGACATCGCTCCAATCGACCTATTCAAAATTTCAGCTCAAAACGAGATGAGAGGTACCTGCCATTCTTTAGAGTGTGGTACATACTTCAGCATATCACATATGGCAGGATGAGGGGCACCTACCACTCATTGAGTGTGGTACATACTTCCGCTTAACGTACACAAATCATCATTCAAGACACAACTCAACACAACACCTTTCAACATATAATTCACTTCTAGTCACAGTTTCCAAATCACAAAATCTTCATCTCATTTAGTATTTTCTAATTAAGACAAATGTCAAGCTTGGAAACTCACAAATTCTTCGTACATTATTTCACTTGTAAAAGCGTTTTCCTTGGAAATAATAGTAAATCATTTTAACAAGTTATTCATTGGCAAACAACTATAACATTTCATTTGAAAAGGAGTTGGAACACTCACCAATTAATCACAGCTGACAATCCAAGTTAGGATCTGGTTCAAACTCTTCCCCACTTCCTATGACAAGTAAAAGAAGATATAAGTTTCGCCCCACAAATAGCGAAACTAAACTAAAATAGCTTATTCATTTATTTTATCAAAATTCTTTCCAAAATCCCTCTAATTTTACTCAAGTGAAAGGTAGTCACTTGAGTCGAAAATCATCATAAAAGATTCCATTTTCAAATCAATATACCATATAAACAAAATACTCTCTCGAGGTACTCTATACTCACGACTTCTAAATTTTTAGAACAAAGACAAAAAGTGAGGTCTTTCACCTCGAAAATTACCCCTTCTTGTTTAAACTCAACACTAGCTTAAATCAAGGTTTTAACACATGTTTAGAACAATTTTCATCAAATCTCAATGTTCACAATTTATGAAAAATGGGTAAAACATTTCAAAACCCCAAATTTGTCCAAATAGCATATCTACCCAACAATTTGTGAAAACTCAACTTTTCACCATTAAAGTTCAAGATTTTAACTCTATCTAAACATATACTGATAAACAAATATAATACACATTTATTTAGGAAAAATCTAACCACGAAAGATCTCAAAATATTGAAATCAAGTGTCAAAATTTCTAGGCATAGGTTCAGCCAGCTCTCACTCATTTCCTTAAAATTTTCACTAACAAATACTACTTTTAACCATAAAATAATCTCATCTCATAAACAACAAACGTAACAACAATCAGGTCCTCAAGTCCGCTACCTAAAGGTCACCTCAAGTCCGCTACCTCAACTCAAATGCTTCATACATAAGCATTCTCATCATAATAATCCATGGATCTACAATATTTAACAGTAATCATGCTAGATCTAAAAGGTTTAAGTCTAATGCCTTCAGATCTTTCTAGATGTAACAAGATCAACCAAGATCTTGTGAACTTCCTCTCAAGAATGATACTCCCAAGCTTAGAAACTCCAAAAAGCTCCAACCTCAGCCCATGATCTGGTTGATTTGATGATGATTTCCGTCTCCAAGCTCAAGAACAAGAAGTTGGCAAACCCAAGAGGCTTTCTTCCCTTTCTTTTTCTCTCTCTCACAAACCACTCTCCCAGTCTCTCTTTCTCATGGCTGCCAAGGGAAGAAGAAGACACAATAGATGTTGCTTCAATGGAGTCTTTAAGTTTCAAAAGTTGGAAGATGAGGAAGATGAGCAAGAAACCCCCAAACTCTCTCTAATCACTCTCTCTCTTTCTCTCTCTCTTGTGGCAGCTCCAAGAAGAAGGAGGAATGTCTTCATTGGAGGCTTAGAGCTTCAAGAAATTTGAGGAAAAAGAAGTTGAAGACGCAAAGTTGAAACCTTTCCCTCTTTTCTCTCTCAACTCACGGCCTCCCTCTCTCTCTAAGCTCTCAATTTGTAGCTGAAAATGAAGAGGCAAGAAGCAAGAAAGATGTTTTTTAAGGGACAAAGTTGCTTTTTCCCCAATTTAAAGAAAAGTGAGTGAACCGACCACTTTTTTTGTGGGCACGCTTACACTCTAACTTTTACTATTTTATCACATTTCGACACTGTCTAACCTTAAATATATCTCTATAATATCTCTACATATGATCGATTTCCTCTTAAAATCACTTATCACACTTTGGTACAAAATTTAGCACTCAAACGGGTCGAAAACGCACACTGGCAACTAAATCTTGAAAAAATTCTCTAAAATAGAAAATAATCACTCAAACATAAATTCACTCATATTTTAATAAATAAACACAATATAAAATTTTTATACATTTTAAAATAAAATTTAAATTTTGAGGCCTCACATCCTTCCCTCCTTAAAAGAATTTCGTCCTCAAAATTCACACTTTTTACACAAATAACTCTAGATACTTCTTCTTCACCATATTCTCATTCAACCCTTAATAGCCAACTCACCAAGTCTTTTAACAACTTTCGCCCTCCAACCCAAAATTCACAATCCTTATGTGCCAAGATAGTAATCAAATGCTGGTTCCTAGGAAATGTTTTAATCTCCAAATCCTAAGGCAATCTAACAAGTTTTAGGTCAACACCACCCATAAAAACAAGATTCATAACGAATGTAACACCTGAATTAATCAATACTTAAGCTAGTCGATGAAAGATGTTTAGAACAATTTTCACCAAATCTCAATGTTCACAATTTATGAAAAATGGGTAAAACATTTCAAAACCCTCAAATCTGTCAAAATAGCATATCTACCCAACAATTAGTGAAAACTCAACTTTTCACCATTAAAGTTCAAGATTTTAACTCTATCTAAACATATACTCATAAACAAATATAATACACATTTATTTAGGCAAAATCTAACCACGAAACATCACAAAATCTCGAAATCAAGTGTCAAAATTTCCAGGCATAGGTTTGGCTAGCTCTCACTCTTTTCCTTCAAAATTTTCACTAACAAATACTACTTTTAATCATAAAATAATCTTATCTCATAAACAACAAACGTAACCACAATCAGGTCCTCAAGTCCGCTACCTAAAGGTCACCTCAAGTCTACTACCTAAATTGGGAATTCAAGAGCCCAACTCAAATGCTTCATACATAAGCATTCTCATCATAATAATCCATGGATCTACAATATTTAACAGTAATCATGCTAGATCTAAAAGGTTTAAGTCTAATGCCTTCAGATCTTTCTAGATGTAACAAGATCAACCAATATCTTATGAACTCCTATCAAGAATGATACTCCCAAGTTTAGAAACTCCAAAAGCTCCAACCTTAGCCCACGATCTGGTTGATTTGATGATGATTTCCGTCTCCAAGCTCAAGAACAAGAAGTTGGCAAACCCAAGAGGCTTTCTTCCCTTTCTTTTTCTCTCTCTCACAAACCACTCTCCCAGTCTCTCTTTCTCATTGCTGCCAAGGGAAGAAGAAGACACAATAGATGTTGCTTCAATGGAGTCTTTAAGTTTCAAAAGTTGGAAGATGAGGAATGTGAGGACCCGTACCGACTTTTATATTTTGTTTAAGTTTATTACAGGTATTATTATTTTCCAAGGTGTTTATATGCTTGTTTTACTTTTACAAGTGTTTTGTTTTAATAATCCAGTTTACATGTCCTAAAACCCTAATTTGTTTCGAAAAACCCTAATTTGGATAAAACCCTAATTTGAATATGGAAAACCCCAATTTGATTTCTTAAAACCCTAGTTTTGAAAATGAGTCTAAGTTTTATGTTTAATTACGAGTTTGTTAACTCTTTGATTTTATGTGTGATAATGCATGATTAAGAGGGGGAAATACAATTCCTAGGTGATTAGTAGCCTAAGTAGGGGTAATTAAGCTTTGATGGGCTAGGTTAAGTTAAGTACTTATGGACTAATTTGATAGGAAAAGAAATTATGTGGGTAAGAGTGAAATAAACCTAAGTCAATAGGTTTTTTTGGCATGATATTTTTGACCAAAAATTTGACCAAGTAGAAATATCTTTTTGAGATTATCTCTTGGCTTATTTAAGCCTTATGGTTGCCGGCCAAACCAAAGGAAAAAGAGGAAAGGAAAACCGTGAGGGAAGAAAGAAAAAGAAGGAAAAAAAAAGAGAGGAAAAAAGGAAGAAAACTTGGAGATTCTTGCAACTTTCAACCGTACGATTTTGATTTGGAGTTGGGAGGAGAAGCTTGGACTTGAACCCTTGAAGTTTCACCAAGAACAACATCAAGAAAGGTTTCTTCTAGTTTCCTACAAGCTGGAATTTGATTGAAGATTATGGATTGAAGGATTTTGTGGTTGCCATGGCTTGATTCATGTCTATTTTTAGCTTATGGAATGATGTTATGGATTGGAATGGTTGAATTTGATGTATGTATGCCTTGCCATGATTATGAGTTAGGGTTAGGGTTTTGCTTTAATGTTAATGGTAGAAATTAAGGTTGGATTGCACGCTTTAGTTGTTTGGTGGATTTGAATTCCCACCAAATTGAACGGGTTGGTGGGCTCTTGAATTCCCACTTGTGGTGTGTTGTGTGTGTAGTGTGTGTATATGCGTGCAGATTTGGAGTGGTGTGAGGTGTGTGAGGGGCTGTTTTGCATGTGTGTAATCGCAGGCGAAATGATGGAATTTGTATGAATGTGTTTTGGTTTAAAAAATTGTTTGGGCATTGAGCGGAAAAAACAGGATTTTGACTGCAGCGACTTTGGCGTCATTTTTGGTGTTGTTCCTTTGTGATTTAGCTTTTGGCCAAAACATGAAAGTTATAGCCCTTTGTTCTAGCTTTCCAACACATCTGGAATTTCCTGATTTCGACTTGTAAGCGCTGAGTTATGTCCGTTTGAAGTTGGCCTGTCGGACATTCTGACGGCGAAATTTCTGAAACTGTTTCTGAGTTTTTGACCTAGATAGAGTAAATCTGGGTTGAAGTTGTCTTCACAAAAGTTGTAGGGTGTTCTCTTATCTTCGAAACGGCACCTCGTACGCTCAAATCCGACATTTGTAGCCTGAGATATGGGCAATGGCGTACAAGGTGTCAAAACTATTTTTTCCACCTTCCACTGTGTTTTCCGTCCTAACGCATACGTGTATTACTTCTTTTGCTATTTTAAGTGTTTATAAGCATTTATAAGAGCTTAGTTCATTGGGCATATGCATGTCGCGTCGGTTCACTTTTGAAATGGTTTTCTTCCAATCTTATGCCAAGATTGCTTTAAATAGAAACCAAAAGGGGTTGATGGTTTGATTTGCATGTTCAGGTGAGTCCATGGGCGCTGCGTGTTTGACTTCTACATTATCTTGCTTACGCTTTGCCGGTGAGTGTTCAAGTGCATGTTGTTTTCATACTTGGATGTCTGATTTGATGAATTTCATTTGAAAGCATGCTTGTTTGACTTGGTGGCGTGTACTTTACCGCTACCTTGTTTGACTTACTTGATTTGAAATCGTAAAATGCTTGTACGTGTGCTTGTTCTTGACATGTTAGAACCAAACGGTTGTATGTACCACACTCAAGAGAGTGGGAGGTACCTCTCCTCCCATTTGGGTCGGTTGTTGATTAAGTCGATTAGAGCGTAGTCTCGTCGACTCATTTACCAAGCGGTAGTATGTACCACGCTCTATGGAGCGGGAGGTGCCGCTCATCCCGACTTGGTTTAATGATATTACTGTTTTGACGAGCGGGCCCGGTACAGGGGGTGTAAGTAGACGGGTGAGAGTAAAATGATTGCTACGGTCTGTGAGGTAGTGGTTGACGGAGTGTCAACGTTTCCACTAAAGTCCGGACTGAAGACCAATGACGGAGCGGCAAGTTGTATCCTTTTCTAGTGATATTTTATACCGCCCTGAATGTATTTTCTGTTTTATTTTCCTGTTATTGTTCTGTTAAAGTATATTATTGCTTTACCCTGCTTGTGCATGAATTCTTGGCCTCACTGAGCTTTGCTCACCCCATAAGCTTTGTTTTCCTTAACAGGTCCGGAAGGGGTGCACGGAAATCGAGGACTCTAGTTTTGTGGATTTTCCTTTTCCTTTTGTATAAGTTGGAAGATAATGGATGCCTTAGATGGTTGGTAGTATTTTTGAGTTGTTCCAACGTAACCTTGATGTGTTTTGGAGACTGTAAATTTATAAGAATTTGTCGGTTTCTTTTACTATGGTTTTATGGCTATATCTTTTGAGTCCTGGCGAGAGCTAGGCAGGCGGTCCGCTGACCCCTCTGGTTTGCCTTTGGGGAAAGTGGGGCTGTCACAGTTGGTATCAGAGGTTTGAGATCTGTTTAGGACCATTAGGAACTTTACTTTTGAGAAATGAGTGTTTAAGATTCTAACCGTGGGTTTATGGTTGTTTTGTAGGTATGGAGGGAGGTAATGGTGGACCGGAGCCAAATGGGGCTATTGGTAATGGTGAGGCTAATGGTCATGTAGCACCATGTTAGGGCTATTCGCTGTCGAAAGTGCTTGGAGGAGGCCTCTTATACGATACACACCAAGGAGGTCACCCCGATGTCCCTGTAGGGAGACGTTTTCTTACCCTAACGAGTTAGTATTGTCTATTGATGATGAGCGCCGGCAGCTATTGAATCAAAATAGGGCGCTAGCTGATGAAAATGAGGGTTTGCGGATACTAGAAGATGGCCAAGGGATTAGAATCATGGAGCTGGAGGATGAGGTGTTTGCAGAGCGGGCTAGAGCTGACGCCGCTCAAGACGAGGTCCAGAGGCTCCGAACTCGGTTGACTAGGGTGATCAACGAGGGTCGGCAGCGGACTGCTAGGATCTTGAATGATGCTACTGCCTTATTGGAGGAAGTGGAGGAAGTGGCTGAGTTGGAGGAAGTGGCAGTAGGGTATGAGGGTTCGGCACACGAGAACCCTTCTGGAGGGGAGCCGGTTGAGGAGGAGCCAGTCGAGGGCCCCTCTGAAGAGGAGCCGATGGAGGAAGAGCCTGTCGAGGATCCCTCTGAAGAGGAACCAATAGAGGAAGAGCCAGCTGAGGAGGCTCAGACTAGTGGCTCGGCTGAGAGCTAGACTAGGAGTGTGATGTTGTGACTTTTGTTTTGACTAAGGATTAGTTGGGGTGAGGCTCGTGGAGCCTGTGGCTTAATTGTATAACTAGGCCTCTTTTGTTGGCACGTGCGTGTTGTTTTTGAGCAGTGTCCTGTGACGTGCTAGTTGAAATGTGCGGGCTATTTTTGAACATGCCCCATGCCTTGCTAACTACTTGTAAACTTTGATATGTGAATATATGTTCATTCTTGTTATTTTCTAATGTTTCAATGTTGATCGTTAGTTAAAATTCCATTCTTCCTCAAATAATGACTTTTATGTTGCATTTAGACATTGTTAAGACCATGGAAGCCCAAGGGCGAGGTCGAGGTCGAGGTCGAGGCCGAGGACGGTGTGACAGCCCCACCTCTCCCTAGGGCGAACCCTAAGGTATCAGTGAGCCTTGAGCTCTCACGGACTCACTACAGTTCCTCAAGTGAATTGCAAGCAATTACTTCACATAACGACATAGCTTGTAATATTCTCTAGTCAACCGTAACATTTAAACCCCAAATCTTTCTTAGTGAGTCACAACCTGCTCCAACTATAATCACAAATACAACAGGGATACCATCGAGTTTCATAAGTACAATCCACAGTACAACGATGTCAACAAAATACAGTTTAAAGTCTCCAAACCAACATCCTAGCGCAAATTTTGGAGGCTCTCGTTCTCAAACCCGCTAAGAAAACAAAATTGGAAGGGATGAGCTAAAAGCCCGAGGCGATCCCAAAACATGCATACACATAGTAACATTGAAGCAAGGTAGACATATATCGATAAGCACTCATTGGATCAATATAACTTCGGTAATAATCAATATCATTCAGGTTTGAAAGTATAACATTTATAAAACACGTAAACTAAGCAAACGCTTAGTGAAAGGATACGATTCAGGAAGTTGTAGTCCGTCTGGTCCATCACTCAACCTCCTACTCCTCCTTATAACTCCTAGTGGTAATACTCGAGTATACAGACAAGGTTCCTAAGTCATCAACCTACCCACCGAGTCCGGCTCGAATAGGTCAATAACGGGGAGAAGGCCTTGTTCAGCCTATGTGTTAGTACACATGGCCTACAATCATGCACAAATAATATACAAACAATGGAAAAGCACACACAGTTGAACAGTAAAATAAAGGTAGGTCGAGTGCGATAAAGTACACACTCGCCCTTCACACGAGCATTGAAAAGTCTTGAAAACATTTTATCACGGCAAATGAGCAATTTATTCACAAACATACAAGGAACACTCACCACAGTTGAGAACAAGCAAGAAAATGTAGAAGTCAAACACGTTCGTCACAACGCGTCCACGGACTCACCTGGAACATGCAAATCAAACCATTAACCTTTGGTTTCTAATTAAAGGAACCTCGTCGAGATTCGAAGAAAACCTTTTCAAATGTGAGTGACGCGACATGCACATACCTAATGAATTAAGCTCTCGAAAATGCTTATAAACACTTAAAATAGCAAAAAGAAGCACATACGTGGGCGTTAGACCAAAAACGGATGAAAACAAAACGAAAACGGAAAACACACATTGGAAGGTGGAAAAACAGTTTTGACACCTTGTACGCCATTGCCCATATCTCAGGCTACAAGTGTCGGATTTGAGAGCACGAGGTGCCGTTTCGAAGACAAGAGAACAAGATACAACTTTTGTGAAGACAACTTCAACCCAGATTTACTCTATCTAGGTCAAAAACGCAGAAAACAGTCTCAGAAGTTTCGCCGTCAGAATGTTCGACAGGCCAACTTCAAACAGGCATAACTCAGTGCTCACAAATCGAAATCAAGAAATTCCAGATGCGTTGGAAAGCTAGAACAAAGGGCTATAACTTTCGTGTTTTGGGCAAAAGCTAAATCACAAAGGATCAACACCAAAAACGAAGCTGAAGTTGCTGGTTTGTCATTCCTGTTTTCAGTTTTGCGCCAAAACTCAATGCATTCAACCAAAACACACACATGCAAACTCATCGACTCAAATGCAATAACAATCAAGCAAATACAACCCTTACACGTTCCACATTACCCTCTACAATTTCCATGAAGAAGTTGAAATCCAATTCCATCCCGAACTAGGTCGAAATAATCAAAACAATGGCTTTCTACCCTATCGCAGAGATTTAAGCAGGACAGCTTCAAATAGCCATAACTCGACACTCACAGCTCCAAATCAAGCGATTCCAAAGCCATTAGAAAGCTAACATATAAGGCTACAATACTTAGGAAGACCTCAAAAACAAAAACAGTCATCTTCCCGGTCAAAATGGCCCATTACAGTAGCAAAAATAACGATTCGGACAGAAACAGGGCATCAGGGGCATTTTAGTCTTTTCACATGCTACAGTGCTCCGATTCACCTGAAAATTTACAGGTAGAATCCTCACTCAACTCTCTACAACTTTCATGCTTTGTGCTAAAGCTAATTCAGTCCCCATCATCTTCGAAAATATCAAGCAAATTCGGACAGAAAAAAAAAAACAGAAATTCAACCCTAATCATTTCTTCTTGGCTGGAGCTTTACACAAGAAAATTCAACAATCTAACCCATATATTCATCTAAGAAGCTAAGAATGATCAGGAATCAAGCTAAAACAACAACAAAATCCAACAACTTCATCAATTGAAATCAAATTCCAGCAACCTAAAGAAAATTCCAGCTTTAATACCTTCAAGAAGATGAACTTTGGATGAAACTACAAACTCCCAAGATTCAATCACCTCCTCCTAGCTTCCAATCAAGATCATATGGTTGCACTTGCAAAATTGCTCCAAGCTTTTCTTCTTTTTTTTCCTCTCTTTTCCTCTCTTTTTTTCTCTTCTTTCTCACGGTTTTTCTTCCCTATTTTTCCTTGCTTTGGCCGGTTGTCTCAAGCTATCAAATAGCTAAAGGATGAAGCCAAATAGATATTTTTGGCTTAGTCCAACTTAGTCAAAATTGGTCAACAATCTCATGCCAAACTAACCTAGCAACTTAGGTTATTTCCCCCCTTTGCCCAAGTAATTTTCTTTGCTTTCAAGTTAGTCCATAGGTACCCAATTCGACTTAATCTATCAAAGCTTAATCACACTGGCTTAGGCCACTAATCACCTAGGAGTCCTAATCACTCTTCTTAATCATGCATTAACACACATAAAATCAAGGGGTAACAAACTCGTAGTTGGACACAAAACTTATATTCGTTTTCAAAACTAGGGTTTTACAAATCCAAACTAGGGTTTTCCAAAAACAAATTAGGATTTTATCGAAATTTCGGGTTTTCGAGACAGACTAGGGTTTTAAATTCAAATTAGGGTTTTCAACCTTGTAAAACAAAATAATTAAACGAAACACTTTAAGAAGTAAAACAAGCCATATAAACACCTTGGCAAACAATAATTACTATAATTAATATGATTTAAGATTTTCCGAAAATTGGGAAAAATCGGGGCCTCACAATCTCCCCTCCTTAAAAGAATTTCGTCCTCGAAATTCATACCTTCAGCTACCTCAGTTGATCTTGAAATCTGCTGGCCAAGAAGATTATATGTTCTAGCCATTGCTCGTGGTCGGTTCCCTCCTTCAGGAACTTGTTGAGAAGTAGTTACATTTCACAGGCAAGAATTACTTTCTCTCGGTTGTTTCCTTGGCAAGTTAGCTAACTTGATGGTCGGCACTCCCACAGCAAACATTTTAGCCCTTTCACCCAGGTTGTCCTCGGTGTGATTGCTTTTCCCACAAGGTATCCACAAGTTGGTTGGACAAGCGTGGCTTGACTCCAACGGCGTTTCTGTTTGGCACTTCTTGTTTGAGTCCCTTGTGATGTAGCCCTTCCGTTGCTCCATCTTATGAGAAGAATAAGGAGGTAGTCTTATTCCACCAGTTCCTCTTCCGACTTTTGGTGGTGGTACAGTTTCTCTAGAAACCTCAAGGGAACTACCACTAGGTGCATCTCTCTTTCGAGCTTGAAAGGCTTTCAGTTGAGATTTTGTAATCTCGACTCTTTGGGCTTTCTCAAGGGCATCGGTAAATGTCTCAATTTGAGCTGCTGCGAGAGCGTCTTGAATTTCCAAGTTAAGTCCCTGAATAAACCGTCTTATTCTCTTTCGCTCTGTAAGTACCAGTTCTGGGGCAAATCTGGACAACTTCGTGAATTGAGTTTCATATTCAGCCACACTTAGGGTTCCTTGGCGAAGTTTTATAAAATCATCTTCTCTCTTTTCTTGGACCAGTGGTGGAAGGAACTTTTCATTAAATTCTTGTACAAAATTCATCCAAATTCTCGGAGTTTGATCCCTATCCCACTTGTTTCTTATAACATTCCACCATGCTCGGGCGGTCCTTCAAGTTGGAACACGGCAAAGGTCACTTGTCTCTCTTCGAATAGTTCAATGCATCAAATATGTTTCTCATGTTTTCCAGCCAATTCTCGGCTATATCGGGGTCAGGCCCTCCAGAAAATTTAGGGGGAGAAAACTTTTGAAATCTCTCTAATGCCTTATCTTCTCCTTCTACCCGATTCACAGGGTTTCCTTGTTGATTTCCAAGGTTTTGACCAGCCATTTGTGCTAACAAATCAGTCATACGTTGGATGGCTGTGACTACCTGATCATTAGCATCGGCCCTTGGTTCACGATTATTTCCTGCGACTGATTCGTGATCATCCCCTAGATCCTGGGGTTGTCTAAGGCCACGTCCACGTCCACGTCCACGGCCTCGTCGTTGCCCTCTCGTTTCCATGTTCATAGCTAATCTATATGCATATGTATATCAACCATACTAAACCATAATTAACTTCACACACACACAAGTAACAACTCTTAAAGCGAGTGGAGCAAATACATTTTCACATAGCACATTTCACAATACAGTTCAAACTCAGTCATGTCTCACATTAGTACAAACTAGAACTCATTAAACTAAAACACAAGTCACAGTCAAGTTGAGTACATACCAAGTCAAAGGTCATAAACAAAAGTAAACAAGTCATCAACAAAATACACTGGCCTCCAAAGTAGAACATTCTACATCCCCATCCTATCATTCTCTTACAAAGGTCAATATCAATACGGCCTGGATTAATTAGACCCAAGAGATTCTCGTTCTCTAACACGTTCGACTTCATTTCCTACGCTAGGATCCTCAGAGGCCCGATCTTCTCCACCTCCTCCCTTAGTTGGTTGTGCCATCTGAGCCAAACGATTATTGGCCTCTTGTAATTGTTCACGTAAGGTTTCGATTCGTTGTTGCTCCTCGAGCACCCTAGTCTCTAACTCGTGAATTCGGCCATTTGCTCTGGCATTTGCATTGGCTAACCTCTGCCTCTCATCTACTATAGCTAGCACCACTTGATTGGGATATGAATATGCGCCAACAATCACACCGCCTATCCACCCTACGTCACGGAACAAGCTGTTGAAATGGCTCGCCAGGTCCTATCTGAAACATGACAGGACGAAGTCACCTCCGAGGCAGTCCTCGTGCTCCATTTCCTTCCATTCCTACAATCACGACTAGAATTAGTGTTCTAGGTAAACTATTACCGTAAATCATATCATTTAACGCTCACCTAATCCCACAGTCCGGCAACCTAAGCGTTAAGCCTAGGGTACACTAGAGATCTGACGAAACCTAAGCTCGATACCACTGCAGCCCACCTCTCCCTAGGGCGAACCCTAAGGTATCAGCCGCCTCTCAGGGACTCACTCTGACAGTTCCTCAAGTGAATTGCAAGCAATTACTTCACATAACGACATAACTGTAATATTCTCTAGTCAAGCTGTAACATTTAAACCCCAAATCTTTCTTAGTGAGTCACAAGCTGTTCCAACTATAATCACAAATACAACAGGATATCCATCAGAGTTTCATAAGTACAATCCACGTATAACGATGTCAACAAAATACAGCTTAAAGTCTCCAAACCAACATCCTAGCGAAATTTTGGAGGCTCTGTTCTCAAACCACTAAGGAAAACAAAATTGGAAGGGATGAGCTAAAAGCCCAGTGAGCGATCCCAAAACATGCATACACATAGTAACATTGAAACAGTAGACATATATCAGATAAGCACTCATTGGATCAATATAACTTCGGTAATAATCAATATCATTCGGTTTGAAAGTATAACATTTATAAAACACGTAAACTAAGCAAGCGGCTTAGTGAAAGGATCATATTCACTGGAAGCGGTTGTAGTCCGTCGGTCCATCACTCAACCTCCTACTCCTCCTTATAACTCCTAGTGGTAATACTTTCGAGTATACCGTGCAGGTGCCTCTAAGTCATCAACCTACCGACCGAGTCGCTTACGGCTCGAATAGGTCAATAACGAAGGGGAGAAGGCCTTGTTCAGCCTATGTGTTAGTACACATGGCCTACAATCATGCACAAATAATATACAAACAATGGAAAAGCACACAGTTGAACAGTAAAATAAAGGTAGGTCGAGTGCGATAAAGTACACACTCGCCCTTCACACGAGCATTGAAAAGTCTTGAAAACATTTTATCACGGCAAATGAGCAATTTATTCACAAACATACAAGGAACACTCACCACAGTTGAGAACAAGCAAGAAAATGTAGAAGTCAAACTCGTTCGTCAACGTCCACGGACTCACCTGGAACATGCAAATCAAACCATTAACCTTTCGGTTTCTAATTAAAGGAACCTCGTCGAGATTCGAAGAAAACCTTTTCAAATGTGAGCTGACGCGACATGCACATACCTAATGAATTAAGCTCTCGAAAATGCTTATAAACACTTAAAATAGCAAAAAGAAGCACATACGTGGGCGTTAGACCAAAAACGGATGAAAACAAAACGAAAGCGGAAAACACACATTGGAAGGTGGAAAAACAGTTTTGACACCTTGTACGCCATTGCCCATATCTCAGGCTACAAGTGTCGGATTTGAGAGCACGAGGTGCCGTTTCGAAGATAAGAGAACAAGCTACAACTTTCGTGAAGACAACTTCAACCCAGATTTACTCTATCTAGGTCAAAAACGCAGAAAACAGTCTCAGAAGTTTCGCCATCAGAATGTTCGACAGGCCAACTTCAAACAGGCATAACTCAGCTCACAAATCGAAATCAAGAAATTCCAGATCGTTGGAAAGCTAGAACAAGGGTTATAACTTTCGTGTTTTGGACAAAAGCTAAATCACAAAGGATCAACACCAAAAACGAAGCTGAAGTTGCTGGTTTGTCATTCCTGTTTTCAGTTTTGCGCCAAAACTCAATGCATTCAACCAAAACACACACATGCAAACTCATCGACTCAAATGCAATAACAATCAAGCAAATACAACCCTTACACGTTCCACATTACCCTCTACAATTTCCATGAAGAAGTTGAAATCCAATTCCATCCCGAACTAGGTCGAAATAATCAAAACAATGGCTTTCTACCCTATCAGAGATTTAAGCAGGACAGCTTCAAATAGCCATAACTCGACACTCACAGCTCCAAATCAAGCGATTCCAAAGCCATTAGAAAGCTAACATATAAGGCTACAATACTTAGGAAGACCTCAAAACAAAAACAGTCATCTTCCCGGTCAAAATGGCCCATTACAGTAGCAAAAATAACGATTCGGACAGAAACAGGGCATCAGGGGCATTTTAGTCTTTTCACATGCTACAGTGCTCCGATTCACCTGAAAATTTACAGGTAGAATCCTCACTCAACTCTCTACAACTTTCATGCTTTGTGCTAAAGCTAATTCAGTCCCCATCATCTTCGAAAATATCAAGCAAATTCGGACAGAAAAAAAACAGAAATTCAACCTAATCATTTCTTCTTGGCTGGAGCTTTACACAAGAAAATTCAACAATCTAACCCATATATTCATCTAAGAAGCTAAGAATGATCAGGAATCAAGCTAAAACAACAACAAAATCCAACAACTTCATCAATTGAAATCAAATTCCAGCAACCTAAAGAAAATTCCAGCTTTAATACCTTCAAGAAGATGAACTTTGGATGAAACTACAAACTCCCAAGATTCAATCACCTCCTCCTAGCTTCCAATCAAGATCATATGGTTGCACTTGCAAAATTGCTCCAAGCTTTTCTTCTTTTTTTTTCTCTTTCCTCTCTTTTTTCTCTTCTTTCTCACGGTTTTCTTCCCTATTTTTCCTTGCTTTGGCGGTTGTCTCAAGCTATCAAAATAGCTAAGGATGAAGCCAAATAGATATTTTTGGCTTAGTCCAACTTAGTCAAAATTGGTCAACAATCTCATGCCAAACTAACCTAGCAACTTAGGTTATTTCCCACCTTTGCCCAAGTAATTTTCTTTGCTTTCAAGTTAGTCCATAGGTACCCAATTCGACTTAATCTATCAAAGCTTAATCACACTTGCTTAGGCCACTAATCACCTAGGAGTCCTAATCACTCTTCTTAATCATGCATTAACACACATAAAATCCAAGGGGTAACAAACTTCGTAGTTGGACACAAAACTTATATTCGTTTTCAAAACTAGGGTTTTACAAATCCAAACTAGGGTTTTCCAAAACAAATTAGGATTTTATCGAAATTTGGGTTTTGAGACAACTAGGGTTTTAAATTCAAATTAGGGTTTTCAACCTTGTAAAACAAAATAATTAAGCGAAACACTTTAAGAAGTAAAACAAGCCATATAAACACCTTGGCAAACAATAATTACTATAATTAATATGATTTAAGATTTTCCGAAAATTGGGAAAAATCGGGCCTCACAGAGGGCGTGGCACTTCAACCCTCAGAGTGCACGATCTTGGAGGTAGGACGGAAGGATGAGGCGGTGAAAATGTAGATCAGATGGCTACGACTATCAATAAGATGACAGACATTCTTGGCGTCTAGCCAACAATCGTCTTTGGGCACAAAATCAACCCACAGAGCCACGAACATGGAGAAGATAGAGCCACGGAGGCGATTCCTTAAGTTCTCGCCCTAAGTTTCTAGGAGGGACAGACTCCGATGTAGCGGAGGGTTGGTTCGAGAGAATGGTCGACATCTTTGTCGTCTTGAATTATACTGAGGAGAGACGAGTGATGTTTGCTACATTTCAATTGGAGGGTCCAGCTAGGTCATGGTGGAATGTCATTAGAGCTAAATGGGAGAGAGAACAGACCCCATGGACTTGGGTGAATTTTAAAGGAGTTTGATGAAAACTTTGCCTCCAATGATCCGGAGAAAAGAAGATGATTTTATAAGACCGAGACAGGGAACAATGAGTGTAGCAGATTCTGAGAGACTTCAGTTCCACGAAACTTTCAAGTTTGCACGGAGTTAGTAGCCCGGATCGCAGGAGGATTAGACGATTCGTGCAAGGGCTTAATGTTGAAATCCAAGAGGCTCTAGCCGCGGCCCAAATTAATACGTTCACTGAGGCCTTAGAAAAGGCCCAAAGGGTGGAAAGTGCTAGGCTACAAGTGAGAGCTTTTCATGCTAAGAAAAGAAATGCCCCGAGTGGGAGTGGTGTGGGGTTTGTGGATAGAAACGTGTCGGTCCCTAAAGCTGGGAGAGGTGTAGGAGGAGTACGCTTGGGGAGGCGTCTAGGGGTCTATGGCAAGAGGAGCTACCAGTGGGCGCGGTCAGACTCGAACCACAACCCAAGGAGGTTCCGTGTCTACTCCTCAGGTGGGGTGTGGATATTGTGGAAAACCAAACCACACCACGGATGATTGTTGGAGGAAAGCGGGAAAATGCCTAAGCTGTGGGAGTACCGAGCATCAGATTGCCAACTGTCCAATAGCTCGTCGATGCGGTGGTAGCTCACAATCGTCCCGCTAAGTCAACCTCTAAACAGTCCAGTGGGGATAATCGCCCGAAAGTACCTGCTAGGGTGTATGCTATGGACCAGAATCAGGTTCCGATCCCGAGAGGTTGTTGAAGGTACGATTCCCATATTTCACCGTTTAGCAAAAGTTTTAATTGATCCCGGGGCAACCCATTCCTTTGTGAATCCTACTTTCATGGAGGGTATAGATGTTAAATCTGAAAAACTCCCATATGATCTAGAGGATAGTACACCTACTGGAAACCAGAAACTATTATCTAGCTCGATTTATAGAAGTTGTGATATTTGGGTTGGTGAACGAAAATTGCTAGTAGACTTGATGAGTTTGGAAATCAAGGGCTATGATGTTATCTTGGGAATGGATTGGTTAGCCCGTTATCATGCCCAACTTGATTGTAAGACAAAGATGGTCGAATTGCATGTACCGGGAGAACCAACTTTAAAACTAAATGTAAGGGGTAGCGGCGTCATCGCTCTTATTTCAGGAATCGAGCTAGGGAAATTGTTGAATAAGGCTAAAGGGTTCTTAGCCTTTCCGATCAATACACAGGGATAAGGTAAAATGGAAGATGTCTGGGTGGTGAGAGAATTTCACGATGTATTTCAAGAATTGAAATCTTTACCACACGAAAGGAGATAGCTTTTAAGATTGAGGTGACTCCAGAGACAACGCCTATTTCTAAGTCGCCATATAGGATGGCTCCAGCTGAGTTGAGAGAATTGAAATTTCAATTACAGGATTTGCTAGAACGGGGTTTCATTAAAGAGAGCGATTCACCTTGGGGTGCACCGGTATTGTTTATAAAAAGAAGGATGAAAGTCTAAGATTGTGTATAGACTATCGAGGATTGAATGATGTTACCATTAAGAACAAATACCCTCTACCACACATCGATGAGCTTTTTGATCAGTTACAGGGTGCGGAGGTGTACTCTAAGTTGGATCTCAGACAGGGGTACTATCAATTGAGGATTCGAGAAGAAGACATACCCAAGACAGCCTTTAATTCGAGGTATGGGTATTTTGAGTTCGCGGTGATGCCATTTGGGTTGACAAACGCACCAGCTGCGTTCATGGATTTGATGCATCGAGTTTTCAAGCCTTGCCTGGATCAATTTGTAGTGGTGTTTATCGATGACATTCTCGTATTTTCTAAAACTCGAGAGGATCATGAACGACATTTGAGGATAGTGCTACAAACCCTAAGAGAACATCAACTGTATGCTAAATTCAGTAAGTGTGAATTTTGGTTGGAGGAGGTGGCATTTCTGGGCCATATAATTTCTAAAGATGGAATCACTGTAGACCCAACTAAGGTGGAAGCGGTATCAAAATGGAAGCAACCCGAGAATCCAACGGAGATTCGGAGTTTTCTAGGTTTAGCTGGTTATTACCGCTGGTTTATTAAAGACTTCTCCAAGATAGCAGGACCTATGACCGAGTTGACCAAGAAGCATAGCAAGTTCATATGGGACGCTAAGTGTGAAAGGAGTTTTCAGGAGTTGAAGAGACGGTTGACTGAGGCACCAGTGTTAGCCCTACCTAACGGAGGAAATGGGTACGTGGTGTTTACTGATGCATCAAAGGAAGGGTTAGGTTGTGTGCTAATGCAAAATGAACGAGTTATAGCCTACGCTTCGCGAAAACTGAAACCTCATGAGCAAAATTACCCGACCCATGATATGGAATTAGCTGCCGTGGTGTTTGCACTGCGTAAGTGGAGACATTACTTGTATGGGGTAACATTTGAGGTTTTCACCGACCATAAGAGCCTTAAGTATCTATTTTCCCAGAAAGAGTTGAATTTGAGACAACGTAGATGGGTGGAATTTTTGGAGGATTATGATTGCACGATTAAGTACCACCCTGGGAAAGCTAATGTAGTAGCGGATGCACTGAGCCGAAAGGTACAAGTAGCTGGCCTGATGGTGAAGGAATGGCACATGTTGGAAGAGATTAGTGGTTGGAATCCTCATCTACAGTCTAACAAGGTTATACTGGAAAATATTGTATTAAGATCTACATTACTGGATAAGATTAAAGAGATGCAAAAGAAAGCTCCCGAGATACAAAAGTGGATGGAGAAGGTCCAGAAAAAGGAACTTCCAGACTTTAATATCGGAGCAGAAGGAGTTCTCAGGTATCGAAATCGAATAGTGGTACCAAAGGATGAGGAACTTAAAAAGGAAATATTAGAGGAAGCCCATCGATCAAAGTATACGGTACACCCTGGAGGAAATAAGATGTACCGTGATTTGAAAAGTCTATCTTGGTGGGAAGGCATGAAGAAGGAAATAGCCAATTTGTTGACATACCTAGTATGCCGAGAGGTTAAAGAAACATCGAAACCCTACGGATTATTGCAACCATTGGAAGTACCGTGTGGAAATGGGAGGATATTACCATGGATTTTGTATCGGGACTGCCAAAGGCGCAAAAGAGGTCATGGCGTGATTTGGGTTATTGTAGACCGTCTGACTAAGTCTGCACATTTTCTACCCATAAGCATGAAATACTCGATGTAGAAATTGGCCAAATTGTATATGGATGAAGTTATAAGGTTGCACGGTATTCCTGAGTATAGTGTCGGATCGAGATCGCTGATTTGTCAATCGAGATTTTGGCAAAAGATGCAGGAAATATTAGGAACTAAGCTAAATCTTAGTACTACTTACCATCCTCAAACCGACGGTCAATCAGAAGGACGATTCAAACTCTTGAGAACATGTTGAGGGCGTGTGTTCTAGACTTTGGGGTTGGTTGGAGTCAATATTTGACCTTGGTAGAATTTGCCTATAACAATAGTTTTCATTCATCCATACAAATGGCTCAGGTATGAAGCTCTTTCTGATTAGTAAATGTCGATCGCCGATTTATTGGGATGAGGTAGGAGAGAAGAAAGCCTAGATCCAACTACAATCCCTTGGATGGAAGAAGCTCGAGAAAAGGTCAAGTTAATTCGGCAAAGAATTTTAACTGCCCAAAGTCGACAAAAGAGCTACGCAGATAATAGGAGAAAAGATTTGGAGTTGAGGTTGGAGATCAAGTTTTCTTAAATTACCCCTTTAAGCGAGCTGCGAGAAAAGGAAAGAAGTTACAGCCAAGATATGTGGGACCATACACCATTCTTGAGCGGGGAAAGGTAGCTTATAGGTTGGATTTACCAGCCTTGTCCAGTATTCATAGCGTGTTCCATGTGTCGTTTCTTAAGAAATATCATCCCGATCCATCTCATATACTCCAGCCAGAGGCTATAGAACTTGATGAAGCTCTAACCTATGAAGAGAAACACAGTAAAGCTTTTGGACCCATGAGAACCAAGGAGTTGAGGAATAAGCAAATTCCTTTAGTGAAGGTCTTGTGGAAAAACCATGATGTCGAGGAAGCCACGTGGGAGGTTGAAGAGGATATAAGAAGAAAATATCCGGAGCTCTTCTCTAATTCAGGTATGAATTTCAAGGACGAAATTCTTTTAAGGGGGGAAGGTTGTGAGGACCCGTACCAACTTTTATATTTTGTTTAAGTTTATTACAGGTATTATTATTTGCCAAGGTGTTTATATGCTTGTTTTACTTTTACAAGTGTTTTGTTTTAATAATCCAGTTTACATGTCCTAAAACCCTAATTTGTTTCGAAAAACCCTAATTTGGATAAAACCCTAATTTGAATATGGAAAACCCCAATTTGATTTCTTAAAACCCTAGTTTTGAAAATGAGTCTAAGTTTTATGTTTAATTACGAGTTTGTTAACTCTTTGATTTTATGTGTGATAATGCATGATTAAGAGGGGGAAATACAATTCCTAGGTGATTAGTAGCCTAAGTAGGGGTAATTAAGCTTTGATGGGCTAGGTTAAATTAAGTACTTATGGACTAATTTGATAGGAAAGAAATTATGTGGGTAAGAGTGAAATAAACCTAAGTCAATAGGTTTTTTGGCATGATATTTTGACCAAAATTTGACCAAGTAGAAATATCTTTTGAGATTATCTCTTGGCTTATTTAAACTATATGGTTGCCGGCCAAACCAAGGGAAAAAGAGGAAAGGAAAACCGTGAGGGAAGAAAGAAAAGAAGGAAAAAAAGAGAGGAAAAAAGGAAGAAAACTTGGAGATTCTTGCAACTTTCAACCGTACGATTTTGATTTGGAGTTGGGAGGAGAAGCTTGGACTTGAACCCTTGAAGTTTCACCAAGAACAACATCAAGAAAGGTTTCTTCTAGTTTCCTACAAGCTGGAATTTGATTGAAGATTATGGATTGAAGGATTTTGTGGTTGCCATGGCTTGATTCATGTCTATTTTTAGCTTATGGAATGATGTTATGGATTGGAATGGTTGAATTTGATGTATGTATGCCTTGCCATGATTATGAGTTAGGGTTAGGGTTTTGCTTTAATGTTAATGGTAGAAATTAAGGTTGGATTGTACGTTTAGTTGTTTGGTGGGCTCTTGAATTCCCACCCGCGCGTAAATTCGAACGGTTGGTGGGCTCTTGAATTCCCACTTGTGGTGTGTTGTGTGTGTAGTGTGTGTATGTGCGTGCTGATTTGGAGTGGTGTGAGGTGTGTGAGGAGCTGTTTTGCATGTGTGTAATCGCAGGCGAGCCGATGGAATTTGCATGAATGTGTTTTGGTTGCGTAAAAATTCGTTTGGGCATTGAACGGAAAAAACAGGATTTTGACTGCAGCGACTTTGGCGTCATTTTTGGTGTTGTTCCTTTGTGATTTAGCTTTTGGCCAAAACATGAAAGTTATAGCCCTTTGTTCTAGCTTTCCAACACATCTAGAATTTCCTGATTTCGATTTGTGAGCGCTGAGTTATGTCCGTTTGAAGTTGGCCTGTCGGACATTCTGACGGCGAAATTTCTGAAACTGTTTCTGCGTTTTTGACCTAGATAGAGTAAATATGGGTTGAAGTTGTCTTCACAAAAGTTGTAGGTTGTTCTCTTAGCTTCGAAACGGCACCTCTTACGCTCAAATCCGACATTTGTAGCCTGAGATATGGGCAATGGCGTACAAGGTGTCAAAACTGTTTTTTCCACCTTCAATGTGTGTTTTCCGTTTCGATTTGTCATTGTCCGTTTTCTCGCCTAACGCCTATGTGCTTCTTTTGCTATTTTAAGTGTTTATAAGCATTTATAAGAGCTTAGTTCATTGGGCATATGCATGTCGGCGTCGGTTCACTTTTGAAATGGTTTTCTTCAATCTTATGCCAAGATTGCTTTAAATAGAAACCAAAGGGGTTGATGGTTTGATTTGCATGTTCCAGGTGAGTCCGTGGGCGTTGTGGCGTGTTTGACTTCTACATTATCTTGCTTCGCTCAGTTGTCGGTGAGTGTTCAAGTGCATGTTGTTTCATACTTGGATGTCTGATTTGATGAATTTCATTTGAAAGCATGCTTGTTTGACTTGGTGGCGTGTACTTTACCGCCACCCTTGTTTGAACTTACTTGATTTGAAATCGAAAAATGCTTGTATGCGTGTGCTTGTTCTTGACATGTTAGAACCAAGCGGTTGTATGTACCACACTCAAGAGAGTGGGAGGTACCTTCCTCCCGTTTAGGGTCGGTTGTTGATTAAGTCGATTGGAGCGTAGTCGTCGACTCATTTATAGCGGTAGTATGTACCACGCTCTATGGGCGGGAGGTGCCGCTCATCCCGACTTGGTTTAATGATATTACTGTTTTGTGGCGGGCCGTCGAGGGGTGTAAGTAGGCGGGTGAGAGTAAAGTGATTGCTACGATTACGTGAGGTAGTGGTTGTGAGTGTCAACGTTTCCACTAAAGTCCGGACTGAAGACCAATGACGGAGCGGCAAGTTGTATCCTTTTCTAGTGATATTTTATACCGCCCTGAATGTATTTTCTGTTTTATTTTCCTGTTATTGTTCTGTTAAAGTATATTATTGCTTTACCCTGCTTGTGCATGAATTCTTGGCCTCACTGAGCTTTGCTCACCCCATAAGCTTTGTTTTCCTTAACAGGTCCGGAAGGGGTGCACGGAAGTCGAGGACTCTAGTTTTGTGGATTTTCCTTTTCATTTTGTATAAGTTGGAAGATAATGGATGCCTTAGATGGTTGGTAGTATTTTTGAGTTGTTCCAACGTAACCTTGATGTGTTTTGGAGACTGTAAATTTATAAGAATTTGTCGGTTTCTTTTACTATGGTTTTATGGTTATATCTTTTGAGTCCTGGCGAGAGCTGGGCAGGCGGTCCGCTGACCCCTCTGGTTTGCCTTTGGGGAAAGTGGGGCTGTCACAAGGAAGATGAGCAAGAAACCCCCAAACTCTCTCTAATCACTCTCTCTCTTTCTCTCTCTCTTATGGCAGCTCCAAGAAGAAGGAGGAATGTCTTCATTAGAGGATTAGAGCTTCAAGAAATTTGAGGAAAAAGAAGTTGAAGAATCAAAGTTGAAACCTTTCCCTCTTTTCTCTCTCAACTCACGGCCTCCCTCTCTCTCTAAGCTCTCAATTTGTAGCTGAAAATGAAGAGGCAAGAAGCAAGAAAGATGGCTTTTTAAGGGACAAAAAGTTGCCTTTTCCCCAATTTAAGAAAAAGTGGTGAACCGACCACTTTTTGTGGCGTCGCACGCGACACTCTAACTTTTACTATTTTATCACATTTCGACACTGTCTAACGTTTAATATATCTCTATAATATCTCTACATATGCTCGATTTCCTCTTAAAATCACTTATCACACTTTGGTACAAAATTTAGCACTTAAACGGGTCGAAAACGCACACTGGCAACTAAATCTTGAAAAAATTCTCTAAAATAGAAAATAATCACTCAAACATAAATTCACTCATATTTTAATAAATAAACACAATATAAAATTTTTATACATTTTAAAATAAAATTTAAATTTTGAGGCCTCACATCCTTCCCTCCTTAAAAGAATTTCGTCCTCAAAATTCACAATTGTTGCACAAATAACTCTAGATACTTCTTCTTCACCATATTCTCATTCAACCCTTAATATCCAACTCACCAAGTCTTTTAACAACTTTCGCCCTCCAACCCAAAATTCACAATCCTTATGTGCCAAGATAGTAATCAAATGCTGGTTCCCAGGAAATGTTTTCATCTCCAAATCCTAAGGCAATCTAACAAGTTTTAGGTCAACACCACCCATAAAAACAAGATTCATAACGAATGTAACACCTGAATTAATCAATACTTAAGCTAGTCGTTGAAAGATGTTTAGAACAATTTTCACCAAATCTCAATGTTCACAATTTATGAAAAATGGGTAAAACATTTCAAAACCCTCAAATCTATCAAAATAGCATATCTACCCAACAATTAGTGAAAACTCAACTTTTCACCATTAAAGTTCAAGATTTTAACTCTATCTAAACATATACTCATAAACAAATATAATACACATTTATTTAGGCAAAATCTAACCATGAAACATCACAAAATCTCGAAATCAAGTGTCAAAATTTCCAGGCATAGGTTCGGCTAGCTCTCACTCTTTTCCTTCAAAATTTTCACTAACAAATACTACTTTTGATCATAAAATAATCTCATCTCATAAACAACAAACGTAACCACAATCAGGTCCTCAAGTCCGCTACCTAAAGGTCACCTCAAGTCTACTACCTAAATTGGAAATTCAAGAGCCCAACTCAAATGCTTCATACATAAGCATTCTCATCATAATAATCCATGGATCTACAATATTTAACAGTAATCATGCTAGATCTAAAAGGTTTAAGTCTAATGCCTTCAGATCTTTCTAGATGTAACAAGATCAACCAAGATCTTGTGAACTCCTCTCAAGAATGATACTCCCAAGCTTAGAAACTCCAAAAGCTCCAACCTTAGCCCACGATCTGGTTGATTTGATGATGATTTCCGTCTCCAAGCTCAAGAACAAGAAGTTGGCAAACCCAAGAGGCTTTCTTCCCTTTCCTTCTCTCTCTCTCTCTCTCTCTCACAAACCACTCTCCCAGTCTCTCTTTCTCATGGCTGCCAAGGGAAGAAGAAGACACAATAGATGTTGCTTCAATGGAGTCTTTAAGTTTTAAAAGTTGGAAGATAAAGAAGATGAGCAACAAACCCCCAAACTCTCTCTAATCTCTCTCTCTCTTTTCGGCCCTCTCTCTCTCTTTCTCCCTCTCTTATGGCAGCTCCAAGAAGAAGGAGGAATGTCTTCAATGGAGGCTTGGAGCTTCAAGAAATTTGAGGAAGAAGAAGTTGAAGAAGCAAAGTTGAAATCTTTCTCTCTTTTCTCTCTCTCAACTCACGGCCTCCCTCTCTCTTTATGCTCTCAATTTGCAGCTGAAAATGAAGAGGCAAGAAGCAAGAAAGATGGATTTTTAAGGGACAAAAAGTTGTCTTTTCCCCAATTTAAGGAAAAGCAGTCAAACGACCACTTTTTGTGGCGTCGCACGCGACACCCTAACTTTTACTATTTTATCTCATTCTGACACTGTCCAATCTTAAATATATCTCTATAATATCTCTACATATGCTCAATTTCCTCTTAAAGTCACTTATCACACTTTGGTACAAAATTTAGCATTTAAACGGGCCGAAAACGCACACCGACAAATAAATCTTGAAAAAATTCTCTAAAATAGAAAATTATCACTCAAACATAAATTCACTCATATTTTAATAAATAAACACAATATAAAAATTTTTATGCATTTTAAAATAAAATTTAAATTTTGAGGCCCCCACAAAAATTGAGTTTAACTTGCATGAACTTGAGAAATTTCCTTCATTTTGTAATCATGTATATGCCATTAATGTGATTAAAAATCTAACTGAAGATGTGAGTCAGATAAAACAAGATCCCAACCCTATTGAAGTCTGTTTGTTTGATATTTTTTTTATGAAGATAAAGACTTAAAGATTCTACAAGTGGCCAATTTCTTGAGTTCTAAAGTATCTTATAAAAGAGGAAATCATTATAAGAGTTTGGAAACGAAAAAGGACTACCACTGCCATCTAGTAAGCAAGCTCTGACTCTTGAGTTTAAACCATTGCCAAAACATCTCAGGTACACATTTCTTGGTGGAAATGATACAGTACATGCGACTGTTAGTACTTTCTTGATAATGTGTAGTTGGACAAATTGCTATGAGTATTGAGAAGGCACAAACTGGCAATTGGTTGGACCATTTTTTATATCAAGGTTATAAATCCTACCATTTGCATGCACAAGACTCTTTTAAAGGAAGATGCAAGCTCGTGGTGGAAACTCAAAGGTATTTGAATCCAAAAATGAAGGAATGGTGAGAATTGAGATTTTAAAATAGCTAGATGTAGGTATAATCTTTCTTCTGACTGCATGTAGATTAGTTCACTTCATGTGGTACCTAAGAAAGGTGGGATGATGGTAGTTGTGAATAAAAATGATGAAATTATTCCTAATAGGATTATTGCATGTTGGACAGTATGGTGATTATAGAAAAATTAAATGCGACTACTCGAAAAGACCATTTTTCATTACCTTTTCTTGATTAAATTTTAGAGAGACTTGCTAGTTATGAATTTTATTGCTTTTGTGATGGTTTTTCGAGGTATAACTGAATTGTCATCCCTTCAGAGGATCAAGAGAAGACTACACTCACATGTTCTTATGGGACATTCACATTTAGGTGAATGTCATTTGGATTGTGCAATGCACCGGTAGCTTTTCAATGTTGTATAATGGTCATTTTTCTGATTACGTAGAGAAGATCATGGAGATTTTTATGGATGATTTTTTAGTTTTTGGTTTTTTATGATGGTTGTTTAAATAACTTAGAGAAAATCTTGCAAAGATATGAAGAAACTAACCTTGTTTTATGGTTTGAGAGGGCATCATCTAAAATCACAAGATTTCCTCTAGGGGGATTGAGGTGGATATGGCTGAAATTATATCATTGAGAAAATGTCTCCACCTACTAATTTTAAGAGGTATTAGGAGCTTTATTGGGCATATGGGATTCTATCATCACTTTATTAAAGATTTTTTCTAAAATTGCTAAACCTTTATGTGATTTAATGAGCAAAGGATCTATATTTTATTTTAATGATGATTGTTTGGATGTTTTTAATAGGTTGAAGAAAGCATTGATATCTACTCTTATCATAGTATCACCAGATTGGTCCTTGCCGTTTGACCTTAAGTGTTATGCAAGTGATTATATGGTTGGAGCGGTTCTTGATCAACAAAAAGAAGGGAGATTTCATATTATTTATTATGCTAGTAGGATATTAGATGAAACTCAAGTCAACTATGCCACAATCAAGAAAGAGTTGTTGGCAATTATATTTGAACTTGACAAATTAAGATCCAATCTATTTGGTTTTAAAGTTATAGTTTATACTGACCATACAACTCTTAAATAATCTAGATTTCTTTTTTTAGTGTTAGATGGTGTGAGGACCCGAAAATTTTTTTTTTATTTGACCTGTTTATTTAATTAATTATTTAATTTCTCTGAATATTTGTTTAATTGTTTTAAATCATTTTAATTGCATTTACACCATACATTACCTCATTTTATTTTAAAAACTATTTTTAAACATCAATTTGATTTTTCTGTCACTTAATTGTGAAAAAAGAAAATGGGCACGTTTTTCGAGACAAACATTCGGACTGAGAGTGACGTACGTTCGGAGAATAAAAGTGATCCTTAGTAGATTAAGAAAAGCTAATTGAGGGATTAGAAGCGAGTGATTAGGATTAAACTCCAATTGGAGCATTTTGGGTTACAAATTTAAAGTTGATTTTTGACTCCATAAAACAAAGTCTTATATTTCTTCTTCCTTTGACTTTTCCACCTTACCAATCACACAAAATATCTCTCTCTTCTCCCTCATCTTAGCTGCACCCCTTCCCCCAAATTCCCCATCATTTTCATCTTCAAAATTTACTCCAAGCTTCATCAAATCAACCAAGGAAACTTGCTCCATCTTCCTTTCCTCTTCTTGCACCTTGAAGACCTTCGACTGGTGAAGCAAACCCGCGTTCTTGGAGGGAGACTTTGGTGGTTCTGGTGGCTCTTGGACACACTTAATCTAGGGTTTCTTGATCTTGAAAGGAAGAGGTAGTTTTATCCAACTCAACCAAGCTCTCTTGATGTCTTTTTGTAGCTTTGAGCTTTGATAGTTTAATATTGTTGTTCTTGATGAATTGGATGATGATGGTGGGCTCTATGAACTCCCACCTTTCTTGTTATTGGACTGCCATGATGTGTGTGTGTGTGTGATGGAATGAATTTGTGATGAATTCATGGTAGTTGGAAGGCTAGGAAGAAAAGAAAAGGAAGGTTATGCTACCGGTTTCACTTTAGCAATTTTTATGCCCTGTTTTAGCTACATATTTTCGTGAGTTTCTTGGCTATTTTGAGAGTTGAAATGTTGGTCTATATGTATGTAAATTTATTTGCAAAAATCATTCCATTTGGTGTGTCAAAATCGCATGAAAAAAATGAAGTTAAAATCTGGAAAACAGTTTCCAGATTTATCGAACCTTGCTGCCCTGATATTAATTGCTTTGTTCACTGTCTTCCCTGCGAGTTTTTAGTTAAATTTTGGTACAGATGTAGCTCATGTACTGAGGTGTATGCCTGCAAAATTTGGTATTTTCCCAGTACCGTTTAATTGCTCAAATGATATCTCAAATCTGCCTCTTTAATCTGGAAAATCTTCCCCAGCTTTGAGCACTGTTTGAGTTCATTTCGGTTTGACATTCATTTGCTTGAATTTGTGGCTGAAATTTGGTGTGAACCTAGCCTATATATTTTATTTTTGGTGTACCAAATGTGGTAATTTTTGGACAAGAAACCGTCACTCAAACAAGGCCTAGAAGTCTGCCTTGTGAATCTGGAAAACAGAAATCTCAGAATTTCGAACCAGCCTAGTTTGAACTGCTATAATTTCATGCTCGGGTGTCGGAATTGAGTTCTGTCAGTGGCTGTTGAAACTACTTATGTAGTACTATATTATGTATGAATTTCAGAGGCTAAATAATTTTCTGTAATTTTTGACGAATTTTCAAAGTGCTCTGGATGTCCAGCCTGATAAGCACTGTCTCTTTACTGTAGCAGACTGTTTAAGGAAAATCTGGGTTAATTTTGTCCATAATTTTAATTTGATGTCTTCTGCAAAGTTTTAGAGATTTCAAAGAGGTTTCCAACGGTATCAAATGAGCAAAATTCTGACTTGTATAACTCAAGTCATGATTTTTCAAAGATTTCTGCTCAAGTAGTAACTTATAGAACTTGATTTTCTTGAACGAGTTTTGGTTGATAAACTAGGAACTTATTTTCATCACTTCTTAAATATTTTAGGAGGTGGTGCTGAATTACAAAGTGATCCAAACTTGAACTCCGAGAACCTTGATTGATCGCGTGAATAGCTCTCACTTATTCTCAACAATTGGTAAGTGTCCAAGCGCATGTTTACTTGCTTTAAATGATGTTAATAAATTGAAAGCATGCTTGTGTTCCTCGGTGAGCGTGTACTTTATCGTGCTCACATTCTTGAATTGTCTCAAAATGAGCTTAACTGTTTAAATGGTTTCTTGTTCAACTGCTTGACTTGATTAAATTGTTTAAATTGTTTATAACTGGGGGGACGCCCAAACCCCATTGGGGATCCCTTCGCCTTGTCCGGCAACAGGGGCTAGGGCAAGGGTTGGGAAAACCATGGGTTTTTACTGTTTAAAGTACGTCGGTTGGAATGAGTCCACCGACTTGGCATACTCATAGTGGGTTGCCAAACATTTTTCAAATTTAGGAGTTCGGGCCCGGTCAAGGGGGTGTAAGTAGACGGGAGAGGGAGAAAAGTGATGAATATGGACTGTGAGAGTGAGTGGTTGACGGAGTGTCAACCTGTGGCTTGAATTAATGCGGGTGAAGAAAATAATTGCAGAGAAATGCGGAAACGTGGAGCCGGCAACTGTATCCTTTAAATTGTATTGTTTAAAAGCTTTATTGCTAAATTCACTGTTTGGCTCTTTTATTGTTTTATTAATTTATTTAATTGCTTTGAGTTGCCTGTGCATGTTTTCTTGGCCTCACTGAGCGTTAGCTCATCCCAATTTGTTTTCCTGGGTTTGAGGTGAGGCACGTGAATCGAGGAAGTTAGTACTTGTATAGGATTTCCCCTTTTTGTGTAAGATTGAAATTAATGGATGAATTTGATGGTTTACGATATTTTGGAGTTTTTATCAATGTAATTTTGATGAAATTTTGGGGTCTGTGTTTTGTGAGAGTTTATTAGTAATTTTAATATCTTATATTGATGACTTTACGAATGAATGTTTGGATTAATATTTGGGAATTCATAGTGAGTCCCGACGAGAGTTGGGCAGCAGTCCGCTGATACCCTTGGGTCCGCCCTTGGGAGAGGTGGGGCTGTTACAGATGGAATCTTTTGATTCTGAGTCCATAATTTGTCTTTGTTGATCGGTAAATCTTGTGACATTTAGCTTTAATTTTTGAAACTGAAATGCATATGATTGTTAAGCATCTTAGGTGTTATTGATTGAAAGTTGTTAATTAATACTTAATCATAAAGACAAACTCTCAATTTTGACTCATGGAAGTAAATAAGCATTTAGAGGGTAATTAATAATCTATTGATCTTAATGAGACTTCAATTAGATTTAGATCATGAGAGTAGGGTAAATTTGATTATTGACATATGCAATTCACTAGAGAAAGCGGTTTCATAATAGTAGGAGACTTGACCATAGATTTAATCATAGTTTTTTATAAGAAGTTAATCAATTAACCAAGATAAGATTATGGTTAGGCCAACTATGCAATAAGATTATTGATAAGATTATGGTTAGGCCAACTGTAGTAAATTTGATTATTGACATATGCAATTCACTAGAGAAAGTGGTTTCATAATAGTAGGAGACTTAACCATAGATTTAATCATAGTTTTTTATAAGAAGTTAATCGATTAACCAAGATAAGATCATGGTTAGGCCAACTATGAATAGTCGATTGTGCATAATTTAGAGCTTTTATTTTTTTTCTTTTTCATGTTAATAGTAAGTTTGTGCATTTAAGTTAAATATGGCATTTTTGACACGTTCAGTAACCTAAATTAGAAAATTTGTTGAGATATGCAAAGGAAAAAAAGTTCATCATATCTAACTAAAGCTTCAACTTTTAGTATTTTTAAAATGATTCAACATAAACTAATTGTCAAAAAATATTTTCACCATCACAATTTTCAAGTTTTGAACTAAATTATGTTCAAAGTGCTATGTTTATGATTTATATGCTAACTCTTTAAACTTTAGATATTTACCAATTTAAATGTTAATATTGTTCAATTTGACCCAAGCCATAACTGACTTCAAAATTTTGAAGACAAAAATATGCCTGATTGAGTGGATTATATTGGTCCAAATGGAGATCCTAGTCAAATAGACATCCATGGAAAATTGATAATGTTGTATGCCACTTTTCAAATCTAGACACTATGCTAAGAATTAGGTCAAGTATTGGGTGAAATTGAGAAACAGACTGTGCACAAGTGAAATAATTCCAAGTTACATACTACAATTAAATTTTAAAGCAAAGCAAATTATATATGGTATTTTAACTGGGCATGAATTTGTTTTCAAATGTCTATATTCAATTGCACCAAAAATAGCAAAAGCATCTATCCCATTCGAGATTGATGAAAAGGAAACGAAAAAAAGAATCCCCAACAATGGGATACAAAACAAAATAGAATATATTTTGCTCTCTCCTAATTTTAGATGTCAATTTTGTAGTGAATTTGTACTTACGTATATATTTTTTGTAGATTCATATAAATCACTAATACATGAAATTCTGGAGGCTTAAATTAAATTAACTAGAGGTATTCAATTTGGATGATAGCTAAAAAATTCTTTTATGTTATTACATATAACTATTTCCCTTTTACAAACTTTTGAATTATTCAAGTTTGACAAAATTTTCTACCTTTCTCATGTATTTTCATCTTTTCCTTTGATTTTTGCTACTTGAAAGTCAGAAAATTAATTGCTTGGAATATGTTACTATTCTAATCGACAGAAGCCTTGCCATACTTGCCCAAAGGAGTTTCAAAGGCAAAATTAGGGCATGCCATCTCCATGAATTATTACAAGGCTTTTACTGCAATAAGGCCAAAAATGAATTTTGCTACCATCAAATAAGTATAATGAACGTCTATTAAATGTGAATGATTACAAAATACTTAAAGAAAGTTATTTGGACAATTTAGACTCTAGGAAGTATGAATTATACACTATTGATCTTATCATCAAGACAATAATTCTTCAATAAGATTCTTAACCACCTCTTATTTGCACAAACCTGAGAGTTTCTATTTTCAGTAAAGGAATTGGAAAAGTCATATCATCCAAGGCTATAAACAAATTGAATTGAATCAAGCTTTATGAGTATAGACTTGATTTGCTGTTCTACTACCCAGATTCGAGTTCAAGTTCAAGTTTGATATATGAGCTCTAAATATAAATTCAAATTTATGAATTTAATACTTTGAAGCTTGAAAGCTTAGAATTAAGTTCAATGCTTTTTAAGCTTCAATGCTCAAATTCGAGTTTGAAGTTCAAGATCAAATTGGAACCTATGTACAAATCTATATGTAACAACCATTTGAATACACCATGGAATTTAGAACAAATCTATCTGCACTGAACTACCATTTTAAAACACAACATAAAAATTTTCTAGCAAATGTCAATTTAAAAAAAGTACTAGTCAATTGTATTAAGCTGTAGCATTGTCAACATATCTAGCCAAAGTTCCTAGAAAATAATTCAGCAAAAGTTTCTAACATGTACATGTCAACACGTCCTACAGAATGCATTATCAAAGTTTAGAAAAGATGAATATAGAGTGTCAGCAAAGATTATTAACAAACTAGTTGCATTTCTAATCAGGACATATCTAACACTTGCAGCAAAAGATCCTTCAAGTTATCACTTCTCAAGATTTGAAAAATTGAAAAAAAGAATATGAGCTCGAATATTTAAGTATATTTCTATAAAAAAAAGAAACATAAATAAATCTATTTAGTTATGATTGTATCTCATTTATCAGTCTGTAGAGGCAATTAATCTCAACTGTTTGGTCTTCAACCCCTAAAAATAAACAAATAAATATCAAAATAAAAATTTCAAAAAGTATAGAAAGGATAGACGAAGTTGTTTAGCTTACTGTTTTAGATATTTTCTTTATCCTATGAAGGTGATACACCCAATCTTCTATCACAGATTAATATCTCTGCCATGTTAGTATTTAATGAAGTAAAATAAGGATCAAGAACTTTACTTCTAGCAATAAAAGTAGTTTGGAGATGCTACTGTGGTCGCATGCAATTTTAGATAAGATCTTATACTTAAATCGGTTAGCCTTCCATGAATCCAAGGCATCAGATTACATAACTATATTTTCAGTACACCTATAAATGTCATCTTCCATATGTATTTCTAAGTCTAACTTTTCTGGTGGCATATCTTCAAAGGACTTAACAAATTTATCAAATCTTGACTGTCCAGAAAATTGTGGCCCTTATGGCTTAATATTACAACATAATTTTGTAGTAGAAGAAGATGATGATTCATATGTAAAGTTAGATTGTGGCTTTAATATTACAACATAATTTTGTAGTAGAAGAAGATGATGATTCACATGTAAAGTTAGATTGAGACTTAGAGGATTCATAGCTAGTAGACTTGTACTCATTAAAAAGATTAAATAAATCACTCCTAACTTTAAAAATATTAGCTTGAGCTTCTTTATTAGGATAAATGATCATAAAGGCAAACTCAACTAGCATCATTTTTCATGTGGGGTCTAAAATGGCAGCTATAGCCATCAATAAGTTGCAGTCACCTTAATACTTCTCACACTTATCTATCATCTTGAGAACCATCAATCTTACAAATTTTTTATCAACACATTTCCTCTCATTCAACACCTCTTTGACTTTCCAAATAGTATTAAGAATCTTATTTGATATTAGATAATTACTTATAGTAATTATTATATGAGTGGCCTCATAGAGCACCTCAAGCACTTTCATAACTTGTTCTACCCTATGCCAATCTTCTTTACTTGGACAAGAGTTAAAAGCTGGTTCTAATTATATAAATATTGGTAAAACATTATTAATTTTACCTACAACAACTAACATCTCATATGTTGAACTCTCGCAAGTGGCACAATAAAAAATCAACTTTTACATGAAGTTGCAATGGGTGAAAATTTTCTTAAAGAGTCTTTCAGATAGATTGATAAATTGAACACTTTTCTTCATGATATAAATAATTTCCTTAATTTCTAACAAGCCAGCTTGCATAATCAAATTAAAATATGGTTACAGCACTTTACATAAAACATGTACCCCCTAAAGGTAGCCTTCTACTTTTAGCAAATGTTTCTTTTAATATTCTAATAGCCACATTATTGGAAGAAACATTATCAAGAAAAATAGTAAAGATCTTACTTTCTTATAGACTACTTCATGCATTTGTTAAAGTATTTTGCAATTTTAGTACCTACATGCAAAAAATCATATATTAATTAAACTGTATATATATCAATTACAAACAACAGTTTAAATGTAAGGTCAAAAGCTACAACTTAGAAATTAGTACCTGATTGTGGAGAAGGAATATCAACAAAATTTAACACCTTCATTTATAATTTCTAATTAGAATCTATGAAATGCCCAGCATTACAAATATAAGAAATTGTTTGAGAATCTGACTTCCATATATTTGTTGTGAATGAAATTTTGTTAATATCTCTCAATAGAACTTTCATCTTCTTCTTCTCTATCTCATAAACAAAAATACAATCATTTATTACTAGATTTCAAGAAAAATTTTTCAAATAATAGAATATTTATGCCAAGCATAAAGTTGAAGCCTTCTTCCTCCATAAGAATCCACTGAGGAATAGATTCGTTTTGTATAGTTTGGTCATACTTCCCAAATGACATAATAGGTACTTCAACTTTATGCTCTGCAGGTTGAAAATTTAGTATTTTTAACTTTTGAAGAGCTATCATCTTCATAGGACAATTTTTTAAATTTCTTTTGTAATGCCTTGTCACTTTTATTGGTTGAATAGACAACAATTTTTGCAATATATGTGTTATGCCTTTTTGTACAATCATTCAAGAAACTATTTCAAGGTGATTTCATCCACTTGATTTTTTCTTTTTTTTTTCTTTCATGTCAAAAGGATTTCTCTTGGGTTTGATGTCTTCTTCTTCATTATCAATATGATTCTCCTCAAATTGATTAACTTGTTTATGACCACCAATTATTCCAACAGTATGTTCAGTTATGATTGATTAAATCCTTACATAATATGACAATTAGCAATGTATTAAAATCAAATAAGAAGCATAATAAGAATTATTTTAGGACAAAGACATATATAATTTAGTTTGTTAGAATATTTACTGAACTTCCTAAGTTTATAAACAACAATAAACTTGAAATTTAGATAAAATATAGGATGAAAATCAACTTGTATTTAAATTGTAAATATAGGATGAAAATCAATTGTCAAAATAAGACTTAGGAAATAACATTGCATTTCATTATCAAGAAATTAGAATTCTAGAAACTGACACAACTCATTATGGAGATTCATTCCACAAACACTAACTCTATCAAACTATTTAAAATTTTTTGTCTACATTTCTACTAATCTTAATTTTGTTTGCTTAATAATTCCCATATGTATAAAATTTTCAATAAAAAATCTCAAAAAAAAAAGTCCACCTTGACCTCTACTCCTTATTAAGTCAACAAAATTTCAATAAAAGAGAAGTAGGCACAACATCTTTTGCAAATCCAAAATTTTCTTAATTTGTAGGCAAATAACCTATCTATTAATGTAAGAAGAAGATTACCTGAACAATAAATATCTATTAAAAATTTGATGAAAATGGTATCTTTTGTTTCCAATAAACTCAAAATAAAATGAATTATTCTAAATCCAAATCCTAGAGCATGGAAGTGTAAGAAGGAGAAGAAAGTAGAGAGAGAGAGAGAGAGAGAGAGAGAGAGAGAGAAGTGCATTTATTTTGTATGGTTTA
Source organism: Gardenia jasminoides (assembly GCA_013103745.1). Lineage (NCBI taxonomy): Eukaryota > Viridiplantae > Streptophyta > Magnoliopsida > Gentianales > Rubiaceae > Gardenia > Gardenia jasminoides. Next base: position 14,607,819 of record CM023101.1, read on the forward strand.
AAAGAAAGACTTGAAGTCAAGAGGTAAAGTAGGGTTTCTTTTTTCTTTTCTAATTCACTATTAGACCTCCCAAATTTATCATAATTTTGTCATAGCTCCTCATGTAGTCATATGAAGAAATATATAAATAAAATATTATACAAAATACTAGACTAATTGAGTAGGCATGTGAGCCTTCGAATCGAACCCTTACATACTTGAGTTTGATTCAAAAAATTAATCGAATCCTAAATACTTTCAAACTCAAATCAAGCCCTTAACAACTCAAGTTCAAACTTTTGTAAAAGGTTCAATTCATTTACAATCCTAATATTACCACAAACTATTTAAAATTTGACAAATTTGCAGCACATGTTCTAGACAATAGAGTTGAAAAAACTTGTAGATCTCATCCTAGCTAGATTCTTTGATACAAATCTACCACGAAAACTTGAACTCATATCCCTCAACTCTTAGATCTAGACGAAGAATGAAGTTGAGTCAGAAAATAACTCTTTGACCCCTCTAACCCACAAAACTACGAACCAAGAAGATTCTTGACCCATAACTTAATAAGTTAGTGAACCAGAGTTTTTGGTAGATGATGCTGCAACCAAGGGAGATTCTTGGTTGATAAGTCAATCAAACACTTAAAACTCTTCTCAAGTATTCAAGAAGGACTCTCTTAAACAAGAGAGAGATGTGCAAATACAAGTATTTGCTAGAAAATTCATGTATTATTCCATCTAAAAAAATGTTCTGAAGGTTTAAGGCTATTTATAGCCTTTACAAGACTCAAAACCCTAAAGCTACTTGGATAAGAAATAAGTGACTCAAGACCTAACTCAACTAGGACACTTAATTCGGCTTTAAAGACCACATGTCCAGCTGTTTGTTAGACTACTAAAATAACACAAAACCAACACTTAACTAACTATAATTAAGCAATTAGCAAAGTTAGAAAATAACCAAACAATCAACACATGACTAAACCCTAGAATTCCGAACAGGGGTTGATGCTTCATGCTTCGATCAAGGACTTGAATAAGAATATAGAGCATAGAATCCTCAAGTGCTAGTTGATTTTTCATCATTCCCCTCTTCTTATACTCGATTTGTCCTCAATCGATAGATTGTTAGAAGAGTAATAACATAGGAAACATCCTCATGAACGTGAGCCATGTAGCATGACGTTCACACAATCTTAGATGAAGAAAGGCATAGGCAATAACCAAGTCTCCAACCAAGGTGCAAAAGTGTTGTGATAATGCGAATTAGCATGTTTGACCCCATGAATTCATTGCAACAAATGAAAACCTACAGGATAAAACAAAGAATAAGTAAGCGGAAACATTATACTGCTTGAACGCTTACCATTAGCAACCATTAGATGAGAATCATCATATTGATGGAAAGTATATGCTAGAAAACTAGTCTAAGTTCAAACACAAACCCAAACCATTGTTGAAGTAGTTGCACATAATCAGCTTCAATTACTACACAAGAAACATGCCAAATGTTAGTAGATATTTGATCAAAACAAGATAAGTTTAGGGAAGGAACATTAGAAAGAGCATAGGAAAAATTTGATTACAATATGGCCTGGATTTTTTTTTCTAGGGACTCCTTCATCTTCAATAAAGGAATCTTTAGCTTTGGAGTGAAACTTCAACATGATTAGTTGACAAATAGATGCAATTTCTAGAATGCAAACTCCATGGAAAGATTCAAAGTTGACAATGGACTTAGGAATTGGACAGCAAACAAACAACTCCATTTCACCTTGCTTAACCTATATAAGACAATGAACACTAAACAAAGAAAAGTTAAGGTCATTAGGAAAACAATAAACCCCCTCACTCTCATTTGTATTAACACTAAAATTAGCTCACTTTTCCTCTTTTCATCTTCTTTCTCACTTATCTCACTTGACTTTCCAATCTCTTTTTTTTGAGTGCTTTCCTCAATTTTTACCTCATGCTCACTGTTAAGCTTTACCTCTTCATTTGCACTCTCATTTTGTATGTCACATTCAACCACATTCTTCCATTCCTTAGTTTTAATGATAATTTCTTCTAGTTCAATTTTACTTTGAATGAGCTTAGGTTGATTTTCAGGAACAATGGCCTCCACAAGCTCTTCTTTAGGAGATTCTTGAATATTACTTCCAATTTGCTCCTACAGTTGCTTTTCATATAGAAGATATTGATAAGTCTCCCACCACGATTCCTCCTCCTCATATGGCTCATTCCTTGAGTTAGACTTGGAAGAAATTGATGGATTTTGCTCCTTACGCCTTCTAGATAGTCTTTCTTCTCTATGCTCATGATGCTTAGATTGACGTTGTATAGATGCATGACACTGCCAATTTTGATATTCTTCATAAGCACGTCTATATCTTATATACACTTCCTCAGCATGAAAATGATCTATCTCTTCCTTGAGTGTATGAAAATCATGGCTAGATCATATGGAACCCCTCGTCTTGACATTCTTATTCACCATTCAATCAAATCATCTTTGGAGAGACTCAAAAGTTTCATTTACCACTTGCGTTGGTGCTAAAACTTGCGAATCGGCTATTCGATCAAGTCTTTTACATAGAGACTTAACTTTGTAGTTGAATGTTTGAGAAATTTCATTAAGTATGGACTCCATCACAAGACTAAATTCAGCTTGTTGGGATGCCATTTTAACTGCACAAATGGATAGTAATGAAAACAAATAGTCCTCACTCACTGCCTTATGTGTTTCACTCACTCTCGTGTATCACTCAAGTGTTTAAAATACTCTAATAATCTCACCAAACAACACTCTAAGTCGTTGAAATCCTTACTTGAAGAAATCAGAAATTTCTCAAGTAGTTCAAGACTTATAGCCAATGATGCACAAGGTAGTGACGTTTTCAATTTGGTTCACCTTTGATGGTTTTATCGAAGAGGAAGAAACTATTTTAAGCTGAAAAGTTGGAAAAATTTTGACTCAAGAATGGGCAATTTTCAGACCTTAAATGAACTGAAATAAAGTGGAAAACTTAAGACACTACTGGATTTTAACCAACCCTAAATGGAATAACAAACTCAGACTAATTTCCTATGTTGACTATGAAGAGACTTGACCGAAACTAGAGAATTTGTAACTGTTTAGAAACTTTTTGCTAGGCTGCGTGAACGTGTTTTTGCTTCCCTTTTCCTTCCCAAAACAGGTTTCTAACTACCCTTTGTATGGAATTTGAGAGGGGTTAGGAAAGGAATTGATTTGGACATGAAAACTGTTTTGGAAATTCGTAGACAGCTAGGAAAAACACTAGCTGCCTCTCTTGTTTCCTAATTCACTTCTTTATGCAACTTAGCCATGTGAAACAAGAAGCAAGGCCATGTTACTTGAGATTTGAAGGTCAAACAATGAAGAAAATTTCCAGATTTCAAGAAGGCTTGTTCGATTTTTTTTTTAAAATAGTCGGGAAAGACAAATCCTAATGAAACTCAAAAGACACATTTAGAAAGTAGTGAACCGAATCTACTTGGGTAATTTTCAAGACAAATTTGGCAAAGAATTTCCCAATTTTTTTCACAAACCAGGGCTAGAAACTCAAAACCAAGATGTGCTTGGATAAGAAATCAAATTTGGAAGTGTAAGCAGCTTGGAAATCTAAAAATAGCTATGAAAAGAATGTTCAGCAGAATAGTTTAGGCAGTTTCAGTTCCCTTTCTAGGCTAGAATTTCTAGTTTTGCTAGTTTCTTTGTTTCCTTTTTGCTTTGAATGAATAACTGATTGTTTAATTTTATTTCAAGAACAAACAGCCATAATTTTCAGAAGCCAAGAATTCAAGAATTCAAGATTTTTTAATCTAGAACTCAACATTCTTCAAGAATTTATGCAAAGTTTCTAAGAATTTCAAGAAACCTTTCAAGAATCAGTTTAGCCCAACCCAAGAAACACACCAAAGCTCAAACTTCAAGTACTTCAAGGTTTCAAGAAACACAACTTCCGATTCAAGACTCAACACTAAACAGAATTCTTTTTTTTTCAAGACTCAATGGAAAGAAGACACAAGACGCACGAATTAAGCAAGAAGCAACAAGCTCATGGACTCAAAACAAGTTGGACAAAATTTTCCACAGATGAATAGTAACTTCGGGATGAATAGCACAATGAACAAAATTGGTGAACAGTACCTTTTTTTTTTTTTAAAAGATGCGACTCAACAAAGCAAGACAAAGAGCTAGACACAAGAACAAGAAACAAAGACACTTCGGACAACAAAAGATGCAAGAACAAAACCCTAAAAACAACAAACAAATGAAAAAACAAAGGGATACAACTTGATACCTTAAATCTTTGCTTTGAAGATCAAGCAAATATGAACCCACTATGAAGGCCTAAACTTGTATCCTACACAGCCTCCGGATCTAGATGAAGAATCAAGTTGCGTCACGGAATAATTCTTTGACCCCTTGTGAGGACCCGAAAATTTTATTTTTATCTGACCTATTTAATTAATTATTTATTTATTTTCTCTGAATAATTGACTTAAATTATTTTAATTACAATTGTACCATACATTACCTCATTTTATTTTAAAAACCATGTTTAACCATCAATTTGATTTTTCTTTCACTCAATTGTGAAAAATGAAAAAAGACATGTTTTTCGAGGCAAATATTTGGACTGAGAGTGACGTAAGTTCAGAGAATAAGAATGATGATTAGTAGATTAAGAAAAGCTAATTGAGGGATTAGAAATGAGTGCTTGGAATTAAACTCCAATTGGAGCATTTTGTCTACAAATTAAAGTTGACTTTTGGGGCACCATAAAACAAGGCTTTATGTCATTTCTTCCTTTCACATTTTCACTTTACCAAAACACAAAAATCTCTCTCTTCCTCATCTTGTTTCAGCCGACCTCTCCCCCTCCCTCTTCCCCTTTGATTTCATCTCCAAAAACTACCCCAAAACCTCACTAATCCACCAAGAACTTGAACCAATCTTGTCAACCTACCTTGGAGCTTGAGCATCATCAAGGAAAGAGAGTGTGAGCCGAGCTTTGGAGTAGGAAAAGAGGAGTTTTGGTGCAACTCTAGACCACAATCAATTTAGGGTTTCTACTTGAAAGAAAGGGGTAGTTTTCTCCAACTCAACCTAGCTCTCTTGATGTCCTTTTGTAGCTTTAAGTTTTGATTATTCAATGTTGTTGTTCTTGATGACTTGGATGGTTTTGTGGGCTCTATGAACTCCCACATTCCTTGATTATTGGACTGTTATGATGTGTGTATGTGTGATGGAATGAATTTGTATTGAGTTCATAGAGTTGGAAAGCTAGGAAGAAAGGAGGAAGGAAAATCGAGGGAGGAAGAAGGTGCATGCTACCAGTTTCTTTTCGAATTTCTTAGCCCTATTTTAGCTATGTATTTTTGTGAGTTTCTTGGCTGTTTTGAGAGCTGAAATGTTGGGCTATATGTGTGTAAATTTTGTTGCAAAAATAATTCCTTTTGGTGTGGTAAAATCGCATTAAAAGAAGAGGCCAAAATCTGGAAAAAATTTTCACTGTTTCTGCTGCCCTGTTTTGGTTGCGTTATTCACTGTCTTCCCGTATGATTTTTTGGCTAAATTTTGGTATAAATGTATTTCACATACTGAGGCTTCTTCCTGCAAAATTTGGTGATTTTTGAGTAAGAATTTGACATCCAAATGATGCATTAAAACTTGCCCTGCAAAACTGGAATTTCGGAAAATCAGGAACCTGCTATGTTTGGACAACTATATTTTCTTACTCGAGAGTCAGAATTGACTGTCGTTGGTGGCGTTTGAAACTAGAGTCATAGGGATATGAACTGTGTAAATTCTAGGGGCTAATTCAGTTTCTACAATTTTTGGTGAATTTCCAAAATATGCTGAAAAACCAGCCTGATTTGTCCTGTTTTCACTGAAGCAGTATTTTTGTACGAAAATCTGGGCTATTTCTGTTTAGAATCTCACTAAAGAGTCTTCTCGAGATTTTAGCACATTGAGTCTATCTTATAATGGTATAAGATTTGTAATTTTTGGACTTGTAGAACTCAAGTTATGATTTTTCAAAGAATGTCGCACAAAACTTAAAATTCTTCTAAGGAAGCAATGAAAGTTGAGAAATGCCTTGGAAACAATTTCTAGTTTTCAGGCACAACCTTTTGAGTATTTGTACACCATTCCAAATGTAGAAAATGGATTTTTTCCAATTACATAAAAATTTGACCTTGAATACATATTTAGGTAATTTTGGATTTTTGCATTTCTCAGGTGATCACGTGGACTCTGAGAAGCTTGTTTGATCTCTAGAATTACTCTCACTTGCTCTCGACTATTGGAGAGTGTCAAGTGCATGATTTGTTGAATTGTTTGAACCTGTTACATGCTTGACTTGAATATGTTATTAAACTTGTCGAGGCAGACGTGTACTTTATCTCGTCCGGCCTCTCTTACTTGACCTGACATGCTTGCTTGTATTTGTTGTACTTGAAATGACTTGTGTGAACCGTACTTGTACTTGATTGGTGATTGAGCGTTGTCTCATCATCCTACCTGCTGCTTAAACTTGTTGGGGACGCCTAAAACTCATTGGTAAACCTTTCAACTCGGGTCAGCAAGGGCTTGGCCGAGAGATTGATAAGCCATGAGTCTTTACATATTTTCGTCGGCTGGAGTGCGCTCGCCAACTACTTGCCTGGGTATACTCGAGTATTATCAAATTTTCTATTTTGACGAGAGGGCCTGGTTGGGGGTGAAACGGTGGACAGAGATGGATGACAAGTGGAGTTCTACATGGTAATTATGAAAGTTGACGGAGTGTCAACTACTGGAATGTGATCAAGTTTCGTGGAACTTGGCTCCTGAGTGCCCCTGTATCCTTTATTTAATGTGTAATTAATTTCCTTATTTGCTTTTTTGCCTAAAAGTTTTGGTTACTTATCTTGTTTAACAAAAGTGTATGTTTCTTGATCTTGCATGCTTGCATGATTTCTTGGCCTCACTGAGTTTTGCTCATCTCATAAGATTTGTTTTCCTTAACAGATTTTGAAGCGGAGTTCACTAACCACGGATCTTAGTTTCTTTCGTAGGATTTCCGCTCTTTTGTATAAGATTGTTTTGATTTGAGCACTTGATGGTTTGTTGTACTTGGAGTTAGTACTAATGAAATTCGGATGAAATTATTGGGATTTGTAAATTCATCTTTTGTATGTATTTTAGTACCTGGAATTTATTTTGGAAATGTAAGTTGAATTTTAGTTCTTTTACGTAGTTGGTTTGAAATGTGAAATTAGTTATATTGAGATGGGTGGAATTGTTAATGAAGTTATTTGAGCGAGTGAGTCCCGGCGAGAGTTGGGCAAGCGGTCCGTCGAATCCTTGGTTCTCCCTAAGGGGAGGTGGGGCTGTCACACCCCTCTAACCCATGAAGCTATGAACCAAGAAGATTCTTGACTTGCAATTTAATAAGTTAACGAACTAGAGTTTTTGGTAGAGGATAACAAAGTGCGATTCTTGGTTGATAAGTCAATCGAACACTTAAGACTCTTCTCAAGTAAGGATTCTCTTAGACAAGAGAGAGTTGCACACACACAAGTATTTGTTGGAAAATTTATGTATTATTCCATCTAAAAAAAATATTTTGAAATTTTAAGGCTATTTACAACCTTTACAAGGCTCAAAACCCTAAAGCTACTTATATAAGAAATAAGTAACTCAAGATCTAACTCAACTAGGATACTTACTTTGGCTTTAAAGACCACATGTCTAGCCATTTATTAGATTACTAAAATAACACAAAACTAACACTTAATTAACTATAATTAATCAATCAGCAAAGCTAGAAAATAACTAAACAATTGACACATGATTTAAATGCTAGAATTCCAAACAGGGGTTGATACTTCTTGCTTGGATCAAGGACTTGAATAAGAATTTAAAGCGTACAATCCTCGAGTATAGGTTGATTCTTCATCATTCTTTAGAGGGCATTTTCATATCTTCTTCACATAATAAAAAGAATACTAAAAATTATTAATAAACTAGTAAACTACCTTGTATTGGATTGCAAATTTTTAACTTTATGGAATAATTGTGTATATTACACATACTTTACCAACTGTCCATCCCATCTTATCTATTTTGTGTGTTAGTTTATCTTTGTCAATAGAGTGATCCGATTTTTAAAATTCAGATAATTTTACAAAATCCATGAGTACCCTTTAATCACATGCATGGGGAATTGAATTATTTATAATGTTTTATCTACTTTAAAGGGCAGTAACACAAATCATTTGTTACTGCGCTTTAGTGAAGAAGAGTTAGAAGGTGGTATCTAGTGAAAATACTTTTCCATTAGATGTCTAGAGGTGCAATTTAATCAAATTATTTGCAAGCAATTTAGTAAATTGTTGGATTTGATTTCGCGATTAATCGAATTCAAGCTACTTGATAAATACTTTGAACTGAATTTGAATATGGATATGTCGAACTTATAGACTTGATGAGTCTTTTCATACACACACACACATCGGATGCGACTAATATTAGCGCACATCAAATGTGATCATATCATCTTTTTAAGTTTTGTCCAAATTAAGTGGTACTAAAACGAAAAACTAGTAAATTACGAGGTAATTTTGTTACTTAATATTTTCATAAATTATTTAGAATGGTTTTTCAATTCAACAAGTAAAATGATATCCATAGGGTTGTTGCTATTGTGTTAGACTAATTTGAATGGTTCAGTATTGTGTGTCTCGTATGAATATGCGTGAAACTTATAGTTAACTTGGAATCTGGATGTGATATTTGTTTATATATCAAAATAGATGCAGTAAGTATTATGCATTTTATAATTCACCTTATTTCTCTATTTTGTTAACATTTCATAGTGTATTTGAAATGTTTGTTCTTAATTGATTTAAAATCTTGTGCTGTTTTTGGTCTGACTGATGTCGCTTTGGCTCTACATATGATACAAAAAAATTCTAAAATTCCTCCATCAAAATAGTATATCATAGACACTATATGAGGACCCGAAAATATATTTTATCTGACCTAATTATTTAATTATTTATTTATTATTTCTGAATAATTGATTTAAATCATTTTAATTTGTACTACACCATACATTACCTCATTTTATTTTAAAAACCTTTTTTAACCTTCAATTTAATTTTTCTACTTCTCAATTGTGAAAAACGAGAAAAGACACATTTTTCGAGGTCAACATTTGGACTGAGAGTGACGTAATCTTTGAGCATACGAATGATCATTAGTAGATTAAGAAAAGCTAATTGAGGGATTAGAAGTAAGTGATTGGAATTACTCTCAAATTGGAGCATTAATGAACTAGAGTTCACTTGTTGACTTTTATACCCAAAAATTAGTGGTTCTCATTTTTTCTTGCTTTCTCCAATTTGTTCATCAAAATCACAAGAAAACTCTCACTTTTTCTCTCTCTCTCACCTGAACTCCACTCTCCCTTTTCCCTTCATTTTTGTCTTCAAAAACTTCATCAAACTTCATCAAACTTCATCAAATCAACCAAGGAAAACTTGAGAAATCTTCCACCCTTTTCACTTGGAGCTTTGAGGATCATAATGAAGAGAGGGAGAGCCAGCTAGAAGCTTGAAGAGAGGAGTTGTTTTGGGAGCTTAGACATCACAAACAAGGGTTTCTTCTTGAGCCATTAGAGGTACTTTGATTTCAACAAAAACCTTGTTCCTTGTTTCCATCGTAGGTAGTTTTAAGCTTTCATAGTTCAATGTTGCTATTCTTGTTGAATTGGATGGTTTTGTGGGCTCTATGAATTCCCACCTTTCTTGTTATTGGACTGCTATGATGTGTGTTTGTGTGATGGAGTGAGTTGTGATGAATTCATGGAAGTTAGGAAGTTAGGATGAAAAGAAGAAGGAAAATCGAGAGAGTTGAAGGGAGGTGCTGCCGGTTTTATTTCAGCAATTTTCTCCCCTGTTTTGGCAGCAGCATTTCATGGGGTTTTTGGTGGTTTTGGGAGCTGGAATGTTAGGCTTTAAGTGGTCATTTTCCCAGCCAAGAAGCTCTCTCAATTGGTGTTTTAAAAGTGCATGAAATGAAGATCAAAAACCTGGAAAATCTGCTTTCAATTCTGTCTACATGGGCTGTTCTATTTTAGTGTGGTTTTGGTCTGAAATTTTGCTATCACTAACCTCCATTTGATCAAGAAATGTTGTTAGAATATTGGTTTTGAAAATGGAATGGAATGAGGGTTGTTTTGGATGAACCAAAGGTTGTAAAAGAAAAAAATTTCGTAGGGCAGATTAAAATTTCAAATTTTCATTCGATTTTGGGGGCATGGATCACTGCCTTTTTGTATGAGTTTTTGGCTAAATTTTGGTACAAATGTAGCTCACATATTGAGGTTTATGCCTGAAAATTTTGGTGTTTTTCTGGTATCATTTCGTTGCCCAAATGTCATTACAGAAAAGACTCTCCAAAATTGGAAAACCAAGCGGCTAGACAGCTTACTGTCCCAAGTTCAAATGGCTATATTTTCTTGCTCGGGAGTCAAAATTGAGCACCGTTGGTGGCGTTTGAAACTAGATTTCAAGGGCTTTCCAACGGTATATGGCTTATATGCTAACTCATTTTCTATCAATCCCAAAAAATGGGCAAAGATGGCCATTTTTCAAGACTGATTTGCCTATTGTTGCTCCTCGCGACTTCTTGTGTCGTGCTTTTGCTCACTTTACAAAATGAATCTTGGAGCGAGCCCTTCTAATGAATTGTAGTACTCCGAGTCTAGTTTCTATAGCCATAGACCTTGTCTAATTTCAATGAGTGTAACCTAAGATATGGACTGAACAAGGAATTGTGGCAGTTTGGCCTTTGATGATTTTAAGTAGTTTAAATTACGTGTTGAGTTTTAGTTGTTTGGCCAGTGTGTGATAGTTAAACTTTGGCTTAGGTGACCCAGACCTTATCGAGGGTGACCCGACTACCAAAGTTTGATCTTCTTGCTTGCTCCTCTGTTTCACCGGCTCACGATGAGTGTTCCGACTCCTTTTCAAAATGAAAACCCTGCTATTGTTTGCAAAGAAATGACTTGTTCAAATGAATTTGGGTTATTTGAATTGAATTTCATAAGAAATATGCTTGATCTATTTTATGATTTGAACTACCATGTGAGTATTTTCTCCTTTTCGTGTGATTTTCGGAATTAAAATAAATAGTATGCTATCTTGTGACAAATGTGACATTGTTTGGCGAAGTCCCTCGGCTAGTCTATTTCATTGGGTGAAATCTCTCGAGTAATTTCAATGAATTGATGTGATGTCATTGGGCGAAATCCTTGACTGGTTTACTTCGTTGGGCGAAGTCCCTCGAGTAGTTTCAGTGAATTGTTGTGACATCGTTGGGCGAAGTCTCTCTGCTAGTCTATTTCGTTGGGCGATGTCCCTTGAGTAGTTTGCCTGGTATATCCAGGCAAGACCCATTTACGTGTTTATTTACATGTTTTAAATTTTAAACTTGAAGTATGATTTGAACTGTTTTACGTAAATTGCAAGTCTTTGGCACTCACTGGGCTTTTAGCTCATCCTTTCAAATTTGTTTTCTTTAACAGGGATCGAGAACTCGAGTGAAGACATGATTAGTTAGGGTTGGAACTTATCTTTTGAATTTTGCCTTGAAATGCTGAATTTGATCTATTGGGTTTGTAAGACGAAATTGTGGTTGTACCTTAAATATATCGGACTGTAATTTGAGAAGTTAGGTTGTAAGTTGAATTTAGTAATGCTATTAGTTGTGGTTGATTTGGAATGGTTATTTACATTTACTTTCAAAGTGTTATTTGTTATTCGAGTGAGTGAGTCCTGGCGAGAGTTGGGCAGACAGTCTGCCAAACCCTCTGGTTCACCTTAGGGGGAGGTGGGGTCGTCACAGGTGATATCAAAGCTTAGGCTTCAGATCCCTGTAGTGTGTCCTAGATTGGAGGTTTAGGATAACGAACTGTGGGATTAAGTTGAATATTATGTGAATTGGAGAACCTACTGTATCCTGGTGATTAAAGAGGATTTGTTACTTGAGAGTTTTTTTTTTACATGGGATTGGTAGAAAAGAACTAGGTAATGTTACATTGAAGTGAAAGATTATGTGAGAGATTTATGAAAATTATTAGTTGATACTTTAGGTGATGGTTTTGAGCTAAAAAAAAGAGGGGGTTTCAAAAGAACAAAATGCGTCTTCCTACTTGTGTAACTATTAGAAATTTTTCACTTTGAAGTCTAAAAGAAAACTGAAGTGTACTAGTTTTATTTTCAAAACGATGATTGGAAATGACACATATGTGCTTCAAATATTTATAGCATGTCATTGTTGATATGTATATAAATTCCACTATATTTTTGAATTAAGAATTAGAAAGAAATTGATTAATTTGATAGATTTATGTATAGAGGATCTAAGAGAAAGTTGAGGTTTTCCAACCATGTTTTGCAATTGTTGATTTTAAATTAATATATTTTCGCACATGACTTTGGCCATGTTTAAAAAAAATCTTAAGTTTTGAAAAAAAAAATAATTATGAACTTGCGTTCTAGTAAAGTAAACCTTGAACCCGAAGAGAATTTTGTAACTTCAATAGCTCTTGTTGTACTTTCAAAAGTTTATTTTTAGAATTGAACATATAATTCAATTATAAAGACTGAAAAGATAGAGTGAGCGCATCTAAGAACTCGCAGTTAGTGTGATTGGGAATCGAGAATATACTAGTGATTTTATGAATAGTTTTAAGAGTTTAATAACTACGATAATTAAAGGGAGAGAAAACTACGGAATGGTTTGAGCACTGGATGTATTCTTGTAGTAGATTATGTAATCTACTTGGTACATTAGGCAGGAATGAGAATTGAGTTGATTGACCTCTCGAGTGGCCAATCATGAGGTGAATTGACTTTTCTTCTTATTTTGGTGCTTGAAAATGTATGTTATTGGGATTTTAGAGTTGGGTTTCTGTGGTTATCTAGCTTTGTTATGAAGTAAACCAGAACGATATGACACCAAACCCTAGCGGGGGTAGAGAGGTTAGAATATGGAATGCCGAGCATCCTCTTGTGTGAGAAAACCACTGGATGGTTCTCGTCCCTGTATTTGCATGCTTATATAATTGTTCTAACTACTATTTCTTTACTTGCTTCTATTTCTAAGTGTGACGTGACTTGGTGTGTTTCCTTTAAAAATGAATGTACTTTTGTGACATACTTGAGTATTCCTTCTCTTGTTATAAAGATATAATATCTTTTTAGTTCCACTTGGAATTTAATTTGCTAATATTTATTTTTGCATTTATCTTAAACATTGGTCCTCTAAAAGATCATGGATGGTAGAAGGAGGGAGGAGACCGTGGGAGAAAGGATAGACAACCCCAAAATATGGAAGGTGATCGGGGGTCAGCAGTTGACCAAAACCGTGAGCCTAGGGTTGAGGTTGGGGAACAAGTAGCAACTGCTATTAACCGCATGACAGACATTCTAGAGCGTATGGCTAACCAACAAGGTCCTGGATTTGCAAATCAACCTATAGGCCCCGAGAGTGGGGAGGATAGGGTCTTAGAATGATTCCAAAGGTTTTCCCCACCTAAGTTCTTGGGAGGAGCCGAACCCGAAGTAGCTGAGGGTTGGTTAGAGAGGATCTTTGACATTTTTGCTACTTTAAATTACACAGAGGAAAGGCAAGTAGTTTTTGTCGTATTTCAATTTGAGGGAGTCGCCCGATCCTGGTGGAACATGATAGGAGTCAAGTGGGATAAAGAACAAATCCCTAGGACTTGGGTGAACTTTTCTAGGAAATTTAATGCTAAGTTTCTCCCTCCGCTAATTCAAGAGAAGAGAGAAAACAATTTTATAAGGTGTCGGCAGGGGACTTTAAGTGTTACGGAGTACGAGACACTGTTCACTAAGTTGTCGAGGTTCACCCCTGAGTTAGTGGGGATTGAGCAGAGGAGAATAAGGAGGTTTGCACAGGGATTAAATGTGGAGATCCAAGAAGGTTTGGCGGCAGCTCAAGTTATTAGTTTTAGTGACGTAATGGAGAAGGCCCAAAGAATTGAAAGTGCGAAGGCTCAAGTGAGGGCATTCAATGCAAGAAAAAGGAATGCTTCTAGTAGTAGTCATGAACCAGTAGACGTGAATGCTCCATCTCCCAAGTTTAGTAGAGAAATAAGTGAAGTGAACACCTCTAGAGCGTCGAGAGGAGCTATGACGAGAGGGGCACTCTCTGGCGGGTCAGCAAGTGGAAAGGGACAATCAAGGAGCGTCCCGCAAGGAAGCCAAGCATTGACTCCCAGTTTGTGTTGTAATTTTTGTAGGAGGTTAAATCATACTGAGGATAGGTGTTGGAGGAAAGAAGGGAAATGTTTGAAATGTGGAAGTAGTGAGCATCGAGTGGCTACATGCCCCAAGGCCTAAGAGAGAAGTAGAGGCTTACAGATGGATAGGCCAAACTCCAGTCAGGCTAGTGCTGTGGGAAAACGATCGAAGGTCCTAGCCAGGGTATATGCTCTTAATCACCAAGAAGGCCCCTGTGACGGCCCCACCTTCCCCTAAGGCGAACCAAAAGGGGTTGGCGGACCGCCTGCTCGGCTCTAGCCGAGACTCACTACAATCCTCAATCAATTGAAGTGCCAACTTTAAATAATTACCGTAAAACTCCAACAATTACATCCAAGTACCTCCCAATAATAACATAACTATACATCTTACAATTTAAACTCCATTACATATAACCCAAGTATTTCAAAATCCTGTTACGGTCATGAAATGTTACTTCCATACTTCAATACAATAAACCTAAGACACCAGGAATAATATACACAGATGAACTAGAGTTAACACAGCTAGTCACTTTAGTAAGTCTCTTCAAGTGCTTCCTTTATCTCGAGTTCCTGTGGAGGGGAAAATAAAACATTTTTGGGGTAAACTTAAAAACTTAGTGAGGTTCCGAAATTAAGCAAATACACATTCGATAAAAATCTTAACGCTTGAATTGAATAGCACTTTTCCAAAATATTTACCATTCAACTTAAATCATGAGCAAAGCCTTTCATGGAGAGCGATAGTAAATCATACTTGAGTTAATTCCAGACACGAGTAAATCTCTTTGGGGAAACTCATTTCACTCACTTGAGCATTTGAACAATAAATAAATAAGCAATTCACTTCAATCACTTCAAAGGTACTGAGACGGGATGAGAGGTGCCTACCACCCTGATTTGGTGTGACACATACTTCCGTTCAGATTCACTTACACTTAAAATACTGAGATGAGATGAGAGGTACCTCCCACTCATTCGAGTGTGATATATACTATCTCTCAATACGTATGGCCGACGAGACAATGCTCCAATCGACATATTCACAGTTAGGATTAAGGCGGGATGAGAGGTACCTACCACTCATAGAGTGTGGCACATACTGCCGCTTATCACATAGGGTCGACGAGACAACGCTCCAATCGACTTATTCAACATTCACTCTCAAGGCGGGATGAGAGGTACCTACCACTCATTGAGTGTGGTACATGCTACCGCTTAACACATTTGGCCAACGAGACAGCGCTCCAATCAACTTATTCAAAATTCACTAGCAAGGCGGGATGAGAGGTACCTACCACTCATTGAGTGTGGTACATGCTATCGCTTATCAACACAATTCAAAATTCAAGTCACAGCACATATTCACATAAAACTCATCTCATTTAGTATTTGTGAATCAAGACAAGTAACACACATAGAAACTCACAACTCTTCATAATTTTACTTGTAAAGCATTTCACTGGGAAATAGTAGTAAATCACTTCAATAAAACATTCCTTTGTAAATACTAGCAATTCATTTCACAAATCATTCATTTGCAAATCATGGCAAGATTTTCATTTAAAAGAGAGTTAGAACACTCACCGAAATAGTAGGGTTCAGCTTCCACGTAAGGATCAAGTTCAGTTCCTTGCACACTCCCTAAAACAATTTAAAAACAGTAGTTGAGATTCACTCCTCCACTCATTAACTAAAACATTTCACTTTCACTTCTTAATTTCAATCGATATTCTTCCCAAAAATCCCTCAAGGAAAAACATTCATTTTGCATGATTCAACGTTTCAAATGAATCTTTTGAAAATCACTATATCATTTCAATATGACATGTCACCGATATACTCACTAAGCACTATTTCACATTTTCTTTAATAAAACACTTAAGTGAGATTTATCACCTCAAAATTACTTTTAACACAAAACTTAACACTTACTCTTTGTCAATACTTTAATATAACTTTAAAACACTTCAAACCATATCGTTATTTTCAAAATTCATTAAGTTTAGCCACAATACTTTAAAACCCTCAAACGACATTTTTCACTCAAAATTCACAAGAAATTTCACTTTTCATCTTTTAAAATTCATACACTCATAAATGAACATAACATATATTTTCTTAAACAGAAATTCATCACAAATAACCACAAAATCTCGAAATCAAACATAGAAATTACCAAGCATGGATTCGGCCACCTTAATCATTTTTCCTTCAAACTTTTCAACAACTAAAACCCTACTTTCTAACCAAATCATAATAAACTTTCACAATAACATTCAAATCCATAATCAGGTCCTCAAGTCCGCTACCTAAAGGCCACCTCAAGTCCACTACCTAGGTTGGGATTTCAAGAGCCCAACTTCATCTTTTCAGATGAGATCATTATATCAATATCAACCATAGATCTAAGCCATTTAACTCTAATAAAGCTATATCTAGAAGATTTAGAGCTTATACCTCCGGATCTTACACGATCCAACAAGATCAAGGATGATCTCGTGAGTTCCACTTTCCAAAGTTGCTTCCAAGCCTAGCAACCTTCACAAGCTTCGATCTTTGCCCTTGATCCACTAGATTTGATGGCGTTTTCTCACAAAATTCCAAGATCAAGTTCAAGAACCATCCACAAGCTTTCTTTCCCTTCTTTTTCTCTCTTAAAATTTCAGATTTTCCCCCCTATTCTTCTCCCCTCTACACGGCTGCCAAGGAAAGGTTGATCAAGCCCAAAATCCTTCACTAAGATCTCACACTTCAAGTTGATGGATGATCAAGAAGATTGAAGCTCAAACCTCAAGCTTTTTCCTCTATTTCTTCCCCAAGCAAATCGGGCCAGCTCTCTCTCTCTTTCACTCTCACATAGCAGCCAAGAAGTGGGACAGGACACAAGGGAAAATGGCTTCAATGGAACCTTCAAGCTCTAGGAAATGGTGGATGAAGAAGATGAAGAAGAAATTCCTCTCTTTCTCTCTCTAAAGCTCACGGTTTTCTCCCTCTTTTTGGGCTTGAAGAGTGGCTGAAAATTAAGCTTAAGGTTGCAAGAAGTCAAAGCTTAAAGGGGCAAAAAGTGTACTTTTCCATGTTTTAAGGAAAAAGTGCTTTTTGGGCACTTTATGTCGCGTCGCGTGCGGTAGTCTAACTTACACTGTTCTACTCCATCCCAACACTATCCAAACTTATTAATATTTCCAAAATATCACTACTTATGCTTAATTTCAACTTAAAGTCACTAATCACGCTCCGGTAGAAAGTTAAGCACTTAATTAGGCCAAAACCGCACACCGTCAATTAAATCGTATAAAATTATCTAAATTGGAAAATAATCACTTTAAACATATATTCACTCATATTTCAATGGATAAGCACAATATAAACAATATTTGGAAATTTTAAAATAAAATCGGAATTTTTCGAGACCCTCACAGCCCCAATCCAACTGAAGTTGTTAAAGGTATTACGCCCATCTTTCATCGACTAGCTAAAGTAGTGGTTGATTCAAGCGCTATACATTCATTATGAACCTTGTCTTTATGGGTGGTGCTAACCAAAATCTATTAGATTGCCTTCTGATTTGAAGAATTAGAACACTTCCTGGGGACAGAGTTTAATTACTATCGTGATACGTAAGGATTGTGAAATTTTGGGTTGGAGAGCGAAAATTGTCAATAGGTTTAGTGAGTTGGATATTAAGGGGTGAATGAGAATATGGTGAAGAATAATTATCTAGAGTTATTTGAATAGAAAATGTGAACTTCGAGGGCGAAATTCTTTTAAGAAGGGGAGGTTGTGAGGACCCGAAAATCTATTTTGTCTGACCTAATTATTTAATTAATTAATTATTTTCTCTAAATAATTGATTTAAATCATTTTAATTTCAATTACACCATACATTACCTCATTTTATTTTAAAAACCTTTTTTAACCTTCAATTTAATTTGTCTACCGCTCAATTGTGAAAAACTAGAAAAGACATGTTTTTCGAGGAAAACATTTGGACTAAGAGTGACGTAATCTTTGAGGATAATAATGATCATTATCAGATTAAGAAAAGCTAATTGAGGGATTAGAAATGAGTGATTGGAATTAATCTCAAATTGGAGCATTAATGAACTAGTGTTCACTTGTTGACTTTTGTACCCAAAAATTAGTGGTTCTCATTTCTTCTTGCTTTCTCCAATTTGTTCATCAAAATCACAAGAAAACTCTCACTTTTTCTCTCTCCCTCACCTGAACTCCACTCTCCCTTTTCCCTTCATTTTTGTCTTCAAAAACTTCATCAAATCAACCAAGGAAAACTTGAGAAATCTTCCACTCTTTTCACTTGGAGCTTTGAGGATCATCAAGAAGAAAGGGAGAGCCGGCTAGAAGCTTGAAGAGAGGGGTTGTTTTGGGAGCTTAGACATCACAAACAAGGGTTTCTTCTTGAGCTATTAGAGGCACTTTGATTTCAACAAAAACCTTGTTCCTTGTTTCCATTGTAGGTAGTTTTAAGTTTTGATAGTTCAATGTTGCTATTCTTGTTGAATTGGATGGTTTTGTGGGCTCCATGAATTCCCACCTTCTTGTTATTGGACTGCTATGATGTGTGTTTGTGTGATGGAGTGAGTTGTGATGAATTCATGGAAGTTAGGAAGTTAGGATGAAAAGAAGAAGGAAAATCGAGAGAGTTGAAGGGAGGTGCTGCCGGTTTTATTTCAGCAATTTTCTCCCCTGTTTTGGCAGCAGCATTTCATGGGGTTTTTGGTGGTTTTGGGAGCTGGAATGTTAGGCTTTAAGTGGTCATTTTCCTAGCCAAGAAGCTCTCTCAATTGGTGTTTTAAAAGTGCATGAAATGAAGATCAAAAACCTGGAAAATTTGCTTTCAATTCTGTCGACATGGACTGTTCTGTTTTAGTGTGGTTTTGGTCTGAAATTTTGCTATCACATAACCTCCATTTGATCAAGAAATGTTGTTAGAATCTTGGTTTTGAAAATGGAATGGAATGAGGGTTGTTTTGGATGAACCAAAGGTTGTAAAAGAAAAAAATTTCGTAGGGCAGATTAGAATTTCAAATTTTCATTCGATTTTGGGGGCATGGATCACTGCCTTCTTGTATCAGTTTTTGGCTAAATTTTTGTACAAATGTAGCTCACATATTGAGGTTTATGCCTGAAAGTTTTGGTGTTTTTCTGGTATCATTTCGTTGCCCAAATGTCATTACAAAAATGACTCTCCAAAATTGGAAAACCAAGCGGCCAGACAGCTTACTATCCCAAGTTCAAATGGCTATATTTTCTTGCTCGGGAGTCAAAATTGAGCGCCGTTGGTGGCATTTGAAACTAGATTTCAAGGGATTTCCAAAGGTATATGGCTTATGTGCTAACTCATTTTCTATCAATCCCAAAAAATGGGCAAAGATGGCCATTTTTCAAGACTGATTTGCCTATTGTTGCTCCTCGCGACTTCTTGTGTCGTGCTTTTGCTCACTTTACAAAATGAATCTTGGAACGAGCCCTTCTAATGAATTGTAGTACTCCGAGTCTAGTTTCTATAGCCAAAGACCTTGTCTAATTTCAATGAGTGTAACCTAAGATATGGACTGAACAAGGAACTGTGGCAGTTTGGCCTTCGATGATTTTAAGTAGTTTAAATTACGTGTTGAGTTTTAGTTGTTTGGCCAGTGTGTGATAGTTAAACTTTGGCTTAGGTGACCCAGACCTCGTCGAGGGTGACCCGACTACCAAAGTTTGATCTTCTTGCTTGCTCCTCTGTTTCACCGACTCACGGTGAGTGTTCCGACTCCTTTTCAAAATGAAAACCTTGCTATTGTTTGCAAAGAAATGACTTGTTGAAATGAATTTGGGTTATTTGAAAGACTTGAATTTCATAAGAAATATGCTTGATCTATTTTATGATTTGAACTACCATGTGAGTGTTTTCTCCTTTTCGTGTGATTTTGGGAATTAAAATAAATAGTGTGTTATCTTGGGACAAATGTGACGTCGTTGGGCGAAGTCCCTCAGCTAGTCTACTTCGTTGGGTGAAATCCCTCGAGTAGTTTCAATGAATTGATGTGACGTCATTGGGCGAAATCCCTCGACTAGTCTACTTCATTGGACAAAGTCTCTTGAGTAGTTTCAGTGAATTGTTCTGACGTCGTTGGGTGAATTCCCTCGACTAGTCTACTTCGTTAGGTGATATCCCTCGAGTAGTTTACCTGATATATCCAGGCAAGACCTATTTACGTGTTTATTTACATGTTTTAAATTTTAAACTTGAAGTATGATTTGAACTGTTCTACATAAATTGCAAGTCTTTTGGCACTCACTGGGCTTTTAGTTCATCCTTTCAAATTTGTTTTCTTTAACAGGGATCGAGAACCCGAGTGAAGACATGATTAGTTAGGGTTGGAACTTATCTTTTGAATTTTGCCTTGAAATGCTGAATTTGATATTTTGGGTTTGTAAGATGAAATTATGGTTGTACCTTAAATATATCGGACTATAATTTGAGAAGTTAGGTTGTAAGTTGAATTTAGTAATGTTATTAATTGTGGTTGATTTGGAATGGTTATTTACGTTTACTTTCAAAGTGTTATTCATTATTCGAGCAAGTGAGTCCTGGCGAGAGTTGGGTAGGCGGTCCGCCAAACCCTTTGGTTCGCTTTAGAGGGAGGTGGGGTCGTCACACACTATATATAAGTTTTTATGATCACATTGACAGTGGTTATCATCATGTCTAGTTTGATGACAAAGGATGTGTTCTAATCGTCATGAACCATATTTTAAATATGTTGAAATACGTGGCATTTTTATTGAAGTTGGTTACCTATATTTAGATTAAAATCATTCCAATGGTAACATTTCTTTTAGAGCTCTTAATGTGCTGAGCAACTCCGACTCTACTATATTTGAGAATTACGGTGATTTTATGAAAAAATATACTAGCAAATGTATTAGTTTTGCTTCCTAATTGTATAGGTCACTTGTAGTTTTTTTCTTTTTGTTAAGAATGCCTTGCTATACTATCTATTACAGCTAAATTAAGCATTTACTTATCTCTTTTTATTCAATTTTAGTTTGTATTAATCTATAGAAATAGTTGCATATAATTTGCTTTGTTGTATGAGAAAACAATGAATATACAATGATTGCAAGTCTTATTACTACAAGTAAGTTGCAATTGTTAGACATTTTTAAATTATTTTAGTTACAAAAAAATGAAGACTATGAATCAGTTGCATATTTGTAAGTACGTAAGATAGCATTGAATATGTTGATAGGCTGTAGTAGATACTAATTGACAAAATCATTGATAAAAGATTACTAATTTTTGTATAAGTTAGATGTTGTATTGAAGCAATTATATCATGGTAAAAGTATAATTCTACAAGTAGTACTTTATTTCTTTCTCCAATTCCCAAATGTGAAAGTGAACATCTTCCCTTTTCATTTTTTATGTAGATGAGTTACATATTACCTTGGTTTATGTTCTCTTCCTCTTTAACTTGGATATGTTGTTCAAACTAATAAATACCAGGACAATAGACTTAGGACACAATTTAGTCATCGAACATCCTTTTTTTTTTCTTAGCTATTGGACTTTTTTTCATCTTTCTTATTTTTGTTGACATGATTTTGATGGAAGAGCTCCAATGAAATTTATTTATTTTTTGTAAAAATTTCAATGTGTTAAATTTGCTCTATGGAAAAAATAATATAAGGGATCTGTTTGAATAGGTCAATCAATGTATTTCATTTTTATAAAATATGAATGTATTAAGTAGTTAAAATTGTATTATAGCAATTGTCCCTGATCAAAGATTTATCTTTGTTGGATGTTCATATTATGGCTTCTGATCTCTTGGTGTCATAAGTTTTTAATGATCATATGTTTATAATGAACATTAGTGATTAATGAGTGAGTATAAAATATAAGATCATGATGTATATAGTCTTTACTTTTTCTAATTTCTATTAATATTCAAATTAACTTTTTCTCGATGATGTTCCATAAATTTGAAGCACCTATTATCCTTAGTGATGTACCAAGTAGTGTTAGTATAGATGCCTTAAAAAATAATAGATCATTTTCTTATGTATTTTTACTTATCTATTAATAGATGACTTCCTTTTTTATTTTAGTTTTAATCTATTTTTACATGTAAATGATAAAGTCATTGGAATAACCAATCAAACTAATATAATTAATAGGGTTATGATAATGAGACTCATATGACACCTAGAGTTGATTTCTAAACATCTCTAATCACATTATTAACAAGTAAAATATCTTAATATGGTTAGACTAACAAGTACTTAGCCTCCATATTAAGAAGAAAAAAGCTAATCTAACCGAATTTGATGTGAACACATCTAAAATAATATAATAGTACTTGATATAGATCAAGTTCACCAAATTCATCATCTTAAGAGTTTTCACATGGATAATTATTTCAAAACCAATAGATTAGTTTTTTTATGCCAAGAGTATAAGTTATTTGTATATTTGAAATATCTAGTATATTGAATGTAAATTGCTAGAATTTCACTTTAATGATTGTTACTCAATATGATTTATTTCTATCATAAAGAATGAGTTTGATATGAAATATAGAAATATAAGTAATCTATAATATCTTCCTTGATTAACCAGCCTATAGAGAGGTGAATAAGTTAATATGTATTTTTTTTAGTTTCTTTTCAAGGGATTAGGATAGGATAAGATTCACTCAATTGACTTGACTGGACCAGTTCCAAAAATAAGACGTACAAATCCCACAAATGAAATACTTGCAATACATAAACTAGTATATATATCAAACAAGAGTTTATCAGATTAAACATGATAAACTAAATGTCAAATTTTGCAAGTAACTCTATCAAATAAAAAAAAATAAATTGTAGCAGTAATAAAAATATCCAATAAAAAAGTAAATTGTAGTAGAAATGAAAAAAAGTAACACAGAGACAAAGATAGAGAGAGAGGGGGAGGGGAGACAATGTATTTATAATGGTTTGGCACTACGGCCTATGTCCACTACTAAGGTTTTCTCTTCTTTGAAATTTCAAATTGAAAATCAATCGATTAAGATTACTGTGCTATTCTTGGTATTGATCGTGGCAACAATACAAAACAGTAATTACAAGTTACTTTTCAATTATAGTGTGAGGGCCCCAAAATTTATTTTAAATATTATTAATATCTATTATTTTAAATAATGATATTATTGTTATTAATTCGTTCAATTATTTTAAAATTACATTTAAACGAATTCTTAGAAAATTTAAATGAAAATTCAATTTATTTATTTATTTATTTGTTTAATTTATTTCATTTTGAGAAAAACTTAATTTAGCTCTATATTAATTTCTCAGGTAGATTTTCAACATTTCATTCATCTTATTTTAAAATTTGCTCTTTTTGTATCAATTATACAGAAAATGAGAAAAACACGTTTTTCGAGGTGGAAATTCGGGCCATGAGTTAAGTTGTACTGGAATGTAAGGATGATCACCCGTAGGTTAGAAATATTATTCAGTGGTTAGAGGTGAATTAAAAAGAGTGATTTTAATTAGGGATTTGTGATTTTAGTTTAAGTTGTTTTAACCCTCTCGAGTTAGAATTTTGTTTAGCCATTGTTTCTTTCACCTAATTCACCCTAATTCCTTCTCAATTTATTCCTTTTCATTTGTCTCTCCTAATCAAGATTAACCCTTTTATCCTTAGCTAAGTGGAATACTTATTTACCCTTCAAATAGCTAATTAAGATTACTATGCAAGGTTTGACTTTGGGGGCATAAGACAAGACTTGTGTCTTGTCTTCCTTTTCCATTTACTCTTCAAAGAAAATTGACCAAAAATTGCTTCATTTCTTCCTTCCTCTCACCTGAACTCCTTCTTTTTCTTTCTCTCATTTTTTCCTCAAAATTTTCTTCCATTTTCTTCCCTAAAAACTCAACTAATCTTGCTCTAAGTAGAGCTTGATCTTGGGGCTTTGACAAGGAGCTTGAGGAAGAGGATTTTGTGGGCTCAAGCTTGCATTTTTCTTGGTATTTTGCTAACCTATGAAGAGGTAACATTCTACCAACTTCACCCTTGTCCATTTTCTTCAAATTCCAAGCATGAAAATTAGGATTTGGGTGGTTGATAGGTTCTTAGAACCTTGAATGGATGATGATTATGTTGTTTGAAGTGCTAAGCTTATCATGGTGTAATTTGATGATTATGGAGAATTTGTGGGCTCTTGGAATTCCCACTATATATGTGTATTTGTTCATGAGTTGGTTAAATGGTGTTATATATGTGCATTATGTTTGATTTTGGTTGCTAAAAGTTGGAAGAAAACCTCAAGGAAAAACCGACTAGAGAAAGGATAAAATTGGGGGTGAAATTTTCTGATTTTCTTCTTAACTTTATGGCTGACATTTGGCAAGTTTGAAGGCCTAATTTGAGGCTTAATATGAGGTTTATATGTTGAAGGTTGAGTGGTTAAATCTTCCCCACAAAAGCCCTTTGAAAATCCCAACACAAATGAGTGATAAGTTGAGGCAAGAAATCTGGAAAATTGGGGCAGCATGCTGCCCGATTTCATGGAATTGTTTTGTGATAATTGTTGATGAAATTTGTGATTATTTTTGATCATCCTTAGGTTAAGAAAGATTAATACCAGCTTAGGTCCGAATTTGAGGCCAAACGGAAGTCTTTAGATGTGTTAAAAATGAGGATAAGAAAAGGAAGTAAAATTTGCAGGTTGGAGCAAACGCAAACCAGTCCAGTTTGGATGCATAGAAAACTGCCTTCCCGATCGAATTTTAAGTTGAATTTTGTTATGAATCAATTTGATATATGGAAGTATTAGTGTACCAAATTTGGTGAATTTTGAAGTAGAATTCGTCACTCAAATATAGTCTAGAAGGATGCCCTGCAAAACTGGAAAACAGAAATTTCAGATTTGTGAACCTGCCCTGTTTGAACTGCTTTAATTTCTTGCTCAAGTATCAGAATTGAGTTCCGTAGGTGGCTTTTGAAACTTATTGCATAGGTATATAAACCATGAAAATTTTAGAGGCCAATTCATTTTCTGTAATTTTTGGTAAATTTTCAAAGTGGTCTGGTCGGACAGCCTGCTATGTCCTGTTTTGTTACTGTAGCAGTTTGTTAAATTAAAATCTGGGCTAATTATGTCCAGAATTTTAACTGGATGCCTTCTACAAAGTTTTAGAACTTTAAAATAGGTTTCCACCGGTACCAAGTTTGCAAAATTTGGACTTGTATAACTCAAGTTACGATTTTTCAAAGATTTCTGCTCAAAATGGAATTTCATTGAACTTGACTTGAGTCTCATTGAGATATTTTTAAAGACATCTATCAAATATTTCTTTAGTGATTTGTATTAAAATACTCGTATTTGTCTCAGGTGATCGAGAAGATCCCGGAAAAACTCAATTGATCTTGCATGCTTTTGTCTTAGACTCTTGCTTTCGGTGAGTGTCAAGTGCTTGAATTGTTGAATTACCTGACATGTTTATTTGAATGTAAACTGTTGAGGCGAGAGTGTACTTTATCGCGCTCGTCCTCTTTTACTTGATTTGTATATACATGATTGTTATTTGACTTGACTGGAACTGTACTTGACTTGACTGGAACTGAATGTCGATTGGAATAATCCATCGACTTAAAAGTTATAAATGGGGATGCCCAAACCTATTGGGGATCCTTGGGACCCGAGCCGGCAAGGGCTTGGTTGGGAAGCTTGGTGAACCTTAGGTACTGTTCTTTGAGCTTGACCTATTGAAGAGGTCTTGCTCGGTATTGCTCGATGTAGCTTTACCCTTTTACTTACCTGTTTGGTTTCGGGACCGAGAGGGTGAACTGTTGGACGGAGGTTGTACCAAGTGGAGATTCTACGGACTTTACCTTTGCTAAGTTGACGTAGAGTCAACGTTTGGGATGGAATGGACTCAACTGCTTAACCGTGGAAATTGGCTCCTGAGAGCCCTGTATCCTTACCTGTTACTGTGTATTTTCCTGTATGAACTGCTCACGGTGCTTGCGCATATTCACTGTAGATAGAGAGGTTCGAAGAGGGTTCTCCGAACCCAGCTCCAAGACTCTTGTCTAATATGAGCTATCGAGTAGTGATTCCTTGAGAATACGATCTCCTGGTGAAAATTGCAATAGTACAAGTGAATGTTCGATTTACACGCTTTTATATCTGAATTTACTGCTTTTCTTACTTGCTTGATTACGTGCTTGCATGTTTCTCCTTGGCCTCACTGAGCATTAGCTCCCCCAGTTTGTTTTCCTTAACAGGTCTTGAAGTGGGGAACATAGATCGAGGATTTAGTTACTTTGGTAGGATTTTCATAATTTTGTAAAGGCTTAATATTAAATTGCGAAGTTAAAGATTTATTGTACCTGAAATTGATGTTATAGGAGTGTTAATAGACATTATTAAGGATTTACTTTTGTAAGTTAACTATCATTTATTGTTGGACCTCAATTAAGGTTTTAAGAACGAATCCATGTATTATTATTTTAGAGATCTTGAAGTGTGATTATTTAAAGTCTGTAACATGATTGAGGGTTTGTAGTGAGTCCTAGCGAGAGTTGGGCAGACAGTCCACTGATACCCTTGGGTTCGCCCTTGGGAGAGGTGGGGCTGTTACATATAGTGTCAAGTATAGCCACTTTACCAACATCTTCTTTGTTTTGAATAGCAATCTCACTCTACTAAACTTTTTAATTGTGCCTCAAACTTAACTAATCAAACATATCAGCAAAAGCATTCTATTGCTCATAAGTGCAACTCGACTATCTTGCCATTTCTTGTTGATAAAATTATAAAGACTATCAGAATTCTTAACTCTATTTTGAGTAAAGTAAACAAAGAATCAATAGAAAGCGATTCAAACTACTTTTTCAATAAAAAGTTTATCTAGAAATGACAAGGTTAAGAATATTATATAACTATAAAGATGATATAAAAAGATAAGTAATCATTTACTTAGAGAAAGATAAGTAAATATTTGACTGAGAAAGAATAGAAAGTTAATGTTTGAATGAGATTCAAATAATTGTAGAGTGATAGTTTTTTTAAAAGAGATCTTTGAATGTACACAAAGACATTTATAGAAAATATTCTAATATATGGACTAAATCTATTTATGAAAATCTAGAGATTTTGCAATAAATAAAGGATCAAGTTTATTTATGATAAAAAAAGGGTAAATAAGAAATCAATGAAAACTTGATCTTGCAAATCTCAAATTGAATTTTTGGCACCAAAATTGATTTAGAGAATGCAAATGGAAAGATATGAAATGTAAAAATTATTTTTAAATTGATTAAGAGTAGCTCTAATAACCTACCGTGAAAAGGATAGTTTAGCCTTATCCTAATGACAATAGTCGACTTAAATGAGTTCCAATAGAAAATATCTAGAGATATAAGCTCAAAATCATTTAATTTAATAAAATTTTATGACCTGACTCCAATGTCTCTATTACCTATAATCTTGTCATCCACTCTAGAAAACACAAAGCCTTTAAGTAAGTTTAATCGCCTTCCATATATAATTACTTAAACTGCAAATACTCAAACAACACCATTTGTAACAATGTTTATAATATCAAAACTTAGTATGATTAAGTTAACATGTAAAAGATTCATGATGTGTAATAACAAAGGAGTTATACAATCATTGTTAATCATGATCCTAGATTTTGATATGTACAAAATAATTGGGCAATTCAAACTAATGTTTTTCAATTGAGAAAAATGTCAGCTCAGATCCTTGGTGAAAATGAAGACAATGAAAGAAGTCAATCAAAAAGGAACAAAAGAAACTCAACTCTGTCGGACGTTCGAAAGCATGTACTAAACGTTCGATAAAGATTGAAAACTCTCAGAAGAACTACTATCGAACACTCAAACTTAAATATTGGACATCCGATAGACAGGGGGAGTGTCGAACACTCGTATCAGACGCATATCATCATCAGCAGACGTCCGATCAAATTAACGAAAAATTTCAAACTCTCTGGCCAGTGTTAGACGCAGACCTCATCGAACGTAGAATATGCATTGGCCGTCCGATAAACATTGAAAGAACCTTTCAGATGATGTCACCGGACACAGAAGATTGTACTGGACGTCCGATACCTCCAACGGCTAGTTGACTCTTCAACTACCTTCTATCCGTTAACAACTTTTATTATGCTCTTTTTGGTCCCTTTTAAATAATCTATTGTTTGAATCAAATATACAACTTTTGCACACTTAGATTACAAGTTCTTAAGAGTGATTTTGGTTAGAAAATACTCTCCAAGCAAGATTTGTACTCCTAGTGGTGTGAGATTGTTTGCAAACTTTTCATTTGTGATAGAATTCTTCAATAGTGTAGTTTTGAGAGGGTTATCCGGAGTGATTATAAAATTTCCTAACTTGACCGAGTGCTACTTGGGGCAAGGAGGAAGTGAGCCTTCCATTGTACACAACATTGGTCAAAATTCATCAATTTCAAGTAGCTTGTTTTGAGAATTGGTCTTCAAGTTTAAGAGGAACTTGGGAGTCAATTGGTTTGCATGTCCCTATCTCTTCTACAGTTTATTTTACAATACTTATATTGCTTATATCTTCTATCTTTCTTGAATACTATTGTTCCTTCATTAATAAATTCATTGTGTATAAGAGGGTAAATTTCTAGTTGTAAAACAAGGATATCATAACTTGATTAGTTTTAGTCAACCTAATTCACTCCCCTCTTAGGTTGTCTTTGGGCCTTACAATTGGTATCAGAGTTTAGTCTCTAGGATCAAGTTTAACCTCTTAGAGTACAGATGACAACTAACAATGCCATATTTGTAGAAGGACAATCGGTAACTAGATCACCAATGTTTAATGGATCAAACTATGTAAGTTGGAAGGAACGTATATTTATTTTCTTGCAATCAATTGATATTGATTTGTGATTCATTGTTAATGAATGTCCATATACTGCCATTATAGATGATGCTACTACTCATGTTTTAAGACAAAAAATTAGAAATGAATTGACTCGAGAAGATAGAACTAATCTTATTTCAAATGCAAAAGCTATGAATGTGCTGTATAGTGCCTTAGACTCAAATGAATCAGTTAGAGTTAAAGGTTGCAAGTCAGCCAAGAAAATTTGGGATAAATTGAGAGAGATTCATGAAGGCAATGAGGATTTTAGAGAATAAAAGAAATCAATCTTAGTCACTAAATATGAATCATTTAAGATGGATCCTCATGAAAACATTGATAAAATGTATTGTAAATTTAATGATCTCATTAAGGACCTAGAGGTATTGGATAGGGAATACACACTAGGAGAGAAAAATAAAAAAATCCTAAATGCTCTACCTAAAGAGTGGGAAAGTAAAGTGACTGCTATTGAAGAGGCAAAAGATATGAATTCAATAGTCATTGAATCTCTTGTGAGCTCTCTAATATCTTATGAATTGAAACTCAAAAGCAAAGTGCAAGATGAAAAATATGCAAGGGAAAAAAGAAGCATTGCTCTAAAGGCATCTCAAGAAGAGGATCACTCGGTCGCCTTGGATGATGACGAAATGGATGGGAATGATAGTTGTGACAGCCCCACCTTCCCCTAAGGCAAACCAAAGGGGTTAGCGGACTGCCTGCTCAACTCTCGCCAGGACTCGATAGCTAATATAAGCCAACAACTCGAAACCGATAAAACTAAAATCTTCCAAAATCAAAAGTCACCCAACATGGATACATAAGTTTCATACCCCCATTCAAACTTAAATTCAACAGGGTATTTAGGTTACAAACCAAACAACACTAAACTTACACATGATAGGGTTTCCAGTACATCATCCCTTAACAAAAGTTACAACAAAAGCTTATACTACTCGCGCGTACTTCCAACCCTGATCTCAAGCAAATCCCCCTGCTAAGGAAAACAAAAGGGAAAATAGGGTGAGCTAATAACTCAATGAGGTTCCAAAAGCATGCAGTCACATTAATACCTAGGAGAACTCCAGTAGTCAAATATCGCATTTAAAATGTGAACTAAGGGACAAATATCACAACCAAGTACATAACACATCGAGCCTCTCGACTAGGAGATGGTGTTCATGAGGAGAACACTGCTCGGGTTTCTCAACTAGGAGATGGTGGTAACGAACACCACTCGGGCCTCTCGACTAGGAGATGGTATTCACGAGGAGAACACTGCTCGAGTTAGTAAGAAGTCATAAGACAAATATAATAACAAATATATTTAAAAGGATACGAGTGGCTTCCAAAAGCCAATTCCCCAAAGCTTCATCAAATCACAACATGTTGACTCTTCGTCAACATCTATAGCTCAGAGCCAGACCGTAGATCCCCACTTATCATCAAAAACCGTCCACCGTTTCACCCTCTTACTGGACCCGAACACTCCAACAAATCACATTTTAGGTAATACTTGAGTATACCAGATTTCCGGATTCACATATCATATCTCGTGGCTCGTCAACTTTCCCGACCAAGCCCGTGCCGGCTCAAGTCGGTTGACTCACAACTAGGTTTTGAGCTCGAAACAAATCATATTGGTCGATGGGATATCACCCAAGCGACTCACAAATCAAATGTGGTCAACAGCCATTTCACATTGAATTCAAATATCCAAGTACAAATTTCCAAGCACAAGAGATCGAGTGTGATAAAGTACGCACTCGTCTCGATCACATTAATTGGCTCACAAGTCACAAGAATGCAAATCATCACATAGTTCAAGTATTTCAATATTTTAGCTATCACATTGGTCAAGTAACAAGCATGAAACACTCACCGAGTCGAGTAAAGTATCTTCAAGTATTCGCACCCAAGTCCTCTTTATTTCCTCCTTCCAATTCTATTAACAAATAAAATGGAACATATTTAAGCTTGGCTACCCAACCAAAAGAGACCAAATGCATATTCTCGATGTTTCTTTTCACTTGATAAAAGTCATACTTGGACGCGTAAATCACAAAATGACCCATCCAATTTATGAAGGTGAGCAAATAAGAGTATTAAAAACATTTTAGAACCATGTATGAGTGGGTCGGAGTACGGCAAGAAGGCATGAGAATCAAAAGAAATAAGAAGCAATTGCGGAAGTGAAACCAACAATGGACAGGTTAATCGAGTTGCAGTAATTTGATCATAACTGTGGCCGCACTTATCAGATTGGGGTATATTTTATGGCATTTCGAAGCTAAGACATAGCCCTACAACTTTCATGAGAGGTCAGACATCAATTCATGCTTATTCAAGGTCAAAACGGCAAATCTCTGAGTCGCAAAAAAACTGTCAGATTGGTGACAGGTTGGCCGAGCAGTCTCGGGAAAACAGCCATAACTCAACGTAGGAAAATCAAAATCAAGGTCCGTCAGTGGCGTTTAAAACTAGGTTCATAGGGATTTCTAACAGTATAAGGCTCGGGTGCTAATTCATTTTCTACAGTCAACAGTTACCTCATAAATTTTGCTATTTTTCATCCCTGATTTCCTGCGAAAATTTCAGATTGGTTGCATTTTCTTCTATCAATCCTTTAAAGTCATTTCCATCATTTGCCAAGGTGTTTAACAAGCTAAAACAGCAATTAACTCCCTCATCAAAGCATCACAAAACAACATTCAACTTATCAAACACTTGGTGGCCAACAAATAAAACCCAAAGTCTATTTAGCAAACACAAGATTTCTTTCCAAAATCTCTCCTTCAAAACCACAAAAACTACTTCAATGACATCCAATCAACATCCTCTAAGGATTTAGAGCTCATTAAAGCATGATTAAGAGAAATCTTACCTTGCTTGAAATGTGAGAAAACCACCCAAGACTTCACTTCTTGCAACCAAATCTTGAAGTTTAAGGAGTAGTCTAAGTTAGGGTTTTACCTAAAGCTGTTTTCCTTCACTAAACTCACCAATTTCTAGCTTAAGTTTTGGTGTTTTCCATTGATGGAGTGGCCGGCCAAGAAGGAGAGAGAGAGAGGGAAATTTTGATTCAAATTTTTGAAATTGAAGGACTAAATATGAAGGCTTAAGTCAAGATGTCATGGGTGTTAGTATTTATTATTCTAAATATTGTTATTATTGTCATTAGTTTATTTGATTATTTTAATATCGTACTCAAACATATTTTCCAGAAAATTTAAATGGAAATTCATTTTTATTTTTGGGAACCCAATTTTTATTTCACACTTATTTCCTCATTGATTTTCAACATTCCATTTATTTCATTTTAAAATTCGACCTTTTAGTATCAATTACACAGAAAATGAGAAAAACACGTTGTTTTCGAGGTAAATTCGGACTGTGAGTAAATTAGTGAAGATAAGTATGGATGATCACTGGTAGGTTAGAAGTGTAATTAAATGACTGGAATTAGGTTATTGAAGCTGATTAATTAGGGTTTTGAAAATTTTAGTTAAGATTTGGATTAACCTCTTTAAGTATAGAATTTTATCTAACCGTTAATTCTTTCCACTAAATTCCTACCAATCACTTAAAAATTACTTTTTCATCCCCTCTCCTAACCGAGATTTATCTCTTAATCTCAAGCCAAATGAGGTGATTAATTTTCCCTCCAAATAGCTAATTAATGTTACTATGCAAGGTTTGACTTTGGGGGCATAAGACAAGACTTGTGTCTTGTCTTTCTTTTCCATTTACTCTTCAAAGAAAATTGATCAAAAATTGCTTCATCTTCCTCCCTCTCTCACCCGAACTCCCTCATCTCTTCTCCCTTAAATTTTCAGCCATTTTCTTCCATCAAATTCTCTACAAAATCACCCACAACCATAATCAATCTTTGCTTGAGCTTGCACTTGGTGAAGAGCTTGGAGGGGAGGCACTTGGAAGCCTTAGCTTAGCATTATTCTTGGGGTTTAGTCATCATATAAGAGGAGGTAAAATCTCAAGAACTTCATCCTTGTAAATTTTTGAAAGTTTCAAGGATGTTTGGGTTCTTGAGAGGTTGATGAAACCTTGACTTATGTTGTAGATGAATGTGTATTGCTAAGCTTCATTAAGTTGTTTTGTTGGTTTAAGTTGTGGGTGGGCTCTTGGATTCCCACTAAATATGTGTATTTGTTTGCTAGATGGTTAAATGGTGTTATATAAGTGCATTATGTTTAATGTTGCTTGTTAAAAGTTGGAAGAAAACCTTAAGGAAAAAAACCGGCTAGAGGAAGAAGAAATTGGGGGTGAATTTTCTGATTTTTGGGTCAAATTTCACGGCTGTATTTTTGGCTAGTATAAGGGCTGAATTTGATGTTTAAATGTTGAATGTTAAGCTGTTATTTTCCCCCACAAAAAGCCCTTAAGAGTTGATGAAATTAGGGTTACTAATTTGGAAGTAAAATCTGGAAAATTGAGGCATTATGCTGCCCGAATTTTTTGGGACTATTTCGTGATAATTTTGCTAAAAGATGTGACCATTCTTGATCATCATTAGGTTAAGGAAGACTAATACCAGCATAGGGTCGAAATTTAGGTCAAATGGTACTAGTATATGTTGATTATGAGAGAGTAGAAGAAAAGGAATTAAACTTCATTGATTTGAGAAGTTTCAATGAGCGAACTTTGGGCGCATAGAAAATAGCCTTCCCGATGGAAATCTAAGCTGAATTTTGGTATGTATCTAGTTGATATATGAATGTATTAGTTTACCAAATTTGGTAATTTTTGGACATGAAAACATCACTCAAACAAGGCTTTGAACTCTGCCTTGTAAATTCGAATTCCAGAAATTTCAGATTTTTGAACCGCCTCTGTTTGAACTGCTCGAATTTCTTGCTCAAGTATCGGAATTGAGTTCCTTCAGTGGCATTTGAAAATTTTAAATAGTACTATAAACTGTACAAATTTGAAAGGCCAATTCATTTTCTGTGATTTTTGGTGAATTTTCAAAATAGGCTGGTCAACCAACCTGAAATGCCCTGTATTGTTACTGTAGAAGTTCGTTAAATTAAAATCTGGGCTAATTCCGTCTGAAATTTTAATTGGATGTCTTCTACAAAGTTTTAGAACTTTCAAAGAGGTTTCCAATGGTACCAAATGTGTGAAATTTCTACTTGTATAACTTGAGTTACAATTTTTCAAAGATTTCAGCTCAAACTAGGAAATTATCGAACTTTCCACTTTTTGAAATAAATTTGGTCGGTGAACTAGGGAAACTTATTTTCATTTTCTTTTAATTATTATAGGGAGAAGTGCTAATTGTGCATCTGATCAAAATTTGGATTCCGACCCCTACTTTGTCGGTGAGTTTTCAATGCCTGTTAAATGTTTTCCTTTAAATGCTTTGTGAAAGATGTGTACCATGACATGTTGCTTGATTTGACTGTGAAAATGGAAATTTGATGAACCACTCACTTAAAGGAGAGTATACTTTATTGCTCCCTTTTTGTAGAGTTGGTAATTTAAATATTTTTCATGTGTCAAATTTGGAGATGGAGAAGTGTTACCCAGCCACTCTTGGCCGCGTGCCTTGAGTGCCCTACTGTTTACTATTCACTGTTTAAATGTTTGGCGTGCGGGCCCGGTAGGGGGAGTTTGGTGGTTGGAGTTTGGCGTGAAGAGTCGTCTACTTGGATTGAAAGTCGACGGAGTGTCAACTACTATAAATGCTCGGAAAATGTGGAATTTGGCTCCTGAGAGCCCCGGTATCCTCAATGTGTGTGAATTTGATTTGTCTATGTGTTTTATTTATTTACTTTTAATTTTACCATTTTAAGTGCATGTGCATGAATTTTGGAAACTCCCGAGCTTTTTAGCTCACCCCCGTTCCCTTTTGTTTTTCCTTAACAGGTGACGAGGATCCCGAGACGTAGATAGAGCTAGTGTATCGATCTTTTGACTTTTGACTCGAGTATATGGACACATCTTGTATATTTATGTTGGGTGATGAATGTTTTGAACTTATGGAAGTGTATTAAACGTTGACTCGAGGGTTTTGAGTATTTTGAATGGATGAATGTAATTTTAAGTTTAATCATCTTTTTACAGTTTTAATATTAATGTTATGGTGGTTGATAAAATTGCACGTTTAAGTTAGTATTTATTTGAATGCTTGAGTCCTGGCGAGAGCTAGGCAGGCAGCCCGCCTACCCTTTGGTTCACCTTAGGGGGAAGTGGGGCTGTCACAGGTGGTATCAGAGCTTTAGGTTTCAGATCTCTGTAGTGTATCCTAGGCTTAAAATTGTTGAGGATACCGGCCTGTGGTGTTAGAGTGTTTCTTGATTGAAAGGATGAGTTGGTACTCGATGACTGGATGAGAGAAATGGAAAAATTGATAGGAATTGACATGGAGGGACTAAGCCTTTAATTCTGGATGTGTGCTAGTAAGAGATCTTCTTAAGAATATGAATAACTATAACCCCTTCCTAATTGTGGTTGGTATTGAATCGAGAGTCTCTATTGTGGCTAGTACTTAAGAAATCTTAGACTTGGGGAGATATTAAATTTCCAGTGAACCAATTGATGGATGATTAAGAGATACCCTTCTTAAGCTCTATTTGCTATTATGTGATGTGTGACTTTGAGATCTAATGAGAATTAACGAGGAAGTGTTCTACTCGATGCTTCCTTGTTTGTTTTCCATGAAGTTTTAAATTTTGTATCTTCGGTCTATTTTAAACATTCTTTTATTTAACCTCCTCACGCATGTTGAGTTTTCATGATTTGGACAAGAAACTGGGACGGTTTTGGAAGACAATAAGTGTTTTAATTTTGAAAATTTTGGCAACTTTGCACCTGAGGTGTGAAGAGAGATTTACTAACTTTTAAACTCAACATTTGGCAGAATCACAAGACATCTTATACCTCATTCTTGTAATAAAACAACTTGAGTATGCACGAGGCATATTACTCGATTTACTCGAAGGAAACTTAATGAGTTTGAATGAAATTGAAGATTTTTAACCTTGAAAGTTTTCGCCACTTGTAACTACATTAATTTTTATAAACTTTTATATACATTGTTGCTTTACGTATGTTCTGGCTCGACAAGGGTCTTAGTTTGAGAATGAGAGTGCGAACCCATAAGTTGGAACTCGTATCTAAGCAGGAATATTTTGCGAAATCAAGGTTGACTTTTAGAGTTGAAACCTCTTGGAACACTGAAGTCAATCTATGACTGAGGGATTATGGAAGGGAAGATTGATAGATAGTCTTGTGTAATCTAATGGGACCCTAATACTTGATCTAAGCCGAAACTGAACTAGGAGATTAGATCTACTAGTGTTATGATCGATTGACCTAGTTGTGTACCTAGTAAGGTTCTCCCTTGTAAACTTAATGATTGCTTTATATATATTTTGTGATTGGTCTTATGGACATGTTTTAACCCTTTTGTAAAGAGAAACCACTAAGGTGATTCTCGTCTCTGTGGGTGCATGTTTATTTATCGCTTTCATTATTGTGCTTTTGTTTAGTAAAATGGCCGTGAAAACGATTTTGTGTGTCCTTTTGTAATAAATATGCCACCGTGATGTACTTGATTCTCTCAGAATATATATGTATGGCAATTTGGTTGATTCTAAGAAATTCTCTTGTTAGTTCCCAAAATTTAACTTGTTAATTGTTTATTTTATTTTGGTGTTATTTCATTATATTTCATTCTCCCTTATTTTATTTTATTTTATTACATTTTATTTTCGTATCTCCATTTAAAAATGTCTACCTTCTATAAAGATTATGGACGGTAGACGAGGCCGAGATCGAGGTCGAGGTCGAGGATTAGGGCGTGGACTAGGCAACCCCAAAACATGGGAGATAATCAAGAGTCAAAGTTGAGGGTTAGTGAATGAGGGTAAAGAGATAATTCGTGGAGTGTATGTTGCACTTTATTGAAATTAAAGGGAGTAAGTGCGAAAGAGGTGAACTAGTGAATAAGATAAGATTTCATTAGAATTTCAAGTAATGGGAGGGTGACAAATGGTATCACCTCCACTACTCATTCCTTGCAAGACTTCAAATAATCCTCATTCTACCAATTTATTTTGACGTCACAAGAAACAGCTAGAGAGAGAGAGAGGGTCTTGCTTCATATTTTATTTTCATTCTTGCCTTCGTCTTTCCACAAAATCACCACCTAAATTTCCATTCTCCTCCTTCCTTGTAGCCGGCCCTATCGAGATGAGAGAGACGAGATTTTTCAACAATTTTCTTCACCTTGTGCCCTTTTCTAGCCGGTTCTTCAAACTCCAAATAGAGGAGGAAGATTTCATCTTTTCTTCCAAAAATTTTGCTCCAAGCCACTACCACGTCCAACTCCACTTGCCCCTTGATTAAGTTTGAGGGAAAGGTAAATCCTGTGGTGAATCTCAAAGATCTAAGACTTATCTCGAATAGGATTGAAACTATGTGAGGCCCCGATTTTTTCCAAATTTTTGAAAAATATTAAATAATGTTAATTATAGTAATTATTGTTTGCCAAAGTGTTTCTATGGTTTGTTTTACTTCTTAAAGTGTTTTGTTTTAACTATTTTGTTTTACAAGTCTAAAAACCCTAATTTGAATTTAAACCCTAGTTTGCTTTGAAAACCCTAAATTTTGACAAAATCCTAATTTGTTTGCACACTAAACCCTAAATGTACCAACTCTACTATATTTTCTCGAAATCCTAATTATATGTACAAATCAAAAGTTTGTTATTTCAAGAATTTTCGGTGTGAACTTGCATGCTCACGGGAGTTGATTACGATTCCTAGGTGTTTAGTAGCCTAAGTAGGTGTAATTAAGCTTTGATAGGCTAGGGTAAATTGAGTACCTATGTACTTAATTGATAGGAAAGGAAATCGCTTGGGGCAAGAGTGAAACACCACCTAAATTGCTAGGTTGCATTTAGCATGACATCTTTGACTTGGACCAAACCTTTGACCCAACTTCCTAAATATCTCTTAAACCTTATCACTTAGCCAAACTTAGTCCAAACAAGAGAGAAACCACAAGGAGTCGGGTGAAGGCTGGAAAGAGGAGAAAAAAAAAACCGTGAGCAAAGGGAAGGAAGAAAGGAAAGAAAAGAGAGGAAAAAGAAAGGAAAGTTGGAGATTTAACCCCTTGGCAACCGTCAATCTTTATCCTTGGAGTTGGAAGCTTGAGTTTTCATCCTAAGTTCATCTTCTTGAAGGTATCAAAGCTGGCATTTTCTCTAAGTTGTTGGAATTTGATCTAAGTTGATGAAGTTGTTGGATTTTGTTGTTGTTTTAGCTTGCTTCATGATCATTCTTAGCTTCTAAGGTGATTCCATGGATTGGTTTTATTGTTTTGCTTGTCTTGAACTTTGACCAAGAGCTAGGGTTAGGGTTTCACTAGTTGCAATGCTTGATGTTGGGAATTGATGATTGGAAGTTGAATTTAGTTTGCTAGGAACTGAATTGGATGGTTGGAAATTGGTTGGTTTGGATAAACTCCAAGTTTTAATTTTGTTTAGATTTTCTGTCCGAATTTGGCTAGAATATTCAAATATGATGGAGGCTGAATTAGCCTTAGCTTAAAGCATGAAAGTTGTGTAAAATTGAGTGAGGATTCTACCTGTAAATTTTCAGGTGAATCGGATCACTGTAACATGTGAAATGACTAAAATACCCCTGATGCCCTGTTTCTGGCAGAAATGGTTTTTTGCTACTATAATGGGTCATTTTGACTAGGAAGATGAATGTTTTTGCTTTTGATGTCTTCTTAAGAATTGTATCCTTGTATGTTATCTTTCTAACGGCTTTGGAATTTCTTGATTTGGATTTGTGAGCGTTGAGTTATGATCGTTTGAATCAAACCTATTGGAAATCCTGATACTGAAATTCCTGAACCTGTTTCCGCACTTTTGACCTATAAAGAGTGAATCTGGGTAAAAATGGTCTTCATGAAAGTTATATCTTGTTCTCTTAACTTCGAAACGGCACCTCGTGCACTTCAATCCGACACTCGTACCATGAGTTATGATCAAAATGGCAAAAGGTGTCAAATCTGCCTTTCACACCTTGTAGTGTGTGTTTTCCATTGTGAATCTAGTGTCGTCCGTTTTGGTTCGAGCGCCCCTGCATGTGTTCTCTTTGCTGTTTTGAGTGATTTAAGTGTTGTTTTGGTTTGAGTTGATGGTTATATACATTGGTTGTACGTAGGACTCGAAGGTGATCGAGGGTGACCAAGGCACGTGGTGAGTGTCCCAACCCCTTTTAAAATAAAGAATCTTATTATTGTTGGCAAATGAACGTTTTGGAAACGATTTGCTTGTAACTATAATGAAGTGATATATCACTATTTCCAAATAAAACGTTTTTCAAGCGAAACCATTTATGAAAAGTTTGTGAATGTTCAAACCCGTTTTAAGTTAAATATGTTATCACTATGTAAAAATGACTTGTGAAATGTTTTACTCGACTCATATTTGGAAAGAAAAGAGTTTGTGAGTGTTCCTTGTATGAAATGTGAATTACATGCTTATGTGATTAATACTTGTTGTTACTTGATTTCATAAGTGTGAAATACCTGTTTCTTGGCGAGTGTGTACCTTATCGCACTCGACCTAACTGTTATTAACTGTTCAACTGTTTACTTTTCCATTATTTGTCTATTACTTGCGCATGATTGTAGGCCATGTGTACTTTACCACATTGGCTGAACAAGGCCTTTCTCCCTTCGTTATTGGCCTATTCGAGCCAGAAGCGGACTCGGTCGGGTAGGTTGGTACTTAGGGCACGGTACGGTATACTCGAGTATTACCTCTGGAGGGATAAGGCGATGGCCAGATGAACTAAGGGGATTGCTCAGGAGTTATAAGGTGAAGTGGACCAGTGAAATAGCTCCAAGTGAGCGCTGTATCCTTTTATAATTGATTTAATGTTTATTAAGCACTGATCACCTAGTTGAGACAATCCGAACAAGTCTCCTCGTGAGCACTGATCTCCGAGTCGAAGCGGCCCGAGTATTGTTATCTCTTAGTTGAAAAGTGTACTGTGAGTGTGCTTGATTATTTGTCAAAGAGCTTGTGTGATGAAGTGAATTATTTCGTGAATTGTTTTCGTCTTGCAAATTTCTAGTGAAAAATACTCTTCCCGTGATTTCAAAGATTTGAATGTTCCAATGTTTTTGTACTCTGATAAAATAGTGAAATTCTAAAATATTTGTTTTCTCGGAACCTCACTGAGCTTTAGCTCACCCCAAAGATATTTTATTCCCCCCCCCACAGGGCTCGAGATGAAGGAAAGCAGGAAGTGATCTTTCTTAGTATGACTGGCAGGAATATCTCTTGTACTATTTGTAATCTTGGGCAGATGGACTTTTGGTGTATTTGGAATAGATGGAAATGTAATTATTATTTGAAGATCTTGTATTGTAATTATTTGAGAGCTGTAATATGAATGAGGATCTGTAGTGAGTCCCGGCGAGAGTTGGGCAGGCTGCCCGCCGATACCCTAGGGTTCGCCCTAGGGAGAAGTGGGGCTGTCACAAACTATGCTAGTGGGAAGAGCTTGAACTTTTAGACCTATAAGTTTTATGGTTTAAATCTAATGATTTATGGCTAGAAGAGTTTAGGTTATTGAAGGGATCTCTTGAAAACCGAATACCAGGTTAGATGACTTGAAAATTTTTCATACTTTGTAGTGTAAATTTGTTGGTGAATCTTGATGGTTAATAGCTTAAAATATGTCGATTGTTATGTATTATGGTTATTTCATGAGATTGATGAATTATAGATGTGAGATTAGTGCAAGAATCTTGGTGGAACCTCTAGAAATACCCCCCTGCTGGCCAAATCCGTTTAGGTACCTTTAGCCCTATTTTTCTTACAACTTTTTGGAAAAATATTGCTCAATAATCTTTGTTTGATGTTGAATTTTAAATGTGATTTTAGAAGTTAAAAAGGGATAATTTCTTGAACTTTGTTTTACTAGACATCTCCTTAGGGAGCATTGTACAATTTTAGAAAATTTTGATATCGCGGTGTAAAATGAAATTTTAATTTGGGTTTTGTTTATTAGATTTGAAACTAGACAAGAGTTTTTCAACCTTGTAAATTTTAGATTTTTGCTCAATCTTTATAAGCACCAATAGTTTTTCAAAGTTTACTAAAATTTCAAACCTGTTCTGTTTTTCTATTTGTTAAAGCTATAACTTGAGGTCAAATTTGTCTTATTTACGAATTGAATCTTAAGAAGATGTCTTTTGAACAGTTGTAGTACTTTGAGTCTATTTTTCAGTGGTATGCAGCGGGAAATCTTTTTATGGATATGTAACTCAAGATGTGATTTTTCAAGTAACGTCGCATAAAGATGGAATTTTCTGGTTTGAAGGAAGAGTGTTCTTTTAAAACATATGATTTTTCTTTGAAAATGCTGATTTGATCCGAGTTTGAACTCGTGGATGAAAAATGAGGTCTCTTATAGTTTTAAGTCCTCTTTTAAATGAAAGTTTTCGAAAATTTTGATCTCCTCTTTAGGCATTACAGTGGTTGTTTAAGTGTGTGGATCCTCCTTTTCAATTAAGTATCGTGATGGTTTAAGGGAATTAGTTTGAAATGGTTCTGAAGCAGAAAAGCAAAGGATGTGAGAACTAAGAAATCCCTTTAGTCAAGATTCTTTGGAGAAATCACGACATCGAGGAGGCAACTTGGGAAGTGGAAGAAGAAATGCAAAAATATCCAGAATTATTTGTTTAGCAAGGTGAAAATTTGGAGAAACAAGCAAATTCCTTTATTGAAAATATTGTGAATGAACCAAGGTGTCAAGGAAGTGACATGAGGATTAGAGGAAGGAATTTGGAGGAAATACCTAGAATTATTTCATAGTTCAAATATGAATTTCGAGGACTAAATTCTGTTAAGGGGGGAAGGATGTGAGGGCCTCAAAAATTTATTTTTAAATATTGTTAGTATTTATTATTCTAAATATTGTTATTATTGTCATTAGTTTATTTGATTATTTTAATATCGTACTCAAACATATTTTCCAGAAAATTTAAATGGAAATTCATTTTTATTTTTGGGAACCCAATTTTTATTTCACACTTATTTCCTCATTGATTTTCAACATTCCATTTATTTCATTTTAAAATTCGACCTTTTAGTATCAATTAGACAGAAAATGAGAAAAACACGTTTTTTTCGAGGTAAATTCGGACTGTAAGTAAATTAGTGAAGATAAGTATGGATGATCACTGGTAGGTTAGAAGTGTAATTAAATGACTGGAATTGGGTTATTGAAGCTGATTAATTAGGGTTTTGAAAAATTTAGTTAAGATTTGGATTAACCTCTTTAAGTATAGAATTTTATCTAACCGTTAATTCTTTCCACTAAATTCCTACCAATCACTTAAAAATTACTTTTTCATCCCCTCTCCTAACCGAGATTTATCTCTTAATCTCAAGCCAAATGAGGTGATTAATTTTCCCTCCAAATAGCTAATTAATGTTACTATGCAAGGTTTGACTTTGGGGG
Source organism: Gardenia jasminoides (assembly GCA_013103745.1). Taxonomy (NCBI): domain Eukaryota; kingdom Viridiplantae; phylum Streptophyta; class Magnoliopsida; order Gentianales; family Rubiaceae; genus Gardenia; species Gardenia jasminoides. The sequence continues at coordinate 14,650,603 of CM023101.1, forward strand.
CATAAGACAAGACTTGTGTCTTGTCTTTCTTTTCCATTTACTCTTCAAAGAAAATTGATCAAAAATTGCTTCATCTTCCTCCCTCTCTCACCCGAACTCCCTCATCTCTTCTCCCTTAAATTTTCAGCCATTTTCTTCCATCAAATTCTCTACAAAATCACCCACAACCATCATCAATCTTTGCTTGAGCTTGCACTTGGTGAAGAGCTTGGAGGGGAGGCACTTGGAAGCCTTAGCTTAGCATTATTCTTGGGGTTTAGTCATCATATAAGAGGAGGTAAAATCTCAAGAACTTCATCCTTGTAAATTTTTGAAAGTTTCAAGGATGTTTGGGTTCTTGAGAGGTTGATGAAACCTTGACTTATGTTGTAGATGAATGTGTATTGCTAAGCTTCATTAAGTTGTTTTGTTGGTTTAAGTTGTGGGTGGGCTCTTGGATTCCCACTAAATATGTGTAATTGTTTGCTAGATGGTTAAATGGTGTTATATAAGTGCATTATGTTTAATGTTGGTTGTTAAAAGTTGGAAGAAAACCTTAAGGAAAAAAACCGGCTAGAGGAAGAAGAAATTGGGGGTGAATTTTCTGATTTTTGGGTGAAATTTCGTGGCTGTATTTTTGGCTAGTATAAGGGCTGAATTTGATGTTTAAATGTTGAATGTTAAGCTGTTATTTTCCCCCACAAAAAGCCCTTTAAGAGTTGATGAAATTAGGGTTACTAATTTGGAAGTAAAATCTGGAAAATTGAGGCACTATGCTGCCCGAATTTTTTGGGACTATTTCGTGATAATTTTGCTAAAAGATGTGACCATTCTTGATCATCATTAGGTTAAGGAAGACTAATACCAGCATAGGGTCGAAATTTAGGTCAAATGGTACTAGTATATGTTGATTATGAGAGAGTAGAAGAAAAGGAATTAAACTTCATTGATTTGAGAAGTTTCAATGAGCGAACTTTGGGCGCATAGAAAATAGCCTTCCCGATGGAATTTTAAGCTGAATTTTGGTATGTATCTAGTTGATATATGGAAGTATTAGTTTACCAAATTTGGTAATTTTTGGACATGAAACCGTCACTCAAACAAGGCTTTGAACTCTGCCTTGTAAATTTGAATTCCAGAAATTTCAGATTTTTGAACCGCCTCTGTTTGAACTGCTCTAATTTGTTGCTCAAGTATCGGAATTGAGTTCCGTCAGTGGTGTTTGAAAGTTTTTAATACTACTATAAACTGTATAAATTTCAAAGGCCAATTCATTTTCTGTGATGTTTGGTGAATTTTCAAATTAGGCTGGTCGACCAACCTGAAATGCCCTGTATTGTTACTGTAGCAGTTCGTTAAATTAAAATCTGGGCTAATTCCGTCCAGAATTTTAATTGGATGTCTTCTACAAAGTTTTATAACTTTCAAATAGGTTTCCAACGGTACCAAATGTGTGAAATTCTTACTTGTATAACTTGAGTTACAATTTTTCAAAGATTTCAGCTCAAACTAGGAAATTATCGAACTTTCCACTTTTTGAAATAAATTTGGTCGGTGAATTAGGGAAACTTATTTTCGTTCTCTTTTAATTATTATAGGGCGAAGTGTTGATTTTGCATCTGATCAAAATTTGGATTGCGACCCCTACTTTGTCGGTGAGTTTTCAATGCCTGTTAAATGTTTTCGTTTAAATGCTTTGTGAAAGATGTGTACCATGACATGTTGCTTGATTTGACTGTGAAAATGGAAATTTGATGAACCACTCACTTAAAGGAGAGTATACTTTATTGCTCCCTTTTTGTAGAGTTGGTAATTTAAATATTTTTCATGTGTCAAATTTGGAGATGGAGAAGTGTTACCCAGCCACTCTTGGCCACGTGCCTTGAGTGCCCTACTGTTTACTATTCACTGTTTAAATGTTTGGCGTGCGGGCCCGGTAGGGGGAGTTTGGTGGTTGGAGTTTGGCGTGAAGAGTCATCTACTAGGATTGAAAGTCGACGGAGTGTCAACTACTATAAATGCTCGGAAAATGTGGAATTTGACTCCTGAGAGCCCCCGTATCCTCAATGTGTGTGAAGTTGATTTGTCTATGTATTTTATTTATTTACTTTTAATTTTACCGTTTTAAGTGCATGTGCATGAATTTTGGAAACTCACGAGTTTTTTAGCTCACCCCCGTTCCCGTTTGTTTTTCCTTAACAGGTGACGAGGATCCCGAGACGTAGATAGCGCTAGTGTATTGATCTTTTGACTTTTGACTCTAGTATATGGACACATATTGTATATTTATGTTGGGTGATGAATGTTTTGAACTTATGGAAGTGTATTAAATGTTGACTCGAGGGTTTTGAGTATTTTGAATAGATGAATGTAATTTTAAGTTTAATCGTCTTTTTACAGTTTTAATATTAATGTTATGGTGGTTGATAAAATTGCACGTTTAAGTTAGTATTTATTTGAATGATTGAGTCCTGGCGAGAGCTAGGCAGGCAACCCGCCTACCCTTTGGTTCGCCTTAGGGGGAAGTGGGGCTGTCACAAAGATATCATGGGTGTTTGACAAGTTGCATCATCTTGGCCAAGATTGGGATAATATCTTTGCAAATTGCCATCAAATCCCTTAATGCAAATTGTGACCCACTTATTTCACATAAGTTTCATGCATTTGGCTATTAAAATATGAAAAATGAAGTCCTAAATTAAACCATGCAATACACATGAAATTGAGTATTTTAGGAAAAATAATGCACTAAATGATTATATGGTACACTTAATTGAAATTCTTTTTTTTTTCTAGGGTTCTCACACTCTCTCCCCCTTAAATGAATTTCATTCTCAAAATTCTCACTTTAACTGGTAAATTGTTCTATCACCTTGAAATACGGGGATCGTACGTTCAAGAATCGGATGTTGATCCAGAGCATAAACCCTAGCAGGAACTTGAGGCCTATTCCCTCCTACAGCTGATTGGTTAGGGTTTGGGTTTTGTTTACCCGACTGTGAGGTTGTATTCCCATCACGGGGCAAATTAGGGCAGGTTGAAATTTGGTGTTCGGCGCTCCCACAGTAGAAGCACTTTCTCTCCTTCCTCCAGCAACTATCTTCTGTATGGTTTGGTTTTCTGCAATACCCACAATTTATGCGGGGAGTCGATGTAGAACCTCGCTGCGTTGCACCTCTTTGTGATCCTCTTCCACCTTGAACCCCTTCTGACGGAGACCCTCTTGGTGTCCCTGGAAATCGTCCTCCACCTGCTCCTTGGCCGAATTTAGGAGGTGGCATATTTTCATCAACTTGTCCTTGAGTACCACTCGGCACACCTCGTTTCCTTGCCTGAAATGCCTTAACTTGAAGTTGAGCACTCTCAACTCGTTGAGCTTTCTCAAGAACTTCACTGAAAGTATTGATTTGAGTTGCTACCAAATCCTTTTGAATCTCAACGTTTAACCCTTGAATGAAGCGCCTAATCCGTTTTTGCTTAGTCACCACAAGCTCAGGCACAAACTTAGAAAGTCTAGTGAATTGGGCCTCGTACTCGATCACACTCTGGATACCCTGATGAAGCTTAATGAACTCATCTTCTCTCCTTTCTTGGATCAAAGGTGGAAAGTACTTAGCATTAAATTCTCTCATAAAATTGGGCCAATTTCTTGGGGTCTGCTCCCTTTCCCACTTTAGTCTATCACATTCCACCAAGCACGAGCTGTCCCTTCTAGTTGAAATACAGCAAAGGTAACTTGTCTTTCTTCTGTATAGTTCAGAGCGGCAAAAGTGTCAACCATTTTCTCTGTCCACCTCTCAGCTACCTCGGGGTCGTGTCCTCCAAGAAACTTTGGAGGAGAAAATTTCTGAAATCTCTCTAATGCCCTATCTTCTCCTTCCACCTGATTCCCAGGGTTCCCTTGTTGATTCCCAAGGTTTCCTTGTTGATTCCGAGGGTTTTGACCAGCTATCTGGGCTAGTAAATCAGTCATAGGTTGGATGGCTGTGGCTACTTGTTCATTAGCATCGATCCTTTGTTCCCGACTACCCCCTGCGGCCAATTCATATTCACCCCCTTGATCTTGGGGTCGTCTAAGTCCCCTTCCATGACCTCGTCCTCCACGTCTACCCTCCATTAGGTTTTACTAAGTCCAGGGACGAAATGCACATACAAATTTAAAATGCACGTTCAAAAGAAAAGTGCAGCAACTTATCAGTAAAACATAATATTATAACAAGGGATGTCACAACGTACAGTTATCATATCAAGTTCAATAGATAAGAAATTCAAATAAATCAAATCCAAATGGTATAAAATTGAAACAGGCCAAACAAGCAGATAACAAACCAACTCAGGGTGCCACGAAAGTAAACCCTAATAGGTCCAAAAGATTCTATATTTCCACCAAAATCAACTACATTCCACCACTAAAATCCAAACAATATATTGTATTCAAGCACCAAAACAAGAATTAAGCCATTTTATACCATGGTTGGCCGCCCAACAGTACAATTAACTCAATCCTCGTTCTCGCTTGACGTACGAACAAGACAACAAACACAAATTCACAAAACTAATAGAAAGCATTCACTCCCACTGCCCAGAAAAAATCAAAACCTAGCGCTCAATATTTCACTTAATAGCCAATTAATCCCAAGGTCCGGCATCCTAAACTTTAAGCCTAGGATACACTACAGAGATCTGAAACCTAAGCTTTGATACCAACTGTGACAGCTCCACCTTCCCCTAAGGTGAACCAAAGGGGTTAGCCGACTGCCTGCCCAGCTCTCAAAAGTCACCCAACATGGATACATAAGTTTCATACCCCCATTCAAACTTAAATTCAACAGGGTATTTAGGTTACAAACCAAACAAAACTAAACTTACACATGATAGGGTTCCCAATAAATCATTCCTTAACAAAAGTTACAACAAAAGCTTATACTACTCGCGCGTACTTCCAACCCTGATCTCAAGCAAATCCCCCTGCTAAGGAAAACAAAAGGGAAAATAGGGTGAGCTAATAGCTCAATGAGGTTCCAAAAGCATGCAGTCACATTAATACATAGGAGAACTCCAGTAGTCAAATATCGCATTTAAAATGTGAACTAAGGGACAAATATCACAACCAAGTACATAACACATCGAGCCTATCGACTAGGAGATGGTGTTCATGAGGAGAATACTGCTCGAGTTTCTCAACTAGGAGATGGTGGTAAAGAACACCACTCGGGCCGCTCGACTAGGAGATGGTACTCACGAGGTGAACACTACTCGAGTTAGTAAGAAGTCATAAGACAAATATAATAACAAATATATTTAAAAGGACACGGGTGGCTTCCAAAATCCAATTCCCCAAACCTTGATCAAATCACATCCTTTTGACTCTCCGTCAACATCTATAACTCAGAGCCAGACCGTAGATCCCCACTTATCATCAAACACCGTCCACCGTTTCACCCCCTTACCGGGCCCGAACACCCTAACAAATCACATTTTAGGTAATACTAGTATACCAGATTTCCGGATTCACATATCATATCCCGTGGCTCGTCAACTTTCCCGACCAAGCCCGTGCCGGCTCAAGTCGGTTGACTCACAACTAGGTTTTGAGTTCCAAACAAATCATATTGGTCGATGGGATATCACCCAAGCGACTCACAAATTAAATGTGGTCAACAGCCATTTCACATTGATTTCAATTATCCAAGTACAAATTTCCAAGCACAAGAGATCGAGTGTGATAAAGTACGCACTCGTCTCGATCACATTAATTGGCTCACAAGTCACAAGAATGCAAATCATCACATAGTTCAAGTATTTCAATATTTCAACTATCACATTGGTCAAGTAGCAAGCATGAAACATTCACCGAGTCGAGTAAAGTATCTTCAAGTATTCACACCCAAATCCTCTTTATTTCCTCCTTCCAAGTCAATTAACAAATAAAATGGAACATATTTAAGCTTGGCTATCCAACCGAAAGAGACCAAATGCATATGCTCGATGTTTCTTTTCACTTGATAAAAGTCATACTTGGACGCGTAAATCACAAAATGACCCATCAAATTTATGAAGGTGAGCAAATAAGAGTCTTAGAAACATCTTAGAACCATGTATGAGTGGGTCGGAGTACGGAAAGAAGGCACGAGAATCAAAAGAAATAAAAGAAGCAATTGCTGAAGTGAAACCAACAATGGACAGGTTAGTCGAGTTGCAGTAATTTGATCATAACTGTGGCCACACTTATTGGATTGGGGTGTACTTTATGGAGTTTCAAATCTAAGACATAGCCCTACAACTTTCATGAAGAGGTCAGACATCAATTCATGCTTATTCAAGGTCAAAACGGCAAATCTCAGAGTCGCAAGAAAACTGCCAGATTGGTGACAGGTTGGTCGAGCAGTCTCGGGAAAACAGCCATAACTCAACGTAGGAAAATCGGAATCAAGCTCCGTTTGTGGCGTTTATAACTAGGTTCATAGGGCTTTCTAATGGTATAAGGCTCGGGTGCTAATTCATTTTCTACAGTCAACAGTAACCTTAGAAATTTTGCTATTTTTCATCCCTGATTTCCTGCAAAAATTTCAGATTGGTTGCATTTTCTTCTATCAATCCTTTAAAGTCATTTCCATCATTTGCCAAGGTGTTTAACAAGCTAAAACAGCAATTAAATCCCTCATCAAAGCATCACAAAACAACATTCAATTTATCAAACACTTGGTGGCCAACAAATAAAACCCAAAGTCTATTTAGCAAACACAAGATTTCTTTCCAAAATCTCTCCTTCCAAACCACAAAAACTACTTCAATGACATCCAATCAACATCCTCTAAGGATTTAGAGCTCATTAAAGCATGATTAAGAGAAGTCTTACCTTGCTTGAAATGTGAGAAAACCACTCAAGACTTCACTTCTTGCAACCAAATCTTGAAGTTTAAGGAGTAGTCTAAGTTAGGGTTTTACCTAAAGCTGTTTTCCTTCACTAAACTCACCAATTTCTAGCTTAAGTTTTGGTGTTTTCGATTGATGGAGTGGCCGGCCAAGAAGGAGAGAGAGAGAGGGAAATTTTGATTCAAATTTTTGAAATTGAAGGATTAAATAGGAAGGCTTAAGTCAAGATGTCATGGGTGTTTAACAGGTGGCATCATCTTGGCCAAGATTGGGATAATATCTTTGCAAATTGCCATCAAATCCCTTAATGCAAATTGTGACCCACTTATTCCGCATAAGTTTCATGCATTTGGCTATATAAAATATGAAAAATGAAGTCCTAAATTAAACCATACAATACACACGAAATTGAGTACTTTAGGAAAAATAATGCACTAAATGATTATATAGTACACTTAATTGAAATTCTTTTTTTTTCTAGGGTTCTCACAATAGTGAGCTTGCTCTCATCACAAAAAGTATCAAAAGAATCCTCAACAAAAGAAGATTCAAAAAAGGAGGTTCTACCAATCAAAACTCCAACCAATTCCTCAATGCAAGATACATGGGAAGACTAGAGGGAAACAAAAAACAAGGGGACAAATGTTTTGAATGTGGCCAACTTGGACATTAGGCAAATGAATGTCCAAAGAAGAAGAAGAAAGAAGGAAGGAATGAAAGAAAGTCAAGATTCAACAACTTCCAAATCACATGGAATGAGTGCAATTCAGAAGGTGAACTTGAGGAGGAAGAAGAATCTGTACAAATTGCTTTCATGGCAATCAAAAATAATGAGGTTATATCTTGTGACCCTAAACTTGAAAGTGATGATGAAGATGATGATGATCTTGAATCATTTGTTGAAAAATTCCATGATAACTTGAAAGAATCTTATGCTAGAAACAAGGAGTTAAAACAAAAAATTACTTTTCTTCTACAAGATTATGCAAATCTCTTTCAAGAAAATAAAAAGCTAAAAGTTAATAATGATTGTTTGATAAGAGCTGAAATGGATTTACAATGTGAGCTTGATAGAAAAGTAAGTTTTTGGGAAATACTTAAAGAAAAATAAGGTGATTTGAAAAGGAGAATGGATAGCTTAGATGAGATTCTTTAACACAAGAAACAAAATTGTTTTCCAAGAAATGAATTGAAACCTCACTTTGATGCTTATGAAAGAAAGTTAACTTTTAGTGCAAATAAATTTACAATTCAGAGATGAAGAGGAGTAAGATTTATTAAACCACTTCATGTATATGATCCCTCTGCTATGTGTAGTTTTTGTTGTCAAGAAGGTCACATGAAATATGGCTGTTATGTGAAGAAAAATATGAAAAGAGGCATGAAAAACTTGTGGTTAGTTAGACATGATACTAACCACCAAGGACCCAAAAATTAAAGGGTACCAAATCTTTTTATCTCTTGTGTAGGTGAATGTAGAGAAAATCATGAAGGAATCAAAGTGGTTCATAGATAGTAGATGTTCAAGACACATGACCGGTGATCCATTACAATTTGTTAAGCTCAAATCAAAATCAAGTGGAAAAGTGACATTTGGAGATGCTATAAAAGCCAAAACAATTGGAATAGGAGATGTTGGTAAGAATGGTGAAACTTTTATTCATAATGTGCTTTTGGTTGATAACTTAGGTTATAACTTGTTAAGTGTTAGTCAGCTATGTGATAGAGATTTGTTTGTTTTATTCAAAAAGCATGAATGCTTAGTTCTTGATTCAAAGTTTAATATTATCTTCAAAGGAAAAAGGGTCAATGATATTTATGTTGTTATTTTGAGAAAATCAATTCCTCCAGCTTTCAATGTCTTAAAATTTCAAATCAAGACCATTGGTTGTAGCATAGAAGGTTTTGTCATTTCAATATGAACTTGTTAAATGAAATTTTCAAAAAGGAACTTGTTAGAGGCTTGTTAAAAATTAAATTTGAAAAAGATAAAGTTTGTGATACTTGTCAATTCGGTAAACAAACCAAAGTCTCTTTTAATCTCAAAAAGTGTGTATCTACATCTGTAACAGCCTCAAAAATTTATTTTGATATTATTACAACTTAATATTTTTAAATAATGTTATTATTATTATTAATTCTTTAACTATTTCAAAATTACATTTAAACGAATTTTTAGAAAATTTAAATGAAAATTCAATTTATTTATTTATTTATTTGTTTAATTAATTTCATTTTGAGAAAAACTTAATTTAGGTCTATATTAATTTTTCAGGTATACTTTTCAACATTCCATTCATCTTATTTTAAAATTTACTCTTTTTGTATCAATTATAGAAAATGAGAAAACACGTTTTCGAGGTAGAAATTGAGACCATGAGTTAAGTTGTATTGGAATGTAAGGATGATCACTCGTAGGTTAGGAATATAATCAAGGGACTAGAAGTGAGATTAAGTAGGGTTTTGAAACCTTAAAACCCTAGTTGGACAAATTTCCAAAGTTAGGATTTTAACACCGTATTTGTTTACCCATCTAATTTCCCCAATTCACTTCAATTTTTCCTTCTTCTCTCTCTCTCTCTTGGCCGAGATTGTCCTTTAAATTGCAGCCAAGAGAGTTAATTATTTTCCCTCCAAAATTGCTAGCAAAACTACTATTTCCATTTGGACTTTTGACCCTTAAAAACTTGTCTTGTACTTCTTCCATTTATTTACAAAACTACCACTCAAACATTTCAGTTTTTTCCTTCCTCTTTGGCCGATCTCCCTTTCTTCTTTTTCCCTTGAATTTTCAGCAATTCCTTCCACCAAATTTCCATCAAAAACCACTTACCATCTTCATCAATCTTGGCTTGGGCTTGATCTTAGTGGAGGAACTTGGAGGAGAATCACTTGGAAGCTTTAGTTTAGCATCTTCTTGGTTCTTAATCATCATCAAAGGAGAGGTAATATTCTACTAACTTCACCCTTGTCCATTTTCTTCAAATTCCAAGCATGAAAAGTTAGGTTTGGGTGGTTGATAGGTTCATAGAACCTTGATGGATGATGATTATGATGGTTGAAGTGTTAAGCTTTATTATTGTGTAATTTGATGGTTATGGGAAATTTGTGGGCTCTTGGAATTCCCACTATATATGTGTATTTGTTCATGAGTTGGTTAAATGGTGTTATATATGAGCATTGTGTTTGATTTTGGTTGCTAAAAGTTGGAAGAAAATCTCAAGGAAGAACCGGCTTGAAGGAGAAAATTTTGGGGGTAAAATTTTCTGATTTTTGGCTTAATTTCGTGGCTGGATTTTTGGCTAGCTTAAGGGCTGAATTTGATGTTTAAATGTTGGTGGTTAAGCTGTTAAATTGCCCATACAAACTCCTTCAAGAATTAAGCAAAGTTGATGGTTAAATGAAGTAAGGGAAAACTGGAAAAATCAAGAGGGCATGCTGTCCGATTTTTGAGGCTATTTTAGTGCTAAATTTTGAGCTAAACTTGTACCATTTTTTATCATCATTAGGCTTAGGAAGATTAATACTAGTTTCGGTTCGAAAATGGGGTCAATTGGTGGTGATTTAGATGTGTTAAAAGTAATGGAAAGAAAGGAAGAGAAATCTGCAGGAATGAATCAAGGTTGTTAAGTCCACTTCGGGCGATTAGAAAACCATCTTCCCGAGGGAATATTTAGTTGAATTTTGGTATGAACCTAGCCTATATATGGAAGTATTAGTGTACCAAAATTGGTGATTTTTGGAGTAGAATTAGTCACTCAAATGTAGCCTTGAAATCTGCCCTGCATCTTCATGTTTCCAGAAACTGCAGAATTTCGAACTGCCCCTGTTTGAACTGTTGTCATTTCATGTTCAGATGTCGGAAATGAGTTCCGTCAGTGGCTGTTGAAACTTCTTATGTAGGACTGTATTGTGTATAAATTTTAGAGGTTAATTAATTTTCTGTAATTTTTGGCGAATTTTCAAAATGTGCTGGATAACCAGCCTGACGAACACTGTCATTCTACTGTTGCTGAATGTTCAACGGAAATCTGGGTTAATTTCGTCCATAATTTTAATTTGATGTCTTCTGAAAAGTTTTAGAGATTTCAAAGAGGTTTCCAACGGTACCAAATGAGCAGAATTCTGACTTGTATAACTTGAGTTACAATTTTTCAAAGATTTCAGCTCAAATTAGGAAATTATCGATCTTGTTTTCTTATGGGGTAAATTTGGTCGGTGGACTAGGGAAACCTATTTCCACTCTCTTTTAATTATTATAGGGCATAAACTTGAAAACTTTGACATGAAAATGGTCGACCCTCTTTCTTGATTTTCGTGCCAACTTGGTTGCATAATTAAGTAATTATACTGCATTTGTCTCGGGTGATCGAGAGATCCCGAAAACCTCGCTTGCTCTTGCGTGCTTTTGCCTTAGACTCTTGACTTCGGTGAGTGTCAAGTGCATGATTTGTTGAATTACCTGTTATGTTTATGTGAATGAAACCTGTTGGGAGAGTGTACTTTATCGTCCTCTTTTACTTGTCTTGCTTGTACATGACAATTGACTTGCTCAGAATGAATGTCGATTGGGATAATCCATCGACTTAGAAAGTAAAATATGGCCTTGAAAACCTATTGGGGATCCTTGGGACCCAGGCAAGGGCTTGGTCGGGAAGCTTGGTGAACCTTAGGTACTGTTCTTTGAGCTTGACCTATTGGAGAGGTCTTGCTCGGTATTGCTAGACGTAGCTTTACCTTTTAAATTTACCTGTTTGGTTTGGGCCGAGAGGGTGAGCTGTTGGGCGGAGGTTGTAATAAGTGGAGTTTCTACGGACTTTATCTGTGTTAAGTTGACGGAGGGTCAACGTTTGGGGATGGAATGGCCTCAACTGTTTAACCGTGGAAATTGGCTCCTGAGAGCCCTGTATCCTTACCCGTACTTTGTATTTTTTTCCTGTATGAATTGGTCACTGTACTTGCGCAAATTCACTGTAGATAGAGAGGCTCGAAGAGGGTCTCCAACCCAGAGACTTTGTCTAACGTGAGCCCTCGAGTAGTGATTCCTTGAGAATACAATCTCCTGGTGAAAATTGCAATTGTACAAGTGCATGATTGATTTACCTACTTTTATATCTGAATTTACTAGCTTTCCTACTTACTTGATTACGTGCTTGCATGTTTCTCCTTGGCCTCACTGAGCGTTAGCTCACCCCAGTTTGTTTTCCTTAACAGGTCTCGAAGTGGAAAACGTAGATCGAGGATTTAGTTAATTTGGTAGGATTATCATAATTTTGTAGAAGCTTAATATTAAAGTTCGAAGTTAAAGATTTATTGTACCTGGAATTGATGTTGTAAGAATTTTAATAGATATTATTGAGGATTTACTTTTGTAAGTTAATTATCATTTATTATTGGACCTCAATCAAGGCTTTAAGAGCAAATGTATGTATTATTATTTTAGAGATCTTGAATTATGATTATTTGAAATCTATAATGTGCTTGAGGGATTGTAGTGAGTCCTGGCGAGAGCTGGGCAGACAGTCCACTGATACCCTTGGGTTCGCCCTTGGGAGAGGTGGGGCTGTTACAACATCTAGACCTTTGGTGCTTTTACATTTTGATTTGTTTGGTCCTACAAAAATTGCTAGTTTGGGTGGTAAGAGATATTGCCTTGTAATTGTTCATGATTATTCTAGATACACTTGGATAGTTTTTCTTACTCATAAAGATGATGCTTTCAAGAATTTTGTTTCCTTGTTTGCAAAAGTTCATATTTTGCTTGGTTTAAACATTGTTAAAATTAGAAGTGATAATGGTTCGAAATTCAAATATTGTGGATTTTTAGAATTTTGTGATCATAATGGAATAACTCATGAGTTTTTAATTGTAAAAACCCCCAACAAAATGATATTATTGAAAGAAAGAACAGGACTCTTATTGAAGCTGCAAGAACTATGTTAAGTGAAGGTGATTTGCCAAAATACTTTTGGGTCGAGACCGTGAATACGACATGCTATGTAATGAATAGAGCTCTTTTAAAATCAATTTTGAATAAAACTTATTATGAACTGGTGCTTGATAAAAAGCCAATTGTTGGCTACTTGAAAATTTTTGGTTGCAAATGCTTTATTTTAAATATCAAGGAACATCTTGAAAAATTTGATAAGAAAACCAATGAAGGTATTTTCTTGGGTTATTGTGAAAACAAGAGAGGATATAGAGTTTATAATTGAAGAATGCTTATTACAGAAGAGGCTATACATATTACATTTGATGAATCTAACGATGATACTTCCAAAAACATTTGTAAAGATGATGATGTAGGTGTTCAAGAAGGACTTGAGAAGCTCAGAATCCAAGAAAAGAGTAATGCTGAAATGGAGAAAAATTCAAAGAAAAATGGCTCTCGAGAAAACCAAGTGCTAGAAGAAGAAGACAAGAGTGATGATCTACCTAAGGATTTTTCCTAAACCTTGGAAATTCATTCAAAATCATTCCCAAAAGTTAATTATTGGTGACCCATCTGAGAAGGTAACAACTCGTTCCTCATTTAAGCCATTAATGGATAATTTTGCTTTAGTCTCTCATTTTGAACCTAAGAATGTTAATGATGCATTGAACGATGAAAATTGGATTCTTGCTATGCAAAAGGAACTAAGTCAATTTGAAAGGAATAATGTTTGGATCCTAGTTGAAAGACCTCAAAATCATCCTATTATTGGTACAAAATGAGTTTTTAGGAACAAATTAAATAGTAAATGTGAAGTTGTGAGAAATAAGGCTAGATTAGTGGTTAAGAGATATGCTCAAAAAGAAGGTATAGATTTTGATGAGACATTTGCTCCCACAACTAGACTAGAATCTATTAGAATGTTCCTTGCATTTGCTTGTTTCAAAGGTTTTAAATTATATCAAATGGATGTTAAAAGTGCTTTCTTGAATGGTTTTATTGATCAAGAAATTTATGTGGATCAACCTCCCAGTTTTGAAAGTGAAAAATTTTCAAATTATGTGTTTAAACTTTATCAATTCTTTGCAAATCTTAGGAAAGGCATTGACCACACTAAAGTCAAGTCACATGTTAATGGGATAGATATTATTTTTTATCCTGAGATTGTAAATGGTATTTTGAAAACTGCTATTGAATCTGGTTGTCGTAGTATGATTGCTAATTTTTTCTCTTATGAAGAAATTCCTAACTGTTAATCATTTTAATGCTGCAAAACTGATAACTTGTTTTCAATCACCATTTCAAGTACCTGTTGATGCCAAATTGGAAGATCTTTCTCTCAAAAATTTGATTATTTTCTCCATCATTTCAAACCTTTTAGTCCCTACTGATGGTCATCGCACTAATGCTAACAAAATGGAACTGTCTCTATTCTATTGCTTCAAAAAATTTGCATGAATTTTGGTTTTATCATGTGCAATTTCTTGTTAAAATTGAGCACTGATATTCGAGGGAAGCTCTCTTATGGAAAGTTTTTAACTCCTATTTTTTAGTATTTCAAAATTCCTCTTACTAGTATATGTCCAAAGGACACTTTTTCCTCTGTTTTCACTAAATCCTATTTTGAAAGGAAAAATTTAAGGTTTTTTGATGGTCATTGGTGCACTAAGGAGGCTGCTTCTCAGTCTCGATCTAAACATGCTCACGATACACCTATCACTCTTCACACCATAGAACAACTGCGTCTCACTCTTATTTCATCTATTTATCCTCGAAAATCCTCTTCCCATACCACTTCATCTCATTTCAAGTGGTTGAGTTGTTAAAAGAGTTTAAAAATCATGTTCTTCTTCTCGAACATGGTCTCATATTAACCATGTCACCTGAGCAAAAATCAAAATTTCTGAACAAGAAGAATCTTCTTATACCCTCTGCTCCAGTTGAGGATGTTTTGCATGAAAAGGAACCGCATCCCGAGTATATTCCTACCACTGATGATGCACATGCTACATGTTCTCGGCCACCTTTCAATGTTCCATCCACTTTGAGAAAGACAAAGAACAAGTCCCTGCCGAAACTGAAGAAGATGATGAAGACACTGAAGAAAAAGATTACTTTGCGTTTCACATTTCTAGAAGAAGACCTAACTCATCCAAGTTCACTTTTTAGGCAATCTAGACTCATGTGCACTTCCTCATTAGATTGCATTTTCACTGTTTTGACATGAATGATGTTTTGTAATATATTAAGTATTTTACTACTTTTGGTGTTTGCTGGATTTGTTCAACGTTAGATATTTGTGCTTGTTTATTGTACTATTGCTCCTTATTGATTAACCTGTTATTGCTCTTGCTGCTATTATTGCTTCTTTGTCTTTGTTCTTCTTAGTGTTTGTTCATTTTTTCTGATGACAAAAAGGGGGGGAAACACTTGGTTGGTTTGAACTGAATATGGTTGCTTTTGGTTGGTGTAAATGGATGACCAAGAAAGGAGAAGTTATGTTTTTAAATATGACTTGAATGATAATGTGGTTGGCTTGAATGGATGTTAAACTGAGGGGAGCTATGTTCGATTTTTGCATCTTCTGTTTCTAATTATTGGTGAATTGTGAAAGGGGGAGTTATGCATGTTTGTTTATCAAAAGGTTCAAAATTATCAAAACGGCATCAATTGTTTTGTCATCATCAAAAAGGGGGAGAATGTTAATCGTGATCCTGAATTTTGATATGTACAAAACAATTAGACAATTCAAACTAATATTTTTCAATTGAGAAAAATGTTAGCTCAGATCCTTGGTGAAAATACAAACAATGAAAGATGTCAACCAAAAGGGAACAAAAGAAACTCAACTCTTTCGGACGCTCAAAAGCTTGTACTGGACGTCCGATAAAAATTGAAAACTCTCAGAAGAACCACTATCTAATACTCAAACTTAAGTATTGGACGTCCAATAGATAGGGAGAGTATTGGACACTCGTATCGGATGCATATCATCATCACCGGATGTCCGATCGAATTAAAGAAAAATTTCAAACTCTCTGACCAGTGTCGGACGCAGATCTCATCGGAAGCAGAAAATGCATCAGCTGTCCGATAAACGTAGAAAGAATATTTTGGACGATGGCACCGGACGCAGAAGAATGTACCGGACGTCCGATACCTCCAACAATTAGTTGATTCTTTAACTACCTTCTATCCATTGTCAACTTTTATTATACTTTTTTTCGTCCCCTTTAAATAGTCCTTTATCTGAATCAAATATACAACTTTTACACACTTAAATTATAAGTTCTTAAGAGTGATTTTGACTAGAAAATACTCTCCAAGTAAGATTTTTACTCCTGGTGGTGTGAGATTGTTTGCAAGCTTTTCATTTGTGATAGAATTCTTCAATAGTGCAGCTTTGAGAGGGTTATCCAAAAATTGTAAAATTCCCTAATTTGACTGAGTGCTACTTGGGGCAAGGAGGAATTGAGCCTTCCATATTCATCAATTTCAAGTAGCTTGTTTTGAGAATTGGTCTTCAAGTTTAAGAGGAGCTTGGTAGTCAATTGGTTTGTGTTCCTGTCTCTTCTATAGTTTATTTTACAATACTTACATTGCTTATTTTTTCTATCTTTCTTGAATACTATTGTTCCTTCATTGATAAATTCATTATTGCTAATCGTGATCCTGAATTTTGACTATTCCAAAACAATTGAAGAAATGGATTTAACTTTTTCCATTGAGATTTTTGGCAACCCAAGTTATCAACGCAAATAGTGCATTTTGAAGAATTCAATTAAAATAAGCATATGCCACTGGTAACTGTCAGATGCTCGATAGCTTGTATCGGACGTCCGATAAAAGTTGAAAACTCTCTATCGGACACTTAAATTGAAGTACCGGACGTTCGATAGATAGGGGATCCATTGGACACTCATATCGACGCACATCAACCTCATCGACCGTCGGATCGCATCCAAGAAGAATTCTGAACTCTCTAGTCGTTGTCGAACGCAAAGCTCATCAAACGCAAAAATATGCATCGGCCATCCGATCGTATCCAAGAAGAATTCTAAACTCTCTGGTCACTGTCAGATGCAAAGCTCATCAGATGTAGAAATATACATCGACCGTCCGATAAAGAATGAAATAATCTGTTGGACACTAGCATCGGACGCACAACATTGTGTTGGACGTCTAATAGCCCTAACGGCTAGTTGGTTCTTCATTTTCTTCTATCCGTTGACCACTAATATCAAGACACTTTTTGGTCCCCTATAAATATAGTCTTGTCTGAACTTCATAGATAACTTTTGTGCACTTAGAATACAAGTTCTTGAGAGTGATTTTAGTAAGAAAATACATAATCAATAGTGAGTGATTGAGCTAATCAATTGTGAGTTAATCAATAGTGTAGCTTCGTGAGAGTTATCTGTGAGATTGTAAAACTTCTTTGCTTGACTAAGTGCTACTTGGGGCAAGGAGGAAGTGAACCTTCCATTGTACACAAAGGTTGATTGTAATTTACCAAGTTGAAGTTGCTTGAATTGAGAACTATTCTTCAAGCTGAAGAGGAGTTTTGAAGAAAATTGGTTTGCATCCAACCAACTTATTTTTTCATCTCTCTTCTCAATTTATTCATTGCTATATCATCTACTAATCTCGATTTTCATTGCTTATTTATGTGATATTTTAATCGATTAAGAGATTACATCTTTTATTGTGAAAAAGAGGTATCACTTGATTAATTTTTTAATCAACCTAATTCATCCCCCTCTTAGGTTGCCTTTGAGTCTTACAATTGGTATCTGAGTTTGGTCTCTAGGATCAAGTTTAACCGCTTAGAGAAAAGATGACAACCAACAATGCCATGTTTGTAGAAGGTCAATCGGTCACTAGGCCACCCATATTCAATGGTTCAAACTATGTTAGTTGGAAAGAACGTATGATTATCTTCTTGTAATCTATTGACATTGATCTATGGTTTATTGTTAATGAAGGTCCTTACACTGCTACCATTGATGATCCCATTATTCATGTTCCTAAATTAAAAACAAGGAATGAGTTAACTCATGAGGATAGGGCTAATCTCATTTCAAATGTTAAAACCTTAAATGTTTTATATAGTGCATTAAACTCAAATGAATCCATTAGAGTTAAAGGATGTAAATCTGCTAAAGAAATTTGGGATATGTTAAGGGAGATTCATGAAGGTAATGAAGATGTAAGGGAACAAACGGAATCTATATTAGTCACTAGATATGACTCATTCAAAATGGAATCTCATGAAAATATAGATAAAATGTATTCTAAATTCAATGATCTTATAAAAGATTTAGAGGTGTTGGATAAAGAATGCACACTTGGTGAGAAAATAGAAAAATTTTGAATGTTTTACCTAAAGAATGGGAGAATAAAGTGACTGCAATTGAAGAAATAAAAGATCTGAATTCAATGCCTATTGAGTCTCTTATAAACTCTCTGACATCTTATGAGTTGAAATTCAAAAGTAAGGTACAAGATGAAGAATATGCAAGGGCCAAGAGGAGCATTGCTCTCAAAACATCCCTAGATGAGGATGATTTAGCCTCATTGGATGATGAAGACATGGATGGTGATGATAGTGATCTCACTCTTATCACTAAAAGTTTCAAGAGGATCCTCAACAAAAGAAGATTTAGAAAGGAAGGACTTAGCAATCAAAACTCTAATCAATTCAACACAAGATACAAAGGAAGACAAAATGCTAACAAAAAGTAAGGAGATAAGTGTTTCGAATGTGGACAACTTGGTCACTATGCAGCTGATTGTCCAACAAAGAAGAAGAAAGAAAAAGAATGAAAGAAAACCAAGAATTAACAACTTCCAAATCACTTAGAATGAGTGCAATTTGGAAGGTGAGATTGAGGAAGAAGAGGAATCTGCTCAAATCGCCTTTATGGCAATTAGTGACAATAAGATAACATCTTGCAACCTTCAATGTGAAAGTGATGATGATGATGATGATCTTGAGTCATTTGTTGGTAGATTGCATGAAAGTTTGAAAGAGTCTTATGCTAGAAATAAATAATTAAAACAAAAAATTACATTTCTTTTACAAGATAATGCAAACTTATTTCAAGATAACAAAAAACTAAAATATGACAATGATTACTTAGAAAGAGCTAAAATTGAGTTGCAACATGAATTTGATAGAAAAACAAGTCTTTGTGAAATGTTCAAGGAAAAACAAACTGACTTAAAAAGAAGAATGGATAATCTTGACATGATCCTTCAAAACAGAAAACAAAATATTTTTACAAGAAATGAATTGAAGCCTCATTTTAATATCCATGAAAGGAAACTAATCTTTAGTGTAAATGAATTCACAATTTATAGAAAAAGAGGAGTAAGGTTTATTAAACCAATTCATGTGAATGATCCTACCATTATGTGTGATTTTTGCTACCAAGTAGGTCACTTGAAGCATGATTGCTATATGAGAAAAAATATGAGAAGAGAAATGAAATGTATGTGGTTAGTCAAACATGATTTTAAGCATCAAGGATCCAAAAATTAAAGGGTACCTAATTTTCTATTCTTTTGTGCAGGTAAAAGTTGAAAAAGTCATAAAGGAATCAAAATGGTTAATTGATAGTTGATGTTCAAGGCACATGATCGGTGATCCATCACAATTCATTAAGTTCAAATCAAAATCAAGTAGAAAAGTGACTTTTGGAGATGACATGAAAGTCAAAACAATTGGAGTAGGTGATGTTGTTAAGAATGGTGAAACATTTGTGCATAATGTTCTCTTAGTAGATAATTTAGGCTATAATTTGCTTAGTGCTAGTCAATTATGTGATAGAAATTTATTTGTTTTATTCAAAAAGCATGAATGCTTAGTTCTTGACTCAAAATTCAATATCATTTTTAAAGGAAAAAGATTCAATGACATCTATGTTGTAATTCTTGAGAAAATTGATTCTTCTAACTTTAAATGTCTTAAAATTTCTAATGAAGATTCTTGGTTGTGGCATAGAAGACTTTGTCATTTCAATATGGATATGCTAAATAAAATTTTCAAAAAAAAACTAGTTAGAGACTTGTCTAAAATAAAGTTTGAGAAAAATAAGGTTTGGGATGCATGTTAATTTGGTAAACAAACCAAAACTTCTTTAAACCAAAAAGAAATATTTCTACATCTAAACCATTGGAGTTTTTACATCTTGATTTGTTTTGTCCTACACCAATTGCTAGTTTAGGTGGAAAGAGATATTGTCTTGTGATTGTTAGTGATTACTCTAGATATACATGGACTATTTTCCTTACTCATACAGATGATGCTTTCAAAAGTTTTGTTTCCTTATTTGCGAAGGTGCAAAATTTAGTTGGCTTACACATCGGTAAAATTAGGAGTGATAATGATTCAGAATTTAAGTATTGTGACTTTCTGAAATTTTGTGATCACAATGGAATAATTCATGAATTCTCTGTTGTAAAAATCCCCCAACAAAATGGTGTTATTGAAAGAAAAAATAGGACACTTGTTGAATCCACAAGAACCATGTTAAGTGAAAATGAATTACCAAAATATTTTTGGACTGCTCACAAGTTGTTGAGTAGGAATGGGAACCTAGCAAATGCACTCATTGCTGATGCTAATCATTTATAACATTGAAATAAATCTACTACAGAAAACGACACCAAAAAAGTAAAATGCAAGAGAGGTTGGTAACTAGGTTATCGGATCCTGACAAAGGATGGAAACCGGCTTTCCTTAATCCCGATAAGGGCGCGGGAGGAAAAGAGCCAGATCTATGATACGGCATGTTATGTAATGAATAGAGTTTTATTAAGACCAATTTTGAGCAAAACTTCTTATGACTTGATGTTTGATAAAAAGCCAATAGTTGGCTATTTTAAAGTTTTTGGATATAAATGTTTTGTTTTAAACATTAAGGAACATCTTGAAAAATTTGATAAGAAAATCGATGAAGCTATTTTCTTGGGTTATTGTGAAAACAAAAGAGGATATAGAGTTTATAATAGAAGAACTCTTGTGATTGAAGAAGCCATACATATTACATTTGAAAAGTCTAATGGTGATTTTTGCAAAAGCATTTGTATAGATGATGATGTAGGTATTCAAAAAGGACTTAAGAAGCTTACATTCCAAGAGGAAAACAATGCTGAAATGGAGGAAAATTTGAAGGAAAATGACACTCAAGAAAATCAAGTGCAAGAAGAAGAAGACAAGGATGATGGTTTACCAAAGAATCTTCCTAAGGTTTGGAAGTTCAATCAAAACCATCCCAAGGATTTGATTATTAATGATCTATCCAAAAAGGTAAGAACTCATTCTTTTTCAAAACCACTACTTGATAATTTTACCTTTGTATCACACTTTGAGCCCAAAAATGTTGTTGATGCTTAAAAGATGATTATTGGATTATAACTATACAAGAGGAATTGAATCAATTTGAAAGGAATAATATTTGAACTTTAGTTGAAAGACCACAAAATCACCCTATTATAGGCACAAAATGGGTCTTTAGAAATAAGGGTGAAATTGTGAAAAATAAGACTAGATTGGTAGTTAAGGGGTATGTTCAAGAAGAAGATATAGATTTTGATGAAACATTTGCTCTCATAGCAAGATTAGAATCTATAAGAATGTTTCTTACATTTGCTTGTTTCAAAGGTTTTAAATTCTATCAAATGGATGTTAAAAGTGCTTTCCTAAATGTTTTTATTGATCAAGAAATTTATATGGATCAACCTCCCAGTTTTGAAAGTGATAAATTTTCCAATCATGTGTGTAAGTTTTCAAAAACTTTGTATGGTTTAAAACAAGCTCCTAGAGCTTGGTATGAATGTTTAAGTAGTTTTTTTATTGAAAATGGTTTTAAGAGAGGTATTGTGGACACTACTCTTTTCACAAAACAAAAATTAAATGATCTCCTTATTGTGCAAATTTATGTTGATGATATCTTTTTGGTGCTACTAATGAGCGTTTGTACAAGAATTTTTCCACCATTATGCAAAATGAATTTGAGATAAGTTTGATGGGAGAATTGAATTTCTTCCTCAGACTGCAAATTCTTCAAACTCATGAAGGAACTTTCATCAATCAAATAAAGTACACAAAAGAACTTCTCAAGAGGTTTGGCATGGAGGATTCAAAGCAAGTTGGTACACCAATATGTACGTCTACCAAACTCGAAAAGGATGAACAAGGTACAAACGTTGATGAGAAGAAATATAGAGGTATGATCGGAAACCTTCTTTCTTTAACCGCAAGTAGGTTGGATATTATGTTTGCCGTTTGTTTATGTGCTTGGTTCCAATCATTGTTCTAAAGAATCTCATTTAAATGCCATTAAGAGAATTTTTTGATACTTGAAAGGAACCTTTGTGATAGCCCTACTTCTCCCTAGGGCATACCCTAAGGTATCTGTGGACCGCCTGCCTAACTCTCGTCAGGACTCACTCACATACATATCGCTAAAACACTAGACTAACATACCAATCTCAAATTCAAACTCAACAATAATTTACAATCACATTACATCATCCTTACAATCTCCAAATTACATACAATACTTATCAAACGTTCAAATTCTCATAATACAAAAGTTCTTAAAATCACAATCCATGTTTGTCACATCAATACTAAAGCAAACCCTAACACTTAAAGGTTGGCTCCTTCATTTGGGTTCTCAGTCCCTGTTAAAGAAAACAATTTGGAAAGAGTGAGCTAAAACGCTCAGTGAGTTCCAAAAAGGCTTACAATTCACGTAAAATCGTTTAAATCATACTTCAAATATACAATTCAAATCAAGTAGATAGACACTTAAATGGATATTGCTCGTATGAACTACTCGAGGGACATTGCCCATCAAAGTAGACTAGTCGAGAGACTTCACCCAAGACATCACAAACTAGTCGAGGGTACCCGCCCTACGACGTCTCTTTATTTCATTGGAAACTGGTCGAGGGACTTCGCCCAACGACGTCACAATATTATATGGCAGTAGTATATGTTGGTTATAAGAGATGAGAAGTGGATGAGTTGAACTTCATCGGTTTGAGGAGGTTCGATGAGCAAACTTTGGGCACGTAGAAAACTACCTTCCCATTTGAATTTTGGTATAAACTTAGCCTATATATTGAAGTATTGGTGTGCCAAATTTGGTAATTTTCAGACATGAAATCCTCATTCAAACAGGGCTTTAAACTCTGTCCTATAAGTTCGAAACCCAGAAATTTCAGAAATGTGAACCCCCTCTGTTTGAACTTTTATAATTTCATGCTCGGGTGTCGGAATTGAGTTCCGTCAGTGGCTGTTGAAACTCCTTATGTAGTACTATATTTTGTATGAATTTTAGAGGCTAACTAATGTTCTGTAATTTCTGCTGAATTTTCAAAGTAACCTGGATAGCCAGCCTGATATGCCCTATCTCTGTACTGTAGCTGTCTGTTGAACAAAAATCTAGGCTAATTTCGTCCATAATTTTAATTGAATGTCTTGTACAAAGTTTTAGAGCTTTCAAATAGGTTTCCAACGGTACTAAATGTGTAAAATTCTAACTTGTATAACTTGAGTTATGATTTTTCAAAGTTTTCAGCTCGAATTAGGAAATTGTCGAACTTTTTACTTTTTGCACTAAATCTGGTCGGTGAACTAGGAAAACTTATTTTCGCTCTCTTTAATTATTTCAAAACTTGGACCTCCCCCACTTTGTCGGGTGAGTTTTCCAATGCATGTTTATTGCTTTAATTTACGAATTTAGTGTGTGAATGCGCTATGTGACTTGTTACGTGCTTATGTTGAAACTTGAAACTGTTGAACCACTCACCTAAAGGAGAGCATACTTTATTACTCCATTTTTTGTAGAGTTGGTGATTTATTTATTTGCATGTATCAAATTTGGGAGACGGAAATGTGTTATACAACCTCTCTTGGCCGAGTGCCTTGAGTGATTTAACCTGCTCACCGCTTAAAATTTTGCAAGGGTCTTGCAGGGAGTTTGGCGTGAAGAGTTGTCTACTTGGATTGAAAGTCGACGGAGTGTCGACTACTATAAATGCTTGGGAAATGTGGAAATTGGCTCCTGAGAGCTCCGATCCCTCAATGTGTGAACTTGATATGTCTATGTGTTTTATTTATTTACATTTACTTTTATCATTTTAAGTGCATGTGCATGAATTTTGGAAACTCACGAGCTTTTTAGCTCACCCCCGTTCCCGTTTGTTTTTCCTTAACAGGTAACGAGAATCCCGAGGTGTAGCTAGGGCTAGTGTCTTGATCTTTTGAACTTTTGTCTTGAGTATGAAGTAATATTTTGTATATTTGTTTAGTGTTGAGCACTTTAAGCAATGGAAGTGTATTAGCTTTGGCTCGAGGGTTGTAAATATTTTAAATGGACGATTGTAATTTTAAGTTTAAATGCCCTTTTCAGTTTTAATATTAATGTTGTGGTGTTTGGTGAAATTGCACGTTTAAGTTAGTATTGATTTGAATGCTTGAGTCCTGGCGAGAGTTAGGCATGCCCACTAACCCTCCGTTAGCCTTGGGGAGGTGGGGCCTTACTGTGTGTGGTATCGAGCCTAGGTTAGAGGTCTATAAAGGAAAATTTTAGAAGTTCTTTTAGAATGGTTTCTTGTACTTTAAGTTTGATATTTTAGCTACCTTGAATATTGTAAAAGTCCTAACTTTAAGTTGTGGATTTGGTGTAAGTATGGAAAGTGGTAATGGAGCTGCGGGAGCTAATGGGCAGGGGGCCAATGGTCATGAGCCACCATGCTAGACCGGCATGGTATAGAGTGAGCTGGGACCACCGCACCAGCCTGCTCACCCCACGCCGGAGGTTCGAGGTGCCCGTGGTAGGAGTCCTCACCTTCCCCTAATTCCGTGGTATTGTCTATTGACGATGAGCGTCGGGAGCTACTGGATGTCACTAGAGATCTGCAAGAGAAGAACATGGTGGTGAGAGGTATCATGGCTTCTTGTCAGGAGCGGATCCAAGAGTTGGAGGATCGGGTCGAGGTACTGGAGAATCGGGTTGACATTGAGAGAGATAGGACTACGGCCACTCGTGACCAGGTCCAGAGGTTTCGGGCCCGACTCGATAGGATGTCTGACGAAGTCCATGAGTGGACTGCTAGGATTAGGGCTGACCTCACTACCTTGGAGGGTATCGTGGCTAATGTTACTGCAGAGGCTATGCTTGATGGGTCCATTGAGGAGGACTCATCCGAGGCAGAGCCTTATGAGGATATATTGATGGGGGACGATCCTTCGGAGGAGGCTGAGCCTGAGGAGGAGGAGGAGGAGGACCCGTCTGAGGGTACCCCTCCTGGTGGCCCTGCTGAGGACTAGAGGAGTAGTATTAGAGTATTAGGGTTTTATTAATCTGTTGTAAGGAGACTTTATTAGAGGGATTCTCGTCCCTGGGATGCATGTTTATCTATTGCTTTCACTATTATATTTTGTGTGGTAAATTGACCGTGAAAGCACTTTTTGTGTACTCTTTGTGATAAACATGCCAGTGTAAAATCGAATTCCCACCTTATATGTATGAAAATTGATAATTTTAGAAAATTCTCTTGTTTGCTTCTTGGTTTAATTTGTTAACTTATTTACTTTAAATTGTGTTATTTCTTTATATTTTCTTTTCGCTTATCTCACTTTACCTTGTTCCATATTATTATGTATTAATTTTATTTTATATTTGTATTTTATGTCTACCCACTATAGAAATCATGGACGTAGACGAGGCCGGTCAGGCCGAGGTAGAGGTCGAGGTCAAGGGTGTGACAACCCCAAAATGAGGGAGAGAGGGTCACAGCTGACCAAGGTCAAGGACGAGGATTGGGACAAGGTCAAGGGGTAGATTTCGGGGAACAAGTGGCGACCGCCATAAACCAGATAACGGGCATCTTGGCTCGTCTGGTGGACCAACAAGGCCAGGGTCCAGTTAATCAGCCTAGAGGCCACGAGAGTGGCGAGGATAGGGCATTAGAGTGCTCCCAAATGTTCGCCCCACCTAAGTTCTTTGGGGGATCTGATCCGGAGGTCGCTGAGGGGTGGCTAGAGCGTATTACAGATATTTTCAGTACCCTAAACTATACTGAGGAAAGGCGGGAATCTTTTGCCGCTTTTCAGTTTGAAAGAGCAGCCAGATCATGGTGGAACATGATTCGGGCCAAATGGGATAGGGACCAGACTCCGAGGACCTGGGAGAATTTTACTCAGGAGTTCTACTCTAAGTTTCTTCCTCCTTTGGTACAAGAAAAGAGGGAAGATGATTTCATTAAGTGTCAATAGGGGCTTCTGAGTGTTGCGAATTACGAGGCACAATTTACTAAGTTGTCTAAATTTGCCCCAGAGTTGGTGGCCACGGAGCCAAGAAGAATTAGACGTTTTATCTAGGGCTTGAATTTGGAGATTCAAGAAGGGTTAGCGGTGGCTCAGATTAACAGTTTTAGTGAGGCCATTGAGAAAGCCCAAAGGATCGAGACCGCCAAGGCTTAACTGAAGAGCTTTCATGCTAAGAAAAGGAGTGCCCCTTCTAGCAGTCGGGGCCCAATAGATTCGATTGCCCTGCCTACCAAGTTTGGGAGAGGCTCAAGTGGGGCCAGTGCCTCGGGAACATCAAGAGGAACCTTTTCTCGAGGAGGGGCATCTAGAGGGTCTATCGGTGGTAGGGGCCCAACAAGGAGCATTTCACAGGGGAGCCAAGCCTCCAATTCAGGTCTTACGTGTGGTTTTTGTGAAAAACCAAACCACACCGCCAATGAATGTTGGAAGAAGCAAGGAAAATGCCTGAGGTGTGGAAGTTCTGACCATCAAATATCTTCTTGCCCCCAAACCTGAGAGCGGAGTGGTGCCCAAAAGTCAAATCCGAGCCAAGCTAGTTCGGTGGGTAGTAGGACAAAAGTACCAGCTCAAGTCTATGCGCTGGACCATCAAGAGGTGCCTGCGTCGACGGAAGTGGTCGAAGGTACCATTCTCCTCTCCCATCGCTTGGCTAGAGTTTTAATTGATCTCGGTGCCACTCATTCTTTTGTTAATCCTGCATTTGTTTGTGGTATAGATATAAAACCCGTTAGGGTTACCTTTGACCTAGAGGTTAGAACACCAATAGGGGACCAAAGTTTGATTACGAAGTTTGGTGTATAAAAAATTGTGAATTATGGATGAGAGAGAGAAAATTAATGGTTGATTTGGTAAGTCCGATATTAAGGGTATGATGTGATTATTGGGATGGATTGCTTAGCTAAACACCATGCCAAGGTGGACCGTCAGATTGAAAGTAGTGGAATTTGATATACCGTGGCGACGCTGAGATTGGATGTTAGAGGAATGTTGGTTTCATCGGCCCTTATTTCGGGAATTAGGGTTAGAAAACTTCTAAGTAAGGGAACTCAAGGGTATTTGGCTTTTCTTATAAACCCTCCAAATGATAAGATGAAGTTGGAAGACGTGCATTGTTAGGATTTTCCGATGTATTTCCCGAGGAATTGGAGTCTTTGCCTCCGAAATGGCGTAGAGTTCAAGGTTGATCTAGTACTGAACGGAACCAATTTCTAAGACTCTATAGAATGGCTAAATTTAAAGAGTTGAAGGTACAGCTACAAGATCTTCCTGAGTGAGGTTTTATCGTGAAAGTGATTCTCCGTGGGGAGCACCGCATTGTTTGTTAAAAGAAAGCATGGTAGTCTAAGGTCGTATAGACTATCGGGGTTGAATGACGTGACGATTAAGAACAAGTATCCCTCACCACTTATTGACGAGTTATTTGATCAATTACAAGGGTCAGTGGTATTCTCCAAGCTGGATCTTAGACAGGGATACTACCAATTGAGAATTAGGAAAGAGGATGTACCGAAAACAGCTTTCAATTCAAGATATAGACACTATGAGTTTGTAGTAATGCCTTTTGGGTTAACGAATGCTCCGGCTGCATTCATGGATTTGATGCAACGTGTATTCAAGCCCTACTTGGATCGATTTGTGGTGATCTTTATTGATGATATATTGGTGTATTCCAAAACCCTAGAAGACCATGCCAACACTTGAAGATTGTATTGCAAACCTCCGAGCACAAGCTGCTTGCCAAGTTTAGTAAGTATGAATTCGGTTGGAAGAAGTATCTTTCTAGGCATAGAATTTCCAAGGATGGAATTGCAATTGACCCATCTAAAGTGGAAGTCATATACATTGGAAGAGACCTGAAAATCCTACTGAGGTGAGAAGTTTCTTAGGTTAGCTGGTTATTATCGGTTCATTCAAGATTTTTCAAGAATTACTGACCTTGATCGATTTGACTAAGAAAGATGGAAATTTTGAGTCCTAAGTGTGAAGAAAGGTTTCAAGAATTGAAGAAACGGTTAACTGAGGCACCGATCTTAACTCTACCTGATGGCAAAGAAGGATTTGTAGTCTATTCAGATGCCTCTAAGGATGGATTAGGTTGTGTTCTGATGCAAAATGGAAAAGTCATAGCATATGCTTCTAGGAAGTTGAAACCCTATGAACAGAACTACCCAACACATGACCTAGAGTTAGCGGCGGTTGTTTTTGCTTTGAAGAAGTGGAGACATTATTTATATGGGGTGACTTTTAAGGTGTTCATGGACCATAAGAGTTTGAAATACTTGTTTTCTCAAAAGGAGTTGAATTTAAGGCAAAGGAGATGGGTAGAGTTTCTTGAGGACTATGATTGCTCCATAAAATATCATCCTGGAAAGGCGAATGTTGTGGCTGATGCGTTAAGTCGCAAGGCTCAAGTAGCGGGTTTGATAGTGAAGGAATGGGAAATGTTGGAGCAAGTAAGTGAATGGAAACCTTGTATTGGGACGCAGAAGGTTATTTTTGGAAATGTTGAATTAAGGTCTCCATTATTGGAACGGATTAAGGAAGCACAGTCAAAAGATCCAAAGAGTGCAAATTACCGGAAAAGTTTAGAAAGTGGAGACTCGTGATTTTAAGACAGACCGTAAGGAGTGTTAAGGTTCCGGAAAGGATAGTAGTAATAATGAGGTATTAAAGGGAGAGATTTTAGAAGAAGCACATCGGTCCAAGTATACTATTCACCCTGGGAGTAATAAGATGTACCAAGATTTGAAAGGACTGTACTGGTGGGATGGATTAAAGAGAGATGTAGCCAAATATGTGCAGACTTGTCTTACTTGTCAACAAGTGAAAGCTGAACACCAAAAGCCCTCAGGACTTCTACAACCCTTAGAAATTCCTAAATGGAAATGGGAGCATATTACTATGGATTTCGTCACTGGACTGCCAAGGAGTCAAAAGGGACATGATGTTGCATGGGTAGTCATACATTGACTCACTAAGTCCGCACATTTTCTACCGGTGAATGTAAATTATCCTTTGGAAAAATTGGCCGCTCTATTTGGATGAGATAGTGAGATTGCATGGAATTCCGTAGTATTGTTTCCCGAGACCTTAGGTTTGTTTCGAGGTTTTGGTGTTGCAAGAGACCTTGGGAACCAAATTAAACTTGAGTACCGCTATCATCCTCGCATGGCTGGCCCGAGAGGACCATTCAGACCTTGGAAGATATGTTAAGATCGTATAATGGATTTTGGTGAAGGTTGAGTCAGATACATGACGCTATCGAAGTTTGCATAGAACAACAGCTTATCATGCCACGATTCAAATGGCACCTTATGAAGCACTTTATGGGAGAAGGTGCCGATCACCGATTCATTGGGATGAAGTAGGGGAAAAGAAAGTTCTTAATCCGACCGCTATACCTTGATTGAGGAAGCTTATGAGAAAGTGAAGATAGTTAGAGAAAGGTTTCAAACGGCTCGAGTCGGCAAAAGAGCTACTCGGATAATAGAAGAAAAGATTTGAGTTCAAGTTATAAAGTTTTCATGGGTGAAACCCGTGAAAGGTGGTGTAGTATCTAAAAAGGGGAAGAAATTGAAGTCGAGGTACGTGGGACCGTTTGACATACTTAAGCGGGTTGGAAAAGTGGCTTATCAACTGGATTTACCCGCTAGTATGTCCATGGTTCACAATGTCTTCCATATCTCAATGCTCAAAAAATATCATCCAGATCCGAGCCATGTTTTGCAATTAGACGAGATTGAGGTGGATGAGACACTCTCGTATGAGGAAAGACCTATAAAGATTCTCGATCGAGAAGTAAAGGATTTAAGGACGAAGAAAATTCCTCTGGTTAAAGTCCTATGGAGAAACCACGATGTGGAGGAAGCAACTTGGGAAGTGAAAGACGAAATGCAGAAGAAATATCCAAAATTATTTGTTTAACAAGGTGAGAATTTTGAGGACAAAATTCTTTTAAGGAGGGGAGAATGTAACGGCCTCGAAAAAAAAAATTTTAATTCTAAATTTCAAAAAATTCGAAGTTTATTTATTTATTTATATAATTATTTTTTTAATTATCTTGTGAAATCCGATTTTTCCTCATTTACAATGTCTCATTTAATTTTAACCCTATTCCCTTAATATCATCTCGTAGCATTTATTAGCTGTAAAATGTTAAAAGCACGCGGTTCGAGGTAAATTCGACCGTGAGTAAACTAGTGAAGATAAGTATGGATGATTACCGATAAGTTGAAGTGTAATTAAATGACTGGATTTGGGTCATTGAAGGTGATTAATCATTTGAAATTTTAGTTAAGATTTGGATTAACCTTTTTAAGTTTAGAATTTTATCTAACCGTTAATTCTTTCAACTAAATTCCTACCAATCACCTAAAAATTACTTCTCCATCCTCTCTCCTAATTGAGATTTACCCATTAATCTCAAGCCAAATGAGGTGATTAATTTTCCCTCCAAGTAGCTAATTAATATCACTATGCAAGCTTTGACTTTGGATGAGATAAAGCTCATGTCTTGTCTCCTTTTCTCATTAACTCCTCAAGAAAATTGACCAAAAATCTCTTCACTCTTCTCCCTTTCTCACCCGAACTCCCTCTCCTCTTCTTCCCTAAATTTTCAGCAATTTCCTTCACTCAAATTCCCTCCAAAAACCCAACACAACCTCCATTAATCCTTGCTTGGACTTGCACTTGGTGAAGAGCTTGGAGGGGAGGCACTTGGAAGCCTTAGCTTAGCATCATTCTTGGGGTTTAGTCATCATCTAAGAGGAGGTAAAATCTCAAGGACTTCATCCTTGTATATTTTTGAAAGTTTCAAGCATGTTTGGGTTGTTGAGAGGTTGATGAAACCTTGACTTATGTGGTAGATGAATGTGTATTGTTAAGCTTCAATAAGTTGTTTTGTTGGTTTAAGTTGTGGGTGGGTTCTTGGATTCCCACTAAATATGTGCATTTGTTTGCTAGATGGTTAAATGGTGTTATATTAGTGCATTATGTTTAATGTTGGTTGTTAAAAGTTGGAAGAAAACCTTAAGGAAAAACCGGCTAGAGGAAGAAGAAATTGGGGGTGAATTTTCTGATTTTTGGGTCAAATTTCGTGGCTGTATTTTTGGCTAGTTTAAGAACTGAATTTGATGTTTAAATGTTGAATGTTAAACTGTTATTTTTCCCAACAATAAGCCCTTCAAGAGTTGATGCAATTAGGGTTACTAATTTGGAAGTAAAATCTGGAAAATTGAGGCATTATGCTGCCCGAATTTTATGAGACTATTTCGTGATAATTTTACTAAAAGATGGGACAATTTTTGATCATCATTAGGTTAAGGGAGACTAATACCAGCTTAGGGTCGAAATTGAAGTTATATGGCAGTAGTATATGTTGGTTATAAGAGATGAGAAGTGGATGAGTTGAACTTCATCGGTTTGAGGAGGTTCGATGAGCAAACTTTGGGCACGTATAAAACTGCCTTCCCATTTGAATTTTTGGTTGAATTTTGGTATGAACTTAGCCTATATATTGAATTATTGGTGTACCAAATATGGTAATTTTCAGACATGAAATCCTCACTCAAACAGGGCTTTAAACTCTGTCCTATAAGTTCGAAACCCAGAAATTTCAGAAATGTGAACCCCCTCTGTTTGAACTATTATAATTTCATGCTCAGGTGTCGGAATTGAGTTCTGTCAGTGGATTTTGAAACTCATTATGTACTACTATATTGTGTATAAATTTCAGAGGCTAACTAATTTTCTGTAATTTCTGCCGAATTTTCAAAGTAAAATGGATGGCCAGCCTGATATGCCCTGTCTCTGTACTGTAGCTGTCTGTTGAACGAAAATCTGGGCTAATTTCATAAATAATTTTAATTGAATGTCTTGTACAAAGTTTTAGAGCTTTCAAATAGGTTTCCAACGGTAGCAAATGTGTAAAATTCTGACTTGTATAACTTGAGTTATGATTTTTCAAAGTTTTCAGCACGAATTAGGAAATTGTCGAACTTTTTACTTTTTGCACTAAATGTGGTCGGTGAACTAGGAAAACTTATTTTCGTTCTCTTTTAATTATTTCAAAACTTGGACTCTGACCCCTACTTTGTCGGTGAGTTTTCCAATGCATGTTTACTGCTTTAATTTACGAATTTAGTGCGTGAATGCGCTATGTGACTTGTTACGTGCTTATGTTGAAACTTGAAACTGTTGAACCACTCACCTAAAGGAGAGTATACTTTATTACTCCCTTTTTGTAGAGTTGGTGATTTATTTATTTGCATGTATCGAATTTGGGAGACTGAAATGTGTTATACAATCTCTTGGCCGAAAGTGCCTTGAGTGATTTAATTATCGCTCAATCGCTTAAAATTTTGCACGCGTCCGATAGAGGAGTTTGGTGGTTGAGTTTTGGAAGAGTTGTCTACTTGATTGAAAGTCCACTGAGTGTCGACTACTATAAATGCTTGGGAAATGTGGAAATTGGCTCCTGAGAGCCCCCATATCCTCAATGTGTGTGAACTTGATATGTCTGTGTGTTTTATTTATTTACTTTTGCTTTTATCGTTTTAAGTGAATGTGCATGAATTTTGGAAACTCACGAGCTTTTTAGCTCACCCCCGTTCCCGTTTGTTTTTCCTTAATAGGTGACAAGAATCCTGAGGCGTAGCTAGGGCTAGTGTCTTGATCTTTTGAACTTTTGTCTCGAGTATGAAGTAATATTTTGTATATTTGTTTGGTGTTGAGCACTTTAAGCTTATGGAAGTGTATTAGCTTTGGCTCGAGGGTTGTGAATATTTTAAATGGACGACTGTAATTTTAAGTTTAAATGCCCTTTTCAGTTTTAATATTAATGTTGTGGTGTTTGGTGAAATTGCACGTTTAAGTTAGTATTGATTTGAATGATTGAGTCCCCATAGCCCACTAACCCCTCCTGGTTGGCCTTAGGGGAGATGGGGCTGTTACAAGTAAACTGCTCATTTGTAAATAGTTTGAAACATAGTCTCAAATACTCACAAAAGTAGGAAAACATTTCATTTGTAAAGAATGGTAGTAAAACATTTCATTTGAAAACAAGTTAGAACTAGTTTGAAAACAGGTTGGAACACTCACCGATCAAAAGAGCAAGTAATCGCCGCCAGAGGTTACACTCTGTAGGTCCTCCCTCGAGGAAACCTTGATCACCTGAAGACAAATTTCAATCACTAACTAGTCCAAGTGAGTCGGTAAGCCAAGCAATGCATTTGAAGTTTAGATAACTAGGTCTTCCAATTAGCACTTTCAAAGGAGAAATTCATAACTAAAGTTTTACACCTCAGAATTGGGCGAGGCTTGAACCGTTGGAAACTAGATTCAACCCTCTAAAAGTCACGAGGAGGCATCAAATGCAAACTAACAAAGTAGGGAAGTCAAATCTGGAGATTAAGTGGTTGCTGAGACAAGATCCAGGAAAACAGGCAGGATTTTTGGTCATCTTTCAAGAATCATTGTAGCTTGTAGGAATGGATTTAGTGTGCAAGGGTTATACCGTTAGAAAGCCCTTCAGGTCTAGTTTCAAATGCCACTAATGGTACTTAATTTTGACTCTCGAGCACGAAAAGACAGTCATTAGAACAGAACAAGGCAGGCTGCCTGACAGAACAGATTTCCAGATTCACAGGGCCAACTTTGGTAAATTGTTTGGAGGTCGAAAACACGTTAAATTGACACCAAATTTGGTACAAAAACTCTCCTATATATGGACTATAATCCTGAAAAGTTTCAGTGATAGACTCTCACGGAAGGCTAGTTTTCAAGTGTATAAAGTGCCCCAGTTTTCAAGTTCAAATCTGGAAAATTTGCTCAACTTCCCTTTAAGTGTAAAAATCATATCTAGCCACCTCCATTTGCTCTAATTTTTGGTGCCAAGATAGTATTGACCTTACTTGACATAAATATGGCCAAATTGGTGAAAGAACCACAAATTCATGAAAACAGGACTTCAAATTTCGGACAGCAGGTTTACTCAAAATTTCCAGATTTTTGCTCTCTTTTGAAACCAGTTTTGCAACATCTTTTGAGAAGATTTTGGTGAAGGAAATTATCAATCCAAAGCTCAAATTTCCAGCCCCCTACAGCAAAAAAATTTTTGAAATTTCCAGGTGTATAAATCAAGGGTAAAACAGTCCAAAATTTTTAGTTCTCCTTCTTCTCTTTCCAACCAAATCAAAGCTAGATCATTCAACTCAAGCTTCATCAAGGCACACATTTAAGCATATCAACCAACCAAGAGCACATGTAACTAACAAGATCAAGTATCTATGTGGGAATCCAAGAGCCCACCAAGCATCTAACACTACCAACAACCATCTTCCATGAGAAATTTCAAGATTCATCTTCTAGGAGCAAATCAAGGGCTAGATCTTCAAGATCAAAAGATTTACCTCAAGCTTAGTGGTTGGTTCAAGATTAGAGTTTCCAAAAGTCACCACTAAGAGCTCTTCCTCCTCTAAGATTTTAGCTAGCCTTAGGTGAAAGACCCAAGCTTTTGATGAAGGGAAACAACACCAAGATTACCTCTTGAGCCCCTAAGATTTTCGGCCAACACACTTCACCAAGAAATCCCAAGATCTAAGTGATGAAAGGTGGTTTCTTCTAGCTCCAAACCAAGAGTTGAAGTTGATTCAAGCTTGAGAGAGAGAGGGAGAGGAGCAACCAGCCTTGAGGAAGAGAAGATGAGAGCTTGAGTGGTTGTTGTAGTTGATTTTCTTTGAGAGGAAAATTGGGGAGGGGTGGCCATTTTGAGAGAAATAAGAGAGTTTGGATAGCTTAGTGGGTTGTCTTGCTTGCTCAATTAATTAGGAAGTGATGGAGAGAGAGTGTAAGAAGACATGAGGTGAAGGTTGAGTGTACAAGTAGCCAAGAAATGATGGAGGGAGAAAATGTGTCATCCAAGGTTGATGTGATGGAAAGGAGAGGGAAATTTTAGTTGCTTGTATCTACTAATTTAAGTGATTAGGGAGTTTATGGTAGGTGACATGGTTTTCAAATTCGAACGAATGAAGTGGGTGCACTAAGGATCGAGTCAGTGCAATTCATGTCGAATGAGATATCGAGCAAATTGATTCACACTTAAAGTTTAAACCGAGGTTCAACCAAGAGCTCATAGATACAAAAAAAAATTTAAACACTCATGTAGTGCATTAAAGAATGAGATATGCATATAAATGTACTACTGCAAGTTCAAAAATTCTAAGTTAATGCAGTTGTCAAAGGGAATTTGGTAAAATAAATGAAAAACAACTAAAATGGTATAAAATTTAATATCAAGATTTAAATGAAATATGAGTCCTCACAACCTTGAATTTTGGTCCATGGTATCCTAAATGTCATGAATTTGCCTTATGTGGTTATACGGATGCTGATTTTGGTGGTTGTAGAATTGATAGAAAAAGTACTAGTGATTCATGTCATTTTCTTGGTAATTGTTTGGTCTCTTGGTTTAGTAAGAAACAAAATGCCATTTCTTTGTCCACAACCGAAATGGAATATGTTGCCGCTAGTGCATGTTGTACTCAATTATTGTAGATGAAACATACTTTGAATGATTTTGGATTGTTGTATGACAATATGCCTATTTTTTGTGATAACACAAGTGCCATAAATTTGACAAAAAAATTCCATTAAACAGTCTAGGTCAAAACATATAGACATAAAACATCATTTCATTCGTGATCTTATTCAAAAAGGTGAAATCTGTGTGAATTATGTTTGTTCAAAAGACAAAATTATTGATATTTTCACAAAAGCCCCGCCCAGATCAATTTACATATTTACGTTTGAAATTGGACATTTTAGAAAAGAAACCTTAAATATCTTTGGTTAAATTCTATCGGACGTCCGACAGTGTTCTTGGTTATTTTCTAGAAAATCCTATCGGACGGATGTGTCAGACGATTCACGTTGTTCAGACATCTGACACACCAAAAGTCACAACTTATCAGGTTACTTCCTTTCATTTCAATCGGCCAAACACACATTCATTTCGGACATAGCTCCTAACCACCTATTTTCAAAATTCTAAATTCCCATCTTGACTTGCACCAATTCTCAAAATTGAAAGCACAAACACTCTCACAAGCTTATTGCAAGTCGAGAGTCATCCACATTTCTCACTATATATCCCAAAATCTTTACCCCAAATCACCTCAAAACCCTAAACCGACTTCTTCTCTTTTCAATCAGCTTGATCACAGCATTATTATCTAATTTGTTTTGTAGACACTCACCATCTCATTTAGCATCTTAGTCATTGCATAAAACACACACACACACACGCAACAATGGTGCGAATCCGTGGAGGTTCCTCTGCTACCGGACGCAAAAGGCTTCTCAGGGATGAAGACACTCCCACTCCAACTGCCAAGCAAACTTCATCAAGGAAGAAATGAGGTTCAGCAACTACTTAACAACCCCAAACAACCCAAACTGATTCTCAGGTTACCTCCCAACCCCCTCCATTGCCTAAATTTATTGATGATGAGGCTAAGAATAGGTTTGCCTTATTCTCACAAAAGAGTTTCATCATTCAAAGGTCCATTGATCCTTCTGAATTTTGAAAAATAGACCTTGATTCAGTTCTTAAATTCTTTGAATTCCAAAAGTGGTCCTATATCATTACCATGCCAAATGTGTATTATCCTGATATGCTCTACCAATTCTTTGCCAATATTAAAAAAGGAAATTCACGTAATGAATTGAAATCTCATGTGAATGGTGTGGATTTAGTTTTTGATTCTGATGTGGTCAATGAAATTTTGAAAACAACTATAGAATTTGGCTGCAAAAGAAAAATTGCTAACTTTTTCTCCTATGAAGAAAATCCAACTAGTATCAATCATTTTAATGCTGAGAAATTGATGTCCTACTTCCAATCTCCATTTCAAACCCCTGTAGATGCTAAATTGGAGGATTTAAATCCTAAAAACCTGATCATTTTCTCAATTATCTCAAATCTGCTTGTACCTACTGATGGGCATCGCACTGATGCAAATAAAATGGAGTTGTATTTGTTTTACTGCTTTGTTGAGAAAATCAGAATTGACTTTGGTTTCGTCATGTGCAAGTTTTTAATAAAACTTTGTACTAACTGTAACAGCCCCACCTCCCCCTAAGGCTAACCAAAGGGGTTGACAAGTTGCCTGCCCATCTCTCGCCAGGACTCGAGCATTCGAATAAACTAACTCTGAAGAAATAAACTAAAATTCACTTCATTAATGATATTAGAAACTATAAAGTAATGTTTAAACTTAAAGTACAATTATCAACTCGAAATCACTTAAAACCTCGAGCCATAGTTTAATACATTCCCATGAATTCAAAATATGCATAATCAAAGAATATACAATTGCCTTTCCATACTGACAAAAGACCAAAGACAAGGACTAGACCTAACTAGATCCCTGGATTCTCGTCACCTGTTAAGGAAAACAAAGGGGAACGGGGGTGAGGTAAAAGTTCGTGAATTTCCAAAAGGTCATGCACAGGCATAAAACGAAGTAAATAACATAATTAGAACAAGTAAAATAAACACAGAGACACACAAGGAGGATACCGGAGCTCAAGAGCTCATTTCCACCTGCTCACGAGCAATTAGAGTAGTCGACACTGACTTTCAATCCAAGTAGACGACTCTTCACGCCAAACTCCTTCCAATCAACTCCCCACCGGCCTCAAGACGCCAAACACTTAAACACTTAAGCACTAAACCACTCAAGGGACGGGCTAAGAGTGGTTATACAACACTTTTCTTCTCCAAATTGTAATACAAAAAAACACTTAAGTCACCAACTCTACTTAGAAGGGGCAATAAAGTATACCTCCTTTAAGTGAGCGGTTCAACAATTTCAAATTCCACATTTTAAACACGTAAAATATCACGAAGCACGTTCATGCACAAAGCATTTAAATTAAAGCATTTAACATGCATTGGAAACTCACCACCAAAGTAGGGTTCGGAGTCCAAGTTTGGATCACTTTGCAATTCATCACCACTTCCTAAAATAATTAAAAAACAATGGAAATAAGTTTTCGAGTTAACGGATCAAGTCTCGTTCAAGAAAATCAAGTTCAATGACTTCCAACTTGAGCAGAAATATTTGAAAAATCGTAACTTGAGTTATATAAGTCCAAATTTTACAATCTTGGTACCGTTGGAAACCTCTTTTAAATTTTTAAAACTTTGTAGAAGGTACCCAGTTAAAATTCTGGACAAAAACTGCCTAGATTTTCGATTAACAAACTGCTACAGTACTGAAACAGAACATAACAGGTTGGCCGACCAGACAAATTTGAAAATTCACCAAAAATTGTAGAAAATGAATTGGTGTTTAAAATTTATACAGTTTAAATTCATGTGCATGATATTTCAAACGCCACTAATGGCACTCAATTCCAACTCTTGAGAAAGAAATTATAGCAGTTCAAACAAGGCTGGTTCGCAATGCTGAAATTTCTGATTTTCAGATTTACAGGGCATCATTCTAGACTTCTTTTGAATTAATGATTTCTTACCCAAAAATTACCAAATTTGGTGCACTAACACTTACATATATATTATAGGTTCACACAAAAATTCAACCAAAAAATCCCACGGGAAGATAGTGTTTTTAATGCTCAAAGTTGGCTCAGCATCCTTGCTCCCAATCTGCCCAGTTTTGGTATTCTTCTTCTCGTCACTTCTAACCTATCTAAACTACCACCAAATGACCCCATTTTCGAAACCAACATAGTTTTAACCTTCGTAAACCTAATGGTGATAAAAAATGATGATGGTTTTTATCAAATCTTAGCACAAAACAGGTCCACAAATTCGGACAGCAGTCTGCCCATTTTCCAGCTTCTCTTGTTCCAACTTAACTACCATTCTTGCTATTACTTTTGAAGGGCTTTTTGTGGGAAACATTAACAAATTAAACCTCAATATTTAAGCATTAAAATTCAGCCTCTAAACCTACAAATATGCAGCCACAGAACAGGGGAAAAACAGCAAACTTTCACCCTCTATTTCTTCCTCTCCAATTCAGTTCTTCCATTGAGGTTTTTCCTCCAAATTTCAACCACAAATTCCAACATATACACACACACACTTCATCACTTAACAACACTAGCAAACAATTTCATACATTTTGTGGGAATTCCAAGAGCCCACTCATCAACCATAATCAACAAATGCATAATAATGAAGCTTAACATCTTGAAATTTCAAAACTAACACAAGTCAAGGTTCTAGGAACCCATCAACATTCCAATCCTAATTTCATGCTCGGAATTTAAAGAATGGACAAAGATTAAGCTTCTAGGGTTTTACCTCTTCCAAGAACTTAGCAAGAAAACCTCCAAAGAACTAAGCTTCAACCACCCAAGAGCTTCCTTCTCCAAGTTCTACACCAAGCTTCAAGCTTGAGCCAAGATTAAGGCTTGATTGTGGTTGATTTTGGGTGAAAAACGGATGAAGAAAATGCTGAAATTTCAAGGGAAGGGAGAAGGGAGAGGGGCGGCCAAGGAGAGAGAGAAAAGTGATGTGTTTGAGTGGTAATTTGGTGAATAAATGGAAGAGATTCAAGACAAGTCTTAAAGCCACATTTTAAGGGTCAAAAGTCCAAATTGAAATAGTAGTTTTGCTAACAATTTTGGAGGGAAAAATAATTAGTTCTCTTGGCTGCAAATTAAGGGATAATCTCGGCTAAGAGGGAGAGGAGAAAAGGAAAAATTAAAGTGAATTGGAGGTAATTAAATGGATAAACAATCGCAGGTTAAAATCCTAACTTTCGAGAAATTTTGTCCAACTAGGTTTTAAGGTTTCAAAACCCTACTTAATCTCACCTTTACTAATTCACTTATAGTCCCTTGATTATATTCTTAACCTATGAGTGATCATCCTTATATTCCATCGCTACATCACTCACTGCCCGAATTTTTACCTCGAAAAATATGTTTTCTCATTTTCTCACCAATTAATACTAGAAGAGCAAATTGTGAGAAAGGTAGACTAAAATATTGAAAATCTACGAGAAAATATATGAGAAATAAAATTGGTCGCCCAAAATAAAATAAAATAAAATAAATTGAATTTTCATTTAGGTTTTCTGAAAAATATGCTTGAGAACGACTTTAAAATAATCAAACAAATTAAATGACAATATTAACAATATTTAAAATAATAAATGTTAACAATATATAAAAGTAAATAATTTTTTTTTGAGGCTCCTCACATCCTTCCCAGTGACGACCCCACTTTCCCTATGGACCAAAGGGGTCAATGGATCGCCTTAGCTCTCGCCAGACTCACTCACTCACTTGTTCAATAATACTTAACAACTAAAACCCCTAATACAATACGTAAGAGTACAATGTCTTAAAGATACATAACATCCCAAATACAATTGATAAATACATGATTCCATTATACAAAAGTCCACAAAAGGCAATATCCATAATTCTCCAAAAATACATAACAACACATATGAAAGCCCTAATCTCAAGAGTTGGCACCACCACTTGGTTGCTCATTTCCTGCTAAGGAAAACAAATGGAAAGGGTGAGTTAAAAGCTGTGAGTTCCCAAAACATGCAAGCCACTTAACACATAACAATAACACTTTGCAAGAATACTTGAAATATAAATGATAGAAAAGCAATTAACAATACAATGTAGGATACGGGCCCTCGGGCCAAATTCCACTAAACTTGTCCACGATCCATCGATCCGTAGTTGACACAACCTGCCGCTATTACCATGTAGCACTTCACTTTCTCCTTACTCCTCCAAACCCCACCGGCACGCCAAACACTTTTCACTTCACTTTAAAACATTTCACTTTGAAACACTTCACTTTAAACACTTCACTTTATTGAGTACTTCCATTAGGGACAAGTCCATACGCCAAGTCCGTAGTACTTTTCATTTCACTTCACTAGGTTGTTGCTCTTATGAGACCGGTTCAAAACCAAGTTCGAGCATAAATCACTGGTCCGAGTCAAATGCTTTGTGACATTTTCAATGACCCTATGGCTCGCCCTTTCACCTCGCCCAGGCCTAGCTCCCCAGCTCGAGTCGGTTCGCCTATAGGTCTCGGATTTCGACCTTCCAAACACATACAATCACTATAATACACTTTACAATCAAGCACTCAAGTCACTTTCATTAACATTTACTCAAATGGAGAGGAAGCGATAAAGTACACACCATCCCCATTCGAGGGTTCAAAAGTCAATTTTCACATAACAATCACTTCAATACATTCATTTACAACATTTGCACGTAAACACGTGAACAAGTATTGAAACTCACCAAAGTAGGGTTCGGCTTCCACGCATGGTTCAAAGTCACGGTCTTGCACACTCCCTAAAAAATAATTGAAAACAAGCAATAAGGTTCACTTCAATCTTTTCCATTTACTAATACAGTTCAATCTCACTTTTAGTTTCAAATGATAATCTTTTCCAAAACTTACTCGAGGAAAAGTATTCATTTCATCTAGCTCAATTTCCAAATAAATTCCCTTAGAAAAATCACTTTACCATTTTAAAAGAAAAACATCTCGTCGACATATTCATTAGCACTACAAGCACGTTCACCTTTAATCACAACTTCCATTTTAACCCAAAACATTTTACACCAAATCATTGTATCCAAAAATCCCTAGATTTTAGTCAAAATATAATAAAACCTTCAAATTCAGTCAAATAGCACTTTTCACTCAGGATTCATGAAAACTACACTTTTTACCCTTTTAAAAATTCACACACTCATTCACCCACATATACACTCACAATTTGAACAATATATACATTTTTCTCAAAAAGCAAAACCCCTTGAGAACATTCACAACATTCCAAAAATCAAACATTGAAATCACCAAGCATGGGTTTTGGCCATAACATACATTTTCCTTCAATTTCTCAATCAACAGAAAACTCTAATTCCTAACCATATCAAAACAAATTCACAAATAACAATCAATTCCCAATCAGGTCCTCAAGTCCGCTACCTAGAATCCACCTCAAGTCCGCTACCTAGGTTGGGAATCCAAGAGCCCAACTTCATCTTTTCAGATGATTTCATTTTTATCAATATTAACTACAGATCTACACTAATTGACATTAATAAAGCTAGATCTACAAGATTTGAGGTTTATACCTCCGGATCTGTCAAGATCCGACGATATCCGGCAAAACCCAACAAGATCTCTCAAGCTTTTTCTCCAAGAAAGTCACTCCCCAAGCTTGATAACTTCCAAAATCCTCAAGCCCACTCAAGATCTTCAAGATTCGTCGAAGATATCAACCTCCAAGTGCAAGATCAAGCCCAAGATGTTCACCCCAAGCTTTTCTTCCTTCCTTTTTCCTTTCCAAAATTTCGGATCTCCCTCTCTCTCTCCTTCCTTGGTTCGGCTGAAGTGGGGAGGTGAAGATCAAGGCACAAAATCATCATCAACTCTTCACAACTCAAGTTATTTGTAGGGAAGAAAAGAAAATGGAGATCAACCCACTTACCTCTTGTTTTCTTCCAAGAACTTCAGCCCACACCTCCTTCTCTCTCTCCTCTCCCTCGGCTGCTATGGTGAAGATGATGGTGGGTGTTGGTGTTTGAAGTTTCAAGAAGAAAGGATGAAGATTGAAGGATTTTGAGACAATTTTCTCTCTTCTCCCAAGCTCTCTCTCGGCTCTCCTCTCTCTCTACTCCAGATTTTGCAGCTGAAAATGAAGTTTGGGTTGTAAGAAGTCATATTTTAAAGCCTCAAAAGTGCTTTTCCCTAATTTAAGGGAAAAGTGCTTTTAGTTACTTTTGTCGCACACACGCATGCCTAACTTATACTGGTTTCTTTCATCCCGACACTGTCTTACCATAATAATATTTCCAAAATATCACTACATATGCTCGATTTCAAGTCCAAGTCACTATTCATCGTCGAACAATTTTAACGCTAAAAATTGGCCAAAACCACACACCGCAAACAATTCAGATAAAATTCTCTAAATTGAGAAATAATCACTTTAAACATATTTTCACAAATATTTCAATAAATAAACTCAATATAAATATTATTAGGCATTTTAGAAATAAATTAATTTTGAGGCCCCTCACACTTCCTCTTAATGAATTTCGTCTCAAATTCTCACCTTGTTAAACAAATAATTGATACTTTTCTGCATTTCTTCTTCCACTTCCCAAGTCTCTTCCTCGATGTCGTGGATTTCTCCAAAGAGTTTTAACCAAAGGGATCTTCTTAACTCTCGAGTCCTTTACTTTTCTGCTTTGGAAGTTTCCTAGAAGTTTCCTTGAGCACCTAAGGCAATTACACCGAATGACCACCATAAATGAACCATCTCCAACTAATTCCCTTAAATCATCACGTTACCTAATTAAAAAAAGGAGAATCACACACTTAAACAACTACTGTAAAACCTAAAGAGGAGATCAAATTTTTCAAAAACCATCA
Source organism: Gardenia jasminoides (assembly GCA_013103745.1). Taxonomy (NCBI): domain Eukaryota; kingdom Viridiplantae; phylum Streptophyta; class Magnoliopsida; order Gentianales; family Rubiaceae; genus Gardenia; species Gardenia jasminoides. Next base: position 14,694,208 of record CM023101.1, read on the forward strand.
TTTAAAAGAGGGATTAAAACTATAAGAGATCTCGTTTTTCATCCATGAAATCAAACTTGGATCAAATTAGCATTTCCAAGTAAAGTCATAAGTTTTAAAAGAACACTTTTCCTTCAAATCGAAAATCCCAACTTTACGCGGACGCTGCTTGAAAATCATATCTTAAGTTACATATCCATAAATCGAAAAGTTATCAGCTGTATACCATTGGAAAAATAGACTCAAAGTACTACAACTATTCAAAAGACATCTTCCGAAGATTCAATTCGTAAATAAGACAAATTTGACCTCAAGTTATAGCTTTAACAAATAGAAAAACAGAACAGGTTTGATATTTTAGTGAACTTTGAAAAACTATTGGTGCTTATTAGATTGAGCAAAAATCTAAAATTTACAAAGTTGAAAAAGCTCTTGTCTGGTTTCAAATCTAACAAACAAAACCCAAATTGAAATTTTGTTTTACGCCGCGATATCAAAATTTTCTAAAATGGTGCAATGCACCCTGAGAAGATGTCTAGCAAAACAAAGTTCAAGAAATTATCCCTTTTTAACTTAAAAATTCACATTTAAAAGTCAACCTTGAACAAAGATTATTGAGCAATATTCTACCAGAAATTTGTAAGAAAATAAGGCTAAAGGTAGCTGAACGGATTCGGTTAGTAGGGGGTATTTCTAGAGATTCCACCAACAAGTTTACACTGCAAAGCATGGAAAATCTTCAACTCATCTAACCTGGTACTCGGTTTTCAAGAGATCCCTTCAATAACCTAAGCTCATCTAGCCACAAATCATTAGATTTAAACCATAAAACTTATAGGTCTAAAGAGTTCAAGCTCTTCCCGCTAGCATAGTTTTAATCCTAGTAAAGAGAAGTCTTAGATTTTTTAAGATGCACCACGGATTTACCTTTCTCTCAAACTTAATCAAGAGGCAAGTGCAGTTGGATGTAATAGTGGTCTTGGAGCAAAATCTATCAAGAAAAGATGAAATCTTCCTCCTCTATTTGGAGCTTGAAGAACCGGCTAGAAAAGAGTGAAAGGCGAAGAAAATTGCAAAAAATCTCACCTTTTCATCTCTATAGGACTGGCTACAAGGAAGGAAGAGAATGGAGATTCTGTTGGTGATTTTCTTAAATGATGAAAGCAAGAATGAAGATAAAATTTGAAGCAAGACTCTCTTCTCTCTCTAGTTGTTTCTTGGAAAGTCAAAATGAATTGGTAGAATGAGGATTAATTGAAGTCTTGCAAGGATTGAGTAGTGGAGGTGATACCATTTGTCACCCTCCCATTGCTTGAAACTCTAATGAAATATTATCTTATTCACTAGTTTGCCTCTTTCGGATTTGCTCCCTTTAATTTCAATAAAGTGCAACATACACCCCACGAATCATCTCTTTACCCTCATTCACTAACCCTCAACTTCGACTCTTGATTATCTCCCATGTTTTGGGGTTGCCGGCCCCTCGCTTCGTCCTCGACCTCTACCTCGATCTGGCCTCGTCTACCGTCCATAATCTTTATAGAAGGTAGACATAAAATAGAATACAACAAAACAAGGTAAAATAGAATAGAAGGAAATATAACGAAATAGCATAAAATAAAATAAGCAATTTAACAAATCAAATTTTGGAACGAACGAGAAAATTTCCTAGAACTGACCAAATTTCCATACATATATATTCCGAGAGAGTCAAGTACATCACGGTGGCATGTTTATTACAAAAGAACTCACAAAAATCGCTTTCACGGCCATTTCACCACACCAAATACAATAGTGAAAGCAGTAAATAAACATGCACCCACAGAGACGAGAACCATTCTAGTGGTTTCTCTTTACAAAAGGGTTAAAACATGTCCATAGGACCAATCACAAGATTTATATAAAGCAATCATTAAGTTCACAAGGGAAAACCTTACTAGGTACGCAACTAGGTCAATCAATTTTAACACTAGTAGATCTAATCTCCTAGTTCAGTTTCGGCTCAGATCAAGTATTAGGATCCCATTGGATTACACAAGAGTGTCTATCAATCTTCCCTTCCATAATCCCTCAGTCATAGATTGACTTCAGTGTTTCAAGAGGTTTCAACTCTAAAAGTCAACCTTGATTTTGCAAAATATTCATGCTTAGATACGAGTTCCAACAAACTGATTCGCACTCTCATTCTCAAACTAAGACCCTTGTCGAGCCAAAACATACGTAATGCAATAATGTATATAAAGGTTTTATGGAAATTAGTGTAGTTACAAATGGTGAAAACTTTCAAAGTTAAAATCTTCAATGGCATTCAAACTCATTAAGTTTTCTTCGAGTAAATCGAGTAATATGCCTCGTGCATACTCAGATTATTTTATTACAAGAATAAGGGTGATTCTGTCAAATGTTAAGTTTAAAAGTTAGTAAATATCTCTTCACACCTTAGGTGTAAAGTTGCCAAAATTTTCAAAATTAAAACACTTCTTGTCTTCTAAAACCACCCCAGTTTCTTGTCAAAATCATGAAAACTCAACATGCGTGATGAGGTTAAATGAAAGAATGTTTAAAATAGACTGAAGATATAAAATTTAAAACTTCATGAAAAACAAACAAGGGAGCCTCGATCAGAACACTTCCTTGCTAACTCTCGTTAGATCTTAAAATCGCACATTACATATTAGCAAATAGGGCTTAGGAAGGGTATCTCTTAATCATCCACCAATTGGATCATTAGAAATTTAATATCTCCTCGGTCTAAGATTCCTCAAGTACTAGCCACAACAAAGAGCTCTCGATTCAACACCAACCACAATTAGGAAGGGGTTATAGTTATTCACACTCTTAAGAAGATCTCTTACTAGCACACATCCAGAATTAAAGTCTTAGTCCCTCCATGTCAATTCCTATCAGTTTTTTATTTTTTTCATTACTCTCATCCAGTCATCGACTACCAAGCTCATCTTTTCAATCAAGAAACACTCTAGCACCACAGGCCGGTATCCTAAACAATTTTAACCCTAGGATACACTACAGAGATCTGAATCCTAAGCTCTGATACCACCTGTAACAGCCCCACCTCCCCCTAAGGCTAACCAAAGGGGTTGATGGGCTACCTGCCCAACTCTCGCCAGGACTCGAACATTCGAATAAACTAACTCTAAAGAAATAAACTAAAATTCACATTATTAATGATATTAGAAACTATAAAGTAATGTTCAAACTTGAAGTACAATTATCAACTCGAAATCACTTAAAACCTCGAGCCATAGTTTAATACATTCCCATGAATTCAAAATATTCATAATCAAAAGAATATACAATTCGTCTTTCCATTCTCGAGACAAAAGACCAAAGACAAGGACTAGACCTAACTAGATCCCTGGATTCTCGTCACCTGTTAAGGAAAACAAAGGGGAACGGGGGTGAGGTAAAAGTTCGTGAATTTCCAAAAAGTCATGCACAGGCATAAAACGAAGTAAATAACATAATTAGAACCAGTAAAATAAACACAGAGACACACAAGAAGGATACGAGAGCTCTCAGGAGTTCATTTCCACGGTTCACGAGCAATTAGAGTATTCGACACTCCGTTGACTTTCAATCCAAGAAGACGACTCTTCATGCCAAACTCCTTCCTCCGAACTCCCCCTACCGGGCCCGCACGCCAAACACTTAAACACTTAAGCACTAAACCACTCAAGGGACGCGGCCAAGAGTGGTTATACAACACTTTTCTTCTCCAAATTGTAATACAGGCAAAAACACTTAAGTCACCAACTCTACTTAGAAGAGACCAATAAAGTATACTCTCCTTTAAGCGAGCGGTTCAATAATTTCAAATTCCACATTTTAAACACGTAAAATGTCATGAAGCACGTTCACGCACAAAGCATTTAAATTAAAGCATTTAACATGCATAGGAAACTCACCACCAAAGTAGGGTTCGGAGTCCAAGTTTGGATCACTTTTCAATTCAGCACCACTTCCTAAAATAATTAAAGAACAACGGAAATAAGTTTTCTAGTTAACGGATCAAGTCTCGTTCAAGAAAATCAAGTTCAATGACTTCCAACTTGAGCAGAAATCTTTGAAAAATCGTAACTTAAGTTATATAAGTCCAAATTTTACAATCTTGGTACCGTTGGAAACATATTTTAAAGTTCTAAAACTTTGTAGAAGGTACCCAGTTAAAATTCTGGACAGAAACTTCCCAGATTTTCGATTAACAAACCGCTACAGTACTGAAACAAAACATAACAGGTTGGACGACCAGACAAATTTGAAAATTCACCAAAAATTGTAGAAAATGAATTGGCCTCTAAAATTTATATGGTTTAAATTCATGTGCATGAAGTTTCAAACTCCACTAACAGCACTCAATTCCAACTCTCGAGAAAGAAATTATAGCAGTTCAAACAGGGCAGGTTCGCAATGCTGAAATTTCTGATTTTCAGATTTACAGGGCATCATTCTAGGCTTCTTTTGAATGACGATTTATTATCCAAAAATTACCAAACTTGGTACACTAACACTTCCATATATAGGATAGGTTCACACAAAAATTCAACCAAAAAATCCCATGGGAAGATAGTGTTTTTAATGCTCAAATTTTGCTCAGCATCCTTGCTCCCAATCTGCCCAGTTTTGGTGTTCTTCTTCTCGTCACTTCTAACCTTTCTAAACTACCACCAAATGACCCCATTTTCGAAACCAACATATTTTTAACCTTTGTAAACCTAATGGTGATAAAAAATGATGATGGTTTTTATCAAATCTTAGCACAAAACAGGTCCACAAATTCGGACAGCAGTCTGCCCATTTTCCAGCTTCTCTTGTTCCAACTTAACTACCATTCTTGCTATTACTTTTGAAGGGCTTTTTGTGGGAAACATTAACAAATTAAACCTCAATATTTAAGCATTAAAATTCAGCCTCTAAACCTACAAATATGCAGCCATAGAACAGGGGAAAAACAGCAAACTTTCACCCTCTATTTCTTCCTCTCCAATTCGGTTCTTCCATTGAGGTTTTTCCTCCAAATTTCAACCACAAATTCCAACATATACACACACACTTCATCACTTAACAACACTAGCAAACAATTTCATACATTTTGTGGGAATTCCAAGAGCCCACTCATCAACCATAATCAACAAATGCATAATAATGAAGCTTAACATCTTGAAATTTCAAAACTAACACAAGTCAAGGCTCTAGGAATCCATCAACATCCGAATCCTAATTTCATGCTCGGAATTTAAATAATGGACAAAGATTAAGCTTCTAGGGTTTTACCTCTTCCAAGAACTTAGTAAGAAAACCTCCAAAGAACTAAGCTTCAACCACCCAAGAGCTTCCTTCTCCAAGTTCTACACCAAGCTTCAAGCTTGAGCCAAGATTAAGGCTTGATTGTGGTTGATTTTGGGAGGAAAATGGATGAAGAAAATGCTGAAATTTCAAGGGAAGGGAGAAGGGAGAGGGGCGGCCAAGGAGAGAGAGAAAAGTGATGTGTTTGAGTGGTAATTTGGTGAATAAATGGAAGAGATTCAAGACAAGTCTTAAAGCCACATTTTAAGGGTCAAAAGTCCAAATTGAAATAGTAGTTTTGCTAACAATTTTGGAGGGAAAAATAATTAGTTCTCTTGGCTGCAAATTAAGGGATAATCTCGGCTAAGAGGGAGAGGAGAAAAGGAAAAATTAAAGTGAATTGGAGGAAATTAAATGGATAAACAATCGCAGGTTAAAATCCTAACTTTCAGGAAATTTTGTCCAACTAGGTTTAAGGTTTCAAAACCCTACTTAATCTCACATTTACTACTTCACTTATAGTCCCTTGATTATATTCTTAACCTATGAGTGATCATCCTTATATTCCATCGCTACATCACTCACTGCCCGAATTTTTACCTCGAAAAATATGTTTTCTCATTTTCTCACTAATTAATACTAGAAGAGCAGATTGTGAAAATAGTAGACGAAATATTGAAAATCTATGAGAAAATATATGAGAAATAAAATTGGGTCACCCAAAATAAAATAAATAAATAAATTGAATTTTCATTTAGGTTTTCTGAAAAATATGCTTGAGAACGACTTTAAAATAATCAAACAAATTAAATGACAATATTAACAATATTTAAAATAATAAATATTAACAATAATTTTTTTTTGAGGCCCTCACACTAACACCAGAAGAAAACTATCCTATGGAAAGTTTTTGACTCCTATTTTCGAACATTTCAAAGTTTCAATCACTGGTGTATATCCTAAGGACACATCCACCTCTATTTTCTCAAAATCTTACTTTGAAAGAAAAAATTTGAAGTTTCTTGATGGTGTTTGGTGCACAAAAGAAGCCGCATCTGAGTCTCTTTCTAAAAGGACTCATAATACTTCCATCTCTCCTGGAATCACCAAAACTCTTCGTTTCACTTCTGACCCATCCATTCATCCTAGAAAATCTGCTTCTAAAACGACTTCTTCTTAATCTGAGACTATTGAGTTACTTAGAGAACTCAAGGATCATGTTCTCCTCCTTGAACATGGCCTTATGCTAACCATGACACCTGAACAAAAGTCGAAGTTTACGGACAAAAGTGCCTACTATTTCCTTCTGCCATTGATGAAAATGCTTCACAAGCCAAGGAACCTCGGCCTGATCCTACACTAGACACTCAAGAAGTGACTGAATCTTCAACACCTCGTCGTGATCCCTCAACATTTGAGAAGGAAAAAGAGCCAGTCACTGAACAAGCTGAGGATGAAGATGATGAAGAAACCGAAGAGGAAGATGACTCAGCTTATCGGCTTACTAGAAGAAAGCCTGGAACAAGATCTGTAAGGCCCAAATACAACCTAAGAGGGGGGGGTGAATTAGGTTGACTAATAAACAGCCAAGTATTACCTCTTTTTCAGATTTTAATCACAAGCTCTTGAACAAATGATTTATCAAGTAAATAGACAAGTCAAGATTGATAAATATGGATGAAATTTCAAACAATGAATATGATAATGTAAGATAAAGCAAGTAATGAAAGATAGCAAACCAAACTTCTTCAAGTCTCCACTTGTGCTTAAAGAGAATTCCTGAAAACAGCCTTCTTCAATTTGGTGAAATTCGATCACACTTGTGTACAATAGAAGGATCACTTCCTCCTTGCCCCAAGCTCCACTTAGTCAAGCTAGGAAGTTTTACACTCTTTACAGAAAAACCTCACACAGCTACACAATTGATGAATTCACTCACAATTGAAAAGCTTCTCAATGAACTCACACTACAAGACTAACAATTCTTACTCAAAATGAGTATTTTCTAGCTAAAATCACTCTTAAGAACTTGTTATCCAAGTGTACAGTTATTTTTGATATTTGGACAGTTCTTGTATTTATAGGAGACCAAAAAGTGCCTAGAAAATGAGGTCAACGGATAGTAGAAGCTGAAAGGTAAACTAGCCGTTGGAGCTATCGGACATCCGACACTCTGTTGTTCGTCCGATGCTAGCGTCCGATAGGCAAGTTTCAGTCTTATCGGACGGACGATGAATACCTGCGTCCGATAGCTTTATGCGTCCGACGGTGGCTGAGGGCTCGAAAATTTCCATGGAATCGATCGGACGGCCGATACATGTCTATGCGTCCGAAGGCTTGCGTCCGAAAGCGTCCAGTAAGCTCATTTAATTTCTTGGATATCTTCGGACGTCCGATGTAGATGTTATGCGTCCGAAGGAGATGTCCGATAGATCCCCTGTCTATCGGACGTCCGATACGTCAGGTTGAGCGTCCGATAGGAAGGTTTCGAGTTTTATCGGACGTCCGATACAAGGTATCGTCCGTCCGATAGTCAACGCTTCAGCGGTTTCCGCCTCGATATCCATTCACAAGAATCTCTAGAAAACATTAGACCAATTTTCTTCAATTGTTTTGTAATTATCAAAAGACGGGATCACAATTAACATTCTCCCCCTTTTTGATGATGACAAAACAATTGAATGTAAATTAACCAAAATTGAGTTTTTAACAAAAGAACTCCCCCTTACTTGAATAACTCCCCCTTACTTGAATAACTCAATTTTCTTTCTTTTTATTTTACTCCCCCTTTTTGTCATCACAAAAACATTCAACCCAAATGTAGTAGCAGAATCAGCATAATGTAGTAATGTAAACAAGCAGTGAAATTTCCAAATTCAGATTCCATCAGATAACATAGTGCAAAATCATAGAAAGGCCAAGTGTAAGGCCATCATCATTAACTGAAAGAAATGTTAAGAGTACTGAAGTGCTGGTTCTACAAAAGTCTTAGATGAAAGCAGTAAAATAGATTGATACACTCTCACATCAGCAAAGGGAACAAAAAACAGACTTGTGCATTCTAATGTGAAGTGTAAGTGCATCCTAGAGTGCCTAAAGGGTGAATGTTGATCGAGTTCCAGGTCGCCTTCTGACAAGCCGATATGTTGAATCATCTTCTTCTTGGTTTCCATCCCCATCATCTTCGCTTTTCTTCATCTTCCACAACCACCGGTTCTTTCCCTTGGTAGATGATGTGGGATCACGTGTAGACTTTGTGACTCAGTCATCTCTTGGTCATCCAATGAAGGATCAGTTCGTGGCTCTTTGGCTTGGGTGGTGTTTTCATCCTCGGGAGGAGGAAACAACTGGTTTCTTTTGTCAAGAAAGTTAGATTTTGGTCGATGTCATGGTTAACATAAGACCATGTTCAAGTAGAAGAACATGACTTTTGAGCTCGTTCAACAAATCCAAGACATCAGATTGAGAAGAAATCCTAGAGGCTGACTTCCTAGGATGAATTGATGGACCGAGTAAATCTAAGAGTTCTAGCAAAACTAGGAGAGAGAGGAACATCATGTCCTTTCTTTGAGCGAGATTCAGAGACAGCTTCCTTGGTGCACCAATTTCCATCAAAGAATTTTAAATTCTTTCTTTCAAAATACTGTTTTGAAAACACAGAAGTGGTTAAGTCCTTAGGACATACACCACTTATAGGAATTTTGAAGTGTTCAAAGATGGGAGTTAAAACTTTCCATAAGAGAGTTTTCTTCTTGTATCGATGGAGAGTTTCATCGAAACTTACACATGACAAAGCCAAAATCTATTCGAATTCTTTCAACAAAGCAATAAAACAGATATAACTCCATTTTGTTTGCATCCGTCCGATGACCATCGGTTGGAACAAGCAAATTTGAGATGATTGAAAAGATGATCAGATTTTGGGACTTAAATCTTCCAACTTGGCATCAACAGAGTTTGAAAAGGAGATTGAAAATAGGCCATTAATTTTCAGCATTGAAATGATTCAAACTTGTTGGAGTTTCCTCATAGGAAAAGAAGTTTGCAATTTTACTTTTGCACCCAAACTCAATGGTGGTTTTAAAATTTCATTCACAACATCGAATCAAATACCAAATCAATACCATTGACACGGATTTAAGCTCATCACGGAATTACCCTTCCTAAGATTGGCAAAAAACTGATACATCATGTCAGGGTAATAGACATTAGGCATAACAATGATGTGAGACCATTTCTGAAATTCAAACAACTTAAGGACAGACTCTAGATCGATTTTCTTAAACTCAGAAGGAATAATGGATCGCTGAATAATGAAACCTTTTTGAGAGAATAAGGCAAACTTAGACTGATCGAATCTATGAATTTAGGTAAGGGAGCGGGTTCTATTATAACCCGAGAATCGGGGAGTAGTAATGAGGTGGTTGTTTTGTAGCGAGCCACGTCTTGTTCTTTTGGAGGTGCGTTGCCACTGGGAGGAAGTATCTTCATCTCTTGGCATCTTCTTGCGTCCGGTAGATGTGAGCTCCACAAAGTGCGCACCATCTTGCTTATGTTGTGTGATTCCAGTGATGAGGAAGTGTTTACGCGTAATGCAGTGACACACTTTTAAATTCAGTGAAGATATATCAATTTTGAGCGAAAGAGGAGAAAGGAGAACTTAGGGTTTCTGGTGAGATTTGGGAATGAGAAGAGGAGTGATTTATAGTGCGGATACTTGATGAAGATTGGACCGCAATAGGTGAGAGGTGAAATCAGAACTTTCAATTTTGAGAAATGGTGAAGTTTTGGCAGAATTTGGAGTTTTGAATTGAGGTGGTTGGGAAGATGCGTCCAATTAAATGTAGTTGACTGATGGAAATGAAGTGAAATGACGATTCAAGATCGCTCATGTGTCGGACGTCCGAACGATCTGAAGCGTCCGACCCATGCGTCCGATAGCATTTTACGAAAATGACCAAGAACTCTTGTCGGACGTCCGTTCATCAGGATCGGACGTCCGATAAGTTTTTTACCAGAAAGACTTAAGGCATCTTTTCTAAAATACCCAATTTCGAACGAAGATATCTAAATTGTTCTAGGGGTAGTGCTTTTGTGAAAATATCAGCAATTTGATCATCCGAAAGCGGACATAGTTTACACAAATTTCACCTTTTGAACAAGATCACGAATGAAATGATGCTTAATGTCTATATGTTTTGTTCTAGAATGTTGAATGGGATTTTTTGTCAAATTAATTGCACTAGTGTTATCACAAAAAATGGGCATGTTATCATATGTCAAACCAAAATCATTCAATGTATGTTTCATCCAAATTAATTGTGCACAACATGCACTAGCAGCAACATATTCCGCTTCGGTTGTTGATAAGGAAATAGCATTTTGTTTCTTACTAAACCAAGAGACTAAACACTTTCCAAGAAAATGACAAGATCCACTAGTACTTTTTCTATCAATTCTACACCCGCCAAAATCAGCGTCCGTATAACCACACAAGGTGAATTCATTACATTTAGAATACCAAATACCAAAATTCATGGTTCCTTTTAAATAACGAAAAATTCTTTTAACGGCATTCAAATGAGATTCTTTTGGGCAAGATTGAAAACGAGCACATAGGCATACAGCAAACATAATATCCGGTCTACTTGCAGTTAAATAAAGAAGGCTTCCGATCATACCTCTATACTTTTTCTCATCTACATTTGTACCTTCTTCGTCCTTTTCAAGCTTGGTGGACGTGCACATTGGTGTTCCCACATGCTTTGAGTCTTCCATGCCGAACCTTTTGAGAAGTTCTTTGGTGTATTTTATTTGGTTGATGAAGGTTCCTTCACGTGTTTGAATGACTTGGAGTCCGAGAAAAAAGTTCAATTCTCCCATTAAGCTCATCTCAAACTCATTTTGCATAATGGTGGAAAAATCCTTGCACAAATCCTCATTAGTAGCACCAAATATAATATCATCAACGTAGATTTGTACAATAAGAAGATCATTTGATTTTTGTTTTGTAAAAAGAGTTGTGTCTACTATGCCTCTTTTAAAACCATTTTCAACTAAGAATCCACTTAAGCGTTCATACCAAGCCCTAGGGGCTTGTTTTAGACCATATAATGCTTTTGAAAGTTTAAATACATGATTAGGAAACTTTTCATTTTCAAAGCCGGGTGGTTGATCCACATATACTTCTTGATCAATGAAACCATTTAGAAAAGCACTTTTAACATCCATTTGATACAACTTAAAATCCTTGAAACATGCAAATGCAAGAAACATCCTAATAGACTCTAATCTAGCAACGGGAGCAAACGTTTCATCATAATCAATACCTTCTTCTTGAGCATACCCTTTAGCCACTAATCTAGCCTTGTTTCTTACAATTTCACCTTTATCATTTAATTTATTTCTAAACACCCATTTAGTGCCAATGATAGGATAATTTTGAGGTCTTTCAATTAAAGTCCAAACATTATTTCTTTCAAATTGATTTAACTCCTCTTGCATGGCCATAATCCAATAATCATCTTTTAAGGCATCATTGATGTTTTAGGCTCAATATGAGATACAAATGCTAAATTATCAAATAATGGCTTTGATGAAGAACGAAGTTCTTACCTCTCGGATGGATCACCAATGATCAAATCCTTTGGATGATTTTGAATGAACTTCCATGCCTTAGGAAAATCCTTTAGTGATTCATCAATCTTGTCTTCTTCATCTAGTCTTGAATTTCTTGAGAATCACCATCTTTTGAATTTTCTTCCATATCACAATTGTTCTCCTCTTGAAGTGTGAGCTTCTCAAGATTCTTTTGAACACCTACATCATCATCTACACAAGTGCTATTTGAAGAGTTGCCATTAGATTCATCAAATGAAACATGTATAGCTTCTTCAATCACAAGAGTTCTTCTATTATAAACTCTATATCCTCTTTTATTATCACAATATCCCAAGAAAATACCTTCATCGGTTTTCTTATCAAACTTTCCAAGGTGTTCTTTGATATTCAAAATAAAACATTTGCATCCAAAACTTTAAAATAGCCAACAATTGGCTTTTTATCAAACATCAACTCATATGAAGTTTTGTTCAAAAAGGTCTTAGTAATACTCTATTCATTACATAGCAAGTCTGTATTTACTTCCCAAAAAATATTTTGGTAAATCATTCTCACTTAACATGGTTCTTGCAGCTTCTACAAGTGTTCTATTTTTTCTTTCAACAACACCATTTTGTTGAGGGGTTTTTACAATAGAAAATTCATGAGTTATTCCATTATGATCACAAAAATCTGGAAATCCACAATATTTAAATTCCGAACCATTATCACTTCTAACTTTAATGATATGCAATCCAAGTAAATTTTGCACTTTTGCAAAGAGAGAGACAAAACTTTTAAAGGCATCATCTTTATGAGTAAGAAAAATAGTCCATGTATATCTAGAGTAATCATCAACAATAACGAAACAAAATCTTCTACCACCTAGACTAGCAATAGGTGTAGGACCGAATAGATCAAGATGTAAGAGTTCCAATGGCTTAGATGTAGAAATGATTTTCTTAGGTTTAAAAGATGTTTTGGTTTGTTTCCCAAATTGACATGCATCACAAATCTTATCCTTTTCAAACTTAATCTTAGGAAGTCCTCTAACAAGTTCCCTTTTGAAATTTCATTTATCACATCCATGTTAAAATGACAAAGTCTTCTATGCCACAACCAAGGATCTTCATTTGAGATTTTAAGGCATTTAAAACTAGAAGAGTCAATTTTCTCAAGAATCACAACATAGATGTCATTGTATCTACTTCCTTTGAAAACAATGTTAAATTTTGAGTCAAGAACCAAACATTCATGTTTTTTGAATAAAACAAATAGATCTTTATCACAAAGTTGACTAACACTAAGCAAATTATAACTTAGATTATCCACTAAAAGAACATTATGCACAAATGTTTCACCATTCTTACCCACATCACCTACTCCAATTGTTTTAGCTTTCATGTCATCTCCAAAAGTCACTTTTCCACTTGACTTTGATTTGAGCTTGATGAATTGTGAAGAATCGCCGGTCATGTGCCTTGAGCATCCACTATCAATGAACCATTTTGATTTCTTCATATCCTTTTCAATTTTTACCTACAAGAAATAGAAAGTTTGGTACCCTTTTAATTTTTGTCCTTGATGGTTAGAGTCAATGTTTGACTAACCACATACATCTCATTCCTTTTTCATATTTCTTTTACATAGCACTCATGCTTCAAGTGACCTACTTGGCAGCAAAATCACACATAATGGTAGAGTCGTTTACATGAACAGATTTAATGAATCTAACTCCACTTTTCTATGAATTGTAAATTCATTTGCATTAAATATAATTTTCTTTTCATAGGGGTTAAACACCTTCCTTGTAAAACTGTTTTGTTTCTTGTTTTGAAGCATCACGTCAAGATTATCCATTCTCTTTTTCAAGTCATTTTGTCTTTCTTTGAGCATTTCACAAAGGCTTGTTTTTCTATCAAGTTCATACTGCAATTCCATTTCAGTTTTCACTAAGCAATCATTGTCATATTTCAACTTCTTGTTATCTTGAAACAAGTTTGCATTATCTTGCAAAAGAAAAGTAATTTTTTGTTTTAGTTCCTTGTTTCTAGAATAGGACTCTTTCAAGCTTTCATGCAGTTTTGCAACAAATGACTCTAAATCATCATCATCATCATCACTATTGTATTGTGGATGAGAAGTTACCTCATTGTCACCAATTGCCATAAAGGCAATTTGAGCTGTTTCTTCTTCTTCTTCAATCTCTCCTTCCGAGTTGCATTCGTTCCAAGTAATTTGAAAGTTGTTAAACTTCGGTTTTCTTTCATTCTTCATATCTTTCTTCTTCTTCATTGGACAGTCCACCGATAATGCCCGAGCTGCCCACATTCAAGCACTTATCTCCTTGCTTCTTGTTTGCATCATATCTTGCTTTGTATTTTGTATTGAGTTGATTGTTGTTTTGATTGCTTGGTCCTCCTTTTCTGAATCTTCTTTTGTTGAGTATTCTTTTGAAGCTTTTTTGTGATGAGTGCAAGATCACTATCATCACAATCACCATCTTCTTCATCTTGTGAAGCCAAGTCATCCTCATCTTGAGCAGCCTTTAGAGCAATGCTTGTTTAACTCTTGCTTCCTCTTCATCTTGTACTTTGCTTTTGAGCTTTAATTCATAAGATGTTAGAGAGTTAATGAGAGACTCAATAGACATAGAGTTTAAGTCCTTGGCTTCCTCAATTGCAGTCACTTTGTTCTCCCATTCTTTAGGTAGAGCATTCAAAATTTTCCTATTCTTTTCACCAAGAGTGTATTCCTTTTCCAAAACCTCTAGGTCTTTAATAAGGTCATTGAATCTACAGTACATCTTATCAATGTTTTCATGAGGTTCCATTTTGAATGATTCATATTTAGTAACAAGAATGGATTTCTTTTGCTCTCTTACATCCTCACTACCTTCATGAATTTCTCTTAGTTTATCCCAAATTTCTTTGGCAGATTTACACCCTTTTACTCTAATGGATTCATTCAATCTAGTGCACTATAAAGAACATTCATGGCTTTTGCATTTGATGTGAGATTAGCTCTATCCTCTCGATTCAACTCATCTCTAGTTTTAATCTAGGAACATGAGTGATGGGATCATTTATAATGGCGGTGTAAGGACCTTCACTAACAATAAACCATAAATCAATGTCAATAGATTGTAAGAAAATAATCATACGTTCTTTCCAACTTACATAGTTTGATCCATTAAACATTGGTGGTCTAGTGATTGATTGACCTTCACGAACATGGCATTGTTGGTTGTCATCTTTACTCTAAGCGGTTAAGCTTGATTTTAGAGACCAAGCTCTGATACCAATTGTAAGGCCCAAATACAACCTAAGAGGGGGGGGTGAATTAGGTTGACTAATAATCAGCCAAGTATTACCTCTTTTTCAAATTTTAATCACAAGCTCTTGAACAAATGATTTATCAAGTAAATAGATGAGTCGAGATTGATAAATATGGATGAAATTTCAAACAATGAATATGATAATGTAAGATAAAACAAGTAATGAAAGATAGCAAACCAAACTTCTTCAAGTCTCCACTTGAGCTTAAAGAGAATTCCTCAAAACAGCCTTCTTCAATTTGGTGAAATTCGATCACACTTGTGTACAATAGAAGGATCACTTCCTCCTTGCCCCAAGCTCCACTTAGTCAAGCTAGGAAGTTTTACACTCTTTACAGAAAAACCTCACACAGCTACACAATTGATGAATTCACTCACAATTGAAAAGCTTCTCAATGAACTCACACTACAAGACTAACAATTCTTACTCAAAATGAGTATTTTCTAGCTAAAATCACTCTTAAGAACTTGTTATCCAAGTGTACAGTTACTTTTTGATATTTGGACAGTGCTTGTATTTATAGGAGACCAAAAAGTGCCTAGAAAATGAGGTCAACGGATAGTAGAAGCTGAAAGGTAAACTAGCCGTTGGAGCTATCGGACGTCCGACACTCTGTTGTTCGTCCGATGCTAGCGTCCGATAGGCAAGTTTCGAGTCTTATCGGACGGACGATGAATAATTCTGCGTCCGATAGCTTTGCGTCCGACAGTGGCCAGTAGGCTCAGAAAATTTCCATGGAATCGATCGGACGGCCGATACATGTCTATGCGTCCGAAGGCTTGCGTCCGAAAGCGTCGAAGCTCATTTAATTTCTTGGATATCTTGACGTCGATGTAGATGTTATCGCGTCCGAAGAGATGTCCGATAGATCCCCTGTCTATCGGACGTCCGATCGTCCGATAGGAAGGTTTCGAGTTTTATCGGACGTCCGATACAAGGTATCGTCCGTCCGATAGTCAACAGTTTCTTCAACAGTTTCCTGCCTCGATATCCTGTTCTGTCAAGAATCTCACTAGAAAACATTAGACCAATTTTCTTCAATTGTTTTGTAATTATCAAAAGACGGGATCACAATTAACAAGATCCACTTTCACTCTTTAGGCACATTAGAAGCACCTGCACTTGCACTTCACCGTTAGGTTGCATAATTCCTTTTGCTCCCCTTCATCATTGGTTGAAGTGTACTAAGTATTAAACTCTTTTGCTATTCTTCTTACCGCTCTTTTGTATCTCCATTGGAGAATCGCCTTAGATGTTAATTTTACTTTTGGTATTTCTCTTAATATGGTGACTTTGGTCTTTTTGATATATGTGATGAATTTGTGTTGTATTAGTTCTATGTGATAAACTTGATGGACATGTGATAAAATTGTGATGAACTGGTGATTCATTCTGGTAAACTTTGGTTGCGATGCTAGCTAAATTGAATTTAGATGTTATCTAGTGTTGCTTGCTATTGGATTTGGTTCTCTTGCTGGGACATTGAATTTCTTTTATGGTCTTAATTGGCACTCATGATTTGGTATTCGAACCTTGTCGCCATTGGATTTGGTATATCTAAATATTTGTGGTCTTATATTGGATTGTCTCTGATCATGCAAATATGTCACACATTTGGTATTGAAAATTTCATTTTGACAGCACATTTGGTATTGAGGATTTCATTTTTAAAGCACATTTGGTATTGAAGATTTCAATTTCTTAAAGCACATTTGTGATGACAAAAAGAGGGAGTAAAGTTCTGTGATTTGAATTCAAGTTCTAATTTGCTTCTAAATGTTGGTTTATTACTAGTTGATCAAAAAGTAAGAGTAATCGAGTAAGGGGGAGCTTGTTACTCAATCTAAATCACACTCATTATGAAAGCCGTGTACATTTTCCAGTAAATAGACAGTCAATTGATTAAGGGGGAGTTTTGATACATTTTTTATCAAATCACGTTCAATTGTTTTGTCATCATCAAAAATGGGGAGAATGTTAATCGTGATCTCAAATTTTGACTATTACAAAACAATTGAAGAAATGGATTTAACATTTTCCACTAAAATTTTTGGCAGCCCAAGTTATCAACGCAAGCAGTGCATTTTGAAGAATTCAATTAAAAGAAGCATATGCCATTAGTAACTGTCGAACACTAGATAACTTGTATCGAGCGTCCGATAAAAGTCAAAAATTCTCTATCAAACACTCAAATTGAAGTACTGGATGTCTGATAGACAGGGATTCATCGGACACTCATATCGGACGCACATCAACCTCATCGGCCATCCGATCGCATCCAAGAAGAATTCTGAACTCTCTAGTCGCTATTGAACGCAAAGCTCATCGGATGCAAAAATATACATTGGCCATCCAATCGTATCCAAGAAGAATTCTGAACTCTCTGGTCGCTGTCAGACACAAAGCTCATCGGACGCAGTAATATGCATCGGTCGTCCGATAAAGAATGAAATAATCTGTCGGACGCTAGCATCGGACGCACAACATTGTGTCGGATGTCCGATAGCTCTAACGGTTAGTTGACTCTTCAGTTTATTCTATCCGTTGACCACTAATATCAAGACACTTTTTGGTCCCCTATAAATACAGCCTTGTCTGAACTTCATAGATAACTTTTGTACACTTAGAATACAAGTTCTTGAGAGTGATTTTAGTAAGAAAATACTCTTGGTGTAAGAATTGTAGGTCTTGAAGTGTTAGTTCATTTGCAAGCTTTTCAATTGTGAGTGAGTTAATCAATAATGTAACTTTGTGAGGGTTATCTGTGAGATTGTAAAACTTCCTTACTTGACTAAGTGCTGCTTGGGGCAAAGAGAAACTGAACTTTCTATTGTACACAAAGGTTGATTGTAATTCACCAAGTTGAAGTTGCTTGAATTGAGGATTATTCTTCAAGCTTAAGAGGAGTTTTGAAGAAAATTGGTTTGCTTTCTACCATCTTATTTTTTCAGCTCTCTTCTCAACTTATTCATTGCTATATCATCTACTGATCTCGATTTTCATTGTTTATTTGTGTGATATTTTAATCGATTAAGAGATTACATCTTTTATTGTGAAAAGGGGTATCACTTGATTAATTTTTTAATCAACCTAATTCACCCCCCTTTTAGGTTGTTTTTGGGCCTTACAATTGTGTATTACAGGGTAAATTTCTAGTTGTTAAAAAAGGATATCATAACTTAATTAGTTTTAGTCAACCTAATTCACCCCCCTTTTTAGGTTGTTTTTGGGCCTTACAATCACTTATTGAAATATTAACTCAAGAAATATTGAGCCATTATAAAAGAATTAGAAAGGTGTCAAAAATAGATTTTGGAAATAAGCTGGTAGTATGTATATCCTAAGTCCAATTCTATGTCAAGAGTTTTTGTGTACTTCTGTTACTTATGTTTGAACAATGAAATCTTTATCATTTCAATTATATTTGTCTTTTATACTAAAATGATAAAATCCTTAGGATAGGTTGTAAATTTAGTTAACAAAATCAAGTTGTTATGAACATATGATTCAATCAGTCAGAATTTATTTAAAGATCTCCAATCATAACATTAATGAGATGGAGCTACTACTAGGTAAGCTAACACATATTATGCCTATTATGTCTTCCTTATAAAAGTAGTATATGTTAGCTATCATAATGTGAAGACATCTAAACTAGTATATCAGTATTTGATAGATTATTAATTTCACTAGATTGATTTGCATAGCCATTTCCAAATGTATAACTATTTTAATGTCCATAATTTTGTCTCTAAATACCATGACATAGGTGATCCTTATCGATCCTTATTGTTTAAGGATCACTTAGGATTATTGCAGTACCTTAGTTATAAATTACAATACTTTGATTGTTTTGATTATTACTATAAATAAATTATTCATAGCATTTGAGATGTTGTACACTAACATGCACAACACACAATTGCAAAACATTTTATCCATATATGACTATTACATATAGTTTGTTTATTTATGGAGAAGCCAGTGTACAAAATGCATGGATTTTAGAAAATATATTAAGAACACAAACTAAGGTGCTAATACCTCTATCAATTGAGTTAGGAAAATTTTTAAGCATTTGACCACTAAATGTGTTTGCACAATTTGAATCTTATACTATTTTCTTCAATTTCTTTTCTTCCTCTATAGAAGTACTACCTTGCTTGTCATTATCATATAAAGTCTACTGTAGATTAATATCTAGTTGTAACATGAGTGACAAAATTCAAGATCAATTAAATATCTTGATAGTCTATTTTGAGTAATACATGGCGTGTACACAACTTGGGAATGAACTGTTGGAATGTATGCCCTAAAACAATGATTTTGTTTAAATACATTCCTAATTAAGTTTTGTATTTTATGAATTTCCATTTTATCTGTTAAATATTTGATATAACTGATAAAGTCCTTAGAATATTTATTAATTTGATGGTAGTCACAAGAGTTGATGACTATGAGATATCAATCATATTTATAATAAATATTCTTAAAATTCCCTAGTCGTAGTATTAATGAGACAGGGCATCATTAATACGGAAAGACTAGTACACAGTTAGTCTCTACTTAATGTAAGTAGTGATTGTTCTCATCAACCAAGGTATAGTGATACCTAGGCAAATGTGTAGATGAATTGTAAGGTACGAATTCATTGGAGTGATCCACACAAAGATCCCATTAGGATATCTATCAAGTGCCAATGGTTGAATCTCTTATGGAAAATTATGTAAATGATCCTAGACTTGAGATCACCATAGTATCTTGAGTGTGAATCACTGCCTTTTGATTCTATTACTTGTTGCTCACTAAGAGTGACTTAAAGAATAGAAATTGGGGGTAGTGTGAAGCATGGAAAGATAGTGAGTGATCAAGAGAGGATTCACCACTCCGATAGTGGGAGTTGATATCCAGAAAGGCCACTTGTCGGAATCTAACCTTAATAGTCGACTACATTAGATTAATTGAAGAATGTCTTCAAGTTAACCTAATCTAGAGTTAATTCCGGGAACTAGAAAATTAATTAGTCATTAGGGAATAGGCACTTATTCCTCATTCCCTGACTAATTGGATATCTATGGTGAAAGGATAATAATTACATAGTAATTTTTCATGGAAAGGTTTTGGTCAAAATTTCCTTGACTAATTCCAAATACTTGGGTGGTTGTGATGTGTTGCTAGACACCGCTCACAATCTATAATTATGAATTAATTAATTATTGTGATTAATGATAAAATAAAGTTGTCTATTTTATCTAATTCTTCTTGAGAATTATAATTCATAATTATTGCCAGTGTATTTTGAACCTATTGGATCACACGCTTAGAGATTGAATTCTGGATTAAAATTATGTGTCCAAATGGAGATCTGGAAATAAAATCTTATGGGGTCTAATTATAAGGAATAAAGGATTCCAGGGCTATTTGAGCAAATAGGATAAAATAGTTATCCTATATTTGTCTTGATTTGGATCAAACAAGACCCTGTCTTTTTTCTACCTCTCTCCTATAAATAGACAAGACTATATGATACGTCTGTACAATAACAACACAACTACGGTTGACAGAATAGAGAGAGGCTAGGGTTTTTGAGAAAAACCTCCGTAGAGAGAAATTTTAAAGAATGAGAGAATAGGCTAGCACCTTTTCTACACTTTCATACACACACATCTAGGATCGTAGAGACGATTCAAGAGAAGATCCAGATTTCTCTCTCGCGTGGATTGCAGTAGAGGCAGGACGCTTGAACTGCTGAAAGGGGCTGATCACTCTCTACAATGCAACAAGAAGTCGTTTCTAGGATTAAGGTAATCCTACAACTCCTCTTCTCTACAAGTTATACGTAACCTAGGGTGATTCCTGGTGGGTTGTTGGGGTTAAAATTTTTTATTTTCACGCATTGCGTGCCCCAAAACCTAACGGTGGTATGAGCCATCCCTAGTTCTTTCACGTATGATTTCATATGTTCTGTTGATTATTATTCATGGATTATATGATTGATATCTATACACGTGCTGAATTTTGGTTGAAAAGGTTGTAACTTTAATTTGATTAAAGTGTTTCTGAGATTTGAAACATTTTCACAAGACAAAAGGTTTATGTTTTAGAAAGAGTTCTGTAGTGCCCAATCGTTGGAGGCTGAAACTGGGAATCGCGACTCGGATACGCGATGTGGATCCGCGCGGTATACCTAGCGGATCTGGTTCGCGATCGGATCCGAATACGATCCGAACAGTAGTGCGGATGGATTATATCCGGTTCGTGGATCGAAACATCTTTGGATCCGCGAGGGCGATTCAGCGGATCCTTCTGCGGAACTCTCGAACTGATCCGCGCGATTCGAGATCCGCGCTTGTTGTGAGCGGAACGGTCACTGATCCTTTGAGAAGCTTGTTTTCTGCGAAATAAAATTTTTGAAAAAAATTGAGTTTTCAATTTCTAAAATTTTCTGATTCTGATCCAAATTTTAATTGTTAAAATTTGTTATGAAATTGTGTTATTTCATGTTTTATTAGGTCAGGAATTGATTTGAATTTTAATATGATTAATTCAAATAATATTACAATTTATTTTCTAAATTAGTTAGAATTAAAAGTGATCTAATAAAAATTATTTTACCAAAATTTTCTGCACATGTATTATCTCAAAACTTGTTTGGGATCTTGAGATATAAAATCCAAATAATCCATGAATAGTTGTTGACTGTTATTACATGCTTTCTTTTAATTTAAAGTTGTTTAAATTTATATGATTGCATGGTGGATGGTTGTGGATATAAGCCCAATGTGATTGTGGATGAATGGTTGAATGGTTGGTTTTTTTTATAAATAGGGCCTGCGTGTCCTGCCTTTCTATTTTTTTCTAATTGTAATTTCTCTCATCATCTAATTCCCCCTGAATGTAACTCGGGGTTTCTTATATTCTATTTGTAATGTACAATAGACAGGAATAGATGATAGGAAATTGTAATTAGTATAGAAATTGTGAATTGGAAAATGAAGAAAGGAGTTGTGCAGGTGCCGTGCCATCAAAAGGAACAAATTTGATTTAACCTTAGACAACCATTAATTTCCGTAATGGTTGGGGAAATTAATTTAGGAATATCCACAACCATCCACGTTTTATTTTATGCTATATTTATTTTTGAAATATTTATATGCATGATTGTTGATGAGACCGTCAAATGATTTTTCCAAAACTTCAAACCAAATTAAAAATGTTTTGGAAAAGGCAAATAAATCCCTCAAATTCAATATTAAATCAAGACAGCCTTCCATCATTATAGTATAAAGCAAAATGTGGTCATTAAGTGCTAGTTTGTTGGAATTCACCCAAAACTGCTTTACTTACTACATGTTTTTACTATAAGAAGTGTTCTTAAGAATGATGGGTTTGATTTAACTAAAATTATGGTTTGTTGGGATTCACTCAAGGGTTAGGTTAATACATAAGATGTAAAATCAAGAGTTGATACCTAACGGATCTAGAAATTACAAATGGGTTGTAATTGGTAAAGTACCTACCTGTTAAGATTATTTTGATTTGTTGGGATTCACTCAAAGTCAAAATAGTTGAGATGGGGTTCTAGCCACTATGGGTTTTTTAGAAAATTTTGAATCAATTTAAAGAGGGTAATTGATTTGAAAAAAATAGTGGAAATAAAATCATAATTTTGAAGTTTTTATGATTTTATTAAAACAAAGCTTTTTCTAACAAACTCTATCTTTATTTTGTTGTAGAATGAGTAATAATTTGAGCCTACGTACAATTCTCACTGATTGTAAACTGAACGACACAAATTTTCTCGACTGGCATTGCAATGTCCTACTCGTTCTCACTCATGAAAAAATAGAATATGTACTTGATGGGCCTATGCCTGATGAACCCGAACCAATTGCACCTGCTACTGTTAAGAATGCTTACAAGAAGTATAAGGATGATAATAGAGTGGCTTCATGTATCATGATAGCATCTATGACTCCTCAACTCCAACAGCAGCATATGAACATGGGGGCATATGAAATTGTACAACATCTGAGAGAGTTGTTTGAACAACAATCTAGGACGGTGAGGTATGATACGTCCAAGGAATTGTTCAGGTGCAAGATGGCAGAGGGAGCACCTGTTGCTCCACACGTCTTAAAGATAATTGGGTTAATTGAAAAATTGGCTGAATTAGGCTTTAAGATGGACCAAGAGCTAAATGTTGATTTAGTTCTTCAATCTCTGCCAGATTCTTTCTCTCAGTTTGTTATGAACTATCAGATGAACAATCTGCAGCACACATTACCTCAATTGTTGAATATGCTGAAAACTGCTGAGAAAGAAATCAAAAAGGTGAAGGGTCCTACTGGAGTGCTTGTTGTTGCTTCCTCCAATAAAAGGAAGAGGCAAGGAAATGGGCCTAAGAAGCCCAAGAACAAGCCCACCAAGAAGGCCAAGACAGACCAGTCCAATGCAACCTGCTTCCATTGTGGACAAGCGGACATTGGAAGAGGAACGCAAGGGCTATCTGGAGAACTTAAAGCAAAAGAAGCTTGGGAAAGCTTCAACACCAGTACATATATGATTGAGATTAATGTTTCTACTTCCAAATTTGGCTCTTGGGTATTAGATACGGATGTGGCTCTCACATTTGCACATTTATGGGTCTAAGGGGACAGTGAAAGCGGGAAAGGAGTAACCCACGTTATGGGCAATGGAGCAAAGTTGCTGCTTTAGCTATAGGGACTTACTACATTAGTTTACCGATTGGGTTGATTTTAGAATTATCAAGCGTTATTATGTTCCAAGACTACTACAAACATCATTTCTATTTCTGTTTGGATGTAAATGGGTTTAAGATAACCCAAGAGAATAAATGTTGTTCTTTTTCAAAGAATGGTGTGTTTTATGGTTCTGGAAAATGGAACAACGGTTTATATATTCTAGATCTTGATAACCAAATTCTCAACATACAAGAAAAGAGAATGAAGTTAGATAAATTAAATAAAACCTACTTCTGGCACTGTAGGCTTGATCATATAAATGAGAAACGCATTTCCAAGTTACACAAAGGTGGGTACTTGGACTCATTTGATTATGAATCATATGACGTATGCGAAACTTGTTTACTTGGAAAAATGACCAAAACGCCTTCCGGTAAAGGGAGCGGCTGATGATTTACTTGGGCTAATACATACTGATATATGTGGCCCAATGACAATCACAGCTAGAGGTGGATTTTCATACTTCATTACCTTTACTGACGACCATTCTAGATATGGTTATGTGTATTTAATGAAATACAAGTCTGAATCTTTTGAAAAGTTCAAAAAATTCAGAAATGAAGTAGAGAAACAAACCGGTAAAAATATTAAGACACTACGATCTGATCGCGGTGGAGAATACTTAAGTGATGAGTTTCAATTTTATTTAAAGGAAAATGGAATAGTTCCACAATGGACTCCTCCAAGGACACCACAACTAAATGGTGTATCTGAAAGGAGAAACCGCACCTTATTAGATATGGTACGGTCCATGATGAGCCACTCGAGTGCCCCAAAATCGTTATGGGGATATGCTTTGGACACAGCTTCCCACACTCTTAATAGAGTACCCAGTAAGGTTGTTGACTCCACACCATATGAGACATAGAAAGGAAAGAAACCAAAACTGTCTTACATGAAGGTTTGGGGTTGCCCAACCTATGTGAAGAAAGCAAAGTCAGATAAGCTTGAAGCTAGATCTGACAAGTGTTTGTTTGTAGGGTATCCAAAAGAGTCTATAGGATACTATTTCTACAACCCAACTAAGCACAAAGTGTTTGTCTCAAAACATGCTATCTTTCTAGAAAAAGAGTTTATTCTAGAAAGGGGCAGTGGGAGTAGAATAGAACTTGAAGAAGTTCAAGATACTAACATGGAACTTGAAGAAGTTCAAAATGATCAAACAAACATTGAACAACCTGTTGAAGAAAGGGTTCAGCCACATAATGATGAGGCACAAACGGAAGCTGTGAACATTCAAGAGCGCCGTAGGTCAGTAAGAGTACGCTCAGCTCCCAAGAGATATGAGTTCCTTGTGAGCCAAGGCAATGATGTACTAGTCATTCAAGATGATGAACCTACTACCTACCAAGAGGTCTTGAATAGTCCAGACTCCTCCAAATGGTTAAAGGCCATGAATTCTAAAATGGATTCCATGTATGACAACAAGGTATGGAACTTGGTTGATCCACCTGAAGGGGTAAAACCCGTAGGGTGCAAATGGGTATTCAAGAAGAAGACGGACATGGATGGTAATGTGATTACCTATAAAGCTAGACTGGTAGCCAAAGGCTACAAGCAGAAAGAGGGAATCGATTACGATGAAACTTTCTCACCAGTAGCTATGCTTAAATCCATTCAGATATTGCTTGCAATAGCTGCATACCATGACTACGAGATTTGGCAGATGGATGTAAAGACTGCATTCCTTAATGGGAATTTGCAAGAGAATGTGTAAATGACACAACCTGAAGGCTTTATATCGCCAAATTCCAGTCAGGTGTGCAAGCTGCAGAGGTCCATTTATGGACTTAAGCAAGCATCAAGGAGCTGGAATATCCGTTTTGATGAGACAATCAAAGAGTTTGGTTTTCTCAAAAATCCGGATGAGCCTTGTGTTTACAAGAAGGTTAGTGAGAGTTCAATCGTTTTCCTTATATTATATGTGGATGACATATTAATAATGGGAAACGATATCCCAATGTTACAATCAGTGAAAGGTTGGTTATCCAAGAACTTTTCCATGAAAGATTTGGGAGAGGCGGCCTATATACTGGGTATTAAGATCTATAGAGATAGATCTAAAAGGCTGCTTGGTCTTGCACAGTCTACATACATAGATAAAGTGCTAAAGAGGTTTAGCATGGATCAGTCTAAGAAGGGTTTTTTACCTATGTCTCATGAGATAAGCCTTTCTAAGAGCATGTGTCCTAAGACACAAGTTGAGATTGATAAGATGCATAATATTCCATATGTTTCGGCAATTGGATCAGTTAAAGGAAAATGGAATAGTTCCACAATGGACTCCTCCAAGGACAGCACAACTAAATGGTGTATCTGAAAGGAGAAACCACACCTTATTAGATATGGTACGGTCCATGATGAGCCACTCGAGTGCCCCAAAATCGTTATGGGGATATGCTTTGGACACAGCTTCCCACACTCTTAATAGAGTACCAAGTAAGGTTGTTGACTCCACACCATATGAGATATAGAAAGGAAAGAAACCAAAACTGTCTTACATGAAGGTTTGGGGTTGCCCAACCTATGTGAAGAAAGCAAAGTCAGATAAGCTTGAAGCTAGATCTGACAAGTGTTTGTTTGTAGGGTATCCAAAAGAGTCTATAGGATACTATTTCTACAACCCAACTAAGCACAAAGTGTTTGTCTCAAAACATGCTATCTTTCTAGAAAAAGAGTTTATTCTAGAAAGGGGCAGTGGGAGTAGAATAGAACTTGAAGAAGTTCAAGATACTAACATGGAACTTGAAGAAGTTCAAAATGATCAAACAAACATTGAACAACCTGTTGAAGAAAGGGTTCAGCCACATAATGATGAGGCACAAACGGAAGCTGTGAACATTCAAGAGCGCCGTAGGTCAGTAAGAGTACGCTCAGCTCCCAAGAGATATGAGTTCCTTGTGAGCCAAGGCAATGATGTACTAGTCATTCAAGATGATGAACCTACTACCTACCAAGAGGTCTTGAATAGTCCAGACTCCTCCAAATGGTTAAAGGCCATGAATTCTAAAATGGATTCCATGTATGACAACAAGGTATGGAACTTGGTTGATCCACCTGAAGGGGTAAAACCCGTAGGGTGCAAATGGGTATTCAAGAAGAAGACGGACATGGATGGTAATGTGATTACCTATAAAGCTAGACTGGTAGCCAAAGGC
This sequence comes from Gardenia jasminoides, assembly GCA_013103745.1. Lineage (NCBI taxonomy): Eukaryota > Viridiplantae > Streptophyta > Magnoliopsida > Gentianales > Rubiaceae > Gardenia > Gardenia jasminoides. The sequence goes on from CM023101.1 coordinate 14,721,352, forward strand.
TACAAGCAGAAAGAGGGAATCGATTACGATGAAACTTTCTCACCAGTAGCTATGCTTAAATCCATTCAGATATTGCTTGCAATAGCTGCATACCATGACTACGAGATTTGGCAGATGGATGTAAAGACTGCATTCCTTAATGGGAATTTGCAAGAGAATGTGTAAATGACACAACCTGAAGGCTTTATATCGCCAAATTCCAGTCAGGTGTGCAAGCTGCAGAGGTCCATTTATGGACTTAAGCAAGCATCAAGGAGCTGGAATATCCGTTTTGATGAGACAATCAAAGAGTTTGGTTTTCTCAAAAATCCGGATGAGCCTTGTGTTTACAAGAAGGTTAGTGGGAGTTCAATCGTTTTCCTTATATTATATGTGGATGACATATTAATAATGGGAAACGATATCCCAATGTTACAATCAGTGAAGGGTTGGTTATCCAAGAACTTTTCCATGAAAGATTTGGGAGAGGCGGCCTATATACTGGGTATTAAGATCTATAGAGATAGATCTAAAAGGCTGCTTGGTCTTACACAGTCTACATACATAGATAAAGTGCTAAAGAGGTTTAGCATGGATCAGTCTAAGAAGGGTTTTTTACCTATGTCTCATGAGATAAGCCTTTCTAAGAGCATGTGTCCTAAGACACAAGTTGAGATTGATAAGATGCATAATATTCCATATGTTTCGGCAATTGGATCAGTTAAAGGAAAATGGAATAGTTCCACAATGGACTCCTCCAAGGACAGCACAACTAAATGGTGTATCTGAAAGGAGAAACCACACCTTATTAGATATGGTACGGTCCATGATGAGCCACTCGAGTGCCCCAAAATCGTTATGGGGATATGCTTTGGACACAGCTTCCCACACTCTTAATAGAGTACCCAGTAAGGTTGTTGACTCCACACCATATGAGATATAGAAAGAAAAGAAACCAAAACTGTCTTACATGAAGGTTTGGGGTTGCCCAACCTATGTGAAGAAAGCAAAGTCAGATAAGCTTGAAGCTAGATCTGACAAGTGTTTGTTTGTAGGGTATCCAAAAGAGTCTATAGGATACTATTTCTACAACCCAACTAAGCACAAAGTGTTTGTCTCAAAACTTGCTATCTTTCTAGAAAAAGAGTTTATTCTAGAAAGGGGCAGTGGGAGTAGAATAGAACTTGAAGAAGTTCAAGATACTAACATGGAACTTGAAGAAGTTCAAAATGATCAAACAAACATTGAACAACCTGTTGAAGAAAGGGTTCAGCCACATAATGATGAGGCACAAACGGAAGCTGTGAACATTCAAGAGCGCCGTAGGTCAGTAAGAGTACGCTCAGCTCCCAAGAGATATGAGTTCCTTGTGAGCCAAGGCAATGATGTACTAGTCATTCAAGATGATGAACCTACTACCTACCAAGAGGTCTTGAATAGTCCAGACTCCTCCAAATGGTTAAAGGCCATGAATTCTAAAATGGATTCCATGTATGACAACAAGGTATGGAACTTGGTTGATCCACCTGAAGGGGTAAAACCCGTAGGGTGCAAATGGGTCTTCAAGAAGAAGACAGACATGGATGGTAATGTGATTACCTATAAAGCTAGACTGGTAGCCAAAGGCTACAAGCAGAAAGAGGGAATCGATTACGATGAAACTTTCTCACCAGTAGCTATGCTTAAATCCATTCAGATATTGCTTGCAATAGCAGCATACCATGACTACGAGATTTGGCAGATGGATGTAAAGACTGCATTCCTTAATGGGAATTTGCAAGAGAATGTGTAAATGACACAACCTGAAGGCTTTATATCGCCAAATTCCAGTCAGGTGTGCAAGCTGCAGAGGTCCATTTATGGACTTAAGCAAGCATCAAGGAGCTGGAATATCCGTTTTGATGAGACAATCAAAGAGTTTGGTTTTCTCAAAAATCCGGATGAGCCTTGTGTTTACAAGAAGGTTAGTGGGAGTTCAATCGTTTTCCTTATATTATATGTGGATGACATATTAATAATGGGAAACGATATCCCAATGTTACAATCAGTGAAGGGTTGGTTATCCAAGAACTTTTCCATGAAAGATTTGGGAGAGGCGGCCTATATACTGGGTATTAAGATCTATAGAGATAGATCTAAAAGGCTGCTTGGTCTTACACAGTCTACATACATAGATAAAGTGCTAAAGAGGTTTAGCATGGATCAGTCTAAGAAGGGTTTTTTACCTATGTCTCATGGGATAAGCCTTTCTAAGAGCATGTGTCCTAAGACACAAGTTGAGATTGATAAGATGCATAATATTCCATATGTTTCGGCAATTGGATCAGTTAAAGGAAAATGGAATAGTTCCACAATGGACTCCTCCAAGGACACCACAACTAAATGGTGTATCTGAAAGGAGAAACCACACCTTATTAGATATGGTACGGTCCATGATGAGCCACTCGAGTGCCCCAAAATCGTTATGGGGATATGCTTTGGACACAGCTTCCCACACTCTTAATAGAGTACCCAGTGAGGTTGTTGACTCCACACCATATGAGATATAGTAAAGAAAGAAACCAAAACTGTCTTACATGAAGGTTTGGGGTTGCCCAACCTATGTGAAGAAAGCAAAGTCAGATAAGCTTGAAACTAGATCTGACAAGTGTTTGTTTGTAGGGTATCCAAAAGAGTCTATAGGATACTATTTCTACAACCCAACTAAGCACAAAGTGTTTGTCTCAAAACTTGCTATCTTTCTAGAAAAAGAGTTTATTCTAGAAAGGGGCAGTGGGAGTAGAATAGAACTTGAAGAAGTTCAAGATACTAACATGGAACTTGAATAAGTTCAAAATGATCAAACAAACATTGAACAACCTGTTGAAGAAAGGGTTCAGCCACATAATGATGAGGCACAAACGGAAGCTGTGAACATTCAAGAGCGCCGTAGGTCAGTAAGAGTACGCTCACCTCCCAAGAAATATGAGTTCCTTGTGAGCCAAGGCAATGATGTACTAGTCATTCAAGATGATGAACCTACAACCTACCAAGAGATCTTGAATAGTCCAGACTCCTCCAAATGGTTAAAGGCCATGAATTCTAAAATGGATTCCATGTATGACAACAAGGTATGGACCTTGGTTGATCCACCTGAAGGGGTAAAACCCGTAGGGTGCAAATGGGTCTTCAAGAAGAAGACAGACATGGATGGTAATGTGATTACCTATAAAGCTAGACTGGTAGCCAAAGGCTACAAGCAGAAAGAGGGAATCGATTACGATGAAACTTTCTCACCAGTAGCTATGCTTAAATCCATTCAGATATTGCTTGCAATAGCAGCATACCATGACTACGAGATTTGGCAGATGGATGTAAAGACTGCATTCCTTAATGGGAATTTGCAAGAGAATGTGTACATGACACATCCTGAAGGCTTTATATCGCCAAATTCCAGTCAGGTGTGCAAGTTGCAGAGGTCCATTTATGGACTTAAGCAAGCATCAAGGAGCTGGAATATCCGTTTTGATGAGACAATCAAAGAGTTTGGTTTTCTCAAAAATCCGGATGAGCCTTGTGTTTACAAGAAGGTTAGTGGGAGTTCAATCGTTTTCCTTATATTATATGTGGATGACATATTAATAATGGGAAACGATATCCCAATGTTACAATCAGTGAAGGGTTGGTTATCCAAGAACTTTTCTATGAAAGATTTGGGAGAGGCAGCCTATATACTGGGTGTTAAGATCTATAGAGATAGGTCTAAATGGCTGCTTGGTCTTACACAGTCTACATACATAGATAAAGTGCTAAAGAGGTTTAGCATGGATCAGTCTAAGAAGAGTTTTTTACCTATGTCTCATGGGATAAGCCTTTCTAAGAGCATGTGTCCTAAGACACAAGTTGAGATTGATAAGATGCATAATATTCCATATGTTTCGGCAATTGGATCAGTTAAAGGAAAATGGAATAGTTCCACAATGGACTCCTCCAAGGACACCACAACTAAATGGTGTATCTGAAAGGAGAAACCACACCTTATTAGATATGGTACGGTCCATGATGAGCCACTCGAGTGCCCCAAAATCGTTATGGGGATATGCTTTGGACACAGCTTCCCACACTCTTAATAGAGTACCCAGTGAGGTTGTTGACTCCACACCATATGAGATATAGTAAAGAAAGAAACCAAAACTGTCTTACATGAAGGTTTGGGGTTGCCCAACCTATGTGAAGAAAGCAAAGTCAGATAAGCTTGAAGCTAGATCTGACAAGTGTTTGTTTGTAGGGTATCCAAAAGAGTCTATAGGATACTATTTCTACAACCCAACTAAGCACAAAGTGTTTGTCTCAAAACATGCTATCTTTCTAGAAAAAGAGTTTATTCTAGAAAGGGGCAGTGGGAGTAGAATAGAACTTGAAGAAGTTCAAGATACTAACATGGAACTTGAATAAGTTCAAAATGATCAAACAAACATTGAACAACCTGTTGAAGAAAGGGTTCAGCCACATAATGATGAGGCACAAACGGAAGCTGTGAACATTCAAGAGCGCCGTAGGTCAGTAAGAGTACGCTCACCTCCCAAGAAATATGAGTTCCTTGTGAGCCAAGGCAATGATGTACTAGTCATTCAAGATGATGAACCTACAACCTACCAAGAGATCTTGAATAGTCCAGACTCCTCCAAATGGTTAAAGGCCATGAATTCTAAAATGGATTCCATGTATGACAACAAGGTATGGACCTTGGTTGATCCACCTGAAGGGGTAAAACCCGTAGGGTGCAAATGGGTCTTCAAGAAGAAGACAGACATGGATGGTAATGTGATTACCTATAAAGCTAGACTGGTAGCCAAAGGCTACAAGCAGAAAGAGGGAATCGATTACGATGAAACTTTCTCACCAGTAGCTATGCTTAAATCCATTCAGATATTGCTTGCAATAGCAGCATACCATGACTACGAGATTTGGCAGATGGATGTAAAGACTGCATTCCTTAATGGGAATTTGCAAGAGAATGTGTACATGACACATCCTGAAGGCTTTATATCGCCAAATTCCAGTCAGGTGTGCAAGTTGCAGAGGTCCATTTATGGACTTAAGCAAGCATCAAGGAGCTGAAATATCCGTTTTGATGAGACAATCAAAGAGTTTGGTTTTCTTAAAAATCCGGATGAGCCTTGTGTTTACAAGAAGGTTAGTGGGAGTTCAATCGTTTTCCTTATATTATATGTGGATGACATATTAATAATGGGAAACGATATCCCAATGTTACAATCAGTGAAGGGTTGGTTATCCAAGAACTTTTCTATGAAAGATTTGGGAGAGGCGGCCTATATACTGGGTATTAAGATCTATAGAGATAGGTCTAAATGGCTGCTTGGTCTTACACAGTCTACATACATAGATAAAGTGCTAAAGAGGTTTAGCATGGATCAGTCTAAGAAGGGTTTTTTACCTATGTCTCATGGGATAAGCCTTTCTAAGAGCATGTGTCCTAAGACACAAGTTGAGATTGATAAGATGCATAATATTCCATATGTTTCGGCAATTGGATCAGTTAAAGGAAAATGGAATAGTTCCACAATGGACTCCTCCAAGGACACCACAACTAAATGGTGTATCTGAAAGGAGAAACCACACCTTATTAGATATGGTACGGTCCATGATGAGCCACTCGAGTGCCCCAAAATCGTTATGGGGATATGCTTTGGACACAGCTTCCCACACTCTTAATAGAGTACCCAGTGAGGTTGTTGACTCCACACCATATGAGATATAGAAAAGAAAGAAACCAAAACTGTCTTACATGAAGGTTTGGGGTTGCCCAACCTATGTGAAGAAAGCAAAGTCAGATAAGCTTGAAGCTAGATCTGACAAGTGTTTGTTTGTAGGTATCCAAAAGAGTCTATAGGATACTATTTCTACAACCCAACTAAGCACAAAGTGTTTGTCTCAAAACATGCTATCTTTCTAGAAAAAGAGTTTATTCTAGAAAGGGGCAGTGGGAGTAGAATAGAACTTGAAGAAGTTCAAGATACTAACATGGAACTTGAATAAGTTCAAAATGATCAAACAAACATTGAACAACCTGTTGAAGAAAGGGTTCAGCCACATAATGATGAGGCACAAACGGAAGCTGTGAACATTCAAGAGCCCCGTAGGTCAGTAAGAGTACGCTCAACTCCCAAGAGATATGAGTTCCTTGTGAGCCAAGGCAATGATGTACTAGTCATTCAAGATGATGAACCTACTACCTACCAAGAGGTCTTGAATAGTCCAGACTCCTCCAAATGGTTAAAGGCCATGAATTCTAAAATGGATTCCATGTATGACAACAAGGTATGGACCTTGGTTGATCCACCTGAAGGGGTAAAACCCGTAGGGTGCAAATGGGTCTTCAAGAAGAAGACAGACATGGATGGTAATGTGATTACCTATAAAGCTAGACTGGTAGCCAAAGGCTACAAGCAGAAAGAGGGAATCGATTACGATGAAACTTTCTCACCAGTAGCTATGCTTAAATCCATTCAGATATTGCTTGCAATAGCAGCATACCATGACTACGAGATTTGGCAGATGGATGTAAAGACTGCATTCCTTAATGGGAATTTGAAAGAGGATGTGTACATGACACAACCTGAAGGCTTTATATCGCCAAATTCCAATCAGGTGTGCAAGCTGCAGAGGTCCATTTATGGACTTAAGCAAGCATCAAGGAGCTGGAATATCCGTTTTGATGAGACAATCAAAGAGTTTGGTTTTCTTAAAAATCCGGATGAGCCTTGTGTTTACAAGAAGGTTAGTGGGAGTTCAATCGTTTTCCTTATATTATATGTGGATGACATATTAATAATGGGAAACGATATCCCAATGTTACAATCAGTGAAGGGTTGGTTATCCAAGAACTTTTCTATGAAAGATTTGGGAGAGGCGGCCTATATACTGGGTATTAAGATCTATAGAGATAGGTCTAAATGGCTGCTTGGTCTTACACAGTCTACATACATAGATAAAGTGCTAAAGAGGTTTAGCATGGATCAGTCTAAGAAGGGTTTTTTACCTATGTCTCATGGGATAAGCCTTTCTAAGAGCATGTGTCCTAAGACACAAGTTGAGATTGATAAGATGCATAATATTCCATATGTTTCGGCAATTGGATCAGTTAAAGGAAAATGGAATAGTTCCACAATGGACTCCTCCAAGGACACCACAACTAAATGGTGTATCTGAAAGGAGAAACCACACCTTATTAGATATGGTACGGTCCATGATGAGCCACTCGAGTGCCCCAAATCGTTATGGGGATATGCTTTGGACACGACTTCCCACACTCTTAATAGAGTACCCAGTGAGGTTGTTGACTCCACACCATATGAGATATAGAAAAGAAAGAAACCAAAACTGTCTTACATGAAGGTTTGGGGTTGCCCAACCTATGTGAAGAAAGCAAAGTCAGATAAGCTTGAAGCTAGATCTGACAAGTGTTTGTTTGTAGGTATCCAAAAGAGTCTATAGGATACTATTTCTACAACCCAACTAAGCACAAAGTGTTTGTCTCAAAACATGCTATCTTTCTAGAAAAAGAGTTTATTCTAGAAAGGGGCAGTGGGAGTAGAATAGAACTTGAAGAAGTTCAAGATACTAACATGGAACTTGAATAAGTTCAAAATGATCAAACAAACATTGAACAACCTGTTGAAGAAAGGGTTCAGCCACATAATGATGAGGCACAAACGGAAGCTGTGAACATTCAAGAGCCCCGTAGGTCAGTAAGAGTACGCTCAACTCCCAAGAGATATGAGTTCCTTGTGAGCCAAGGCAATGATGTACTAGTCATTCAAGATGATGAACCTACTACCTACCAAGAGGTCTTGAATAGTCCAGACTCCTCCAAATGGTTAAAGGCCATGAATTCTAAAATGGATTCAATGTATGACAACAAGGTATGGACCTTGGTTGATCCACCTGAAGGGGTAAAACCCGTAGGGTGCAAATGGGTCTTCAAGAAGAAGACGGACATGGATGGTAATGTGATTACCTATAAAGCTAGACTGGTAGCCAAAGGCTACAAGCAGAGAAAGAGGGAATCGATTACGATGAAACTTTCTCACCAGTAGCTATGCTTAAATCCATTCAGATATTGCTTGCAATAGCAGCATACCATGACTACGAGATTTGGCAGATGGATGTAAAGACTGCATTCCTTAATGGGAATTTGCAAGAGGATGTGTACATGACACAACCTGAAGGCTTTATATCGCCAAATTCCAATCAGGTGTGCAAGCTGCAGAGGTCCATTTATGGACTTAAGCAAGCATCAAGGAGCTGGAATATCCGTTTTGATGAGACAATCAAAGAGTTTGGTTTTCTCAAAAATCAGGATGAGCCTTGTGTTTACAAGAAGGTTAGTGGGAGTTCAATCGTTTTCCTTATATTATATGTGGATAACATATTAGTAATGGGAAACGATATCCCATTGTTACAATCAGTGAAGGGTTGGTTATCCAAAAACTTTTCCACGAAAGATTTAGGAGAGGTAGCCTATATACTGGGTATTAAGATCTATAGAGATAGGTCTAAAAGGCTGCTTGGTCTTTCACAATCTACATACATAGATAAAGTGCTAAAGAGGTTTAGCATGGATTAGTCTAAGAAGGGTTTTTTACCTATGACTCATGAGATAAGCCTTTCTAAGAGCATGTGTCCTAAAACACAAGTTGAGATTGATAAGATGCATAATGTTCCATATGTTTCGGCAATTAGATCAATTATGTATGCTATGTTATGTACAAGACCAGATGTCTCCCATGCTGTGAGTGTCACGGCGGGTTCAGCTAATCGGTGAAGGTCACTGGATAGCCGTTAAGAACATTCTTAAGTACTTGAAAAGGACTAAAGATTTGTTCTTAGTATATGGAAATGGTGAATTGGAAGTTAAGGGCTACACAGATGCAAGCTTTTAGTCTGATAAGGATGACTGTAAGTCACAGTCAGGCTTCATCTTTACTCTGAATGGAGGTGTCTTTGTCTTTGGAAGAGTTCCAAACAAGACACCACAAATGATTCTACAAGAGGTGAGTACATTGCAGCCGCGGAGGCAGCCAAGGAAGCCGTTTGGATCAAGAAGTTCGTATCTGAACTTGGTGTGGTTCCTAGCATAGTTAATCCAATAACTCTGTACTGTGATAACAATAGGGCCATTGCCCAAGCAAAGGAACCTAGGTCTCATCAACGGTCCAAACATGTACTTAGAAGATTTCACCTAATTAGTAGGAAATCATTGCGAAATGATGTAAAGATAGAGAGTCCCGAGGATAATATAGTGATCCTCTTACTAAGGCACTTTCTCAAAAGAAACATGATAGTCATGTACTTTCATTTGGGCTAAAGGTTATGAATGAATTGTTTTAGTGCAAGTGGGAGGTTGTTGGAATGTATGCCCTAAAACAATGATTTTGTTTAAATACATTCCTAATTAAGTTTTGTATTTTATGAATTTTCATTTTATCTGTTAAATATTTGATATAACTGATAAAGTCCTTAGAATATTTATTAATGTGATGGTAGTCACAAGAGTTGATGACTATGAGATATCAATCACATTTATAATAAATATTCTTAAAATTCTAGTCGTAGTATTAATGAGGCAGGGCATCATTAATAATGGAAAGACTAGTACGCTAGTCTCTACTTAATGTAAGTAGTGATTGTTCTCATCAACCAAGGTATAGTGATACCTAGGCAAATGTGTAGATGAATTGTAAGGTACGAATTCATTGGAGTGATCCACACAGAGATCCCATTAGGATATCTATCAAGTGCCAATGGTTGAATCTCTTATGGAAAATTATGTAAATGATCCTAAACTTGAGATCACCATAGTATCTTGAGTGTGAATCACTGCCTTTTGATTCTATTACTTGTTGCTCACCAAGAGTGACTTAAAGAATAGAAATTGGGGGTAGTGTGAAGCATGGAAAGATGGTGAGTGATCAAGAGAGGATTCATCCACTCGATAGTGGAGTTGATATCCGAAAGGCCACCAGTTGGAATCTAACCTTAATAGTCGACTACATTAGATTGAAGAATGTCTTCAAGTTAACCTAATCTAGGGTTAATTCGGAACTAGAAAATTAATTAGTCATTAGGGAATAGGCACTTATTCCCTCATTCCACTAATTGATATCTATGGTGAAAGGATAATAATTACATAATAATTTTCATGGAAAGGTTTTGGTCAAAATTTCCTTGACTAATTCCAAATACTTGGGTGGTTGTGATGTGTTGCTAGACACGCTCACAATCTATAATTATGAATTAATTATTGTGATTAATGATAAAATAAAGTTATCTATTTTATCTAATTCTTCTTGAGAATTATAATTCATAATTATTGCCAGTGTATTTGGAACCTATTGGATCACACGCTTAGAGATTGAATTCTGGATTAAAATTATGTGTCCAAATGGAGATTTGGAAATAAAATCTTATGGGGTCTAATTATAAGGAATAAAGGATTCCAGGGCTATTTGAGCAAATAGGATAAAATAGTTATCCTATATTTGTTTTGATTTGGATCAAACAAGACCCTCTTTTTCTACCTCTCCTATAAATAGACAAGATTATATGATACGCATAACAACAACACAACTACGGTTGACAGAATAGAGAGAGGCTAGGGTTTTTGAGAAAAACCTCCGTAGAGAGAAATTTTAAAGAAAGAGAGAATAGGCTAGCACCTTTTCTACACTTTCATACACACACATCTAGGATCGTAGAGACGATTCAAGAGAAGATCCAGATTTCTCTCTCGCGTGGATTGCAGTAGAGGCAGGACGCTTGAACTGCTGAAAGGGGCTGATCACTCTCTACAACGCAACAAGAAGTCGTTTCTAGGATTAAGGTAATCCTACAACTCCTCTTCTCTACAAGTCATACGTAACCTAGGGTGATTCCTGGTGGGTTGTTGGGGTTAAAATTTTTGTTTCCGCTGCGTCTGTTGCCCCAAAACCTAACATGAACCGCAATATAGTTGCAAAACTTATTATTTATTGTGGGTTATTGGAGGGTTAGCTAGTCTAGACATATTAGGATTGAAGAAAGAGTCACATCGTTTATAAATATTTTGGTGCATTATCACAAAAATTGTACAATCAAATTGAGTCTTTTAAAATCTGGGGAGACTATTAGTAGACACTTCCACAGTACTAAATGCAGTTTTAAAATTACATTCTAAACTCCTTGTCAATCTACAACTAAGATGGAGGTGGTATAAGTTAACTATTTTTTACTTATTTTTAAAATATTATAAACATAATTTTATTTTGAAAGTTTGCAACTAAATTGAAATTTTTAAAAAATTAAATTAGGGATATTTAGGAACTTTAGATGGAACATATATTAAAGTGAGAGTGCTTGAAACTAAACAAACAAAGATATAGGTCAAGAAAAGGAGATGTAGCAATGAATGTCCTTGGAGTTTGTGACAAAAATATGATATTCATTTATGTTTTATTCGAGTGGGAATGATCTGCTGTAGATGAGAGAGTTTGTACAGATGCAATTAGTAGACCAAATGGTTTGAGAATTCCTATTGGTATGTTTTCACATAAAAAAGGCATATATTGATAGATATCGATTATGCATTTTTTAATTTAATTAGTATGTCATATTTTTTTAGGGAATTACTATCTGTGTGACGTTGGGTAGATGAAGGGATCAAGAGTCCGGTTGGATTAGTTATTTTTGGGGTTGTTTTTCAAAAATAGCACTGTAGTATTTGGGATGCGAAAAACTATTGTAGCTGTCCTTTAAAAACTTTTTAATTGTGTTTTCGGGATAATTTTTTGTAATATTTTTAAAACTAAAAATTTATTTGGGTCAATTTTTTGTGGCATTTTTAAAATTAAAAATTTATTTGGGATAATTTCTGGGATATTTTTAAAAGTAAAAATTAATTTTAGGCATTTTTGGGGTATTTTTAAAATTAAAAATTTATTTGGGTAATTTTTAAAAATATATTTAAAATTAAAATTTTATTTGGGGTATTTTTAAATTAAAATTAATTTGATGGGTGGTGGTGTGGATGGGTTAATTTTAAAAAAAATCCCAAATAAATTATTCCAAAAACACCCCAAATAAATTTTAAATTTTAAAGATACCCCAAAAAATTACCCCAAATAAATTTTTAATTTTAAAAATGTCCCAAAAAATTGCCTCAAATAAATTCTAAATTTTAAAATTGCCCCAAATAAATTTTTAGTTTTAAAAATGCCTCAAAAAAACCCCAAATAAATTTTTAATTTTAAAAATGCCCTAAAAAATTACCCCAAATAAATTTCTAATTTTAAAATATCCCAAAACTTTGCCCCAAATAAATTTTTAATTTTGAAAATACCCCAAAAATATCCCAAATAAATTTTTAATTTTGAAAATGCCCAAAAGCCCAAAAAATTACCACAAAAGATTTATTAATTTTAAAAATGTCCTAAAAATACCCCAATTAATTTTTAATTTTAAAGATAACCCCAAAAAGTCATTTCAAATAAATTTTTAATTTTAAAAATGCCCTAAAAATACCCCAAATAAATTTTAATCTGGTAGTGGAGGGGAGGGGAGGGGAAGGGTGGAGGGGGAGGGGGAGAAAGAGAGAAGGGGAGAAAGAGAGAGGAGGAGGGCGAGAGAGAGGGAAGGTGGAGGGGAGGGAGAGAGGGGGAAGAGCCATGATAGTGCCGGTGGGTGAAGAAGGGATGATTTTTTTATTTTTGTATGTATAAGTTGTTTTTGAAATATTTGTTTGGATTGGTGTTTTTGGAATTGTTTTTTGTTGGTATATTATCGTAACATTTGGGATGTGAAAAACAGTTTTTCAAAAACAGCTCAAAAAGTAGACAACCCAAAAAAACCAAGATTTTTAGTGCCTTGTGGAAAGCAAAGATATCACGTAAAATAGTTGGGAGAGGGATCCCTAACTCTCCAAAATCATCATAAATATTTTAAGATGAAACATTTTTCCACTTGTAATGTTATAGAAAGATGTTTTGATCTTCTAAAAATACGGTGTAATGTCCTAAAGTATGGTCCAATCTTTTATCCAGTCAAGACTCAAAATGGAATTATAAAATACTGTCTTCTCCATAATTTTATTCGTAAAGAGATGCTAGTTGATCTTGTGGAGGATAAAGATGAGGAAGATGAAGACGAAAACGATTCGGATGACAAAGAAAAGGAAATTCAAGAAAATAATATAGATGTCATGGATACAATAGAGACATGTAATAAGTGGAATAATTGAAAAGAAAATTTGGCAATCTCCGTATACAATGAATGGAGAGGTATATCCTAGGATATTGTTTAGAACTGCAATAGAATAAACAATATTTTTTTTTTACATATAGGAGTAAATTTAATTTAATGGTATTGTATTAGATTTAATAATGACACTTTAGTTTCACCCTATGTTGACCTTTAATTCCATGTTAACCTCTAATATCATGTTTGACCTATTCTATGAATATTTTGGAGCTCATATTATTATCATTTTTTTCTTTTTAGTTTTTATAATGCAAATACTATATTTAGTTGCTTTATGAAATCTTCTTTTTAGATATGGAACTCCCTTCAATTAGCCAAAACAGAGGGAAAGGGAAGAAGACTGAAAAAAGCAGACGAGTATGGACACCTAAAGAAGAGTTTGTGTTACTAAATGGTTTGAAAGAACTTTGAACAAATGGTTGAAAGTGTGTAATAGCACATTTCGATTTAACTATACTACCTTCTTTTTTTCTTTTTTCTTTTTTCTTTTTCTGTTGCTATACTACGTTGCTTGAGAAAATGATGGTTAACGCATTTCCTACCACTGATATAAGGGCAGTTCTACAAATTGAATCAAAGCTGAAAACTTGAAAAAGAATTATGATTCTTTGGCATCTATGTTAGGAAAAAGTGGATTTGGTTGGAACCATTCTGATCATATGATTACCATCAGTTTCGATGATATTTGGGAGAACCATGCCAAGGTAACATGCATGTCATAGATCTATTTTATTCTGTCATCATACTTACATTTTTGCTAATTTAATTATGTTACAGAAGATAACATGCGTATCTTGTAATTTAATTTGACCTTTATGATTCGGAAGTTTTTACTTCAGCAACTCCCAATTTTTAAAATATTCAAAAAATATGAAACATTCGACCATGATTTTGTCTGATAGAGTTTCATTTTTCTTTATTGTTGTTACTCGGATTACAATAGTCACTTCGGTCTTCACTATAATCTTTTTAGCTTTTACAATGTAGATTGCATATGAGTAGCAATATCATTTTAGAACAAAGAACAAGTGCACATGCACATGCCATGATCGTACCGAATATTCGACTTTTCATATATGTGGTACTTCTTCCCTGGATATAATAAAATAGCGTTATGGGATTGTTCAATTAGACTGCTACATCTGTAGTTGACATTAGTTTATACTAAAGAAAATAAAGAAAGTAGAATTATGCCTCCTTGTACAATAGTTTATGATTTGAACATTCGGTTGAGGAATATTTACTCTGGTTATCTTGAATCTTGATTTTATTTTATGCTTTAATCATACTTAACTTTTTGAAAAATTAATTATTTTACATAGTTTAACATGTATGCTAATTTTCAATTTTTTCTATGAACAGGTTGATCCAAATGTAAAGTCCATGAGATTCAAATTCTGACCTTATTGTGAAGATTGGATTGAGACTTTTGGTAGGGACAAAGCAATAGAGGAGAATGCTAAAATTATAAAAGATGCGGTTAACAGTATCAGCTAAGATAAAGAAGGTATAGAGGATAATGTGTTAGAAAATTGGCTTAATTTCTTTTAGGCAGGTTTCTTGTCTTGTGTGTGAAGTAATTAGTTTCCTAATTGGTTTTAGTTACTTAGAGTAGTAGTCAAGGAATTTCCTATTTGTATGGGTTTAGGATTCTAGTATCTGTTTCCTACTATTATTTGGCTTTTTGGCCAAGTAATGTTCTCTATAAATAGGTAGATTGGCATTCTACAAAGAGTTAGGCAAGAAAAGGGGTTGAGAGAGTTCTTAGTAGGTGAGAGAGTTATACAAGAGTTGGGCTTGGGATACAAGTTGTAATCTTGTAGTATTTTCTCTCATAATAAAGAACAGGTTTTCTCTCTGTGGACATAGGCTATGTAATTAAGCCGAACCACGTTAATTCTTGTGTTTGTGCTAGTTCCTATTTCTATTAAATTGTTGTTGGTTTCTTCTGTTTCAAATAGTTGGCCTGATAGTCTAACATAATGATGTTGAAAATTTTAAAGACATTAATATTATTCTTGAGACACAAGATGATACCCCTCCAGGTTCCAGCACGCAAGTGAAAGATTCTAACAAGCAAAGTTAAGGAGGGGAAGAAGGACAAGCCAAAAATAAAAACAATATCTAAAGAGCACGATACTGATTTATCTAAATTAGGTGAAGCTTTGGGTAAATTTACAGAGAAAACAGAGGCGAGATAGAGATGATAGCTGAAAGACTTGGGTATGAGCATGATAAGTCATTAACTAGGCAAAAGGTTTATAAAGATTTAGAACCAGTCACATGGCTATCTCAGGAAGAGATACTAAAAGCTGCATCGTGTATAAGTAGCACCGACAAGAATCTTGATTTGTTCTTCAGTGCAACTAATAATGACAAATCTATCATGGTGAAAATGATATTTGATGGAAGCATCCAATTTGGATTATTTGATCATTTCATAGAACTGGAAAAAGTGTTTGATTCATCTTGATTATTTAAATGTTAATAAGTTTGTCATGGCATGAAATATCTTCAATTGATTGTTAAGTCAAGTTTGAATCTTATTGTTTGATTTTTTTTTTGGCTTATATTTCATTTAGTCATGAATAAATTTTCTTTCAATTTTTATTTTGATCAATTATGATCATATGTTTTAATTTTATTTTATATTTAAAATATTATTTTGATATTGTTTAAATTGGCAAATAAATATTTATAAGTTATATATTATTTCAAATAGAAACTTAATATTATTTTAATTAGACATTGAGGTATTTATTTCTTAAATTTTTGTTAAATTTATTTAAGATATATAGAATACTATAATGATAGGGTACTTTGGTTATTTCTTAATTTATATATTATTTAAGATAAAAAATTAATATAATTTGAATTATAAATAAGATATGTATTTCTTTCATTTATTTAAGAAATATGTAATACTAGAATGAGAGGGTATTTTGATAAAAAAAATATATAGCAATACCGAATTATCCCGTCTCCAATGAAACATAGGATGACATATCCTCTATATTATCCCATTCAAATTGTAAGCAACCAAACAATGGGTGACTAGAATGATTAATCCGATGAAGCTATCCCATCACATCCTGTAGGGATGTTCAAAAAGAATCGAAAAAAATGAGTAATCAAAAAAATCGAGTTGGTCCAAATCGAAAAATAGGGTAACTAACCCGTAGTTTTCAAAATAGTTAGGTTACCCAAACCTATTTGAAAAATTAGATTTTAAGGTATGGTTTTCAATTTTTAAAAACTGTGATTACCCAAACCTACCTCTATATGTGCAAGGTTGGTTAAAGTAACTTGTATCCAAACCTCAATTTACAATTATTTAGTCATTTATTAATAATTTAAATTATGAGACCAATGCAATTATACATTGTATTTTTCACAATTTATAAACTCGTATATTTAACCTTATTTTTAGTTTATTTTTTCCATTTTCTACATTCGTTGCCATTAATTTAATTTACTCTACTGCTCTATTTTTTTTATCTTTCTTTCAAATTCCTTTTCCTTGCTCACAAATTCTATCCACGTCACTACTCTGTTTATTTTGTTTCCAATTTTTGAAACTTACATGTTTGATTGTGAACCAAAATGTCATCCTTAATAAAAAAACGAACTAATAGTTTTCAAAAAGTAGAGAAAATATAAACAAAATGTTTAGAATATTTTATGTTTCAGTTATTTATTGTGTTTTGATTTTCTATTTTGTTGGTGATTTTTTAAGTTGTAGGATTAAACACTCTTAATAATTTGGATAACTGCTGTATTTTTTATTTTTTTTGTCAATCTAATTCTGTTTTTCTTTTTCTACTACAAGTACAAAAGGATTAAGTTACCCTATATATCTTACCCTGTCTTACAAGTTAACTGATTAGCAGTTACCTGAGCGAGTAGGGTTAGGATATGGAATGCAATTTTGCTGAATCGCTACTTGTTGTTAGTGTTAGGAACTGGGGCAGCAGGCACAGCGGAAATATAAAAATTTTTACCCCAGTCTCCCACCAGAATACACTCTAGTTCTACGTATGACTTCTCAAGGGGTTTGGAGGATTACCTTAATCCGCAGATGAAGCCTCAATCGCCCAAAGTGATGAGAATCCAGCAGCAGCCAGATGTCTCGCTCTCTACCAGAATCCACGAGAATGCTCTGATTACTCCCCGATCGCTCTACGATCTCTGTGTGTGTGTGTGAGTGAAGAAGAGGTGCTAGCCTTTCTCACTCAAGGTCTCAGACTCTCTGAGTTTTCTCTCTACGTGAGTTTTTGAGAACTCTTCTCTCTCTGTTTCTCTGACTATCAGAAGTGATCTGAACTCCCACCAACCTATCGTAGTATCTGAAACTACTAATAGGAGAGAGATAGAGAGAAGAGAGAAAATGTATGGAGGATAGGATGTGGTTTGATTCAAAATCAAACCACCGTAACCTCGATGGTTTTCCTATCCTCTCATTATCGGCGACGATAAGAGATAACTCATTTATCTTATCATTGGATGACCCATTTATTTATCTTTATAATTAAACCCCGTAAGTATTTATTTCCAAGTCCCTACTTGGACACACAATTTAATCCGTAACCCAATCTCTATGCAGGATCCAATAGGTCCCAAATACACTGGTAATAATTATGAATTATAATTCTTAAAAGAATTAGATAAAATAAACACTTTTATTTTATCATTAATTACAATAATTAATTATTCATAATTATAAATTGTGAGCGGTGTCTAACAACACATCACAACCACCCAGGTATTCAGAATTGATCAAGGGGAATTCGACCTAACCTTTCATGGAAAATTACCGTAATTATTATCCTTTCACCATTGATATCCATTAGTCGGAATAAGGAACAAGTGCCAATTCCCTTAATGACTAATTAATTTTCTAGTTCCCGGAATTAACCTTAGATTAGATTAACTTGAAGACACTCTTCAATTAACCTAATGTAGTCGACTACTAAGGTTACATTCCAACTAGTGGCCATATTGGATATCAACTCCCAATATCGGAGTGGTGAATCCTCTCTTGATCACTCACTATCTTTTCATGTTTCACACTACCCCCAATTTCTATTCTTTAAGTCACTCCTGTTGAGTAACAAGAAACAGAATCAAAAGGTAGTGATTCACACTCAAGATACTATGGTGATCTCAAGTCTAGGATCACTTACACAATTTCCCATAAGAGATTCAACCATTGGCACTAGATATCCTAATGGGATCTCGTGGATCACCCAATGAATTAGTACTCTACAATTCATCTACACATTAGCCTAGGTATCCCTATACCATGGTTGATGAGAACAACCACCACTTACATTAAGTAGGGGCTAACTGTACTAGTTCCGTCTCAGATAATGATGTCCCTGCTCTCATTAATACTATGACTAGGGACATTTAAGAATATTTATTATAAATGTGATTGATATCTCATAGTCAGCAACTCTTGTGACTATCATCACATTAATAAATATTCTAAGGACTTTTACCAGTTATATCATATATTAAACAGATAAAATTGGAAGTTCATAAAATACAAAACTTTAATTAGGAATGTATTTCAACAAGTCAATTGTTTTGGGCATACATTCCAACAACCTCCCACTTGCACTAAAACAATTCATTTATAACTCTCAATCCAAATGAAAGTACATGACTATCATGTTTCTTTTGAGATAGTGCCTTAGTAAGAGGATCACTATGTTATCCTCGGGGACTCTCTATCTTTACATCATTCTCGCAATGATTTCCCAATAAGGTGAAATCTTCTAAGTACATGTTTGGACCGCTGATGAGACCTAGGTTCCTTTGCACGGGCAATAGCCCCATTGTTATCGCATGCTGAGTTCTGGATTAACAATGCTCGAAACCACACCAAGTTCACACGAACTTCTTGATCCAAGCGGCTTCCTTAGCTGCCTCCGGCTGCTGCAATGTACTCACCTGTTGTAGAATCACATTGTGGTGTCTGTTTGGAACTCTTCCAGGTGACGGCACCTCCGCTGAGAGTAAAGATGAAGCCGGTGACTTACGGTCATCCTTGTCGATTGAAAGCTTGCATCAGTAGCCCTTGACCTCCAATTCCACGATTTCCATATACTAAGAACAAATCTTTGGTCCTTCTTAAGTACTTAAGAATGTTCTTAACGTCAAAGTGACCTTCACCTGGATTACTTTGAAATCGCCATGACACTCAGTATGGAGACATCACGGTCTTGTACATAGCATAGCATACATAATTGATCCAATTGCCGAAACATATGGAATATTATGCATCTTATCAATCTCAACTTGTGTCTTAGGACACATGCTCTTAGAAAGGCTTATCCCATGAGACATAGGTAAAAAACCCTTCTTAGACTGATCCATGCTAAACCTCTTTAGCACTTTATCTATATGTATGTAAGACCAAGCAGCCTTTTAGATCTATCTCTATAGATCTTAATACCCGTATATAGGCAGCCTCTCCCAAATCTTTCATGGAAAAGTTCTTGGATAACCAACCTTTCACTGATTGTAACATTGGGATATCGTTTCCCATTATTAATATGTCATCCACATATAATATAAGGAAAACGATTGAATTCCCACTAACTTTCTTGTAAACACAAGGCTCATCCGATTTTTGAGAAAACCAAACTCTTTGATTGTCTCATCAAAGCGGATATTCCAACTCCTGATGCTTGCTTAAGTCCATAAATGGACCTCTGCGTACACACTGGAATTTGGCGATGTAAAGCCTTCAAGTTGTGTCATGTACACATCCTCTTGCAGATTTCCATTAAGGAATGCAGTCTTTACATCCATCTGCCAAATTTCATAGTCATGATGTGTGCTATTGCAAGCAATATCGAATGGATTTAGCATAGGGTGAGAAAGTTTCAACGTGTCGATTCTCTCTTTTGTAGCCTTTGGCCACCGATCTAGCCTTATAGGTAATCACATTACCATCCATGAGTCTTTTCTTGAAGACCCATTTGCACCTGGGTTTTATCCCTTGGTGGATCAACCAAGGTCCATACCTTGTTGTCATACATGGAATCCATTTTGAGGAGTTCATGGCCTCTAACCATTTGGAGAATGCAGACTGCTCGTAACCTATTGGTAGGTAGTAGGTTAGGTCATCTTGAATGACTAGTACATCATTCCCGGACTCACAAAGAAATTCATATCTCTTGGGAGCCGAACGCACTCTTGACCCTACGGGGCTCTTGAGCGTCCCACGACTTCCGCTTTGCCTCATCACTATGGGGCTGAACCCTTTCTTCAGTGTTACGTGTTTGTTTGGACATTTTGAACTTCTTCAAGCTCCATGTCGGGTTTGAGTGTCTTGAACTTCTTCAAGTTCTATTCTACTCCAGTACGCCCTTTCTAGAATAAACTCTTTTTCTAGAAAGATGGCATGTTTTGAGACAAACACTTTGTTCTCAGTTGGGTTGTAGAAATAGTATCCAATAGACTCTCTTGGATACCCCACAAACAAACACTTGTCATGTGAGGACCCGTACCGACTTTTATATTTTGTTTAAGTTTATTATAGGTAGTATTATTTGCTAAGGTGTTTATATGCTCGTTTTACTTTTAAAAGTGTTTTGTTTTAATAATCCTGTTTTACACGTTTTAAAACCCTAATTTGAAACCTAAAACCCTAATTTGTTTTGAAAAACCCTAATTTTGATAAAACCCTAATTTGAATATGGAAAACCCCAACTTGATTTCTTAAAACCCTAGTTTTGAAAATGAGTCTAAGTTTTATGTTTAATTACGGGTTTGTTAACTCTTTGATTTTATGTGTGATAATGCATGATTAAGAGGGGGTAATACAATTCCTAGGTGATTAGTAGCCTAAGTAGGGGTAATTAAGCTTTGATGGGCTAGGTTAAATTAAGTACTTATGGACTAATTTGATAGGAAAAGAAATTATGTAGGTAAGAGTGGAAATAAACCTAAGTTAATAGGTTTTTTGGCATGATATTTTTGACCAAAATTTGACCAAGTAGAAATATCTTTTTGAGATTATCTCTTGGTTATTTTAAGCCTTGTGGTTGCCGGCCAAACCAAGGAAAAAAGAAGAAAGGAAAACCGTGAGGGAAGAAAGGAAAAGAAGGAAAAAAAGAGAGGAAAAAGGAAGAAAACTTGGAGATTTTGCAAACTTTCAACCGTCTGATTTGGTTTGGAGTTGGGAGGAGAAGCTTGGACTTGAACACTTGAAGTTTCACAAGAACAACATCAAGAAAGGTTTCTCTAGTTTCCTAAAGCTTGAATTTGGTTGAAGATTATGAATTGTGGGATTTTGTGGTTTCCATGGCTTGATTCATGTCTATCTTTAGCTTATGGAATGATGTTATGGATTGGAATGGTTGAATTTGATGTATGTATGCCTTGCCATGATTATGAGTTAGGGTTAGGGTTTTGCTTTAATGCTAATGGTAGAAATTAATGTTGGATTGTAGGTTTAATTGTTTGGTGGGCTCTTGAATTCCCACGTGAATTTGAATGGTTATGCTGGGCTCTTGAATTCCACTTGGAGTGTTGTGTGTGTGTGTGTGTATGTCGCGTGGGTTTGGAGTGGTGTGAGGCGTGTGAGGGGCTGTTTGCATGTTTGTAATCGCGAGGCAGTCGATGGAATTTGCATGAATCGTTTTGGTTGCATAAAATTCGTTTGAGGCGTTGAGCGAAAGCAGGATTTTGCCGGCAGCGACTTTGGCGTCCGCTTTTGGTGTTGATCCTTTGTGATTTAGCTTTTGGTCAAAACACAAAGTTATATCCCTTTGTTCTAGCTTTCCAACGCATCTGGAATTTCTTGATTTTGATTTGTGGCTGAAGTTATGTCCGTATTGAAGTTAGCTACCGGACATTCTGACGGTGAAAGTTTCTGAAACTGTTTCGGTGTTTTGACCTAGATGGAGTAAATATGGGTTGAAGTTGTCTTCATGAAAGTTGTATCTTGTTCTCTTAGCTTGAACGGCACCTGTGCGCTCAAATCCGACGCAGCCTGAGATATGGGCAATGGCGTACAAGGTGTCAAAACTGTTTTTCACCTTCAATGTGTGTTTTCCGTTTTCACGCGTTGTCATTGTCCGCTTTTCCGTCCAGCATACGTATGTGCTTCTTTTGCTATTTTAAGTGTTTATAAGCATTTATAAGAGCTTAGTTCATTGGGCATATGCATGGCGTCGGTTCACTTTTGAAATGGTTTTCTTCAATCTTACGACAAGATTGCTTTAAATAGAAACCAAAGGGTTGATGGTTTGATTTGCATGTTCCGGTGAGTCCGTGGGCGTTGTGGCGAAGCTGTTTGACTTCTACATTATCTTGCTTACGCTCAACTGTTGGTGAGTGTTCAAGTGCATGTTGTTTTCATACTTGGATGTCTGATTTGATGAATTTCATTTGAAAGCATGCTTGTTTGACTTGGTGGCGTGTACTTTACAGCTTCACCCTTGTATGGACTTACTTGAATTGAAATTGTAAAATGCTTGCGTGTGCTTGTTCTTGACATGTTAGAACCAAAGCGGTTGTATGTACCACACTCAAGAGAGGGAGGTACCTCCTCCGTTTGGGTGGTTGTTGATTAAGTCGATTGGGCGTAGTCTCGTTGACTCATTTACCAGCGGTAGTATGTACCACGCTCTATGGAGGCGGGGAGGTGCCGCTCCCGACTTGGTTTAATGATATTACTATTTTGACGGCGGCCCGTGCAGGTGTAAGTAGACGGGTGAGAGTAAAGTGATTGCTGATTCGTGAGGTAGTGGTTGGCCAGTGTCAACGCGTTTCCACTAAAGTCGGACTGATCAGACCAATAATGATGGGCGGCAAGTTGTATCCTTTTTAGTGATATTTTATGCATCACTGATGTATTTCTGTTTTATTTTCCTGTTATTGTTACATTAAAGTGTGTTGTTGCCTTACCCCTTGTGCATGAATTCTTGGCCTCACTGAGCTTTGCTCACCCATAAGCTTTGTTTTCCTTAACGGTCCTGAAGGGGTGCACCGGAAATCGAGGATCCTAGTTTTGTGGATTTCCTTTTCCTTTTGTATAAGTTGGAAGATAATGGATGCCTTAGATGGTTTGTAGTATTTTTGAGTTGTTCAAGCGTAACCTTGATGTGTTTTAGAGCTGTAAATTTATAAGAATTTGTGGTTTCTTTTACTATGGTTTATGGTTATATCTTTTGAGTCTGGGCGAGTTGGAGTGATCCGTTGACCCTCGGGTTTGCCTTTGGGGAAAGTGGCTACAGCTTGGTATCGAGCCTAGGTTTGAGATCTGTTTAGAACCCATTAGGAAATTTACTTTTGAGTAATGAGTGTTTAAGATTCTAGCGTGGGTTTATGGTTGTTTTGTAGGTATGGAGGGAGGTAATGGTGGACCCAAATGGGGCTATTGGTAATGGGAGGCTAATGGTCATGTAGCACTGATTAGGGCTGGGATTCGTACCGAAAGTGCTTGGAGGAGGGGAGGAGCCTCTTATTCGATACACACAGGAGATCACCCGATGTCCCTGGGGAGACGCGTTTTCTACTAACGAGTTAGTGTTGTCTATTGTTGATGGCGCAGCTATTGAATCAAAACAGAGGCTAGCTGATGAAAATGAGGGTTCTGAGGATACTAGAAGATGGCAAAGGATTAGAATCATGGAGCTGGAGGATGAAGTGTTTGAGCGAAGCGAGCTGACGCCGCCAAGACGAGGTCCGAGGCTCGAACCTGGTTGACTAGGGTGATCAGCGAGGGTCGGCAATGGGACCGCTAGGATCTTGAATGATGCTACCGCCTTGTGGAGGAGAGTGGAGGAAGTAGCTGGGTTGGAGGAAGTGGCAGTGGGATGAGGGTTCAGCCACAAGAACCACTTCGGAGGAGCAGGTGGAGGACCCCTCGAAGAGGAAGCCGATGGAGGAAGAACGAGAGATCCCTCGAAGAGGAACCAATAGGAAGAGCCACCGAGGAGGCTCAGATTCTAGTGGCTTCGAAAACTAGACTAGGAGTGTGATGTTGTAACTTTTGTTTTGACTAAGGATTAGTTGGGGTGAGGCTCGTAAAGCTGTGGCTTTAGTGTATAACTAGTCCTCTTTGTTGTTGCACGCGCGTGTTGTTTTTTGAGCAATGTCTGTGACGCGTGCTAGTTGAAATGTGTGGGCTATTTTGAACATGCCCCATGACTTGCTAACTACTTGTAAACTTTTGATATGTGAATATATGTTCATTATTGTTATTTTCTAATGTTTCAATGTTGATCGTTAGTTAAAATTCCATTTTTCCTCGAATAATGACTTTCATGTTGCATTTAGACATTGTTAAGACCATGGAAGCCCAAGGCGATGCAGGTCGAGGTCGAGGTCGAGGTCGAGGATCTGGCGTGAACCGCCTCAACCTCTCGAGAGTGCGATCTTGGAGGTAGGACGGAAGGGGATGGCGGTGAAAATATGTAGATCGATGGCTACGGCTATCAATCAATAAGATGACAGATATTCTTGGCCGTCCTAGCCAACAAT
The DNA here is from genome assembly GCA_013103745.1 of Gardenia jasminoides. Lineage (NCBI taxonomy): Eukaryota > Viridiplantae > Streptophyta > Magnoliopsida > Gentianales > Rubiaceae > Gardenia > Gardenia jasminoides. The sequence continues at coordinate 14,746,129 of CM023101.1, forward strand.
GGGGGGTCTGGACAGCAAAATCAACCTCTAGGCCGAACATGGAGAAGATAGAGCCACAGGCGATTCCTTAAGTTCCGCCGCCCTAAGTTTCTAGGAGGGGGGGCAGACCTCGATGTAAGGGTTGGTTGAGAGAATGGTGACATCTTTGCCGTCTTGAATTATCCGAGGAGAGCAGGGTGATGTTTGCCTGCCTAATTGAGGGTCCAGCTAGGTCATGGTGGAATGTCATTAGAGCTAAATGGGAGAGAGAAAGACCCCATGGACTTGGGTGAATTTTAAAAGGAGTTTGATGAAAATTTTTGCCTCCAATGATCCAGGAGAGAAAGAGAAGATGATTTTATAAGGCAGGCAGGGGAACAATGAGTGTGGCCGATTACGAGACTCAGTTCACGAAACTCTCCAAGTTTGCACCGGAGTTAGTGGCCACGGATCGCAGGAGGATTAGACGATTCGCAAGGGCTTAATGTTGAAATTCAAGAGGCTCTGAGCCGCCCAAATTAATACTTCGAGGCCTTAGAAAAGGCCCAAAGGGTGGAAAGTGCTAGGCTGCAAGTGAGAGCTTTTCATGCTAAGAAAAGAAATGCCCCGAGTGGGAGTGGTGTGGGGCTTGTGGATAGAAACGTGTCGGTCCCTAAAGCTGGGAGAGGTGTAGGAGGAGTGCGGCGGGGCGTCTAGGGGTCTATGGCAAGAGGAGCTACGTGGGGCTGGTGACTCGAACCACAACCCAAGGAGGTTCTGTCTACTCCTCGGGTAGGGTGTGGATATTGTGGAAAACCAAACCACACCAGATGATTGTTGGAGGCGGGAAAATGCCTAAGGCTGTGGGAGTCGAGCATCAACTGTCCAACACACGTGCATGGGTGGTAGCTCACAATCATCACGCTAAGTCAACCTCTAAGCAGTCCGTAGGGGATAATCATGAAGGTACCATTGGGAGTGTATGCTATGGACGGTGAGGTTCACGATCCCTCTGAGAGGTTGTTGAAGATGCGATTCCCATATTTCACCGTCTAGCAAAAGTTTTAATTGATCCCGGGGCAACCCATTCCTTTGTGAATCCTACTTTCATGGAGGGTGTAGATGTTAAATCTGAAAAACTCCATATGATCTAGAGGTTAGACGCCTACCGGAAACCGAAACTATTATCTAGCTTCGGTTTATAGAAGTTGTGATATTTGGATTGGTGAGCGAAAATTGCTAGTGGACTTGATGAGTCCGGAAATCAAGGGCTATGATGTTATCTTGGGAATGGATTGGTTAGCCGTTATCATGCCCAACTTGATTGTAAGGCTAAGATGGTAGAATTGCATGTACCGGAGAACCAACTTTAAAATTAAATGTAAGGGGTAGCTTAGCGTCATCGACTCTTATTTCGGGAATCGAGCTAGGAAATTGTTGAATAAGGGGCGAAAGGGTTTTAGCCTTTCGATCAATACAGGGATAAAGTAAAATTGGAAGATGTACCGGTAGTGAGAGAATTTCGATGTATTTCCCAAGAATTGAAATCTTTACCACCGAAGGAGATAGCTTTTAAGATTGAGGTGACTCGGGACAACGCCTATTTCTAAGTCGCCATATAGGGATGGCTCCAGCTGAGTTGAGAGAATTGAAACTTCAATTATAGGATTTCTTTGGAGCAGGGGTTTCATTAAAGAGAGTGATTCACCTGGGGTGCACGGTGTTGTTTGTTAAAGAAGGATGGAAGTCTAAGATTGTGTATAGACTATCGAGGATTGAATGATGTTACCATTAAGAACAAATACCCTCTACCACATATCGATGAGCTCTTTGATCAGTTACAGGGTGCGGAGGTGTACACTAAGTTGGATCTCAGACAGGGTTACTATCGGTTGAGGATTGAGAAGAAGACATACCAGACAGCCTTTAATTGAGGTATGGGCATTTTGAGTTCGGTGATGCCATTTGGGTTGACAAGCACCCGGCTGCGTTCATGGATTTGATGCATCGAGTTTTCAAGCCTTACGGATCAATTTGTAGTGGTGTTTATCGATGACATTCTTGTATTTTCTAAAACTTCGAGGGACCATGAGCGACATTTGAGGATAGTGCTACAAACCAAGAGAACATCAACTATATGCCAAATTCAAGGTGTGAATTTTGGTTGGAGGAGGTAGCATTTTGGGTCATATAATTTCTAAAGATGGAATCACTTGTAGACCCAACTAAAGGTGGAAGTGTCAAAATGGAAGCAACCCGAGAATCCATGAGATTCGGAGTTTTCTAGGTTTAGCTGGTTATTACCGTCGGTTTATTAAAGATTTCTCCAAGATAGCAGGACCTATGACCGAGTTGACCAAGAAGCATAGCAAGTTCATATGGGACGCTAAGTGTGAAAGGAGTTTTCAGGAGTTGAAGAGGCGGTTGGCCGAGGCACAGTGTTAGCCCTACCCAATGGAGGAAATGGAGTGCGTGGTGTTCTTGATGCATCAAAGGAAGGGTTAGGTTGTGTGTTAATGCAAAATGAGCGAGTTATAGCCTCACGCTTGAAAACTGAAACCTCATGAGCAAAATTATCCGACCCATGATATGAATTAGCTGCAGTGGTGTTTTTTGCACCTGCGTAAGTGGAACATTACTTGTATGGGGTAACATTTGAGGTTTTCACCGACCATAAGAGCCTTAAGTATCTATTTTCCCAGAAAGAGTTGAATTTGAGACAACGTAGATGGGTGGAATTTTTGGAGGACTATGATTGCACGATTAAGTACCACCCTGGGAAAGCTAATGTAGTAGCGGATGCATTGAGCCGAAAGGTACAAGTAGCTGGCTTGATGGTGAAGGAATGGCACATGTTAGAGGAGATTAGTGTGTGGAATCCCCATCTACAATCTAACAAAGTTGTATTGGGAAACATTGTATTAAGATCTACATTACTGGATAAGATTAAGGAGGTGCAAAAGAAAGCTCCCGAGATACAAAAGTGGATGGAGAAGGTCCAGAAAAAGGAACTTCCAGACTTTAATATCGGAGCAGAAGAAGTTCTCAGGTATCGAAATCGAATAGTGGTACCAAAGGATGAGGAACTTAAAAAGGAAATATTAGAGGAAGCCCATCGATCAAAGTATACGGTACACCCTGGAGGAAATAAGATGTACCAGGATTTGAAAAGTCTATACTGGTGGGAAGGCATGAAGAAGGAAATAGCCCAATTTGTTCAAACATGCCTAATATGCCAAAGGGTTAAAGTAGAACATCAGAAACCCTCTGGATTATTGCAACCATTGGAAGTACCCGTGTGGAAATGGGAGGATTATACCATGGATTTTGTATCGGGACTGCCAAAGACGCAAAGAGGTCATGACGCGATTTGGGTTATTGTAGACCGTCTGACTAAGTCTGCACATTTTCTACCTATAAGCATGAAATACTCGATGGAGAAATTGGCTAAATTGTATATGGATGAGGTTATAAGGTTGCACGGTATTCCTGTGAGCATAGTGTCGGATCGAGATCCGCGGTTTGTGTCGAGATTTTGGCAAAAGATGCAGGAAATATTAGGAACTAAGCTAAATCTTAGCACTACTTACCATCCTCAAACTGACGGTCAATCCGAAAGGACGATTCAAACTCTTGAGGACATGTTGAGGACTTGTGTTCTAGACTTTGGGGTTAGTTGGAGTCAATATTTGACCTTGGTAGAATTTGCCTATAACAATAGTTTTCATTCATCCATACAAATGGCTCCGTATGAAGCTCTTTACGATTAAAATGTCGATCCGATTTATTGGGATGAGGTAGGAGAGAAGAAAGCCCTAGATCCAACTACAATCCCTTGGATGGAAGAAGCTCGAGAAAGGTCAAGTTAATTGAGAGAATTTTAACTGCCCAAAGTCGACAAAAGAGCTACGCAGACAATAGGAGAAAAGATTTGGAGTTCGAGGTCGGAGATCAAGTTTTTCTTAGAATTACCCCTTTAAAGGCAAGCTTGATGGCAGGAAAAGGAAAGAAGTTACAGCCAAGATATGTGGGACCATACACCATTCTTGAACGGGTCGGAAAGGTAGCTTATAGGTTGGATCTACCGCCTGTCCTCGTATTCATAACGCGTGTTCCATGTGTCGCTTTCTTAAGAAATATCATCCGATCCATCTCATATACTCCAGCCGGAGGATATAGAACTTGATGAAGCTCTAACCTCTGAAGAGAAACCAGTAAAGCTTTTGGACCGCTTGAACCAAGGAGTTGAGGAATAAGCAAATTCTTTAGTGAAGGTCTTGTGGAAAACCATGATGTCGAGGAAGCCAGTGGGAGGTTGAAGAGGATATAAGAAGAAAATATCAGACTCTTCTCTAATTGGGTATGAATTCGAGGAAATTCTTTTAAGGGGAAGGTTGTGAGGACCCGTACTGACTTTTATATTTTGTTTAAGTTTATTATAGGTAGTATTATTTGCTAAGGTGTTTATATGCTCATTTTACTTTTAAAAGTGTTTTGTTTTAATAACCCTGTTTTACACGTTTTAAAACCCTAATTTGAAACCTAAAACCCTAATTTGTTTTGAAAAACCCTAATTTTGATAAAACCCTAATTTGAATATGGAAAACCCCAACTTGATTTCTTAAAACCCTAGTTTTGAAAATGAGTCTAAGTTTTATGTTTAATTACGGGTTTGTTAACTCTTTGATTTTATGTGTGATAATGCATGATTAAGAGGGGGTAATACAATTCCTAGGTGATTAGTAGCCTAAGTAGGGGTAATTAAGCTTTGATGGGCTAGGTTAAATTAAGTACTTATGGACTAATTTGATAGGAAAAGAAATTATGTAGGTAAGAGTGGAAATAAACCTAAGTTAATAGGTTTTTTGGCATGATATTTTTGACCAAAATTTGACCAAGTATAAATATCTCTTTGAGATTATCTCTTGGGTTATTTTAAGCCTTGTGGTTGCCGGCCAAACCAAGGAAAAAAGAAGAAAGGAAAACCGTGAGGGAAGAAAGGAAAAGAAGGAAAAAAAAGAGAGGAAAAAAGGAAGAAAACTTGGAGATTTTGCAAACTTTCAACCGTTCGATTTTGGTTTGGAGTTGGGAGGAGAAGCTTGGACTTGAACACTTGAAGTTTCACCAAGAACAACATCAAGAAAGGTTTCTCCTAGTTTCCTACAAGCTTGAATTTGGTTGAAGATTATGAATTGTAGGATTTTGTGGTTTCCATGGCTTGATTCATGTCTATCTTTAGCTTATGGAATGATGTTATGGATTGGAATGGTTGAATTTGATGTATGTATGCCTTGCCATGATTATGAGTTAGGGTTAGGGTTTTGCTTTAATGCTAATGGTAGAAATTAATGTTGGATTGTAGGTTTAATTGTTTGGTGGGCTCTTGAATTCCCACCCGCGCGTGAATTTGAATGGTTATGTGGGCTCTTGAATTCCCACTTGGAGTGTTGTGTGTGTAGTGTGTGTATGTGCGTGCGGGTTTGGAGTGGTGTGAGGCATGTGAGGGGCTGTTTTGCATGTTTGTAATCGTAGGCGAGTCGATGGAATTTGCATGAATACGTTTTGGTTGCATAAAATTCGTTTGAGGCGTTGAACGAGAAAGCAGGATTTTGCTGGCAGCGACTTTGGCATCGTTTTTGGTGTTGATCCTTTGTGATTTAGCTTTTGGTCAAAACACGAAATTATATCCCTTTGTTCTAGCTTTCCAACGCATCTGGAATTTCTTGATTTTGATTTGTGAGCGCTGAGTTATGTCCGTTTGAAGTTAGCCTGTCGGACATTCTGATGGCGAAATTTCTGAAACTGTTTCGGCGTTTTTGACCTAGATGGAGTAAATCTGGGTTGAAGTTGTCTTCATGAAAGTTGTAGCTTGTTCTCTTAGCTTCGAAACGGCACCTCGTACGCTCAAATCTGACACTTGTATCCTGAGATATGGGCAATGGCGTACAAGGTGTCAAAACTGTTTTTTTCCACCTTCCAATGTGTGTTTTCCGTTTTCACGTTATCATCGTCCGTTTTCCGTCCAACGCCCACGTATGTGCTTCTTTTGGTATTTTAAGTGTTTATAAGCATTTATAAGAGCTTAGTTCATTGGGCATATGCATGTCGCGTCGGTTCACTTTTGAAATGGTTTTCTTCCAATCTTACGACAAGATTGCTTTAAATAGAAACCAAAAGGGTTGATGGTTTGATTTGCATGTTCCGGTGAGTCCGTGGGCGTTGGGCGTGTTTGACTTCTACATTATCTTGCTTACGCTCAACTGTTGGTGAGTGTTCAAGTGCATGTTGTTTTCATACTTGGATGTCTGATTTGATGAATTTCATTTGAAAGCATGCTTGTTTGACTTGGTGAGCGTGTACTTTACCGCGCTCACCCTTGTATGGACTTACTTGAATTGAAATTGTAAAATGCCTGTACGTGTGCTTGTTCTTGACATGTTAGAACCAAACGGTTGTATGTACCACACTCAAGAGAGTGGGAGGTACCTCTCCTCCCGTTTGGGTCGGTTGTTGATTAAGTCGATTGGGCGTAGTCTCGTCGACTCATTTATAGCGGTAGTATGTACCACACTCTATGGAGGCGGGAGGTGCCGCCATCCCGACTTGGTTTAATGATATTACTATTTTGACGAAGCCGTGCAGGGGTGTAAGTAGGCGGGTGAGAGTAAAGTGATTGCTACGATGCAGTGAGGTAGTGGTTGACGGAGTGTCAACGCTTCCACTAAAGTCCGAAGATAATGATGGAGCGGCAAGTTGTATCCTTTTAGTGATATTTTATACCGTATGTATTTCCTGTTTTATTTTCCTGTTATTGTTACATTAAAGTGTGTTGTTGCCTTACCACGCTTGTGCATGAATTCTTGGCCTCAGAGCTTTGCTCACCCCATAAGCTTTGTTTTCCTTAAGTCGGAAGGGGTGCAAAATCGAGGATCCTAGTTTTGTGGATTTCCTTTTCCTTTGTATAAGTTGGAAGATAATGGATGCCTTAGATGGGTTGTAGTATTTTTGAGTTGTTCCAACGTAACCTTGATGTGTTTTAGAGACTGTAAATTTATAAGAATTTGTCGGTTTCTTTTACTATGGTTGTATGGTTATATCTTTTGAATCTGGCGAGTCAAGGCGGTCCACCCTCTGGTTTGCCTTTGGGGAAAGTGGGGCTGTCACATGTCAGATCTAGTTTCAAGCTTATCTGACAATTCATCTACACATTAGCCTAGGTATCCCTATACCATGGTTGATGAGAACAACCACCACTTACATTAAGTAGGGGCTAACTGTGTACTAGTCATTAATGATGTCCGCTCATTAATACTATGACTAGGGACATTTAAGAATATTTATTATAAATGTGATTGATATCTCATAGTCAGCAACTCTTGTGACTATCATCACATTAATAAATAGTTTAAGGACTTTTACCAGTTATATCATATATTAAACAGATAAAATTGGAAGTTCATAAAATACAAAACTTTAATTAGGAATGTATTTCAACAAGTCAATTGTTTTTGGGCATACATTCCAACAGTTACGGTGCGAAATTGCAAATGGACTGGTTATCCGGTCCATGAACACCCCTTACATCCGGTCTATGAGCCAAACGGACCCTTTATGCTTAGTCATTTTCTTTATCATAATGTCAGAAGGGAGTGAACAAAGATTATTGATGTGATTATTGAGCTGCATTTGAGATTTGTGTTTTACATTTTTTTTAATTTACCATGATGAAAAAAATTAGAGATTGACAGCCTTACCACCTTTATTACCTTCCAAATTTTGATAATACAAAATGTTTTTCTGATGCTTTTTGAATTACGTGAGATGAATTTTATCTTGAACTTATGAGAGATATTGTGCTTTAATGTGTTATATCAAATCATTAATTTGTTATCAACGGAAAATGGCAATTGAAAACTTTGTCTTCTAGACAAACTCTTGTTTTGATGATTAACAAGCAATGGAAAGAAAATAAAAAAACAATTAATGATGTGAAATAATCATATTTTAAATTAGTGTGATAGGAAAAGCAAAATCACACATTGTGCTCATCAAAATATCATAAAATATCAAATAAAAAGTATCAAACTCAAAATGAATCAAGGAAAAAAGTTAGGAATCAAAAGGATGCTCCATTGCATGTTCGGAACAAAAAATTGAAGTACACAAGTTCCTCAAGATTCGGGATGCAAGATTTTCAAACCTATGTTGCATGTTTCGAACCCAAAAAAAAAAAAAGAAATCTATAAACCCACAAGAATTATGATGTACGTTAGGATGCATCTCAGACGATTGACTGTCCAATCGAAGAGAAACTAAATAAGAGTTGATTGTACTTGCGATAAGATGCACAAGCAAGTGTTTGGCCTACCCCAATGGCTAATTTTTTGAGCATTGGAATTCCACTGTCTTCTATTTTTCTCAACTGCAAAAGGGTAGAAGTAGCGAAAGAGTTATAGAACTTGGTTTTAGATTGACTAACAGAGTTGTACTGCTATTAATATATCTCTATTTCTTGCTTTTGTTAGCCCAATGAGAGTATTCTTCAATGGAAATTTTGAGATTCAAATTATGAGTTTAAAGGTGTTTTCTAAAAGCTTTTCTCTTAGTCTAAATCTAGAAATTTACTTAACACATTGTACTTTGAACAATCACAATTTGAGATAGAAAATTCAAAATTGGATGTTCTTTAATCTATTTGAAACTGGAATTAGAATGCCGGGTATGATGTAAGTTTCATGGTCAGATTATTTGTACTTAAGTACCAAAACATTTTCAAAATTGACTACAAGTCAGATCTGTGCTTGTTTAGAAACTGGATTACTAGTTTTTGTTAACAAAGTTGATGATTTTGATAATGAAGTCTTCATGAAAATTGAAGGTATTTGAGTCTGATTTCTGCCATATTTAGTATTTCAAGATGTATTTTTAATCTCAAGTTATAGTAAATTTCCCTTAATTGTGATATTTTTAGTCTCAAATTATAGTAAATTTCCCTTAATTGTGACAAATCTAGAAATTAATTGTGCATAAGGTTGTCTTTTGGAATGGACAAGATTATTAGAACTCAAGGGCATCTAGGATTGGTGACTTAACTATAAAATATAGAAATTCTCCTATAGTTTCACTGAAAAATAGGCGGCAATTGTATAATTTCAAAATGTCTACATAACCGTTCATGGGTTAAATGATCTAGAATTTATCCTACAATTGGCTACATTACTTACCAAAGATGCACCAAGACTTATATATATATATATATATATATATATATATATGTGGTCCAAATTACATTTTGTTTTAATCCCTATTGTTGTATTTCTCTCCCCTTTTTTTTCACTTCTCTCCGTCACAACGTTTTTCTTTTCTTCTTTGTATTTCCTTTTCCATATTTTTTTTAATTCTTCGTGATCACACCTATTGCGCACCTCACCCTAGTGGCACCACATGAGCCATCACCGCCACTGCCGCCAACCATCTTCTCCAGCCACTGCACCTTGTAGAATTTTACCAAAATCTCATCCTGAGCTCTATGTTTTATGTAGATCTTCTTCCTCATTTTTCTAATCAAACGCTTGAACTTCAAAGGGGGGCACCCACGGGTGGAGTGGCCCAGAACGTTAAAATTCAAAGATGGATCTGGGTTAATCCAAACATCTAAATGAATATTTATATATGGAGGTGTAATTTCAATTTTTATTAATATGTCTAATTTGTATTCTGGAAATTCAATTATTAAAGAAAAATGAATATTACGCATATTTTCCATATTTTCAAGATTTGTATAATAGAGTGATCATCTTCTATCTTATACCTACAACTTTTATCTTTAAAAGAAGGGTCCATCATGCTTCCATACCTTACTCTGATTTTTGACCAACAAAGTTTCGGCTACCTCCCCGAGGACTTCTTACTTGGGCGTCTCAGCCTCCAACCACGAGGGTGACTTCCTTTTGGGCCGCTTTAAAACTTTGCAGCACAACCTAGTTTCGTTTCCTACCTCTAGGCGTACTCAGAAGTAAAGTAAAGAGGACAATTGGTGAAAGTACTTCTTTTATTGATAGAAACTGTTTGTACAAGACAAAGATGATACACTCTTCTCTCTCATTAAGTATTCATGAGAAATATGTTAGGCGAATTGAGAGATATGTTAGGCAAATTTTACAAAAGTAAACTCTAAAGATTACATAGGATCGACTAAGGATTCTGTTTTTTCTCTCCCGTCTCCCTCTCCCTCTGTCCTCCCGATGCGTCTCTTCCCGGCTTTATATAGGCTTCATTCGGACTTCAGATCCGGACTTTAATTGACTTTTTTCACAGACTTATTTCAGTTCCGCGGACTTGAACCTTTTATTTTGAATTCCGAAAATATCTTCTAACGTAAGAGCTTACGTCTTATTCCATACTTTGACAGCTGGACGAGGCTTCTTCCTCCTTTTTACTGCAGTTTGGACACGTATTGATTTTGTGCCATCTCATCCTGCAAAGTGTCTTTATTGCTTTTTGGCTTGACTTGATACGGTAACTTTTCAGCAATTTAATTTTCCAATTTACATAATTTAATGCAGCGTCTGGAGTCTTCCTAGCATAAGTAGTCATTATTGAAGAGAATGCTTGTGACAGCCCACCTTTCCCTAGGGCGTACCCTAAGGATTAGTGAACTGCCTGCCCAACTCTCGTCAGGACTCGAATACCCAAATTCATCAAAACATTTATCTTAACATATACTTAAGCTAAAATAACTCCAAAATTACAAGAACATAAAGTTTACAACGTTTAAATCCCAAAACTTACAACTGACTTCAAACTTACAAAACGGAGCCAAAATACAAATACATCGGTTCTTAACAAAAGATAAACACTTGACTTTAGCCACAATCAAACTCTTCGACCTCTTACAAATTCCTGTTAAGGAAAAACAAAAGGGAAAAGGGTAAGCTTAATGAGGTCCCCAAAATAAAACATGCAACCACATTAACAATTAAGCAAAACAGATAGTCAATCATATATTTAAGGTAAATTAAAACATAGCACTCAAGTAAGGATACAGGTGGCTTCCAAAGCCAAATCCACAAAGCTTGATCAAACACGGGCCGTTGACTCTCCGTCAACGTTTGAGGTCAAGAACCAGTTCCGTAGGCACCACTTACACCACAACCGTCCACCAATCACCCCTACCGGTCCAACACCTCAACTAATCAAATTTGGGTAATACTCGAGTATACCATGTTCCAAGGAACCAAATCAAATAACCTATGGTTCACCGATCTTCTCGACCAAGCCCATACCGGCTCGATACGAATGGTTCACCAACATGGTTTTGGGGTTTCCGGAGCCCCAAACAAATCAAATTAGTCGACGGGATATCACCCGAAGGACTTTTCAAATCAACGTACACAAAGTCAAATCACAGTCAAAGAAAGTCAAATTCCAAGAAAAGTCAACGGAAGAGTCCGAGTGCGATAAAGTACGCCCTCGACTCACCCTCAGTTGTCCAATCATATTTGATATGTAAGCCAATCCAATAATCACATCTCAAGTAATTCACATAGCCACGTAGTTCAAGCAAACAAGTCATTTACGTAGTTTTGAGAAAACTCATAGATTCACGAAACAAGCAAGGAAACACTCACCAAGCAAGTCAAGCAACTCAAACGCTCACGCCTTGATCACCCTCGTTAGCTCCTTCGAGTCCTATGTATATTCAACGTATACCATCATCAACTCAAGCAAAACAAAACAAATGCAACCTAATCAAGTGCAAGAATAAACACTACTAACTAATGCATCTCACTAGGAAATTCTAGGGCGATTCAAGTCATGAAATGATAAAACATTGAAGGTTTAGTGGATTCACAAGTCAAGTAGATATTTAGAATGAAATAAACGCGCAAGGATTCAAGAAACTTCAAGGTTCAACCAAGAGCAAGTTTATGACAAAACTGGAATTCGGGTGTATCAGTGGCCACTGTGCAGTCTTGGGAAATTGGACATATCTTGGTGTAGAAAAATCGAAATTGAGTGCCGTCAGTGGCGTTAGAAACTAGACTCATAGGGATTTCCAAAAGTATATGGCTCAGCTCCTAGTTCTTTTCCTATAAATACCAGAAACCCTGGGAAATTGGCTGTTTTTTCATTTCTGACGAGGTGCAGGACAAAATTTCTGTTTACAAGTTGGTGCATTCCAAGAGGTTTTCACCCATCAAACTAGAATGATTTCACTCCAATATGACACACAAATGTCCCAACAAGGTTTCTCAACAAGGATTAGTGAAGATTGAGCAAGAAGAAATCACAAGATAAGAGGAAAAGAACCACAACTTCTTCCATTTTCTTTAAAGGTCAAAGCAACTCCTATAACTTCTCTAGCATGCATATGAAAGGTAATCAAGCACCTTTCTCAAAGAAATAATCATCTTAGCCTAGTGTTTAGTACTAGTCCAAATATCAAACACATAATAGGCATGAAATCAAACCAACTCCTATGTTGCAACCCCAAGAATCCAAGCCCAAAAACCTAGCTTCCAAGCATCACCCTACTACAAACATCACCAACAACCTTCATTAGACCATTTTCTAGGATCATAGAGCTAGGGTTTGGATAGGAAAATACCTTTTCAAGCCCAAGAAGAAACTCTTCAAGCCACCAAAATCCTTCCCTATCAAGCTTGAGGATTGATGGCTTAGGATGCTACCAACTTCCTCTCTTGATTCCCTATTAAGCCAAGCAAGATTTTTTTGGATGAATTCCTCTCTTGTTTTTCCTCCTTAGGTTCGGCCACTCCACCCCAAAATGAAGACAATGTTTTGTTTTTAAAAGATAAGTTTGAAGGGAAAGAAGTCATCAAGTCAAGGGTTAAATCTTAGGGTGACAAGTGGCAACTTCTTAGCCATTAGCTAACAAAATCTCACTTAATTGCTTTCTAACTCCTCTAATTTGATTTGGTCTCCAATTACACCAACATACCCTATTTTCTTAGCAATTAAGCCATGCAAGAAAATGCTCACTAATTCTAAAATGGAAATTTTGAAAATTCATTTAATCAACCAATGAAGAATGCACTTAGTGAAAACATGCCACAAATGCACTAAAGAAATTTATATGCACTTGAATAAATTAAAGGGTAATGTATGCATGAATTTTATTATTATATATATATATATATATTTTTTTTAGGGCTCTCACACTCTCTCCCCCTTAAAAGAATTTCGTCCTCGAAATTCTCACCTGGAGTCAAGAATAACTCAGGATATTTCTTATGCATTTCTTCCTCCATTTCCCAAGTGGCTTCCTCAATCCCATGGTTTCTCCACAAGACCTTGACTAGAGGAATCCTTTTATTTCTTAGCTCCTTTATTCTTCGGTCCAAAAGTCGCACAGGCTTTTCCTCGTAGGTCAGAGATTCATCAATGTCGATTTCTTCTGGCTTCAAGACATAACCGGGATCTGGATGATATTTCTTTAATAAAGAAACTTGAAATACATCATGGATTCTTGGATAGGCTTGCTGGCAATCTCAATCGATAGGCTACGGCTCCTATTCGCTGAAGAATTTCAAATGGCCCCACATACCTCGGCTGGAGTTTCTTTTTTCTTCCCACAGTGAGACTTCGAAGTGGAGTAATCTTAAGAAACACCTTATCTCCAATTTCAAATTCCAAATCCTTTCGTCGGTTATCTGCATAGCTCTTTTGTCGGCTCTGGGCTGTTTGAAGCCGTTGACGAATCATCTTAACTTTTTCATAAGCATCCTCAATCCACGGTACTGTGGTTGGATCTAGTGTTTTCCTTTCCCCCACTTCATCCCAAAAGATTGGTGATCGACATTTCCTACCATAAAGGGCTTCATACGGTGCCATTTGAATAGATGAGTGATAACTATTATTATAAGCAAATTCCACCAGTGCCAGTGCCATATATTGACCCCAACTCCCTCCAAAATCCATAATACATGTCCTTAACATATCCTCTAGGGTTTGAATGGTCCTCTCCGATTGACCATCTGTTTGAGGATGGTAAGTCGTACTGAAGTTCAACTTAGTCCCTAGAGTTTCTTGTAACTTTTGCCAAAATCGAGACACAAATCGAGGATCTCTGTCCGAAACTATGCTCACTGGAACCCCATGCAGTCTTACTATCTCATCCATGTACAACTGAGCCAACTTTTCCAAAGAAAATTTCATATTAATAGGCAAGAAATGAGCTGACTTGGTTAGTCTATCCACTATTACCCAGATAGCATCATGGCCTCTTTGAGTTCGTGGCAATCCTGACACAAAATCCATTGTGATATTTTCCCATTTCCATTCAGGGATTTCAAGAGGTTGTAACAAACCCGAAGGTTTTTGATGTTCAGCTTTCACTTGCTGGCAAACCAAACAGGTCTGGACAAATTGAGCAATCTCCTTTTTCATATTATCCCACCAGTATAATCCCTTAAGATCTTGATACATCTTATTGCTTCCAGGGTGTATTGTATATTTGGAACGGTGAGCTTCTTCTAAAATATCCCTTTTTAACTCTTCATTTTTCGGTACCACTATGCGGTCTCGAAATTTCAAAATTCCCTCAGAACTTACATTGAATTCCGATAATTCCCCTTTCTGTGCCTTCTCAACCCATCTCTGTACCATTACATCATGTTTCTGAGCTTCTTTGATACGATCCAATAAGGATGACTTCACTGTGATATTCCCAAAGAGTACTTTCTGTCGATCAAGTATGGGATTCCACTCACTTACTTGTTCTAATAGTTTCCACTGCTTAGTCATCAATCCAGCCATCTGAGCCTTTCGGCTTAAGGCATCTGCCACTACGTTAGCTTTTCCGGGATGATAGTTAATAGAACAGTCATAATCTTCCAGAAATTCCATCCATCGACGTTGCCTTAAGTTCAGCTCTTTCTGAGAGAACAAGTATTTCAAACTTTTGTGATCTGTATAAACCTCAAAAATAACCCCATATAGGTAATGTCTCCACTTCTTTAGAGCAAAAACAACTGCTGCCAATTCTAAATCGTGGGTCGGGTAGTTTTGTTCATGCGGCTTTAGTTTCCGAGATGCAAATACAATCACCTTCCCATTCTGCATTAAAACACACCCCAATCCTTCTCGAGAGGCATCAGTATACACAGTGAAACTGTCTTTCCGCTTCAAGGCCAAACCGGTGACTCGGTTAGTCGCTTTCTTCAGCTTCTTGGAAACTAGTTTCACATTTAGAATCCCAAACAAATTTACCATGTTTTCTGGTCAAGTTAGTCAAAGGTCCTGCTATTCGTGAGAAATCCTTAATGAATCGCCGATAATATCATCCAACCCCAAGAAACTACGAACCTCAGTGGGGTTTTCTGGTTGTTTCCACCCAAGTACAGCTTCTACTTTAGTTGGATCTACGAATGCCCTCTTTGAAATTACATGCCCTAGAAAGGAAATTTGCTCCAACCAAAACTCACACTTGCTAAATTTGGCATATAATTTGTGGTCCCTTAGGGTTTGCAAAACAATCTTTAAATGTTGTTCATGCTCCTCCCGGGATTTGGAATATACCAGAATGTCATCAATGAACACCACCACAAATTGGTCCAGATATGGTTTGAACACCATGCATCAAATCCATGAATGCATAGGGCATTAGTCAAACCAAAAGGCATCACGGCAAATTCGAAGTGCCCATATCTAGAGTTAAAGGCAGTCTTTGGCACATCTTCTTTCCTAATTTTTAGTTGGTAATACCCCTGTCTTAAATCCAATTTAGAAAACACCACAGCTCCTTGCAATTGGTCAAATAATTCATCGATATGGGGTAAAGGGTATTTATTTTTCACAAGGACATCATTTAAACCCGATAATCTATACATAATCTTAAGCTACCATCCTTCTTCTTTACAAACAGCACTGGCGCTCCCCAGGGAGGCTCACTCTCGCGTATAAAATCACGTTCCAACAAATCTTGCAGTTGTAACTTCAACTCCTTAAGTTCGGCGGGTGCCATTCGATATGGTGCTTTAGAAATGGGGCTTGTTCCAGGTAAAAGATCAATTTTAAATTCCACTTCCCTATCCGGTGGCAATGATACTAATTCATCAGGGAAAACATCTGGAAATTCATTTACCACCAAAACATCTTCTAATTTCACTTTATCTCCAGGAGTATTAATTAGGAAAGCTAGGTAACCCTGTGCTCCTTTGCTTAACAATTTCCTAGCCCGAATTCCCGAAATAAGTGCAGATGAAGCCAATCTACCCTTCACATCTAATCAGAGTTGCTTCTCCGGTATGCAAAACTCCACCACTTTAGTCTTACAATTTAATTGGGCAGAATATCGGCAACCAGCCCATTCCTATAATAACATCATATCCCTTAAGATCCAAACCAATCAAATCCACCACCAATTTTCGTTCTCCTACCCAAATCTCACAGTTTTTATACACCATATTCGCAATCAATCTTTGATCTCCAGTAGGTGTCCTAACTTCTAAGTCATAGGGTAGTTTAACGGGTTTTACATCTATACCACACATGAAAGTAGGGTTTACAAAAGAATGAGTTGCACCAGGATCGATTAAAAGTTTAGCCAAACGGTGAAAAACAGGAATTGTACCTTCAACCACCTTGGTCGATTCAAGAGCTTGGTTTTGGTCCAAAGCATAAACCCTAGCGGGCACTCTCGGTGTATTTCCACTTGCGGCTGGTTGTTTAGGGTTGGTTTTGTCCAGGGATTGACCGTCCTTTCCTTCACGGGCTATGATCGGCAGAAGCAATTTGATGCTCAAGACTACCACAACGAAGACACTTTCTTTCCTTCCATGCCAATTATCTCATGGGTGTGGTTTGGTCTTCCACAATAGCTACTCCAGGAGTTGATACTGAACCTCCCCGAGAGACATTTCGTTGTTGTCCTTTGCCACTTTGAGCTGCTCTAGATGGCGCTCCTCTTTGCGGTCCCGGAAATTGACCTCCAGTCGCCCCTCTTCCAAACTTAGGGGTTGGAACCGTTTGATCAACCCGTCCCATAGTGCTACTAGATGCTCCTCGTTTCTTTGCATGAAAAGTCCTAACTTGAACCCTAGCCTGTTCAACCCGTTGGGCTTTCTGAGAGCATCTCAGTATTAACCTGGGCTGCAGCCAAATCCTTCTGAATCTCTACATTTAGTCCTTGTATGAAACGCCTTATCCTTCTTTGCTCAGTTGTCACCAGTTCGAGCAAATTTAGATAATTTGTAAACTGCCTCATACTCACCACGCTCAAAGTGCCACGAAGTTTTATAAAATCATCCTCTCTCTCCCGAACTATAGGTGGAAGGAATTTCTGGTTAAACTCCCTAGTAAAGTTGCTGCATGGCGTTTGTTCTCTTTCCCAATTTGCCCGTACTACGTTCCACCACGAGCGAGCCGCTCCTTCCAGTTGAAAGACGGCAAAAGTAACTTGCCTTTCCTCAGTATAGTTCAAGGCAGCAAAAATGTCTACCATTCTCTCAAGCCAGTTCTCTGCCACCTCAGGATCTGGTCCCCCCAAGAATTTAGAAGGAAAAAACCTTTGGAACCGTTCTAGGGCTCTATCCTCGCCCCCCTCAGGATTTCCTGGTTGATGATTAGGTCCTAAACCTTGTTGGTCCGCTAACCGCTCTAAGATATCAGTCATACGGTTAATAGCTGTAGCAACTTGGTCTCCCTCATTACCCATCTGTCCCTCATTTTGATTAATAGCAGACCTTTGTTCCCCCTCTTGTTCACGGGGCCGTCCACGTCCACGCCCTCAACCACATCGTCTCGCCTCCATTTGTTTTCTTACAGATCTAAGGTTGAAATTATGCAAGAATGAAGATGCATGCTTGGATGATTGCACACTCAATATAGCATATGATATATATAAACAAAACAGAAAACTAGATACATTCAAACACACCCAAACATACTTAGGTTACAAAACAAGAGCAAGTTCCAAAAGTTTCATGCACAAAAGTTACCTATACAAGGATACACATTCCAACTTTGGCAAAACACATAGAACAAGCTCCCAACAAAAGTAGAACACCCAAGCTAAACACAAAAGTCTTACAAAAGTCAAACATCTCTTTCCTAACTAGCCTATCTCACTAGCTAGTTCCCAACAGAGCTAGCAGACCCTTCATCCTCAAAGGCTCTGCCACTAGTCTCCAAGTCAGCTAGATTCACATCCACCACATCCCTAAGTAGGGCCCTGCACTCATCCAGAATGCCTACAGTCCGATCTCCCACGCCCCTCAGTCAGGTATGGCACATTAGCTTCTTGCACTGCTGGCGATAGCATCAGTCCTCTTGCTCATCTATGATATCCGCCTCAAGTTCAGCTATCCTAGCAGCCTGCATGTGCATGATGTTCCTTAAACTCGACAGCTCCTCAAGACCCTCCGGTTAGCTCAATTAATTCCTCCTTTCACACCGCCAAGACCACCTCATTGGGGTAATAAGTCCTCCAACAACCGCATGGCCTATCCCTACTGGGCTGGACTCCACAGTCCTATAAGCTCCTCCAAGCCCCGATGAATACGGACCACGGGAAGGCGCTCCGAGGCAGCCGTTTCCACCATTTCCTTCCATGTCCTACAATAAAACAAATCAAAGCTTAGACTAACTTATCAAAGTTTAAAACTTAATTAAAACTCATTCACACTTAAATCACTACAACTACCAACTTCCTAATCTGCCTGCACTTCAAACCTAGGCTCTGATACCAACTGTGACAGCCCACCTTTCCCTAGGGCGTACCCTAAGGATTAGTGAACTGCCTGCCCAACTCTCGTCAGGACTCAAATACCCAAATTCATCAAAACATTTATCTTAACATATACTTAAGCTAAAATAACTCCAAAATTACAAGAACATAAAGTTTACAACGTTTAAATCCCAAAACTTACAACTGACTTCAAACTTACAAAATGGAGCCAAAATACAAATACATCGGTTCTTAACAAAAGATAAACACTTGACTTTAGCCACAATCAAACTCTCCGACCTCTTACAAATTCCAAGGAAAACAAAAGGGAAAAGGGGTAAGCAGAAGCTTAATGAGGTCCCCAAAATAAAACATGCAACCACATTAACAATTAAGCAAAACAGATAGTCAATCATATATTTAAGGTAAATTAAAACATAGCACTCAAGTAAAGGATACAGGTGGCTTTCAAAAGCCAAATCCACAAAGCTTGATCAAACACGGGCCGTTGACTCTCCGTCAACGTTTGAGGTCAAGAACCAGTTCCGTAGACACCACTTACACC
The DNA here is from genome assembly GCA_013103745.1 of Gardenia jasminoides. Lineage (NCBI taxonomy): Eukaryota > Viridiplantae > Streptophyta > Magnoliopsida > Gentianales > Rubiaceae > Gardenia > Gardenia jasminoides. The sequence continues at coordinate 14,765,343 of CM023101.1, forward strand.
ACAACCGTCCACCAATCACCCCCTACCGGGCCCGAACACCTCAACTAATCAAATTTGGGTAATACTCGAGTATACCATGTTCCAAGGAACCAAATCAAATAACCTATGGTTCACCGATCTTCTCGACCAAGCCCATGCCGGCTCGATACGAACGGTTCACCAACAGGGTTTTGGGGTTTCCGGAGCCCCAAACAAATCAAATTAGTCGACGGGATATCACCCGAATGACTTTTCACATCAACGTATACAAAGTCAAATCACAGTCAAAGAAAGTCAAATTCCAAGAAAAGTCAAACGGAAGAGTCCGAGTGCGATAAAGTACGCCCTCGACTCACCCTCAGTTGTCCAATCATATTTGATATGTAAGCCAATCCAATAATCACATCTCAAGTAATTCACATAGCCACGTAGTTCAAGCAAACAAGTCATTTACGTAGTTTTGAGAAAACTCATAGATTCACGAAACAAGCAAGGAAACACTCACCAAGCAAGTCAAGCAACTCAAACGCTCACGCCTTGATCACCCTCGTTAGCTCCTTCGAGTCCTATGTATATTCAACGTATACCATTATCAACTCAAGCAAAACAAAACAAATGCAACCTAATCAAGTGCAAGAATAAACACTACTAACTAATGCATCTCACTAGGAAATTCTAGGGCGATTCAAGTCATGAAATGATAAAACATTGAAGGTTTAGTGGATTCACAAGTCAAGTAGATATTTAGAATGAAATAAACGCGCAAGGATTCAAGAAACTTCAAGGTTCAACCAAGAGCATGTTTATGACAAAACTGGAATTCGGGTGTATCAGTGGCCACTGTACAGTCTTGGGAAATTGGACATATCTTGGTGTAGAAAAATCGAAATTGAGTGCCGTCAGTGGCATTAGAAACTAGACTCATAGGGCTTTCCAACGGTATATGGCTCAGCTCCTAGTTCGTTTCCTATCAATACCAGAAACCCTGGGAAGTTGGCTGTTTTTTCATTTCTGACGAGGTGCAGGACAAAATTTCTGTTTACAAGTTGGTGCATTCCAAGAGGTTTTCACCCATCAAACTAGAATGATTTCACTCCAATATGACACACAAATGTCCCAACAAGGTTTCTCAACAAGGATTAGTGAAGATTGAGCAAGAAGAAATCACAAGATAAGAGGAAAAGAACCACAACTTCTTCCATTTTCTTTAAAGGTCAAAGCAACTCCTATAACTTCTCTAGCATGCATATGAAAGGTAATCAAGCACCTTTCTCAAAGAAATAATCATCTTAGCCTAGTGTTTAGTACTAGTCCAAATATCAAACACATAATAGGCATGAAATCAAACCAACTCCTATGTTGCAACCCCAAGAATCCAAGCCCAAAAACCTAGCTTCCAAGCATCACCCTACTACAAACATCACCAACAACCTTCATTAGACCATTTTCTAGGATCATAGAGCTAGGGTTTGGATAGGAAAATACCTTTTCAAGCCCAAGAAGAAACTCTTCAAGCCACCAAAATCCTTCCCTATCAAGCTTGAGGATTGATGGCTTAGGATGCTACCAACTTCCTCTCTTGATTCCCTATTAAGCCAAGCAAGATTTTTTTGGATGAATTCCTCTCTTGTTTTTCCTCCTTAGGTTCGGCCACTCCACCCCAAAATGAAGACAATGTTTTGTTTTTAAAAGATAAGTTTGGAGGGAATGAAGTCATCAAGTCAAGGGTTAAATCTTAGGGTGATAAGTGGCAACTTCTTAGCCATTAGCTAACAAAATCTCACTTAATTGCTTTCTAACTCCTCTAATTTGATTTGGTCTCCAATTACACCAACATACCCTATTTTCTTAGCAATTAAGCCATGCAAGAAAATGCTCACTAATTCTAAAATGGAAATTTTGAAAATTCATTTAATCAACCAGTGAAGAATGCACTTATAGAAAACATGCCACAAATGCACTAAAGAAATTTATATGCACTTGAATAAATTAAAGGGTAATGTATGCATGAATTTTATTATTATATATATATATATATATATTTTGTAGGACAACCCTCATTCCAATAGCTCTGCGATAGTGAATCTTATCTTCAGAAAAGTATTCATACTCCTTTCTTTCGGGATAAACCTTTATTTCGAGGTCATCATATTTTAGAACTCTGATATGATGAAAGGCATCAAATCTATTAGTTTCTTCAAAATCTGGACCTGCCGAAATAACCTTGAGCATAAGGATGTCCTTCGGTTCGTATGTAGGATTATTTTGGTAAATATGTCTGACTCCGTTCTGCACCCATTTTGGTAGTTTGGATATTTCAGGAAAATTGGGTGTAGTCATATAAATGGCATTAACTACCCCAAAGTTATACCATTTTTGGACAAAAGTGCTGTCGCACCCTTGAACACAATTTATCCGAGGATAAACACCTGTAAAATCCATATAATATGTATCCATATTTTGTAGACTGTATAATTCTCTCATAAGAGAATTGTATTCAGTAACGAGCGGGTGCTCATTAATAATATTATTCAACATGAATAACCGCTGTGGAGTTGTCTTGCGGTCATATTTTGGTCTCAATAGAATATTTTCAGCATCTTCCTTTCCCGGTGAAGGGGAAAGATTATCATTTTCGACCCGTTTGAATAGGTCGTATAAAATTTCTTCAACCTTGTCATAGAGGCTGATAGTATTTTTGCCTTGCTCGGCATGCTTAATAAGAAGTTCAGAAATTTCTTTATTTTTATCTTGATAATTAACAATATTCATAATGTCATTGAATGACGTCTGCAATTGAGAGATCTGCTCAGATAACTCTGAAACTTTATCTAGAAGGACTGTCTGCTTATTGATCTGGTCTTCCATCTCTTGTAAGAAAATCTGCAAGGGAATTCTCATCAGACTTTATCAGTTCAATATCAAACACGAATTTGGATAGAGCCATTTGCCATCTACTCAGTCTTTTATTTTGCGGTAGTGGTTTGATGTTATTTTTAATAAATGCTTTCACTTGAGTATTATCAATTCTTAATTTAAATCTTTTTGGTAGTAAAAAGTAATAAAACTTATTACAACTCTTTACTACAGCAAGTAATTCTTTTTCATTTATATGATATCTTTTTTCTGTTTCTGAAAAGATTCCAGATGAATATCTACAAATTTGATTAATTTCTGTTTTTAAGACTGCACCCCAGACTTCCTCAGAGGCATCTGTCTCTAATACAAGATTATCTTCATCAGATGGTAGAGTTAAAAATAGTAAATTTTTACATTCTTCTTTAATCCTTTTTACTATAGCTATATGATTTTCAGAAAATTCATATTTGCTTTCTTTCTTTAATAATTTTTGTAATTCTTTTCTTTTTTCTGCTAAATTACAAATGAAGTCTGAAGCATAATTTAATACTCCTAAAAATCTTTGCAGCTGCTTCTTATCTTCAAGTTTATCAGGGAATTTTTGTATTTTCTCTAGTATATGAGGCTGTAATTTTATTCCTTCATTGTTTATCTCTAGTCCAAGAAATTCAATTTCTCTTTGTCCTATCTTTGCTTTTTTCTCAGATAATCCTATTCCATGTTTTAGACATAATTCAACAAATATATTTACATATTCTAAATGTTCTTCTATTGAATCTGATGCAATTAAAATATCATCTATATAAACATATATAAAAGGATAATCCTTGAAGATTTTATCCATTTTTCTTTGATATATTTGAGGAGCATTTTTCAAACCAAATTGCATAACTAACCATTCATATTGTCCTTGTGGAGTACTGAAAGCAGTATATTTAATACTATCAATGTGCATTTTTATTTGCCAAAATCCGCTTTTACAATCAAATTTCGAGTATATTTTCTTTCATCTACTCATATTTATTAGAGTTTCCTTATGTGGAAGAAAGTATCCATCAAATATAGTTTCATTATTTAGTTGTTTATAATTTACAACCATTCTAGGCTTATTTCTAACTATCTCGGCATGGTTTCTGACCATAAATGCAGGAGAAGAATGGGGAGAATTACTCTCTCTTATTAATGGTATTTCTAATAACTCTTTAAGTTGTATTTTAAATTCTTCTTTGTCAATCGGATTATATCTCATAGGTTTTACTCTAATTATTTTATTTTCATCTTTAAGTTTTATTTCTGCATAATCTTGATTTTTATCCCAAAATTTAAGAGGATTTTCTGTATAAGTTAATTGTAATTTTACTTTTATGTTTTCTAAGGTAGTAGAAATTTGCTTAATCTGAAGTTGTTTTAAGTATAATTGATTTTCAAATTTTAACATTGGAGTTCCTTTAGAAAATTTTGGTAGATGTCAGGGGTCATGGCAATGCGCTGCCATTGACCATTGCCACTTCAAATAGTAGAATTAAACCAAAATTGACCCCTCAACTCAGCTTTTCGCGTGGAGTCTGATTTTCTGATTATTTTTAACAAAAGATTAAGGGAAAATGATAAAAAAAAATGTCAAAAATATCAGTTGTTTTTGCTTATTTTTTGACTTAAATCACAACCAAAACTCATAAAAATTGCACCAAAACTTCACCTCAACTTCATCTTTCACATTGGATCCGGTTCAGGCATTAGTTTTTGCAAATAATGGACAAAAAATGGTGAATAAAGCAAAGACCATTGGGGTCTCCATTGTGTAGTCATCACTTAAATCAAGCCCACAATTTCAGAAAATTTACGTGACAATGATTCTTATGCATCAGTAGGAAATGCATCAAGAGTTATGAACCAAAAGGGAAGAAAGCACCAATATGGTGATGGTGACGATTTGGAGATTTGATTACAAGTTGGAGATTTTTTTTTTTTTGGGATAAAAAGTAAGTTTCATTAATAAATTGCTAGAAATCATCCAACCTAATTTGACTTATATTTCTGCTCTAATGTTAGGTTAAACATGCACTTGAAATAACAGATGTGCTTACAATGTGGAGATTCAGTTCCACAAAGAAAGATTTGATTACAATCTGGAGAAGAGATTTGATACAATCTGGTGATGGTGACCATCTGTAGAATTGATTACAATCAAACTCTCTCATCTCTACTTCTTTTCTTTTTCAACTTCTCTTTATTTTTCTCCTTTTTCAAGAGGCCTTCCCTTAGGGAGGAAGACCCATGATTTGTTTTGTTTTTTCTCCTAAGAAAGTCCCTCTTAGGTTTTCTTAGTGATAATTTTCTATTTCTTCTAAGGACTCCTAGTAAGAATTTTCTATTATCCTATGGATTCCTATGGAGATTTTGGTTTTTTTTCTTTTTTTTATTGTTAGATTTGAATTTATTTTGGATCTATTTATTAGATCTGAATTTTCTTTTTGGATCCTAAATCTATTTCAGCAAATCTCATTATTATTATTGGAACTTAAAACCATTCATTAATAGATTTGATGATTGTAACATGTACAGAATGGAGTTGCAGCAATTTATCTGTTAGAAGGCAACTCTAAAATTTCCTCTTATTTTTTTCAGATCTTGTCATAATTTTTTGAATCTATTACATTTGTTAAATTATAAATTTATAATTTCTAGTGCATATTTAACCTACCATTAGAGTGATGATATAGAGCAAATCAACTAGACTATTTCCAGCAATTTGCTAATGAAATTTACTTTTTATATAAAAAAAAAGAAAACAAAATTTGTGGAATTGCAATTCAGGTCCTCAAATAACTTTTTCAATAACATGTAAGGATAAGGATTTCTTGAATTATAATTGAAATCCCATATTAACTTCTGTCACTACTAAAAAGAAAAATAAAAAAGGATAACAATAATAAGGGATGCCAATAATGTAACTGGTTAAAAACCACCTTTCTACATGCTTTGAATCATGAGGGAATTATATGGGCATTTCAAAATCATAGGGTGGTCGCTTGGCTTTCAGCAATACCACAAGGGCTATTTAATATTTTATCCATGACAAAAAAAATGTGAAAATAATGTCTTACTACTTGAGGTTAGAAGTGCCAAAAGTTAAGACTGCAAGTTAAAGTCAAGATAAGTGTTTCTTGATACTTTACATTTTGAAAATATAGTTTATGAAACTATGATTGTTTTCTAATTCTATTTTTGCATGAAAAAGCAGTTCATATGTGTGTATTTTAGAAATGGATTTTGTGATATGTAAATGTTAAAATGTAATTCTCAAGTTGCATGCTTTGCATGAGTAATTGCTTAAGAATCATGATGACTCATTTATAATCATGAATATATTTGGTAAACTAGTAGCACGATTTCAAGAATTCGACTTTCATGATCTTGCCTGGGAGTTACTCTAGTATGACAATTGATATATAGCTGTGTACATAAAAATCGATGATCACATGGCCCTTTAAATGAGTTATTTAATGAGCAAATGATTTGATATGACAAGAAGAATTGAAATGCATGATTATTATGAATAATGAATGTTGCAAGATTATTGTATAATTTGATTACAAAGTGTAATGCATGAAAGTTTTTATTCGTAAAATCTATAAGTATGTAACTCATTTGAACCAACAAAAGTGGCTTGAGCTATTTGTGAGCATGCTGTGCTTACCCTACACACCCTAACATTTATACAGATTTAGAAAAAGTATAGGAGCTTGTCTATGAGATTGTTGAAGAAGTATGAGGTAGTTAACAAGAGACTTTGGAAAATGGCTAGATGAAACACTTATATTCCTTAGTAATTGTGATGTAATAAGTGGCACGTGTGCCGCTATGAGACAATGGTTTTACTTTATTTTAGTACTAATGTTATTTTTACAATTTATAGATGTTCAAAAGTTTAAATTTCATGGTATTTTTACATTTCTTTCCTTTGTATCACCACCCAATCCTACCTTTCATCTGTAACAATTTACTGTGTTTGTTATCTAAGCGGATTTGTATCTGACACAAACCTTAGAAAAGGAGGATGATTCCCCTTATTATAGGCTATGTCAATTTAGTTTTATGAGCCACTATTTTACAAGCTCAAGCTCGTCTCATAAAAAAAGGTGAAAAAATTGGGTTTCTGGCTCACATTATGAAGCTCATACTGGCTAAAAAGTACATTGGTATTTCATTCCTATTTCAGGTACAGTCCAAACTCAACAATTAATAATTATTTATGTCCTATATATATATATATATATATATATATATAGGATTTTGCAATTGTTTTTCGGGAAACTTTAATCTTTCATGTGTATGGGCATTTCTGGAAGAGTAAAAGTATGATGGCAGAGTATAAGCAAAGAGTACAATGTCGGTATTCATTCTCTAGCAGTATTTTACCTTTGGTAGCCTTTTAGCTTATTTTGTGACTAATTGTTGGGGGCTTATTAACCATCATGTGTAGACGTATTTTTCGAAAGGGGACAAGTTCGAGGGAAATGGTAAAGTCTAGAGTACAATATTGTGATGCTTCTTCTAGTACTATTTTCCTATGGTACCCGCTTAAGTGCCCATGCTCCACTTGAATTACAAGCTCACCCCTTATTTGGTACGTTGAAAAGATTTAGAATAGAAATGTCTTTCCACCTAAAATTCTTTTCTGTCAGAATAGATAGAAAAATATTTATCATTCCAATGTTTGATAACCAAATCAGAATGGAAAACTAATTTCTTTTCTCATATCTGATATCATTATATTGAAAAGTTTTAATGGAATGAAAAAAACTAGTATATTAACTTAATTACCCTTATATATAACATTCTATACACATCTTGATTTAGAAACAAATAAATTATTAATTAATAAAGAACTTTTAAATAATATAAAATTACAATAACTTATTAAGTAAGAACATAACTTTTTAATAGCGTACAATTACAATAGATGAGTACTAGTTGTAATATAATTGCAATAGGTGAATACTAGTTATAACTAAATTAAATTTTTAAATTGCATGCATGTTGAATCCCACGTATTTTTTCATACATGTTAAATGTATCATTCATGCACGCTAAATTCTTAACCCTTGATTTGCTTTTAAAGGGTTTTAAGAACTATTTGTAAATAGGAAAATGTAATTGTACCTTACCAAATGGTCTAGTGGGTTTACTCTTTTCTTTTTTTTTTAAATTCTTTTAAATTCATATGAATGTCTTTTGGCATGTTGTTGTTTGTTTGATTTAACAAATATTATCATATAATCCAATATTGTAAATAAAAGTATATTAAAAATATCAACTGAATATTTTATTTCAAAGTAAAAAGAAAGAAAAGTCATTAAATAGAATTAGAATTATTTCTAAGTAAAAAAGTAGTGGACTCATTAACTAAACTCACAAAATGGATCTAAAATTTGACAAAGCAAATGACAAATTAATATGTATGAAAGATAAATACGTACTTAGAAAATAGAGATATAGAATATAGAAGGGTAAAATTGACTCCTATAATTTAAATATTTTTTGGATAAAGTGGAAATGGGCTCTTCCTAGATTTTTGTGAGAAATGAGTTCCAAGAAAAAGTTGGAATAGGTTTTCTAGGGGGAAAGGGCTTTCCAACAAGAAATATCTATACCAAACACTGGAATGGAATGAAGAAGTTGGAAAGTTCTTTCTATTCTAGACTTTTCCAGCGTACCAAACGAGGGATCAATGTGTTTAGTATTCATTAAGTTTCTCATTAATATAAATGCAAAATGGGAGTTAGTTAGAGGGAAGCTTGATGGAACCACAGAAATACAATTCAACTTCTATGAAGAATGGGAATCATACAAATTAGTAATTGAACTCTATTTAAGAGTTTTAATGTGTCTAAGATGAAGAATTGTTTGTAGTTTTGTCCCAGATGAGAAGGTGATCAAAATTTGGAAGATGAAATTCAACTCTATAAAGAATGGGATTCAATTAAATGAGTAATTAAGTTCTGTTCAATAGAGCTTTAATGCAAGCTACATGCAAAATCACCTTCGTAACTGATCAGGAGTTAACTACAGCAAATAATTGCAGTGCTTGACCATCCTCTTGCAATAATGGAGGCTTTTGATATTAAATATGTTTTAGCCCATCATCGATTTAAACAACGACATAAATATGTATTTGAATGAAGAAAATGAGAATGAAGAGTTAGAAAATTTCTATGCCCCTACATACTATCCCGGATATGGATATGACATGATTTTGACAATATAGATTTGGACTACCCTTCCCTGTGATATGGATGATAATTGCTTAACATGCGATGCTATGTTAACCCTCATTAAAGAATATGCACATGAGCTCCAGAGATTGGAGTCAAGCATTAAATACCTTAATAGTAGATGGACATATGTTACCTTAAATAATTGTCATAGAGATACTTCATACTTGTAATGAAAGATATTTTGCATTAAGAAATGCGGAAAATGAAAAATATCTATTAACAAATAAATATTCAAAACTAAATAAAGAATTTACTGAGCATTACAGGATAGAACATTTAGATAAACCATGAATACTGAGAGAATAACCTATTGTTTAGAATGTCAAAAATATATAAGTACAGAGATGGTAGCGAAAGCTAAAATAAATAAAGTTAGAGAATGTATGATTAAATATAAGACTAAAGGAGAAATAATAATAGAATCTTTAAATATACTATTAGAAATAGAGAAAAAGAATTTAGAAAAACTTGTAACGCAATGAAACTTGCATTTAGTAAAATTACATGGATGATTATAAGATAATAGAATTACCATCAGGATATTTAAAAATAGAAAAAGATATATATGAATTACAAAGGACTATGTTATATATTCATAGAGATCTAATGAAGGAATTAAAAGAAATCAAAGACTCATTAGAAAAAATAAATTTTAGTGATATAAAGACCACTGAAAAAAGAAAGAAAACAACCATCGAGCATATAATAGAACATCTATCTAAAATAAAATGAGTGACTCAGAAGACATAAATAATTCTAAAAATATATTTACCAATTTGTCAGAATCTAATTTAGAAAATCTAAGTGGTAAATTAAAAAATATGGTAATAAATATCAAAAGAGATAAACCGGAGGTAGTTGAAAATTCTCACATAGATGATAGACTCTCAACTAGCACAGCCCCGCCTCCATTCAGATATAATAGGCCTCGGCCAGGAAGTGAAAATTCTTTCATTTCAGCAAGAATGTTGGCTTAGATGTTTGTGGACTATTTGTTGTTACTGCTGGTTGGAATTATATGCTTACTCAATTTCTCTGTTTCTGTATTTTTGGTGTTTAGGAAGTAGATTAGACACTATAAGTAGTGTACTGCACTTTCCCTCATAAATTTTCGTATAAATCCAGAAAATTCATTAAGGAATACATAATACCTGTCAACATTCACTGAAAACCCTTTTTTATGTCTTCTAATTGCATTTCGGAAGTGCCATTTCAATTCCTGTAGCCGGCTAAACTGTGAGCAAAGTTATGTGCATATTAAGATTTCGTGGTGAAGGTAAGGTCTGAATCTTCACAAGTGATGCACGTGAATTGTTTATTATTGATTGCATCCTAATTATTCTTTGAAGAATTTTGTGAGTGTTTTATGAATTTTATTAGGAAGTCCTAAATTTCTTTGTCAGTTCTAGAAAATGAAAAGTTGCTCACTTCAATTGTTCTTATCTGCTCAAAAAATGAGAATCACAACTAACTTTATGAAAAGCATTTCTTATTTGTGATCTTCTCAAAAGAAGCTTAAATGTTCATGGGAAAAATGCATCAATATTCTAACTATTGGTTAAGACTACCACTCGTCCTATCCTATATTAATACTATTAGCGTAAATATGACTGTTTTAGATTAGATTACATCCAATGTGGTCTAAAATACCTTCATACAAAAGGAACCACTATGCATATAATCTAAAACTGAAGCTGTAGGTCTATGCTATCATTGGTATGGCTGTGAGGACTCGAAAATTTATTTTTATTTGACCTATTTAATTAATTAATTATTAAATTTCTTTGAATACTTATTTTAATTGTTTTAAATCATTTTAATTGTAATTACACCATATATTACCTCATTTTATTTTAAAAACCTTATTTAACCTTCAATTTAATTTTCTGTCACTCAATTGTGAAAACAAAAAAGGCACATTTTTCGAGACAAACCTTTGGATTGAGAGTGATGTAAGTTTGGAGAATAAGAATGATCATTATTAGATTAAGAAAAGCTAATTGAAGAATTAGAAATGAGTGATTAGGACTAAACTCCAATTGGAGCAATTTGGGCCACAAATTCAAGTTGACTTTTGACTCCATAAAGTAAAGCTTTATGTTTCTTCGTCCTTTCACTTTTTCCCACTTTACCAAATATCCAAAATCTTGTCTCTTCTCCCTGTCACCAGCCGCACCTCCCACCCCCTCTTCCCCTTTGATTTCATTTTCAAAAACTACTCCAAAACTTCACCCGAATCCACCAAGAACTTGGACAAATCTTGCTAACCTACCTTAGAGCTTGAGGATCAACAAGGAGAGAGAGTGTGAGCCGAGCTTTGGAGCGGGGGAAAGAGGAGTGTTGGTGCAACTCTAGATCACTTCCAACCTAGAGTTTCTACTTGAGAAAGAGGAGGTATATTACTCCATCACAACTTTGCTTTCTTGACTTCAATTGTGTAGCTCTAAGTTCTGATGAATTATTGTTGTTATTTTGTTGAATTGGATGTTTTTGTGGGCTCTATGAACTCCCTCAATTATTGATTGTTGGATTGATATGATGTGTATGTGTGATGGAATGAAGTTGTGTTGAGTTTTGGAGTTGGAAAGCTAGAAAGAAAGGAAGAGGAAAAATCGAGAGAAGGAGAGGGGAGTTATGGTTGGTTGCATTTTTTTATTTTTGTGTTCTGTTTTTGCTGCAAAATTTCATGATTTTTTGGTTATTTTGAGAGCTTAAATATTGGTCTATATGTGTGTAAATTTAGTTGCAAAAATCATTCCATTTGGTGTAGCAAAATCGCATGAAAAGAAGAGGCCAAAATCTGGAAAAACAGTTTCCAATTTGTCGAACTTTGCTGTCCTGTTTTTCGTAGCTTTGATCACTGCATTCCCGTACGATTTTTTGGCTAAATTTTGATACAAATGTAGCTCACATACTGAGGTTTATACTCAAAAATTTTGGTGTTTTTCCAATATCATTTCGTTGCCCAAATGATATTCCAAAAATGACCCTTCAAAACTAGAAAACCAAGCTGTCAGACAGCTTACTGTCCCAAGTTCAATTGGCTATATTTTCTTGCTCGAGAGTCAAAATCAAGTTCCATTTGTTGCGTTTGAAACCAGGCTTGAATTTCTTTAAGTGGTATAAATTTCAATGGCCAGTTCAATTTCTGTGAATTTTGGTGAATTTTCAAATTTGCTGAAAACCAAGACTGTCATGTCTTGTTTCCACTGTTGTAGTGAAGATTTCTCTATGTTAATGATCCAACTAACTCTTACACTAAACATGAAAGTTGTAGGGAATTGAGTTATCCATCTACTCACAAAATTGCAGCCCAATTGGAGCACTGTGCTGAGTGAAATGACCAAAACACCCTACTGTTCAAACCCTTATATTTTGCTGGAAAATGGCCTAACTTGTTGTCTGAATTTTTCTTGAATTTTCCAGCCTATTTTCCAAATTCTCTTGAGATGATATTCTGTGTTATGGTTTGTCTTAAGTAGTCTGAAATGTGGGTTCAATTTCAAGAGACAAGAATTTCCGACTTGGGGTGAATATTTGACCTACCTGTGGTTTGAATCTCTAAAAAATGTTTTCTAGGGAATTGTAGTACTAAAAATCTATTTTTCCAACTGTATAACTTTTATAGTTTTCTAACTTGCAGAACTTAAGATATGAATTTTTAACGAGTGTTGACAATATTCATCTCAGTGAACTATTTACGGTCGAAAAAGGGATTTCTTGACCTTGAAACCCTAAACGACCTATTTTCAACCTCTTACCTTGATTTTTCCACTTTCTTGACTTTAAATGTATTTTCATTGAATTTCTTGGGTTGGTATAGCTCATCTAATTTACGTATGATTTTTGTTTGCCTTAAAGTTTTACACTTTTAACAATTTTCTTGAGAAAAGAGTTTTCACTAGCTGTAGTGAGATAATAAATTGTCGATCATTCGTCACGTTTGTTTCAGGTGGCCAAGGGAACTACGGCGTGAATCCCGAGGTACTCGGTGATCTCACCTGTGTACGTTTACTTGATTTCTTTTGTTGGTGAGTGTTCAAGTACATGTTAATTAATTGTTTTAAATAATGTAAATGATTTGAAAAGCATGCTTATGTGACTTGGTGAACATGTACTTTATCGCACTCACCTTATTGGAATTTGCCTCTAAGTAAGATCTACTGTTTAAAATGTAATTGATTGACTGCTTGAACTGTTTATTTTGCTTATAATTTCGGGAACGCCCAAACCCCATTGGGAATCCCTTCACCTTGTCCGGCAACAGGGGCTAGGGCAACGGATGGGTGAACCATCGGTTATTACTGTTTAAATCACGTCAGTTGGAATGAATTTACAGACTATAGCATACTCATGGTGGGTTGCCATTCACTTTTAAATGTTGGAGTTCGGGCCCGGTCAAGGAAGTGTAAGCAGACGGGAGAGGGATAAAAGTGGTGGATATGGACTGTGAGAGTGAGTGGTTGACGAAGTGTCAATGTGTGACTTGAATTGATGCTGTGTAGAAAAATTGCAGAGAATTATGGGAAAGTGGAGCTGGCCAACTATATCATTCAAATTGTGCTGTTTAAATGTTTTATTAATTGTTTTGCACTTCTACTGTTTCATTAATTTATTTAACTGTTTTGATTTGCCTGTGCATGTTTCTCTTGATCTCACTGAGCTTTGTTCACCCCATAAGATTTGTTTTCCTTAACAGGTTTTGAAGTGGAGTTTGAAATTCAAGGAACTTAGTTCTTTTGCAGGACTTCCTCACTTTTGTGTAAAATTGAAATTGTTTGTGAAATTTATGAAATATTGTACTTGAGGTTGTTATTTTTGTAGCTTTGATAAAGTTATGGGACTTGTACTCTTTGTAGACACCAAATTTTGACTATTTCAATCGTTTTATTATGTTTTTATCTATTAATGCTTAGTTATTTATTTTTGAATATTCTAACACATCTTTCTTATTTTTGTAGGTTTCTCTTAAAAAAAAAATGTGGACCAGTTACGCTGATAGGTCGGCGTAACTAGTCCGCGTAACTTGATCAGAACTGAAAAAAAATTACGCGCGCGTTTTTTCCAGCCTTTCCTTCCTTATTTCCAGCTGTATTTTTTTGTGTCTTTGGCATCAAGTAATCATTTTAATTAATGCCCAAATCACCCTTGATCCTTAAGACAAATAAAACGCATCCAATGATCAAGATTAACCCAAGAAAACCCCAAACTATCCAAACCCTTCATGCTAGGTTTTTGTGGCTATAAATAGCTTATGAGAGGGTTTTCTGAAAAAGAGGTGGAAAGCTGAGAGAGAAAGAGAGAAGAGGGAGGCTGAGAGAGAAAAGAAAAGACAGAAAAATGAGAGGAAAAGAGGAGAAAAAAGAAAGAAAAGGATTCTAGGGTTTTGCTTTGTTTTGCTTTGGGAAGAAAAGGAAACCATCTTCAAATCCGGAACTTTCCCCTTTTTTTCTGAGATCAAGAGGCTCAGGTGATTCCCTTTCTCATCCCTATTTTTTTGAACGTGAATCTTGCTGAAAATGTGACCTTTTGGTGGAACCAAGGTCTTGACTATGTTTTTTGATGTTTTATAATAGTTGATGATGTTTATTTGTTGTTATATGAGTATGTTACGTTTAGATAGCCTTGGTAAGGCTAATAGATTTATTTTTACATTTAAAATCAGACGTTTGATGCTTTTGTAATGATTCTGTTGGGTTTTCTGAAAAATTTTCTGGAAAAATGTTCTTCACGTTTTGAAGATGTGAAGAAACGCGGACTACTTGCGCGGATAACTTCACGTAACGGTCCGCGTTTCCTCTTGAATGTTTGAAGATGTGAAGAAACGTGGACCTCTTGCGTGGACTATGTCGCGTAACGCTCCGCGTTTCTACTTGAATATTTGAAGATGTGAAGAAACGCTGGGTTGTCACGCAGGCCAGTCCGCGTAACTACCCGCGTTTCTAGCCTGACAGTTCTCCCCTTCCCCCTTTTTGTCTATTTGATGATGTTGATGCTTAAGATTTGGCCTTCTTCGGTTTTAGCTTGTTTTGACATGATCTGAATGATGATATTTAATGCTTTAAATAGATCCCCTTGCCTCTGAAGGTTTTGTTTGTGTTATTGTTCGAAAACTGGAAGCAATCTTCCTGATGTTTTGAAGACTGGAAGAGACGCGACGCTGGCAGTCCAGCATTTCCGCCCCTCCGGACTTTGATTTTGCTTGTAACGCTGACCTAGTTGCGCTCATCCGCTTTCTACTCCGCGTAACCTCTCTGTTCAGTATTCTGTTGATATTTCCTACTCTTTTGTTCCAGAATCTTACTCTATTATTCGTATTTCCTAATCTTGTCCATGTTTCTTGCAGAATCTGTTTAGATACCTTTTCTTTGAATTTTTTGATTGATTTTTCCTTTAAATTGGTACCTTGATCCCTTTTGTTGACATTGAGTCTTAGATAACCATTCCCCTCATTTAAGGATTCAATTAAGGCATCACATCAAGGGATGGTAACTTCTTTTCCCTATTATGTGCTCTTATGTGTTTTTGCATGATCTTGCATGTTTTAAATTAAGTTTTCCTTTGCTTTTTATTCATGTCTAGTCTTTATTTATGTCATTTAACTTTTGGGTGAATCATTTGGAGGCCTTGGATGCCAAATTGTAATAGATAGGTTTAATTTGGCAAAAAGTGTATTTATTCTAGAAAATGTAATAGTTAGATTATTATTCCAAATTTTTTCCCCTTAGAATGTATTTAGGTTCCCCCAATGTAATAATTAGGTTTTTATATGCTTATTTTGCATGCTTGCATGATTATGTGTTTACTTGCTTTCCTAGGGTCTTGCATCTAGATATTATGCCTATGTGTTATGTGTTTATGTGTTTTATGTGTTTACTTGCTTTATTATCATGTCTACATGTTTATTGTGTAAATATATTGACGTCACCATACTAGTCCAACGCTAGTTGTGGCCTTTCCTTTCGATTTCTCACTAATCCAATGTTAGTGAGAACTTTTTGACGAGAGCTAGTCCAATGCTAGACCCTTAAATGCCGTTCATGCATTAGATACAAATTTCACACACTTTTCACTTTTAGAGTTTCTTTTCCATTTTGCATGTTAATATTCTCCCATCCCGTATGCGAAACATCTCATTTAGTTTTCTTTTTTTAGATTAGTGCATTTAAGGCATTACCCTTTGAATAAGGGAAAAGAGCGAGTATGGCTTCCTAGCCTTAGCACGCTTTTATTTCCTTCTATGAAAAGGAAGAATTAAAGTCACTAATTTAGTCCCCGACCCATTATGTTGCATTATCCCTCTTTAGGACATACATGTGCATTATTTTAAATGCTATCAAAATCATTCTTTAAAAGTCAAGTTTCTTCTTCATGTTTTAGCAATTCAAAGTCAAAAAACCATTTTTTTTAAAATTGCATATTTTGGAAATTCAAGTTCCTCTTTGCACTTACAATTGATATTTTCAAAAATCCAATTTCTTTTCCCTTGAGATTTTATAAAAATTGTATTTCTTTTGAAAACCGTATTTTCCTGTTTGTTCGAGTCTCATCATTTGCATTTTTCGAGACCTCCTCGAGGGATCAAATTTGGATGACACAACTAATGTGATCAATTCCAATCAAACCTCAAGGAGACATTTTGCCCTCCGATCCAACATTAGATTTAGGTTTTGCATCCATATAGATAACATCCAAATGTGATAAATTTTAAAGTTAGAATTAGGAAATTTTTAACTAAATCTTGCAACTAGCTTTGGCTAGGTTAGAAGGGTGCCTTAGAGACCAGTAACATCAATCTTTGCCTTCCCTTTTTCAACCTGGCCCCAACCTTTTCTCTAGTTTTTCAAAGACCTGGAGTCGTCTAAAAAAGGGTTTTCGTAGTTTATTTTCATTAATTAAAATTTTTTGGTGACTTGGTACACCTAAACTCCATACCAAGTGGCGACTCCAAATTTTTTCTAAAAATCCTTTTCTAGACTCTTGTTTTTGGGTCCAAATCGTCACATTTTTGTAGTCCCATGACCCCTTACTTTTTCAAAAATCAATTTTTAACTAAAAAACCGTTTTCAATTTAAAACTCGAAACGACGAGGGTGGTTTCTTTCCCCCTCTTCCTGTTTTCAAAAAAAATGGGGCGCGACAGCTTGGCGACTCCACTGGGGAATTTCCTAAGAGGGTCCGAGCACTTGATTTAGTTGATTATTTCGTTCTTCTAACTTTCTTATATATCACATTTGGATGTTTTAGGTTGCATTCCTTTTTTCTTTTCTCTTTTAGGGTTTTCCCGCGCAATCATTCCTTACACATCGCGTACATGATGAATGAATTATTATTTATTGATATTTACTTGTACCGCGCCTTGCATTTGGGGTGGGTGTGCATCTACCCTAGAGCCTTGAGAATGTTTGGTATTTGAATCCCTCCTCTCAAAGGGAATCACTTTCATACGTGCATATGTATTTTACTTTGACCCTACTTTTTTTACTTTTAGTGGCTTGTCACGCCACTCTTCCCTATTAGGATTAGAATTGATCCACTTGGACATGTGGCGTGTACGGCGTGCACGTAGCAATGTCTAGGGATCACTCGAACCACCGAATTGAGGCATTTGGATTGATGACCTTTTGCCTTTGGTCCAAGGTTTGGGAGCCTGTAACCTTTGTCAAGTCTAGATGCATTAGTGAGCTCAACCTCATGCATCCATGTTAGAATTGCCTAGGGTAGAGTCCATCTTACCCTATTAAGGATCACTAGACACGAGAGGAGGGATTCCGCCCTTCTTTTATTTTGTGCAATTTGTTGCTCCAACGTGTTATGTGATATCTGTCGATTAAACTAACCTTTTGTTGTCTTCCTTTTTCTTGCATTTCACAAACTCTAGAAAATAAGAGTCTTGGCACTCTTTTAAGACAAGCCGTCCTTCTAGATAGGCTATTGCACGTTTGAATTTATATCTATTGCATTTAAGTTGTAATTGCATATCACTTTTAGGCTTACCCCGACATTCAAATGGGGCTCTTATAGGCCATGTTTCATTTTGCACCTTTACTTGTGTTAATAAACTGGCATCATGCATAAGCCATAGAGGGAATGCCGTATAGGGAATCCCATTATAGGATTGCGTCCACCTCATATTCTCCTGGGTACGTAACCCTCTATAGGAGATTCACGTTTAAATTTCAAGAAAAGCCGATAGGTGGAGCTGTGGGTAAGGTATTTGACCCAGCTTGACGGATTCGCATGGATAGACCCAGTATCAAGCAGCGCCCAATGGAAATTCAGTTATGGCCCGGACTTCTCTCACCAGGCGAGATCAATCAAGTGGGGACCTATCTCGGACCAATTGGGGATTTTAAGGACATAGAGTCTGATGGGTATTTGGTAGAGGTTCTAATCCAACTATGGGACCCTAGTCGCCTTTAAGATAGGAAAAAGGAATTTACTATGACCAATGGGAGGTATGGTCTTCTTAACTTATCGAAGGTACCGGTGATATTCCCCGCTACTCGGAAAGGTCGAAGTTCTGTCGCTTTGGATTAAAGGAGTCTGTGGTACTAGGATCAGATCAGAGTATAGATGTGAGGTTTTTGTTTGATAGGTTTGCTATAAGAGATGGATTCAACAAATATGCCAAAAATTTTTCGTTCAATTCCAAAGCTGTCTGGGAGTACAAAAGACCGTGGGTATATGGATTTGTCATGGCGGGGATCTATTTATTTCCAAGAAGAGACGGAAAAATTGGATTTAAGATCACCAAGCTTATGAATGACCTGTTCTATGGGATTGGAAATCGACAAGGCTCTATAGTACCGACCGTGATAGCGGACATCTTCGTAGCTTGTACAAATTGCCAAAAGGGGGTGAAATTCTTCCATGGATCGAACCGAATTTTGCACATGTGGGCTATGGAGTATTTCAAAAGACAACTGCCCGCTCCTGAGAGTGTGCCTCTAGTGGGATACAATTGGCTGATTACTCATTACAAGAGAGTGGATAGGAATAACCTACCGAGGAATGCTTCTGAATGGGTGGACTTTTTGAATACACTACCAGATCACAAGATTAGATGGGTATTAGATTGGACGGACTGCCTCGATCCGGTTCTTCGCACCAAATCCTCAGATTTTATACCGTTGCTAGAAACTCAAGGCATTATGAGCTACACTCCAAAGAGATTTTTGAGACAGTTGGGACGCGTTCAAGAACTACCGCCTCTACCCGATCTGACCAACTTCACCGTCATTTTTGACAAGGGAGTCTACCCGGCCGAAATTCCGATGAAGATACCGATCACGCAAGCATGGGGGACGTTGTCAAAGGACATTGATATTATTTACATTCCACAGCATAAACAGTTGGCTCTGGTCATACCTCAATATGAAGACTGGCTTAGAAGTCGTGATAGAAGACAGCTGCAAGAGGCGCAGACCGATGAAGTCAAGAGACTAATGGCAATCATTGAGGCAAGGATAGAGAGAACAATTGAAGCAATCATGCAAACAAACAAGGATTTGGAACAAGAACAAGAAGATGTATGAGGAGATGCAAGAAAAGAATCCAAGACTTGAAACGAAATGTGAACTATATGACCAAGTCGCATGAGGAACCCTACTCTAAAGAACCAAAAGATGCTGTAATAGATAGGCTGAAAAAATTCAATGGTTTTGTACAAGAACGCCTTCAAGAGATGATGTAGACTATGAAGTTTAGAATTTGTTAATGAAGAACTTTTTCATCATTTTCACAAGTGTCCAATTTCAGGTTTGATGAACGGGCCCCACCTTGAAAGTATTGCATCATGCTAGGCCTACTCTTGGCACAAAAGGGTTCTCCCTAGGACATGCATCCGAATTATATAAGCAATCACTAACTTCGTTCTTTTTCTTTTTTTTCTTTTCAATAAATCTCCGCAGCTCCCCTTTAGAAATAAGCTTCTAAAGTGTGTTTCTTTTCCCACTCAGGTACTTTTAAAAATAGCTTCACTTGTAGCCCATCATTACCGATCTAAAGTAAAAGCTCAAAGCAACTCGTAAGCATGAGTTCTACACTAGAAGGCTCAGATAGGAATGCTTTGGTCACTTTGCCTGACTTTGCTGCCTTGGGAGCTCAGTTAAGTGAAATACTGGGAAGGTTTAATGAGATGAGCCAGATGGTGCACAAAGGTATAATTGATCGGTTGGTGGCAAATAACAATAGAGAGGTGTCTCCGAATGAACATGGACCCATTGTTAGCAACCCCTGACAGGATAGTCAACTCCTTTCGACCAATATTCAAACTACTTTTGTCCCACCTACTTCTAACCCATACGATGTTACTTTTTCTCATCACAACACCAATCTTCCACATTCCCATCCTAATTACATCCTACTAAGCCCAACCAAAAAGACAAACCCTCATACTCAACCTCAGATCACTCTAAACATGCCTACTCACCCTCCAGAGCCTCAATACCATACCAGAACCTTTTGTGTGGGATCGACTTCCCAAGGAAAACCAGCGGTGGATGACCTTATTGCACCTTGATAAAGATTTGCGTAGAAAGGCTTGGATAAATTGATGAGTTCATAAGGAAAAATCGGGGACTAAACCGACATAGTGGTCCGGACTATGGCGACCTTTACCTGCTGCCGTGGGTTTCAAAACCCTAAGTTCAGCAAGTATGACGGAACCGGTAACCCCAAGACGCACCTTAAGATGTTTGCCAACAAACTTGGTAAACCAATAGATGATAAGAACTTGCCCATGCGTCTGTTCCCTGAGAGTTTGGAGGGGGATGCTTTGGATTGGTATTCGAACCTGAAGTCGAGTGAAATTAATTCTTGGCTGGATCTGTCGACTGCTTTTGTGAAGTAGTATGAATACAATTGTGAACTAGCACCGACCAGAACCACGCTTGAGGGGACCAAGAGAAGGCCCTCAGAAGATCACAAGTCATATGCCAAGCGGTGGAGAAAGTTGGCCGCTAAAGTTGAGCCTCTCATGACAGAAGAGGAGATTGTACGTACTTTCATTAAGGCTCATGATTCGCCTTATTTTGAGGAGATTTTCCGAATGACTGGGAGTTCTTTTGCTACAATTGTCAACAAGTTGGAGGAGTATGATGAATTTATTAAAGTTGGAAAAATTGTCAATGTGACCAAACAAAGACAATTGGAAGCATTGCAAGGGCGAGAATGGTGGTGGGAGGAAACTCCGTTTAAAAGAAAAAGGGGAAGCTGCCTTTGTTGGGATCGAGCCCACTGTGCCCGAGTAACCAAACTAGTTCAAGCTCATACTCCTCTTATCCCTACCATCAACTGTTTATCACTGCCACCCAAATGCCCCACCCCCGACCTATTCATTTGAATTCCCACCTTTGTTTTCAACTTCCCAACCTATCTCCCACCCCCAAACTATGCTCCTAGACTTGCCCCTACAAAATCCTGTCCAAAATTCTTTTCAACATAATGAAATGTAAAATCGAAAACCTTTGAACTTTCACCGATCTGGGCATTGACCAGCTGTATGAGCGTTGAAGGCATTGGGAAAATCGACCCCCCTCCCAAATTATATCCCCGAGAACTCCCTCCTGGGTACGACCCTCATGCTGTCTGCACTTACCATTCTGGAAGCCCGGACATTCAACGATTAATTGTTGGGTCTTGAAGCATAAAATTCAAGACATGGTGGATGCTGGTGACATAGTGCTGAGAAGAAGGAATGAACAAGGGCTGAACGTCAATAAAAACCCTCTCCCGGAGCATAAAACCACCGTTGGAGTGATTAGCGTGGATGAAGAGTTTGTTGACCCTACTCAGTTCATTAAAGAGGAAAGTGAGGTAATGGGGGTGGATCATTTGAGAGAAAGAAAACTTGCTAAGGAGTTCTTGACCACGAATATGGAAGATATCTTTGAAGGAAAGTTTAATCAACCGTCTGTAAGAAGAGAAGAGCCTTTTGTGATAGAGGTGGACCCCTCTGAGTCATGCAGTGCTGAAAAACCTTTCATTCTAGAATTGCCAGAACCAGCCATACTTGAGTACCCTGAACAAATGCCTGTCAACAATTTGCAAGAAGTGCCATGGAACTACGACGAACCATCCCTGCATTTTGGAGACAAGGACATGGAGGAAAGGGTGACTGCCATCACAAGGTCTGGAAGAGTCCTTACTAATCTAGAAACTAGTCGAGAGAGTCCCATGCCGCCTAAGCCACCTGTGACCGATACCGAGACCTTGAATTTTTTAAAAATGTTGAAACGAAGCGAGTACAAGATTGTGGAACAATTGGATAAGATGCCCGCACAGATTTCCATCTTGAATCTGCTTTTGACATCTGAACTTTATAGGGAAGCGCTCCTCAAGATTTTGAATGAAGCTCAAGTGCCTAAGGATTTCCCTGTGGAGAAGTTCTCACATGTCATTGAAAACGTGCTGGCTGCTAATCACATCTACTTCTCTGACGAGGATTTGACTGTCGAAGGGATAGGGCATAACAAGGCTTTGTACATATCACGCTTACAATGGGAGGCTGCTGCCAAGGGTACTAGTAGACAATGGATCGGCACTGAACATTTGCCCGTGGAACACGCTTGTAAAACTAGGGTTGTCCGACACCAAGTTACGTCCACTACTATAGTAAGAGGATTCGATGGTGCAAGGAGGGAGTCTATGGGAGAGGTGGACCTGGTTTTGGAGATAGGACCTGCCTAATTTCAAGTGGCTTGTCAAGTAATGGATTTCACCAGCGTCTACAATATTTTGTTGGGACCTTGGATACATACTTGGTTGCCTTCTCTCTTCATCGAGGTTCACCATGAATGACCAGTGATCACCGTGTTTCGAAGATGATTGCACTATGGTTGTCAACCCCGGATCCAAGGATGAAAGCGTCAAGAGAAACTTAGTCTCCTCTCACCATACAGCCGACATAGTTTCTGTGGGATGGGCCCCCAATGGTAAATCGCTCGTCAATCATGTTTTGACTGGAGCTAGTGTGATGATGGCCAAAGAAATGATCAGAGGAGGATTTGAGATGGGAAAAGGCCTTGGAAAAAATTTGCAAGGAATTCGAGCGGTTGAAATGCCAACGAAAAGAACACTTTCGGACTCGGTTTTCATCCAACCGCCAAGGATAAGAAGGAGATGAAGGCACACAAGCAAGCGGAGAAGGAAGGAAAGCAGATCAACATCTACATCCCGCGCACATTCCCTCGCCCGTCTGGAGTAATCATATCAGAGGTTGAAGAAGAAAAGTCTGACGAGGATATAGAGACGGGATTATCTCAACTGTTTGTCGGGGCTACCCTTGACACCGATCCTGAGCAAAATGTGGAGTTTCCTTTGATTCCTCAAGAGGCCATGCAAAATTGGGCTGCCGATTGTCTGCCTACTCGGAGGAGGTTTCGGTAAATCTGAGGGGATTGTCCTTAGAAATGAATCATGCTTTAATATCAATCATGTCTTCAAAAATAATGCACTTGTTATTTTACTTTTTGCTTGTTTAAAATTATGTCTTTAATTATGCTTCCATGTTACTATCTGTCATCTTGCTCTTTGCTAAATGAAATGGAATTTCTCTTTTGTCCTTCAGTTATGTTCCACTCATTTTACTTTCACACATTTATTTTATTTCTTTTCAGATGGCCTCAAATAAAATCATTTGACCCTTTGGATATCACCACTTTGGAATTTGATGACGGTCTCGATATCTCTCATGAATATGAAGTTTTAGAATCTGAAATTCAAAGCGAAAGTGATACTGAGGAGATTATGAGTATGAATCTATTTCAAAACCCTTGAACAATATGAGGAAAAACCAAGCGAACTTAGAGGAAAATGCAAATCATTAACATTGGAACTAAGGCAGAATTAAAGAAGTCAAAGTTAGTATTCACTTGAACATATGGAGCAAAGAAGAGAGATGATTGAGTTCTTAACTTTGTTTCAAGATGTGTTTGCATGGTCTTATGATGATATGCAGGATTTCTACAGACATTGTGGTCCACTGCCTACCGATCCAAATATGTCACCGAAAGCGAAGCCCATGAAGTTTAAACCGGACATGAGTCTCAAAATAAAAGAACAGATCGTTAAGCAGAATGCTAGGATTATCATGGTATCACACTACCTATATGGCTCTCAAATCTGTCCTAGTTCCTAAGAAGAGTGGAGAGGTGCGGGTGTGTGTTATTGAGATTTGAGCAGCTAGCCTAAAGATGACTTCCTTTACGAACATTCACATCCTTTTGGACAACACTGCTGGACATGAGATCGAATCCTTTGGAGACTGTTTCGCTGGGTATCATCAGATTTTGATGGCAGAGGATGACCGAGAGAAGACTGCTTTCATCACACCTTGGGGAACTTTCTGCTACCGAGTCATGCCCTTTGGTTTGAAAAATGCAGGAGCTACCTATCAGCGAACCATGACCACCTGTTCCATGATATGATTCATAGGAGATGGAGGTTTATGTTGATGACATCATCATCAAGTCCAAAAGAGGTTGAAGATCATTTGATTGATTTGAGAAAGCTGTTTGGCGATTAAGGAAGTACAATTTAAAGTTGAATCACGCAAAAGTGTGTACCTTTGGGGCTCATTTGGTAATTGCTAGGATTTATTGTCGAAAGAAAGGCATAGAAATAGATCCAGCAAAATTAAAGCGATCCGAGATATGCCAACCAGAAAACCCGTAAAGGATGTGAAAAGCTTCCTAGGAAAGATCAACTTCATTGGTAGATTCATAGCACAGCTAACATCTACGTGTGAACCCCTGTTCAAGTTGTTAAAGAAAAATGCACCGATGGTGGAATGAAGCTGTCAACAAGCCTTCGATAAGATCAAAATTATTTGCTTCATCCCCGTCCCTAGTACCACCAACGCCGGAGGCCTCGATCATGTATTTATCGTGCTTCGATGAAGCCGTGGGGTGTGTTTGGGACAACACGATGAATCTGGAAAGAAGGAGAGAGCCATCTACTACTTGAGTAAAAGTTCACCACTATGAAGGCTAACTACTCTTTTCTCGAAAGGAGTTGTTGTGCTTTAGCATGGGCTGCTCAAAGTTAAGGCATTACTTTCGGTCCACACCACTTATCTCATCTCCCGTTCGACCCTCTGAAGTATTTGTTAGAGAAGCCGATGCCAACAGGACGTATGGCTAAGTGGCAGATGATGTTATCTGAATTTGATATTGTCTTTACCACGCAAAAGGCAATTAAAGGGCAAGCAATAGCCGATCACTTGGCAGAGAACCCAATAGAAGATGACTACCAGCCCTTGCACACCTATTTTCCCGATGAAGAGATCTTGTTTGTCGGTACTATGGAAGATATGGATGAGCAATATCAAGGATGGAGGTTATTTTTTGACGGTGATTCAAATTCTTTCGGGGCCGGAATCGGGGCCGTACTTGTGTCGCCAGAGGGAAAGCATTATCCTGCCGCAGCTAAACTACAATTTCCTTGTACTAACAACATGGCTGAATATGAAGCTTGCATGTTTGGATTAAAGATGGCATTAGATATGGACATCAAAGATTTGATAGTATTCAGTGATTCAGACTTACTTGTGCATCAAACTCTCCAAAGTGGGTGACCCGGGATTCGAAGATCATACCGTATCACTGCAGCTTACTCGATTTGATCAAGAGGTTTAGAGAGTTGGAGCTTAGACACGTCCCTCGCACTCGCAATGTCTTTGCCGACGCCTTGGCTACTTTGTCTTCAATGATCAACATCAGATGAACTAGTGATCGAACCTATCTGATCCAACTCCAAGAGAAGCACGCATTGCACAGTCACGGAGGAACTTGACGGTCACCCTTGGTACCATGACATCAAGAATTCATCAAAACCGAGTTTATCCTACGGAGGCAGATTCAGCCGAAGGGTTTTCTCGTCGGATATCTTCAAAGTTTTTCTTAAATGGTGAGGTGTTTTACAAGAAGCGTCGACCTAGGACTTTTGAGGTGCGTTGATGAAGAAGAAGCGATTACATGATGAAGTACATAGCGGTGTTTGTGGGCCACACATGAATGGGACACTTGTTGGCTAAGAAGATCATGAGAACGGGTTATTTTTGGCTTACTATGGAGCATGACTGTGTAAATTTTGTTCGAAAGTGTGTCAAATGCCAATTGCATGGTGACGTTATACATGCCCTCTGAGCTGCATAGTACCACCGCTCCTTGGCCATGTTGATGTGGGGAATGGACGTAATTGGAACTATTGACCCTCACTTGAATGGGCACCGTTTTATTCTAGTGGCTATTGAATATTTCACTAAATGGGTGGAAGCTACATCTTACAAACGCGACTAAGAAAGTAGTAGCGATTTCATGAAAAACAATATCATCATGCGTTTTGGAGTGCGAGAAACTTTGATCACGATAATGCAAGAACCTCAACAACGACATGGTCACGTGTGAGCAGTTCAAAATCAAACACGAAATTCAGCTATTTATAGACCTCGGATGAATGGAGGTGGAAGGCTGCAAATAAGAATTTGAAGAAGATCATCCATAAAATGACGAAACCCACCGCGATTGGCATGAAAAGTTACCTTTTGCCTTGATGGCATATGGACTGCAATCGAACTTCTCTGGGGCAACACCTTACTCTCATGTATGGGATGGGCGGTATTACACTGAAGTTGAAATCTCATCTTTGCGCATTCTAATGGAAGCTTCGGTTGGAAGAAGCTGAATGGACCAAAGCAACGCGTCACGAGCAACTATCTTTGATCGATGAAAGAAGGTTGAATACCATTTGTCATGGGCAATGTTACCTGAGAGGATGGCTCGGGCTTATAACAAGAAAGTTAGACCTCGGGGTTGAAGTGGGGACAAGATTTTGAAAGCGAATCCTTAGATACAAGAAGAGGCTAAGAGGAAATTAAGCTCCAATTGGCAAGGGCGTTCATTATTCAAAGGTGCTACCTGGAGGAACATTGGTTCTCATGGAGATGGATGGACAAATTTTTCCTCAACCAATCAATTCAGACATGTGTAAAAGATTTTTCATATGATTGAGCAAAGTTTTCTTTAGAAATTGCCACAAAAGGGTGGTCTGAAAAAGCCGACCTTCTTCCTTTTCATTTAAACACTTCAAAACCCCAATTCTACCATTTGAGCCTATAAAGAACGGTTAATCATTTAGCAAAACCCTTTGAGAATCACAAACCCACAGGGGCAATTTTTGTATTTTGAAAAAAAAGAAAAAGGGAAAAGAAGAAAATGACCAAATTAGGGCAAATTTTTCAAAAAAAAATTGCGTTCGAGTTTAAAACTTGCCCCTACACCACACTTAACCCCCTTGCAAAAGTCTAGTGTTATAGACCTCCACCTTTTTGCAAAAATTTCTGAAAAGAACTTTCTCAATCAAAAGGTAAATGATGCAAATACATTCTCTCTGAATTTTTGTCAGAAGGGATTGTCTCACTGATGCCACCATTTTAACAAACATGTTTAAATTGACAAAATTGGGGTTTAAGTATGTCCATTTCATTATACTACCTTATCAGTCAACTTCAGTGCAAATCTGAAAGGGTACTAAGGCAAGTTTTGAAAAGCAACAGTGCAAGCAGAAAGGAAAAGTTCATGGGACAAGGGAGGCCGGTGATTACGTTTATCATGGGTTTACCTTATATCAAGCACTCCCTTGCCGTCAGTAAATTCAAGGAGATGATATCCAAAGGGGTCAAGTCGCGGCTTTTGTTTTAAATAGTTTTCCTGACGTTTGGCTATTATTGATTTAAAATGTCATGTTTAGCATTCATTCTATGGTTATGATGTCATTTTAAAATAAAATTGTTTCTTTGCACAAACTTTTGCATATATTTTCATCAAAAGGGCATTTTCATCAAAGGACAATCCTCTTAGATTACCATGAAGGTATGGGTGATATGGATTCAGAAGCAAGCGGAACGATGAGCAGATCCGGTCAAACAAAGGAATTCAGTTGACACCGCTCATCGGCGTCAAGAACTCATGTTTACGGGCTATTTTGAGATAAAGGGAAGCGGTGGCGGCGTCATTATTATTTTTCACCATTTCTTTTCTTTTGCGAGCGGGGACAAGTGATCGGTCAAGTCGAGGAGACCAGCTTCATTTTGAGTCATGTCTTAGATGTATGATTAAATCATTTTGAAAATTGATTAATTGCAAAATTGAGGAAGGACAAGTGCCTTTTGAAAAAATTTGGGAAGCGGGTTTTCATACACACTACTAGGTGTTATAACCCACAGTTCTTTTCAATTCTTTCTTACGAGTGGCGTGCTCGACATTCCACTGTCCTACCGGAGGTGATGGTGGAGAGGGGTCGACAAACCCACTCCCGATTTGCGGTTTATTCCATTCTTGCTTTATTTCTCTTTTTTGTGTTTGATCTTGTGTTCTTTTTTTAGACATAGGTTTAAGCTGTTAGAAATACTTTTGATTCATTTGCTTGCATCGAATGTGTATATTTGTTTAAATTGGCTCTTATGTGCTTATTTATGTTTGAAAAAAAATTTTCTAAATTACACATTTGTCCACAAATTGATTTGTTCTTCAAAATTTGATTCAAAAGGGTGCAAATGTCAATTTTGGTTGCAATTGCTTTCATCCTTTTGAAATAAAGCCCATGATTTGAAAAATCCTTTTTCCATCTTACTCGGAAATAATTGTTATGTGATTAAGACATTGGCATTTTAGAAAGTATGTTTTGTAAAATAGGGAAAATTATGTCTCAATTTTCTTTCCTATTAAATGAGATTTCTTCTTTTATTGGATTTTACAAGAAAATGATTGATATTGTTGGCAAATGATCCTTTTTCAATTGATGTGAAAAAAAAAAAGAAAGAAAGAAAGAAAAAGCAAGAAAAGCAGCAAAGTGAGAACCAAAGTTCTACTCCAATGATTCTAGTACTAAGTAACCGGAGGTTTAGCATCTACAAATGTTAACTTTCGCGTAAAACGGTGTTTGAATTACGAGTATGCAAAGCAGTTTGAAAAAGTAAAATGTTGAGTAACCGGGATCTTCACCTAAAAGTGTTGATTTTCGCGTCAAAAGACATCTTTACTATTTGAGCAAGAAGGCATATGTCGAGTAACCGGGAGTCTTCACCTAAAAGTGTTGATTTTCACGTCAAAAGACATTATTGCAATTTGAATAAGAGGATGTGTTTCAGTAAATCCCTTTTAGCAATAAAATCTTGAGAAAATATGGAAAAGGCAAGCTTGATTTGACTATATGAGTCGTTTGATTGCAAAATTTGGTGAAAGTGAGAAATCAAGCTTGAATTGTTAAAATTGAGGTATAATTGTCTTTCTTTTACTTGACATTATGAGTACTTGATGCAAGTTGAATAATTGCATAATAATGTTTTGCCTGGTTTATGAGGATTTGGATTTCCAAGATTACATGGTTTATTTCAATCCCATAACTTGTTTTGATGAATATTTCCTACTTTGAGAACAAGCAATGTTTCACATAATATCGATGAATGTGTTTTATTACATGATTCTCATATGTTTTAGTTATTTTGATGGCTAATTGTGATCACAAGAGTTTTACACTTTATGATTAAAAAAAAAAAAAGAATTGAATTTCCATGGACTAATTGGTTAATATTTCATGACTTCTGGGGTTAACGATTCAGTTGACAGGGGCAATTTTGTTTTGAAGAGAAGTGATCTCAAATTTTGGATAATGCATTCAAGAATTAATTTTGCGGAAAAGGTTTGCGATCAAGACGATGGCAACATATGTGGATTTGTTCCAACCCAGAGGAAAAGGTTTGGGTTACACTCTTCAATTTTCAAAATCCATCAATTCTTGAGAATGAAAAAAAAAAAAAGAAAGGAAGAAAAGAAAAAAAAAAAAAAGAAAAAAAAAAAGAAGAAAAAAAGTCATTGTTCCTATTAATCACTTGCTTTTCAAGTCAAGAAAATCAAAAATCAGAATTGCACCATTTCATCGAGTGCATCATTACTGGCATTTTACATTTATCATGTTTGAACAACTTGTGTTTTATTTTTCAGAGTCTGGCAATCCAGCATTTATATTTTCATCTAAGCATTCAGGCTTGGGTCCAATCCCACTGAATAGTATATCTAGTCATTCAGGCTCGGGTCCAATCCCACTGAATAGTATGTTTAGTTATTCATCAATCCCATGAATAGTATATTTTCATTTTCCCATCTAGTCATTCAGGCTTGGGTCCAATCCTTGAATAGTCTAAATTTGGAAAGAATTTAAATTTGTTGGTTCTTTGTCTCGACCCTGCACCCTTCTATCCCCTGCTTCAATTTAAATTTACGTTTGGTTCTTTGTCTACCCTCTTCTATCCCACTTCAATTTAAATTTACGTTGGTCTCGACCTCCGACACCTTCTATCCCCTTCTTCAATTTAAATTTAGTCTCCCTCCACCCTTCTATCCCCTTCAATTTAAATTCATTGGTGAGTCTCAACCTCTTCTATCCCATTCTTCAAATTTAAATTCGTTGGTGAGTCTACCTCACGCACCTTCTATCCCTTCTTCAAATTTAAATTCATTTGGTGAGTCTCACCTCAGACCCTTCTATCCCTTCTTCAAATTTAAATTCATTGGTGAGTCTCACCTCCGCACCCTCTATCCTCTTCTTCAATTTAAATTCACGTTGGTGAGTCTCACCACCCTTCTATCCCCTTCTTCAATTTAAATTCGTTGGTGAGTCTCAGCCTCCACTTCTATCCCCTTCTTTAAATTTAAATTTACATTGGTGAGGTCTTAACCTCCCACCCCTTCTATCTCCCTTCTTCGAATTTTACAAGATTCAGTATTCATTTCATAGTTCATTTGCGTTGGAACTACGTTTGACCTGATTCTCATGTCGAGATACGTAGGCAACTCTACACGAGTTCGGTCACATTATGCTTATTTAGTTTGAAAATTGGCAATGTACCATTCATGTTGTTTCCAATGGTTCAGATACAACCAGCAAAACCAGGTAAGTATTTGGTGTCTACGTCTTTGTCTAGAGTTTCTTCGAAATTCAGACAAAGAGGGGCAAGCTGTAGGCACCAAATTTTGACTATTTCATTTGTTTTCCTATATTTTTATCCATTAATATTTAGTTTTTTATTTTGAATATTCTGACACATTTTTCTCATTTTTTGTAGGTTTTTCTTAAAAAAAAAAGAAAAGAAAAAAAAGGAGAAAAGTCAAATGGACTAGTTACTGGATGAGTCTAACCATCTTGATCGAAAAAAAATGACGCCACATTCTTCCAAAACTTCGGATCATCCTTTTCCAGCTGTAATTTTCGATGCTTGAGCGATAAGAAACCTATTTAAACATTCCCCAACTCACCCCTAACCCCTAACAACTCATCTAACGTTCAAAATTAGCTCACCTCATCCCAAGAACATCAAAACCCTTAGTTCTAGGTTTGGTGGCTATAAATAGCCTAGATTAGGGTTTAACAAGAGGTTGGAAATCTGAGAGAAAAAAGAGGCAATTAGGAGAGTTTTGAGAGAGAAAAAAAGAGAAAATTGGGAATTAGAGAGGAAAAAGGAAAAGAAAGAAGAAAAGAAAAGCTAGGGTTTCACACTTGAGAAGATTATTCTTGGAATTTCGTCCTCTTCTCTTGTTTAGATTCAAAGCTTCGGATTCAACATCCTTCTACTCTATTTACTTTTTTGATCGTAAAATTATTCAAATTTGGACCTTTTGGTGGAACCAAGGTCTTGAATAGTTTTCCTTTAGTTTGGGATATTTGATGATGATTATCAGCTGTTATATGAGCATGTTGTGTTTATAAAGCCTTGGTAAGGCTAGTAGATTTGTTTTACGCTTTAAAATCGACGCTTTGATGCTTACGTGATGATCTTTGTTGTGATTCTGAGAAATTTCGGAAAAATGTTCTTCGTTTTGAAGATGTGAAGAAATGCGGACTACTTGCTGATGACTTGCGGTCCGCGTTCCTCTTGAATGTTTGAAGTTGTGAAGAAACGCGGACCTGCTTTTCTCAGCGTTTGAATACTTGAAGATGTGAAGAAACGCGGCTTGTTACGCAGTCCGCTAACCTCGCTTTCTAGCGACAGCTTTTCCTTCCCCTTGTTGTCCATTTGATGATGTTAATGCTTATGATTTGATCTTTGTGGGTTTAGCTTGTTTTCACATGATCTGAATGCTGGTGTTTGATATTTTAAATAGATCCCCTTGCCTCTGAGGATTTTGTTTGTGATATTGTCTGAAAAAGCGGAAGCAATCTTCTGGTATTTTGAAGATGGGAAGAGCGCGACGGTTAGCTGAGTCCGCGTTCGGTCCGCGTTTCCTCTCGATCTTTGATTTTGCTTGTAACGGATCGTGTGCGCTGGTCCGCTTTCCGATCCACGTAACCTCTTTATTCTTGATATTTCCTTCTTTGTTCCGAATCTTACTCTATTTCCTAGTATTATCTGTTGCTTTGCAGAATCTGTTTAGATACCCTTTCTTTGAATTTTGATTGGTTTTCCTTTAAATTGGTACCTTGATCCCTTTGTTGACATTGAGTCTTAGATAAACATTCCCATCATTTAAGGATTCAATTAAGGCCTCACATCAAGGGATGGTAACTTCTTTCCCTATTATGTGCTTATTATGTGTTTTTGCATGATTTTGCATGTTTTAAATTAAGTTTTCCTTTGCTTTTATTCATGTCTAGTCTTTATTTATGTCATTTAATTTTTGAGTAAATCATTTGGAGGCCTTGGATGCCAAGTTGTAATAGATAGGTTTAATTTGGCAAAAAGTGTATTTATTCTAGAAAATGTAATAGTTAGATTATTATTCTGAAATTTCCCCCCTTAGAATGTATTTAGGTTTCCCCCAATGTAATAATTAGGTTTTATATGCTTATTTTGCATGCTTGCATGATTATGTGTTTATTTGCTTTCCTAGGGCCTTGCATTTAGATATTATGCCTATGTGTTATGTGTTTATGTGTTTTATGTGTTTACTCGCTTTATTATCATGTCTACATGTTTATTGTGTAAATGTATTGACGTCACCACACTAGTCCAACGCTAGTTGTGGCCTTTCCTTTCGATTTCTCACTAATCCAATGTTAGTGAGAACTTTTTGACAAGGGCTAGTCCAATGCTAGACCCTTAAACGTCGTTCATGCATTAGATACAAATTTCACACACTTTCCACTTTTAGAGTTTCTTTCCCATTTTTGCATGTCACTATTCTCCCATCCCGTATGCGAAACATCTCATTTAGTTTTTCTTTTTTAGATTAGTGCATTTAAGGCATTACCCTTTGAATTAGGGAAAAGAGCGAGTATGACTTCGTAGCCTTAGCACGCTTTTATTTCCTTCTATGAAAAGGAAGATTTAAAGTCACGAATTTAGTCCCCGCACCCATTATGTTGCATTATCCCTCTTTAGGACATACATGTGCATTATTTTAAATGCTATCAAAACCATTCTTTAAAAATCAACTTTCTTCTTCATGCTTTAGCAATTCAAAAGTTAAAAAAGCCACTTTTCTTAAAATTGCATCTTTTTGGAAATTCAAGTTCCTTTTTGCATTTAGAATTGATCCTTTCAAAAAACCCAACTTCTTTTCTCTTGATACTTTATAAAAATTGCATTTTGAAAACCCTATCTTTCCGTTTGTTCGAGTCTCATCATTTGCATTTTTCGTGACCTCCTCGAGGGATCAAAATTGGATGACACAACTAATGTGATCAATTCCAACCACACCTCAAGGAGACATTTTGCCCCTCTCGATCCAACATTAGGTCTAGGTTTTGCATCCATATAGACAACATCCAAATGTGATAAATTTTAAAGTTAGAATTAGAAAATTTTCAACTAAATCTTGCAACTAGCTTTGGCTAGGTTAGAAGGGTGCCTTAGAGACAATTAACATCGAATCTTTGCCTTCCCTTCTTTCAACCGTGACCCCCGAACCTTTTTCTCTAGTTTTCAAAGACCGAGTCGCTAAAAGGGTTTTTCTTTGTTTATTTTCATTAAAATCTTTTGGGTGACTTGGTACACCTAAAACTCCATACCAAGTGGCTCCAAACTTTTCTAAAAACCCTTTCTAGACTTTTGTTTTGGGTCCAAACCGCATTTTATAGTCCCATGACCCTTTCCCTTTCTTTTTCCAAAACCAATAAAAATCGAAATCCCTCCCTCTTTTCCATTAATCAAAAAATGGGGCGCGACAGAAGGTATTGAATTCAAAACCTCTCATTTAAAGGAGGAAAAAAAGGAGGAAGATGAAGAAGATACATAAGGAGTAAATTAAACTTTGCTAACGAAGTACATCTACATCTCAACCCACTGCATCATAAGCATATGGAGCATAGTAATAAACACGGAATTCAGGGGAAATAAAAGGCCATAAGAGAATGGATGATTACTTCATAAGGCAAAGTAAACTCACATCAAGAACAAAGGTGTGTAGACCAAATTCGGAGGGCCAAGAATCGGACCTACAAGCAAGAAACTACAATGGTTCGAGAGTAGGGCTACAAACGAGTCGAGTCGAGTCGAGCCGAGTTTCATTCATTTTTCACTAAGTTCGAGCTCGAGCTCGACGAGCTCTCAAAATAAAGCTCGAGCTGGAGCTCGAAGTTTTATCGACTATCGAGCTCGAGCTCGAAAGCCCACTGATTGAAAATAAAAATAAATATTTTATTTTTTTAAAAATAAATAAAATAATTATTTTTCTTAATAAATAATAAAAAATTAGGGATATATATATATATGTAATTTCACTATTAAAAAATATATATATATATATTTGAGCCTATTCGATCCAAACATCGAATCGAGGTAGGGTTGGTCGACTCAAACATAAACGAGCTCGAGTCGAACTCGAACTCGAGCCGCTTGCGAGTGGCTCGAATCGTTTGCAGCCCTATTCGAGAGTAAAAGTAGAGAGATAGAAAGGATTTTTCCATGTTATTTCAAATAGAAGAAAAACAAAAATA
This sequence comes from Gardenia jasminoides, assembly GCA_013103745.1. Taxonomy (NCBI): domain Eukaryota; kingdom Viridiplantae; phylum Streptophyta; class Magnoliopsida; order Gentianales; family Rubiaceae; genus Gardenia; species Gardenia jasminoides. The sequence continues at coordinate 14,800,396 of CM023101.1, forward strand.
TTTATAGTTGAGAAAGCCCACTTATATTAAAAAAAGTGAATTGACATTATTACATTACAATTACCTGTGATCCTACACCACTTCCCAACTTGTCGTGTCGGTGTTCATATGGGCCAAATCAATTGTTGTGAGTTCCTTTACCGAAACAAAAGTTATAGGTAACTTCGAGAAGGATATCTCCAGAATTTAAATTTGTTGGGCCAATCATTTTATAAATTCTCAAGATCCAACCAAAATTAGGATTTGGGTTTGGCCCTCACGAAAGGCATTAAATGGGTTGTAAATTATCATAAATAACTTGTACAACATTATAACGAAGATTGATAAAAAATTAGCTATCATTTAATTCGAAACAAAATTGAGCTGTATTCAAAATTTTAATTTGAAATCTGAAGTCCACGTTGTTTTTTCCTTTTTATAGCTTTGTTAGCCATTATGGGCCTTTCAACCACAAGGATGGTTGGTCTCCTATATTCGTCGCTATCCCAATTTCTCACATCTGGCCCTTGCACCATTGCATCCAAGATAGTAAAAGATTAGCTATCATTCAATTTGTGAAACAAAATTGAGCCTTATCCAAAATTTTACTACAAAATCTGAACTGCACTTTTTTTTTTCTGTGTTTTTGTTGGCCATTCTGGGCCTTTCAACAACAACAACAATGGTTGCTCTCCGACAACTGTCACCATTCCAATTTCACATATTTGGACCCTTTAACACTCAGATTTTTAAACTGCAAAGTTTGAAGCACCCAACTGACAGCTTAAAGAGGATAAACCCCACCATGGTAGACAACTTGTCTTTAACAAGGGTTTATTACTTGCTAGCATTAGATTGCAACAACAAATACTGATTTTCCACAAAAAAAAAAAAATTGTTAAGAGACTTTTGCATTTTAACCATACGGACGTCCAAACTTTAGCAAAGAAAAAGTAGGAAATGTTTAAGCAAGCTCATTGCCAACTTGAGCCTAGGATGGGCCATCCGTAACTTAAATAATCACGTAACTCAGTTGTGCGCAAGGAGTTAGGATGGGCGACGTAGAGCCTAGTATGTTGTTGCTTCTGTGGGCCTACAAGAGTCTGAAATCGGCGCTGGTGAATTTATGTATGAGCCCAATGATTTTGAGTGCTCAAAGTAACAAATCAATCTATGCATGACCAGTTGAAATGCATCGTGAGGAATAATTTTGTTAGGAAAATCCTATATTAAGCAATATTATGATGTAAATACTACAAACAAACTAGAAAATAACCCAATTCTTTGATTTTATCTGATATTAAGCAACATGACTTAAATGATAGAAATAAATTAAAAGATGGCTAATCTCCCTGATTTTATCCTATATTTCATGTTTGTACCTATTGTGCAGAAATATCATGATTTTTTTGTAGGTGGACTTTAGTCGCTTTTCATAGGTGGATTTTGATTTCAGGAATTCTCATATTTGTCTTTATTGCTTAAAAATGTTGTCATTTTGAGTCACTTTTTGTAGGCGTACTTTTCTTAGAAACCTTGGGTTAAAGATTTTTTTTTAGAAGCTTTAAAGATATAGGAGTTATTTTTAAATTTAAAAACCCTATAATATTGAGGCATAGAATTGTTGCATTGAGTAAATTCACGTTCAAATTTTCAAGTCATGTATACTACTGCATGATGACTAATGAGATTGGACTTAAAAAACCCAAAACCACTGTAAGTGCATGATGCATGTGTCTTGCTCCTCAGAAGGAAGGTACAAAATCAAATCATAGAAAAATGGAGTCAAATCGATTTTGCTCATTGCGAAAACATTACATTGTCACACCATTTTGCCTGTTTGGTGTCTTGTCTTTTCCATTTCCATCAAAAGGCATAGAGTCAAATAGTTTCAGAAAAACCCTTTCGTTGTCGCATGAAGCCCCTTTTTGGGAAAAAAAAAATGAAGATATACTTGATTCTACTTTGTGGATTTCAAGTAATTGTTCTTGATAAGTTATTTGTTTCGTGCTTCTGGTTTTTTAATGTATGTTGACTAAAAATAATTGATTTTTAATTAAAAAAGTTGGGTGCACTTTTCTCAAAAGAAATTTCTACTTTTCAAAACTTTTAATGCAATATGATCTCTTCGCAAATTTTGTGCAATAAACGGTACTAGCTCACGACACATTAACAAGATTGGAAATAAGTAGTATAAGTACATATTCTGGTTACTGAATATGAGGTCTTGAGTGTTGAGGTCTACTAAGTAAATGCATGTTCATGCGTGGTCCAAATCTTTAATACTCCACATATTGATGAGAATGGTGAGGACTGAGGACATGATATTTCTGATTTTAATGTGATGTTCCTTAGCGATCCCATTTCCCCCCCAAAAAAAAATGTTTGTGCCAAAAAAGTTACTTATATTCTTCACCGAATTCCACCTCATTTAAATTTTGATATAGAGTTTAAGTTCGCACAGAAGAAAAGGTAACTTTTCACAATAACTCTTGTGAGGCTATCGTTGGTAGTTGGTCAGTAACCCGCCAATCTTATTATGCCGCATCATCAAAGTTCCACCTAATCTCTCTCATTTATTTTTTCCAAGGTTCATTAATTTCTCTCTTATTCATTCCTTAGAAGACCCATTATCACCAATATTATTGTCGTAACTGGATTGAATAATCCCAATTAAGTGTAAGACAAAGTGTAGATTATGCCAAAATTAGGCCAAAACTTAGATCTGGAAGACCAAGCTAAGCATGATTACTTCTAGCATAATAAACAGATTTGTAGATTGTATAAAATATTTTCTGCATCATCCACCGTTGTTGTAATCTGGCTAATCATTTCTCTTATACGTTGTCTAGGGGTGGCCACGGTTCCGAAACTGTTTAGGGGTGGCCACGATTCCAAAACTGCCGATTCCGGTTTAAAAACTCACAGTTCCAATTTTTTTAAAAGGTGGAACCTGAACCGATACTTATAGAGACGGTTACGGTTACGTTTCCTGAACCTCCGATTCCGGTCCGGTTACAATTTCAATTTCTCGCGGTTTAGGTTTCGATTCTAGTTCTTCTAGTTACATTAAAATATGTGTTATTATAAAATTGATTTTAAGTAAATATGATAATGAATGTAGGAAAAAAATATGAATTTTTTTATTATCATTTGGCAAGGAAAAAAGAAAAAAAGACATATATTCTTTATTTAAAAAATTGCTATGTTATGATTTTGAGACAAGTATTTTCTTGATTCTTTAAAAAAAATAACCTTTATGAATTTATCATAATAGCTAATCAAACTCAAAGAATCATCAAATGCTAACTTAATAGTTTGATTAATTTAACTTTAACACTTTTACTACATTGGACTTGGATCTAAATTAGTTATGTTATATTTACTAATGAATTGGGATAATAAGTTGATGGATTAAAACAGATACTATTGGTGTGTTGACTATTAAAATTAAACTTTAAATTGAGACAAAGAGATCAAACTACTCAAGATATAAGTGTATTCTTAAACGGTTTGAACGGTTCTGGTTTCAGTTCAAGCCTTTTGTGAGCTTGAACCATAACCTTTAGTTATGGTTATGGCTCCGGTTCCGATTTCTCAAATCCGATTTCGGTTCCGATTCAATAAACAACCGGTCCAATTTCGGTTCAAACCTGAACTGTGGCCATCCCTAACGATTGTCTCCTTACAAAATATAGGCCTATTTAACAAGGGAAATGATATATATCAGCACCATTGTTTTCTTTATTACCATTGTCTTGTTTGGTAGTTTGTTTTTTTACAAGTTTGTATAAAACTTGTCTTTTTTTTTTCCCACTTTTACAAGAACTTTTTAAAAATTTTCAAAGTTTTAACTCAAACTTTTAACCAAATTTGTATAAAATTTATTTGTTTCCTACTTTAACTACACGAACCCTCTACTTTAACTATACGAACCCTTCGAAAACTCTCAAAATTTTTAATATACCACCCCCAAAACACATAAAAAATTTCACTTTCAAAAGTTTTTTTTACAACTTTTACAATAAACTACAGTAGAGTTTTATATAAATATTCAAAAAATTTCACTCCCAAATAGGGTCCATATCACTTAGGCCCACGTGAATATCCGCTTATCATTTTTTTAAATCTTTTTATATCAACTCAAGTTTTTTTTAATCTTTTTGTAAATGTTGGATAATTATTCACCTAGATTTTTAGGTTTTTGCTCCCTTTTACTTTAGAGCATCTTTATTGTTGTATGGAAACTAAAATTACTAATTTATCAGTTAACATTAATTTTTTTTAATTGTTCACAACGAGAATATTTGTAATAGTGGGGTTTTGGGAGGAATAAATGAGAGAAATTCATGGATCTTGAAAAGAATAAATAAGTGAGATATTAAGTAGACTTTGCTGATATGGCATGATAGGATTAATGGGTGCAGTTAAGGGATTATTGGGTGTTGAAAATTTAGTTGGTAGTATGAAAAATGCCCAGTGATAGTTAAAACATCATAATTTGTGACATGATTCTTCAAGTTCATAACTTATTGTTTGTGTTATGACTCTTCAATTGCATAACTCTCGAAAAAACTCCCAAATTGGAAGTCTATTCAAGTATCGATTATGCAAAATCTGTTACGAACTTGCAACAACAATTTGAGATCCTCAAGATTTTATAACTAAATTGTCTTGAACTTGCAAGCGACTTCTTGCATCTCTTTCTTGTGAAAATTAAACTTCAACTCGTGATAGGCTAGTTTCTTATTTTCCATTATATCTAGAAGGTAATTTGCCACTTTAACTTGATTAACAAGTTTGTAGGGAACAAACAACACCTTAAAGAGAGTGATCATATGCCTTGAAAACTCTCTTGAATCCACATTGTTAGTTTAGCCAAGTTCTTGAAACTATTATTGTAAAAGTTTTCTAGTGGTTATATTTTCTTACAACCCCCAATTCACCAATAATTTTCAATATTAGGATAATCCTAATATACATTTTTTTAGGATTGATGGGTGTATTAGGTCTATTAGGACCATCCTGATATACTTTTTTGCTCTTAGAAAATACCATTAGTAATTTTCTAAAACAAATTTTTAAAAGAAAAGAAAAATGAATATTACACTTTAAGAAAATAAAAATGAAATATTACACTTTAATCACGGTACCTAAATATGCTACGGGATAAATGAAATATTACACTTTAATCACGGTACCTAAATATGCTACGGGATAATTGTGAAAACCTCCATTGAGATTTCTCCTAATATCACTTAATACCCTTAGGTTTCTAAAATTTCACTTGCCTCTGCTATTAGATGTCCAAATGGATATAAATTGATAATATTACCCTTGTATTCTTAATAATTATTTAACCAAAACTCCCAAATAAAAATTGAAATTTTAATCTAAAAAGGTACCAAATGATCATCCAATATTAGTCCATAATTTTATGCATCTAATGGTGGTGGATTAGCAAAAGAGGTGATTAAGTTAAATTTAGTAACATCAATCACAAAAAAAGATTTTGGTAAATAGTTTACACCTTTAAAAATTTTGTCAGTTAAAGGATTTCAAGAAAATTTTTAGAAAATATGTTTTAATACGTGATATAATTCAAGCTATGCTCAAAGTTAAAATAATCTTTTTTATATATGTGGTTTGCATTTAAAGCCTTCTTATAGAAAATTTTTTTAAATATTAATCAAAAAATGATCTCAAGATAAAATATCAAAAAATTGCCTATGCTTTTTTGTTTCAGTGAAAACAAAATAAGCAAATTCTAGATATTTTCATCTTTATTTTCTAGCCTTATTTTAGTTTCTATTGTTGATGTAAGTTTCACTAATAAGATAACATAAGTGTAGTACTAGAAGTAGAGTTTTATCCCTCTTGCATTTCTTTCAAATGGGGTAAAATATTACAAAAGTAGCAATTCAAGGGAGGTAAGTGAGATATTAGAAACCGTAGAAGTGCTAAGTGATATTATGCGAAACCTCAAGTGAGGTTTCGCATATTGTTTCGTAGGCTAAAGTTTGAATCCTAATCCCTTGGCCTAAATCTTTGATAAGTGTTTATTTTGTGTGTCTAAAGTATGTTTTTCTATTTAGTTTTTGTGTGTTTTATTTATTTTGATGGCTAATTAACTGGGATTTCTAGAGAAGTTTTGCATTTTATCGTTTAAATAGAAAAAATGCATTTCTATGGATTAATTTAGTGAAAACTTCATGTTTTTGTAGGATTAATTGCTCAATCATCAAATGAGATGAAAATGAGAAGATATTTGCAAAGAAGCTTGAAAGGAAAGTTGGAGAATTGAAATACCTTAAGTTGATAAAGTTCCAAATTGAGATGAGCAAACTGCAATTCAATCATCAAGAAACTTAAGGGTCAAAAGTCGGAGGATTTAACGATTCAATTTTACAACGAAAAATTCAGATTTTGCAACTTCTGAGCTAATCTACGACCCAGAAATGCGACGTGCCAATTGAAGAAAACAACTAGCTCCGAATCCCTCTCAGAAGAGACAGGGGACCTGTGACCGCCCGTATAGCCCACACCTCACCGGTCAATGTACATCTACGCGTCATATGAATAAACGACCATTTTGTTTTGTTTTGATCGCATTCGTTTCGTACTTGAAAATGTGGATTCTTGCCAAAAATTTTTAAGTGCTTGTTACACCTATTTATAGTGCTAAAAAGATTATCAAATATCTTTCAAAAAAAAAGTGTTAGAAAACATATGGGGAGCAAGTTACAAGAATACCTAAACTTCAAGAACCCGAAAATAATCAAGCTCTTGCATTTAAGCATGCTTCTAAAAATAGCCAAGCCAAGCAAATTCTTGTCTTAAACCTTGAAGAAGTGGACGAAATTCCAGCTGCAAAATAAACCATGAATCATCAAGCAAATTCTAATCAAAAGCATGACTAAGCAAATTGAGGGACACTTGTCATGTTCTTGGTTTAGCATGGTCCTTGTCATGCTTTTCCTTTGGCTTATAAATACAAGGAAATTTGCAGCTCTTCACTCCATTTGCCCCTCTTAGTGTTGGACGAATTGCTGGAAGAAAACAGCCCCAAGAACCTTCATACAACTCACACAAAACAGCTTCAAAACAAGAAACAATAAAGCTTGAAGCTTGGGCTGAATTCTTACTTGTTCTTGATTGAAGTTCCACGTGGTTTTGCTCTACCATCTCAATGTGTTTTCAGCTCTTGTTTGAGGTAACTTTGTAGCTGAAGTTTTACTTGAAATATGATCCAAAATTTCGTTTAACATGCCAAGGAAATCCATGGTTGTATGCTGAAAATCTATCCTACAAGAAAAGAACATGCTTGAGAAAAGTTTAACTTTTATAGCATGCCTTGGATGCTTTATCTTGATTGATTCCTGCTGTAATTATGATAATAAACTTGCTATATATGCTGAGTTATATGTGTGGGATGTTGGTTATGAGTTTCAAGTAAATATAAGAACTCTAGAACAAGTACAATCCACGTTTGTGCCAAGAACATAGACTTCGGGTAATCACAGTCCACCAAAACCAGTCTTTGTATTTTGGACATATCTCACTGTAGGAATGTCAGATTTGTGCATCGTTGGTGGCGTTAGAAACTAGATTCATAGGGATCTCCTTTGGTTTATCACACACCCCCAGATTCTGTTACTACTGCCTACAGTAGCCTTATGAAGTTGACTAATTTTCTAAACTTGCTAAACCTGAACTGTGTTCTTGCTAAATGTTTAAGCTGGAATTCAAACCTGTTGTTGCCCGAATCTAGAAGTGTTGTCTTCTGAGAAAGTGTAGTGCTCTGAATGCCATTTCCAATGGTATAAAATAGGCCAAAAATGCACAAGCAAATTCTGAGATATGGCCTGATAAAGAACTTGTGACGGGTGGGCAAGCTATCGTGCGATCCGTTAGCGGATTAGCTATGTCGGCACGCCCCCGTTGCTGCCCATGTGCACGTCCATTAACGGATTGCCTGCTATGAGGTGCGATCTGTTAGCGGATAGGCCTGTCCCGTGCACAATCGTTAATGGAAATGATGAGACATCGTATGATCCGTTAACGGGACCGCCATGCCCCCGTGCGACCCTTTAGCGGGACTGTCGAGCCGTCGCTCCAACCCGTTAGCGAATTGCCTATCCTAACTTGCCGAATCTTCAACGAATGACCTAATATAGGCACATCGAGCCTAGCCGACATGCCCCAACCTATTAGTAGGTATCCGGCCCTCGTGCCCCGCCAGTTAGCAGATTGCCTAGACCCTAAGCGATGTACCCTTACCTGTTAGCTAAACTGACTACCCAAGTTTGTGGACATTACCTGTGCCCATAGAGGTTAGCCGGGCCGACAAGCCGTGCCGACAAGCCGTGCCTAGCACCCTGACCAAGTCCTTAGCTAGAACGGAAGCCTAAACAGACCCGATGTGCCAACAACATTAGCACTCGACCTACACACAACAATGAAACCAACCATTTCCGAGCCTAAACCAGCGGAATGGTCACCCGACTGGTACCGGTAAAGCCCGGCACCGACACCTGACTGGTAACCGTTACCACGATACAACACGAGTAGCCAATAGTCTTAATGACCGTTAACCAGCTGTGACTCGTGTCTAGCCAACCGTTAATCTCGACATGTACCTTGGCCACGACCGTTGCCTAGCCTACAGCACCGGCCGTGCCCAGTACTTGACCACGTCTGTCAATCCTAGTCACCCACAACTTACCCCCGCAGGCATCGACCGGTGCCGACCTGTACCAAACAGCGCCGACCGGTGCCGATACGCACCAATGGCTGCCGACCAGTACCAACCTACACCCAACCAGTGCTAGTATGCCCCAACAAGACCCGACCAGTGCCGACCGCTGCCAATTGCGCCCAGAACCTTCCAACCCATGCCGTCAATTGCCGATCGTGCACAAAACATGCCGATTTGTGCCGACCACCTAACAACACCATACCCTGTGACCTGTACCACCCCGATACCAACCCGATCCCTGAACCGTGTTCTGACTCTTAACCTGAACTTGATTTATCTGTTAACCAGTTAACCTATTAATAGAAATAATTTGATCAAATTATTTTTGAGTAAGAAAATAAGCTAAAAGTCAGTATCTAATACCTACTTACAGGACCTAACTAGGAGCTAGAAGGACCACCCAGACTGACAAGCCAGACTTAGACTACCACAGGTGAGGGACCCGTCTTGTTTAATTGTTTACTTATTTACTTATTGTCAACATGCTACTTGCCTATTTATTTATGTAACAATTTGCCAATTATGCTGAACGGGCAAGAGTGTACTTTATCGCACTCGTCCTAGATAATGTTGTCCTATGTGAATTAGTTGTGCATGATTGTAAGCCATATTTACTGGTTGAACTGGGCCCTTGCCTTTCGTTATCGACCAACCCGAGCCAGTAAAGGACTAGGTCGGGACGCTGGTAACCCTGAGATAATGTTTGGTATATTCAAGTATTACCTGGAAGTCAGGTGGAGAAATGACCAATGAAATGAATGAGTGAACAATGCAAAGGGGTTTTCTAAAACTTTATGGAGGGATAAGGAGGATGGTAGGCGGAATGAATGAAATGGCTCTCAACGAGCAATTGTACTGAACTGTATCCTTTTATTGAAAATGTTACTGTTTACTTATCCACAAATAGTGGAATACATGACTCATGATACTGATACATGACCCCATTACATCGGGCTTACATGATTAACTGTTTACATGCCCCTTTCTGGGAAATGCTGTATGCCTATTTATTGTTTACCGGGACACTTACTAAACATTAGATTTACCCCTTTAATTGTTTCCCCTCCCAGGTTAAGGCTTGACGGTGATCGAGTTTTGTCGATAAACCTTTACAGGTGGACTTTTGATATACTAGGTACTTGTAAATTGTTCTATAGTTCTAGGGTTTGAACTTAGATTTGACATGTAAACTTGGATATGTTTACGTTTAAATTTTCTTAAGTATAAATTATTAGTTATTTCATTTTATTCAAACGAATCATTGAGTGATTGAGTGAGTCCCGGCGAGAGACGGGCAGGCAGTCCGCTGACTCCTCTGGTTCGCCTTTGGGGAAAGTGGGGCCGCCACAGGACCGGATCCGTGATGGGATCCTTGAGCCTCTGCCTCACAGATCCACCTCGTGGATCCCTAACAGTGACTTGAACAACTTGTAGTTGATTCCAGAAACTTTCCAACTAACTTCCAGCTCAAGTTTGAATGAATTTCAGTTGCAAATTGCGTGAAGAATCTTGGAAGATTGGAGAAACAACTTGTGGTAAATACAAAACACAATTGGCATCAACTTTACAACTCATTTGAGGATTGAATTCAATGCATGAAGATTGATTAAGATGCATGAGGACATTTCAAGGAAGGAAGATTCATTGAAGACATTTTTCTTGACTTTTGAAATTCAAAATTTTCTTGTGTTCACATGATGAAATTTTGGAAGCTTATGAAGGACATCTTCTATAAATAGGGCCTTTTGTAGACAAGAAAGAAGAACTTTAGGAAGGCTAGAATCACTACTTAAAATGTAGTCTTCACTAGTTTTTCTTAGTTCATTAATTTAGTATAGTTAGTAGTGCAGTTATAGTATAATTCAAGGATGTTTAACTAAGTTTATGCCTTGAGTTATGGATGAACTTTCTATATCTTGTTTGTGATATTTACATGGTTATTTGATACTATTATTTTGAGCAAGTATTTAGTACTTTGGCTTTTCTAATCATGATTAACCGGCCATTAATTGTGATCATCTCAAGGTGTTAAGTTTAAATGAAAGTGAGTTTAAATGAAAGTGAGAATTTGACATTAGTTCATAAAGTGCTAAACCTTGGAAGTCACTCAATTATGTAGGGTAGCGCCTTTGTGCCTTTAGTGATTTATTTCATGTAATTTCATTAAGCAAATGAGCTTGTAGTTAATTCCATAACTACAAGTGTAGGTATGGTTTAGCTATAAGTATAGTTGATTCACTATGAGAGTATGTTTCACATGCATTAGGAGATTACACCATGTTTAGCCAAGGTAATAATGTTAATTCAACCAGTAGCTTCATTTGCAAGAGTAGTAAGGAATTCCATAGATTGAGGAGCTTTTAATTGTTATTTTTTACTTATTTTATTTCATGTTTGTAGTTTAGAATAATTTGCTTACTTGTGATAGTCTAAATAATGGAGGAGTTCGAAAACCACTGGTATTTGACAATCTTCCTTATGGTATCGACACTTAATTTACCCTATGCTGGATAAACGATTCGTATCCTTGCAGTAAATGAGGTGTTTAGGTTTTATATTAAAATTTGGTGTATGGTAAAATCTCGTCAAGTTTTTGGCGCCATTGCCGGGAAAATTTTGTTCAATATCGGTGCTAAGAACAACTTTATTACTTTAGACATTTTTACATTCTTTTCTTGTTTATATAGTGTCTATTCTTCTTAACTAATCTTGCTTTTGAGTTTGAAAGCATTTTTAGGTTTTAAAGAAGGATATCAAAGGATATGGATCAAAGGCTTGAGAGAAGAGAGTTTGGCAATTGATCCATACAATTTTTAAAGTTATAACTATGGAGGTAACCAAAGGATGTTTGAAGGTATGTCATTTGAAGATTGCACAAGGAGCATTGAGGCTAAACTTGATTATATTACATTAAATGTGCAATTGGACACCATTACAAATTTGCTTGAACAAAAAAGGAATGCTAATGCTTTTAATTCTAATCATGTGGTTTGTGGCTTGTATGGACGTAATCATGCTACATATATATGTATGCAAGCACAACATGTGGATTATTATTGTGGCAGCCCCACTTCTCCCTAGGGCGTACCCCAAGGTATCCGTGGACCGCCTGCCTAGCTCTCGCCAGGACTCACTCACATAAATATTGCTAAAACACGAGACTAACATTCCAATCTCAAATCTAAACTCAACAATAACTTACAATCACATTATACCACTCTTAAAATCCCCATATTGTGAGGGCCTCAAAAATTTGAATTTATTTCTAAATTACATAATAATATTTATATTGAGTTTATTTATTGAAATATTAGTGAAAATATGTTTAAAGTGATTATTTCTCAATTTAGAGAATTTTATACGATTTATCTACCGGTGTGCGATTTTGGCCAAATTAAGTCTCTAATTTTCTACCGGAGCGTGATTAGTGACTTTAAGTTGAAATTAAGCATAAGTGGCGATATTTTGAGAATATTAATAAGTTTGGACAGTGTCGGAATGGACTAGAACAGTGTAAGTTAGACTGTCGCGAGCGACGCGACATAAAGTGCCAAAAAGCACTTTTTTCCCCAAAACAAGGAAAAGCACTTTTTTGGCTTTAAAAGCCTTGACTTCTTGCAACATCAATCTTCATTTTCAGCTGGCCATTTTGGGAAATAAAGAGAGAAAGAGCAGAGATCTCTAGGGGAGAGAGAGAGAGAAATAGTGCTAGTTTTCTTCCATTTCTTTCTTCTTCCTTTCTTCCATTTTCAAGCACCCTTGAAGCCACCATCATCTTCACATTTCCAGCCGAGAAAGAGAGCAGGGAAAGAGAGGGCTGGTCCGATTTTGGAGGAAGGAAGAAAGGTGAGTTTTGTGGTTGAAATCTTTCATTTCTTTCTTCACTAGAATCTTGAGTTTGTGAAGTTTTTTTTTGGCTTGATTTCTTCCTCCATTTCAGCCGAACCAAGGAGAGAGGAGAGAGAGTGAGGGCCAAAGTTCTTGAAGGGAAAAAGGAAGAGAAAAGTGAAGAAACAAGGCTTGATCGAGTGGTGTGTTGCTTGATCGTGGGCTTGGAGTTGTAGATCATCGTCGAAATCCGTAGATCTTGGGTAAAGATCGAGGCTTGAGAGGCTTACTGGGCTTGGAAGCGACTTTCTTGACGTAAAGCTCGAGGGATTTCCTTGGATCTTGTCGGATCTCGTTGGATCTCTATAGATCCGAAGGTATAAGTCTCGAATCTTGTAGATCTAGCTTTATTAGTGTTGATTAGTGTAGATCTGTGGTTAATATTGAAAGAAATGATCTCATCTGAAAAGATGAAGTTGGGCTCTTGAAATCCCAACCTAAGTAGCGGACTTGAGGTGACCTCTAGGTAGCGGATTTGAGGACCTGATCGGGAATTTGATTGTTATTTGTGAACTTGCCTTGATATGGTTAGAAATTAGGGTTTTAGTTGTTGAAAAGTTTGAAGGAAAAATGATTAAAATGGCCGAAACCACACTTGAAAACTTCTATGTTTGATTTTGAAATTTTGTATTCAGTTGTGATGAATTTCTGTTTAAGAAAATATATGATATGTACATTTATCGGTGTATGACTTTTGAAAAGATAAAGAATGGAATTTCTCACGAAAATTGGGTGAAAAATGTCATTTGAGGGTTTTGTAGTGTTATGGTTTCCTTTAATGAATTTTGTAAGAAAGGTTATGGTTTAAAGTGTTTTAAAAGTTATATTAAAGCATTTTCAAGAAGGGAATGTTGAGTTTGTGTTAAAAGTGATTTTGGGTTGATAATTTTCACCTGAGTGCTTTATTAAAGAAAATGTGGAAAAGTGCTTAGTGAGTACATCGGTAACGTGTGGTTTTTGAAATGAGATGGTGATTTTTCAAAGATTCATTTGAAACATCGTATTTGAAATGAAAGTGTTCCCTTGAGAGAATTTTTGGGAAAACATTGATTGAAAACTAAAAAGGTGGAAATGAGTTGTTTTGATTAATGAATGAAAGAACAGAATTCTCAACTACTGTTTTTACTTGTTTAGGGTTTGAGGAGGAAAGTGAATTCGACCCATACGTAGAGGCTGAGCCTTATTACTTTGGTGAGTTCTCATGCCTGCTATGTGTTTATGTGAAATGACTGCAATAGTGTTTACTGTTGTGATTGTACTGTGAAAACTGGTTTTGAACTCTCAGATAGGGTAGTGTGTACTTTATTGCACTTACTCTTACCTGAGTGAAACGACTATGAAAATGCTTTAAAGTGAATGAAAGTGATTGTAAACTGAAATGATTGACTGTTATGGTATTACTTAGTGACTGCATGTAGTTGTAAGGTCAGGAAATGCCTGAGACCTATCGGTGAACCCTTTGACTCGAGCCAGAGGCTAGGCCTAGGTCGAGAAGAAAGGGAAGAGTCATAGGGTTATTTCAATGTCACAAAGCCCAGTGACTTAGACCACTGTACTGTGCTCGAGATTGAGTTCTGGAACCGAACCTGTCTCCTAAAAGAGCAACCAACCACTGTTACTGACTGAACTGAAATAAAAGTACTCTGGACTGGGCGTTGGACTGGTCCCTCATGGAGAGTACTCAACCCACTGTATTGTTGACCACTGAACTGTTAACCACTGAACAGTTAACCACTGTACTGTTTGGAGAACGGGCCCGGTGGGGTTTTGGAGGAGTAAAAGGGAAGTGGAGTTCTACATGGTAATAGTGATAGTTGATGGAGTGTCAACTACTGGTTCGTGGACAAGCGACGTGGACCTTGGCTCCTGAGAGCCCCGTATCCATACTTGTATTGTTAAATGCTTTCTTATCTGATTTAAATTCAAGTGAAATCTTGTTGAGTGAATGTTCTTATGTGTTATGTGAATTGCATGTTTTTGGGAACTCACGAGCTTTTTAACTCACCATTTTCATTTGTTTTCCTTAGCAGGATATGAGATCCCTGATGAAGATGCCGACCCTTAAGATTAGGGTTCTTCTTGTTTTGATGTTTTGAAGAGTTTAGAATTATGAATGTTGAGAACTTTTGTATAATGAAACTTGATTGTATGGATGAATGATTGATGTACTATTAATTTGCATTTGGGAGTTGTGAATTTGTTAAGTATTGTACCTTGTATATTAAGTCCGGAGTTTTAGTTTAATAAGTTATTTGATGACTGAGTGAGTGAGTCCTGGTGAGAGCTGGGCAGGCGATCGCTGATACCCTAGGGGGCGCCCTGGGGAGAGGTGGGTCGTCATACATATGACATAAAATACTCATCAAACGTTCAATTTCTCATAATACAAAAGCTCTCGAAATCACAATCCACGTTTGTCACATCAATACAAAAGCAAACCCTAACTCTAAGGGTTGACTCCATCACTTGGGTTCTCGGTCCCTGTTAAAGAAAACAATTTGGAAAGAGTGAGCTAAAAAGCCCAGTGAGTTCCAAAAAGGCTTACAATTCACATAAAACAGTTCAAATCATACTTCAAGTGTACAATTCAAATCAAGTAGATAGACACTTAATGGATATTGGTCGTATGAACTACTCGAGGGACATTGCCCAACGAAATAGACTAGTCGAGGGACTTCACCCAAGACATCACAAACTGGTCGAGGGTACTCGCCCTACGACGTCACTTTATTTCATTGAAACTAGTCGAGGGTATTCTCTCTACGACGTCACATACTAGTCGAGAGACTTCGCCCAACGACGTCATATTACTTCACTGAAACTACTCGAGGGACTTCGCCCAACGAAGTAGACTAGTCGAGGGATTTTGCCCAACGACATCACAATCTTTCACTGAAACTAGTCGAGGGACTTCGCCCAACGACGTCACAATAATTCACTAAAACTAGTCGAGGGACTTCGCCCAACGACGTCACATTACTTCATTGAAACTAGTCGAGGGACTTTACCCATCGACGTCACATTTGTCACAAGATAACACACTATTCCATTAATTCCCAAAGTCACACGAAAGCAGTAAGCACTCACACGATAGTTCAAGTCTTTTAAATATTCCAAATTCATTTCCTTATAAATGCTAGTAAATCATTTCATCAAATCATTTCTTTACAAACAATGGCAAGATTTTCATTGGAAAAGGAGTTGAAACACTCATGTCTCCTTTATAAATTATTTCACTTGTAAAAGCATTTTACTTGGAAATAATGGTAAATCATATCTTTGCAAATAAGAGTCTAGCAAATTATTTCACAAGTCATTTTCACATAGTAGTAAAATATTTGATTTATAAACAAATCGGAATACTCACACTTATAGAACACTGCAAATCACTTTCACGATTTCTTTTGTTTCCAATAAAGGTAAGTGCGATGGAATACACACTATCCCACTTAACGAATTAAAAATTCAAAATCACTTCAAATCACTTGACCAATACATTTCGAATCACATTCACAAATCACATAACTTATATGGAAACTCACTGAAATAGTAGGGTTCGGCTTCCACGTAAGGATCAAATTCACTTCCTTGCACACCCCCTAAAATAATTTAAAATAATAATTGAGATTTACTCCTTCACTCATTAACTAAAACATTTCACTTCCACTTCTCAGTTTCAATCAATATTTTTCCCAAAAATCCCTCAAGGAAAGCATTCATTTCGTATGGTACAACGTTTCAAATGAATCTTTTGAAGATCACTATATCAATTCAAATATAACATGCCACCGACGTACTCACTAAGCATTGCTTCCACAATTTCTTTAATATAACACTTAAGTGAGGTTTATCACCTCAAAATCACTTTTATCACAAAACTCAACACTTACTCTTTGTCAATACTTGAACATAACTTTAGAATACTTCAAGCCATATCTTTATTTTCGAAATTCATAAGATCTGGTCACAATATTGTAAAACCCTCAAATTCTGTCAAATGACATTTGTCATACAAAAGTTCACGAGAAATTTCACTTTTCAACTTTTAAAATTCATACACTCATAAATGAACAGAAAACGTATTTTCTTAGACAGAAATTCATCAAGAATAATCACAAAATCTCGAAATCAAACATGAAAATTACCAAGCATGGGTTTGGCCGTCTCATACATTTTTCTATCAAAATTTCCAACAATAAAACTCTACTTTCTAACCATATCATGACAAATTTCACAAATGTCATTCAAATCCCAATGAGGTCCTCAAGTCCGCTACCTAGGTTGGGATTTCAAGAGCCCAACTTCATCATTTCAAATATAGCCATTTTTACCAAGGTAAACTACAAATCTACAATATTTAACACTAATAAAGCTATATCTAGTAGTTTTGAAGCTTATACCTTCAGATCTAACAAGATCTAGCAAGATCCAACACGATCTCTCGAGCTCCTCTTCAAGCAAGTTGCTTTCAAACTTAAAAACACCCAAAAGCTTCGATCTTAGCCCAAGGTCTTCGTGCTTTGACGATGATTTCCAACACCAAGCTCAAGAACAAGCACAAGATAACCCACACAAGCTTTCCTTCTCTTTCTTTTCTCTCTCTCCAATTCGGATTTTCCCCCCTCTTCTTCTCCCTTCACACGGCTGCCATGATGGAGGAAATATCACCCAAATCCTTCACCAAAGATCCAAACTTCAAGTGGCTAGATGAAGTAGAAATTGGAAGTTCAAGCCTCAAGCTTTTCCTCTCTTTTCTTCCTCAAGAAAATCGGACCACTCCTCTCTCTCACGGCTGCCAAGATGAAGAAGATGATGGTCTTCAATGGTGGCTTGATTAATCAAAACAAGAAGGAAGAAGAAATGGAAGAACTTGGAGCTTTCTCTCTCTCTCTCTCTTTCTCCTTCAATCTCTCGGCCACTCTCTCTCTCTTTGCTCCAAGATTGGCAGCTGAAAAGTGAAGCTCAAGAGGCCAAAAAGTCAAGACAAAAGGGGACAAAAAGTGGCCATTTCCTTAATTTAAGGAAAAGTGCCTTTTTGGGCACTTTATGTCGCGTCACGCGCGACAGTCTAACTTACACTGTTTTACTCCATTCCAACTCTGTCCAATCCTAATAATATTTCCATAATATCACTACATATGCTTGATTTCAATTTAAAGTCACTAATCACGCTCCGGTAGAAAATTAAACACTTAGTTCGACCAAAATCGCACATCGGTAAATAATTCGTTTAAAATTCTCTAAATTGGAAAATATTCACTTTAAACATATACTCACTCATATTTCAATGAATAAACATAATACAAATAATATTTGGTATTTTAAAAATAAAATCAGGATTTTTTGAGGCCCTCACATCCTTCCCTCCTTAAAAGAATTTCGTCCTCGAAATTCACATTTTATATACAGATAGTTCTAGATACTTTTTCTTCACCATTTTCTCATTCAATCCTTAATATCCAACTCTCTATGCCTATTAACAACTTTTGCCTTCCACCCAAAATTCACACTCCTTATGTACCAATTTAGTAATCAAACTCTGGTTCCCAAGAAATGTTCCAATCTCCAAATCATAAGACAACCTCACAGGTTTTAGGTCAGCACCACCCATAAAGGCAATATTCATAATGAATGTAATGGCTAAATGAATAAATACTTTAGCTAGTCGATGAAAGATGGAATTAAATTCATACGAAAAGGGCCATTACAAAAAAAATCCGATGTCGTAGGTTCAAATCCTACAGAGCGTGGTATGAATTCAAAGGTCCGGATGATCAACTCTGCAGTCATACCTTCAATGACCGCATGGAGGTCGGAAACCCGTTGTTGGTCAATAGAATAAACCTTGGCTGGAACCCTCGATCGTTTTCCCACAGCACTAGCTTGACTGGAGTTTGGCCTGTCCATCTGTTGGCCTCCACTTCTCTCTTGGGTCTTGGGGCATGTAACTACCCGATGCTCACTACTTCTACATTGTAAACATTTTCCTTCTTTCCTCCAACACCTATCCTCTGTATGATTTAGCCTTCCACAAAAATCGCAACACAAACTGGGAGTTAATGCTTGGCTTCCTTGCGGGACGCTCCTTGATTGTCCCTTTCCACTTGGTGTCTCACCAAAGAATGCCCCTCTTGTCATAGCTCCTCTTGACGCTCCAGGGGTGTTCACTTCACTTTCTCTACTAAACTTGGGGGGTGGAGTATTCGTATCCGCTGGTTCATGGCTACTACTAGGAGCATTCCTCTTTCTTGCATTGAAAACCCTCACTTGAGCCTTTGTACTTTCAATTCTTTGGGCCTTCTCGATCGCGTCACTAAAGTTGTTAATTTGGGCCGCTGCTAAGCTTTCTTGAATTTCCACATTTAACCCCTATACAATCTCCTTATTCTCCTTTGTTCAGTTGCCACCAACTTAGGGGCAAATCTAGACAATTTTGTGAACAATGCCTCATACTCCGCGACACTTAGTGTTACTTGTCGACACTTAATAAATTCGTCTTCTCTCTTCTCTTGGATTAGGGGAGGGAGGAATTTAGCATTAAACTCTCTAGTGAAGTTCATCCATGTTCTAGGGGTTTGGTCTCTATCCCATTTAACCCTAATCATATTCCACCACGATCGGGCGGCTCCTTCAAATTGAAATGCCGCAAAAGTCACTTGTCTTTCCTCGGAGTAGTTTAGAGCGGCGAATATGTCACTTATTCTTTCTAACCACTTCTCAGCCATTTCGGGATTAGGTTCTCCAGAGAATTTAGGTGGGGAAAATTTCTAAAATCGCTCTAAGGCCCTATTCTCACCATCTTCAGGGCCTATAGGTTGATTGGCAAGTCCAAGACCTTGTTGGTTAACCATGTGCTCTAGGATGTCTGTCATGCGGTTAATGGCAATAGCTACTTGTTCCCCAACCTCAATCCTAGGCTCACAATTTTGGTCAACTGCTGACTCCCAATCACCTCCCACATTTTGGGGTTGTCTAAACCCTCTCTCACGGCCTCGTCCCCTCCTTCTACTGTCCATGATCCTTTTAGAGGGCCAACGTTTAAGATAAATGTGAAAATAAAATATTAGCAAATTGAATTCCAAGCAGAATCAAAAATATTTTATATATTCATAACAAGAGAAAGAGTACTCAAGTATGTCACAAAAATACATTCATTTTCAAAGGAAACACATCCAGTCACATCACACTTACAAGTAGAAGAAAGTAAAGAAATGGTGGCTAGAACAATTGCGCAAGCATGCAAATACAGGGACGATAACTCCCCAATGATTTTCTCAGAAAGGAGGGTACTTAGTATTCCAACTTCTAACCTCTTTACCCCTGCTAGGGTTTTGTGTCACATTGTTCTAGTTCACTTCATATTGAAACCAAATAACTATAGAAATCCAACACTAATATCCTGATAACACACACTTTCAAGCACCAAAATGAGAAGAAAGTCAACTCACCTCATGGTTGGCCACCCAAGAGGTCAATCAACTCAACTCTCATTCCTGCCTGACATACCAAGTATATTACACACTTTACTGCGAGAATACCTCCAGTGTTTAAGCTATCCCCATAGTTATCTCTCCTTTCAATCATCACAGTTATTGATCTCTTAAACTATTCACAACATCACTAGTATATTCTTGATTTCCCAACCACACTAACTGCATGTTCTCAGATACGCTCACTCTACTTTCTTAGTCCTTATACCTGAATTGTATGTTCAATTCTCAAAATAAGCTTTTGAAAATATAACCAGAACTATTGAGGTTATAAAATTCTCTTCAAGTTCAAGGTTTACCTTTACTAAAACGTAAGTTCATAATTCTTTCAAACTTAAGATTTCTTTTTCAAACATGAGTAAAATCATGTGCGAAAATGTATCAATTTACAGTCAAGAATTGATAAATACGATTGGAAAATTTCAACTTTCCTCTTATATCCTCTATACAAAAATCTAGCAAACTCATCAATTCCTTCCCAATTCTTAATTCAAAAATTTAGTGGATTTCACATACACGTCAAGAACTACATGCTTCAGAATATTAAAAACACATATGTGTCACCTTCAACCATCACTTGGAAAAATAAACTAGTACATTTCCGTTTTCTTTTAAATTTCTGAATGGAAAAATTCCAGCAGCTAAGCAAGTAGGAAAATGCATTTTGTTCATCTGAAACCTCTTTTGTTTCAGCTCAAAACCATCACATAAGAAATTAACTAACAAATCTCAATTTCTTATCTTCTATATCTAATGCCAATAGTTGCACCGATTTCTCCCATTCCTATGAGTACAATAGTCATTCAAGTCTCAATCAAATTTTCACTACAAATCTCTTACATAATGTTTCACTTCAATATAACATTATTTAGTTCTTCAATTTTGTTTCCACCAATCCCATACAAGAAACTCTCAAGTGACAAATCTTCTTTAATCACCAGGATACAGTAAGTTCTCCAAATCATGTAACAATCAAGTTAATCCCACAGTCCGGTATCCTAAACTTCTAATCTAGGATACACCACAGAGATCTGAAGCCTAAGCTCTAATACCACCTGTAACAGCCTCACTTCTTCCTAGGGCATACCCCAAGGTATCCGTGGACCGCCTGCCTAGCTCTCGCCAGGACTCACTCACATAAATATTGCTAAAACATGAGACTAACATTCCAATCTCAAATCTAAACTCAACAATAACTTACAATCACATTATACCACTCTTAAAATCCCCATATTACATAAAATACTCATCAAACGTTCAATTTTTCATAATACAAAAGCTCTCGAAATCACAATCCACGTTTGTCACATCAATACAAAAGCAAACTCTAACTCTAAGGGTTGGCTCCTTCACTTGGGTTCTCGGTCCCTGTTAGAGAAAACAATTTGGAAAGAGTGAGCTAAAAAGCCCAGTGAGTTCCAAAAAGGCTTACAATTCACGTAAAACAGTTCAAATCACACTTCAAGTATACAATTCAAATCAAGTAGATAGACACTTAATGGATATTGCTCGTATGAACTACTCGAGAGACATTGCCCAACGAAATAGACTAGTCGAGGGACTTCGCCCAAGACATCACAAACTGGTTGAGGGTACTCGCCCTACGACGTCACTTTATTTCATTGAAACTAGTCGAGGGTATTCTCTCTACGACGTCACATACTAGTCGAGGGACTTCACCCAACGACGTCACAATACTTCACTGAAACTACTCGAGGGACTTCGCCCAACAAAGTAGACTAGTCGAGGGATTTCGCCCAACGACATCACAATCTTTCACTGAAACTAGTCGAGGGACTTTGCCCAACGACGTCACAATAATTCACTAAAACTAGTCGAGGGATTTCGCCCAACGACATCACAATCTTTCACTGAAACTAGTCGAGGGACTTTACCCAACGACGTCACAATAATTCACTAAAACTAGTCGAGGGATTTCGCCCAACGATATCACATTACTTCATTGAAACTAGTCGAGGGACTTCACCCATCGACGTCACATTTGTCACAAGATAACACACTATTCCTTTAATTCCAAAAGTCACACGAAAGGAGTAAACACTCACACGGTAGTTCAATTCTTTTAAATATTCCAAATTCATTTCCTTATAAATGCTAGTAAATCATTTCATCAAATCATTTCTTTACAAACAATGGCAAGATTTTCATTTGAAAAGGAGCTGAAACACTTATATCTCCTTTAAAAATTATTTCACTTGTAAAAATAGTTTACTTGGAAATAATGGTAAATCATATCTTTGCAAATGAGAGTCTAGCAAATTATTTCACAAGTCATTTTCACATAGTAGTAAAATATTTGATTTTATAAACAAATCGGAATACTCACACTTATAGAACATTGCAAATCACTTTCACGATTTCTTTTGTTTCCAATAAAGGTAAGTGCGATGGAATACACACTATCCCACTTAACGAATTAAAAATCCAAAATCATTTCAAATCACTTGACCAATACACTTCGAATCACATTCACAAATCACATAACATATATGGAAACTCACCAAAATAGTAGGGTTCGGCTTCCATGTAAGGATCAAATTCACTTTCTTGCACACCCCCTAAAGCAATTTAAAATAATAATTGAGATTCACTCCTTCACTCATTAACTAAAACATTTCACTTTCACTTCTTAGTTTCAATCAATATTTTTCCCAAAAATCCCTCAAGGAAATCATTCATTTCGTATGGTACAACGTTTCAAATGAATCTTTTGAAGATCACTATATCAATTCAAATATAACATGCCACCGACGTACTCACTAAGCACTATTTTCACAATTTCTTTAACATAACACTTAAGTGAGGTTTATCACCTCAAAATCACTTTTATCACAAAACCCAACACTTACTCTTTGTCAATACTTTAACATAACTTTAGAACACTTCAAACCAAATCTTTATTTTTGAAATTCATAAGATCTAGTCACAATATTGTAAAACCCTCAAATTCCGTCAAATGACATTTGTCATACAAAAGTTCACGAGAAATTTCACTTTTCAACTTTTAAAATTCATACACTCATAAATGAACAGAAAACGTATTTTCTTAGACAGAAATTCATCAAGAATAATCACAAAATCTCAAAATCAAACATGAAAATTACCAAGCATGGGTTTGGCCATCTCATACATTTTTCTATCAAAATTTCCAACACTCTACTTTTTAACCATATCATGACAAATTTCACAAATGTCATTCAAATCCCAATGAGGTCCTCAAGTCCGCTACCTAGGTTGGGATTTCAAGAGCCCAACTTCATCATTTCAAATATAGCCATTTTTACCAAGGTAAACTACAAATCTACGATATTTAACACTAATAAAGCTACATCTAGTAGTTTTGAAGCTTCTACCTTCAGATCTAACAAGATCTAGCAAGATCCAACACGATCTCTCGAGCTCCTCTTCAAGCAAGTTTCTTTCAAACTTAGAAACACCCAAAAGCTTCGATCTTAGCCCAAGGTCTTCGTGCTTTGACGATGATTTCCAACACCAAGCTCAAGAACAAGCACAAGATAACCCACACAAGCTTTCCTTCTCTTTCTTTTTTCTCTCTCCAATTCGGATCTTCCCTCCTCTTCTTCTCCCTTCACACGGCTGCCATGATGGAGGAAATATCACCCAAATCCTTCACCAAAGATCCAAACTTCAAGTGGCTAGATGAAGTAGAAATTGGAAGTTCAAGCCTCAAGCTTTTCCTCTCTTTTCTTCCTCAAGAAAATCGGATCACTCCTCTCTCTCACGGCTGCCAAGATGAAGAAGATGATGGTCTTCAATGGTGGCTTGATTAATCAAAACAAGAAGGAAGAAGAAATGGAAGAACTTGGAGCTTTCTCTCTCTCTCTCTCTCTTTCTCCTTCAATCTCTCGGCCACTCTCTCTCTCTTTGCTCCAAGATTGGCAGCTGAAAAGTGAAGCTCAAGAGGCCAAAAAGTCAAGACAAAAGGGGACAAAAAGTGGCCATTTCCTTAATTTAAGGAAAAGTGCCTTTTTGGGCACTTTATGTCGCGTCGCGCGACAGTCTAACTTACACTGTTTTACTCTATTCCAACTCTATCCAATCCTAATAATATTTCCATAATATCACTACATATGCTTGATTTCAATTTAAAGTCACTAATCACGCTCCGGTAGAAAATTAAACACTTCATTTGGCCAAAACCGCACACCGGTAAATAATTCGTTTAAAATTCTCTAAATTGGAAAATATTCACTTTAAACATATACTCACTCATATTTCAATGAATAAACATAATACAAACAATATTTGGTATTTTTAAAATAAAATCAGAATTTTTCGAGGCCCTTACAATTTTGATGAATTTGAGCATTATAATTTTTGTTTTGATCAAAATAGTGCTAATTGTGGTAATTCTTATACTTATGGTTGGAATAATCAATGTGCTTATGATGATTTTTCATGTTTTTATGATTACCAGCCGAATGGTGCTCAATTTAAATCAAAGCCATCTTGGGAATTAGCTATAGAAAAGTTAGCTAATACACCTTTACCTTTGGAGTAAGAAAGATTAGCTAATGATTCTAAACCATGTTAGGAAATAGCTATTGAAAAGTTAGCTAATACAACTTCCGATCATTTTGATAGGGTTGAGAAAAGATTAGATGAACTAACTTCTAACTTTGAAGGATTACAAGACCAATTGCATACTTTGTGTGAAATTATTTCATGTAGTGATATGCAAATTGACCCTACAATCAATGGTGAGAATGTTGCATGTGAAAGTGGAACACATTTTGATGACAATGATGAATCTTATTTGCATTTCAATGATGAAATGTCCATTTCACATGATGATGTCTTTGGAATGAATTTTGAACCTCAAGAGGGAAGCATGAATGATGTTTATATAACCCCTTTCGAGGAATGTGGTGAATGTATAGATTCCAAGGTCATCCTACCCCTTGAAGGCCATATGGATATTCCTTTGGTAAGTTCTCAAGTGGTGGAACTACAAGGTAATATTTATGACTCACTTGAGATTGGTAAGCCATTTCTTTCTTTCTTATCATTTGGTTATATGACTCACGATGATTGAGTCACCTTTTAATGATCCACCTCATCCTCAAACTGTGGATTATTCATTAACTAAACCTCCTTGATGAAAAGGTTCTATAATCAAGCTAATGACTATAAAAGAGTGCTAGTTGGGAGGCAACCCATCAATTTATGTTATTTTGTTTAATTTTTATGTTTGAGTATGTGTATTTTATGTTTTTAAGTGCGTTTGTTTTGTTGGTTTTGTAGGAAAATCAAACATGGCCAAGATGACCTTTTTGGTGTGGTGTGAATAGTAAAATGCAAACAACTTGGTACCTCAATTTGTGTTTTAGTTGTTTATGATCCAAGAAAAGAGGTTAGTTATGTTATTTTGATCATTTTACATATGTTAGGAAATGTGCATTTCATAATTAACAAGCAGGGTTTTTAATTTGGAAATAGAAGAAAAAAGTTGCTTAATGAAACAGTTACAGAAACATCGCCGAATCAATTTTCCAGCACGATTCGCGAGCTAATCCACGAGGCACGCTGATCAACATCAGAGACTTTTCTGAGGATATGTGACCCAGATCCGCGAGTTATACCTCGCGGATCTCTGAGATTGGCGAATCAACTTTTGAGCCCTATGAATTGAAGTCGCAATGCAGGAAATGCGAAGTGCGCTTTGCTGATCTTGATCCGTGACCCAGATCCGTGATGTGTACATCGCGGCTCGCTTCACAAGATATCCTCTTTTTTTCTCACAATATCCCAAGAAAATACCTTCATCGGTTTTCTTATCAAACTTTCCAAGGTGTTCTTTGATATTTAAGATAAAACATTTGCATCCAAAAACTTTAAAATAACCGACAATTGGCTTTTTATCAAACATCAACTCATAAGAAGTTTTGTTCAAAAATGGTCTTAGTAATACTCTATTCATTACATAGCAAGCCATATTTACGGCTTCCGCCCAAAAATATTTTGGTAAATCATTTTCACTTACCATGGTTCTTGCGGCTTCTACAAGTGTTCTATTTTTTCTTTCAACAACACCATTTTGTTGAGGAGTTTTTACAATAGAAAATTCATGAGTTATTCCATTATGATCACAAAATTCTGGAAATCCACAATATTTAAATTCCGAACCATTATCACTTCTAACTTTGATAATATGCAAGCCAAGTAAATTTTGCACTTTTGCAAAGAGAGAGACAAAACTTTTAAATGCATCATCTTTATGAGCAAGAAAAATAGTCCATGTATATCTAGAATAATCATCAACAATTACAAAACAAAATCTTCTACCACCTAGACTAGCAATAGGTGTAGGACCAAATAGATCAAGATGTAAAAGTCTTCTATCACATCCATGTTAAAATGACAAAGTCTTCTATGCCACAACCAAGGATCTTCATTTGAGATTTTAAGGCATTTAAAACTAGAAGAGTCAATTTTCTCAAGAATCACAACATAGATGTCATTGTATCTTCTTCCTTTGAAAACAATATTAAATTTCGAGTCAAGAACCAAACATTCATGCTTTTTGAATAAAACAAATAGATCTTTATCACAAAGTTGACTAACACTAAGCAAATTATAGCTTAGATTGTTTACTAAAAGAACATTATGCACAAATGTTTCACCATTCTTACCCACATCACCTACTCCAATTGTTTTAGCTTTCATGTCATCTCCAAAAGTCACTTTTCCACTTGACTTTGATTTGAGCTTGATGAATTGTGAAGGATCACCGGTCATGTGCCTTGAGCATCCACTATCAATGAACCATTTTGATTTCTTCATATCTTTTTCAATTTTTACCTACAAGAAATAGAAAGTTCGGTACCCTCTTAATTTTGGATCCTTGATGGTTAGAATCATGTTTGACTAACCACATGCATCTCATTCCTTTTCTCATATTTACCTCACATAGCAATCATGCTTCAAGTGACCTACTTGGCAGCAAAAATCACACATAATGGTAGAGTTGTTTACATGAATTGGTTTAATAAATCTAATTCCACTTTTTCTATGAATTGTAAATTCATTTGCACTAAACATAATTTTCCTTTCATAAGGATTAGAATGAGACTTAAATACATTTCTTGTGAAAATATTTTGTTTCTTGTTTTGAAGGATCATGTCAAGATTATCCATTCTCTTCTTCAAGTCATTTTGTTTTTCTTTAAGCATTTCACAAAGGCTTGTTTTTCTATCAAGTTCATATTGTAATTCCATTTCAGTTTTTACTAGGCAATCATTGTCATATTTTAACTTCTTGTTGTCTTGAAACAGGTTTGCATTGTCTTGCAAAAGAAAAGTAATTTTTTGTTTTAGTTCTTTGTTTCTAGCATAAGATTCTTTTAAGCTTTCATGCAGTTTTGCAACAAATGACTCTAAATCATCATCATCATCATCACTATCGTATTGAGGATGAGAAGTTACCTCATTGTCACCAATTGCCATAAAGGCAATTTGAGCCAATTCTTCTTCTTCTTCAATTTCTCCTTCCGAGTTGCAATCATTCCAAGTAATTTGAAAGTTGTTGAACTTCGGTTTTCTTTCATTCTTCATATCTTTCTTCTTCTTCATTGGACAGTCCACCGCATAATGACCGGGCTGCCCACACTCGAAGCACTTATCTCCTTGCTTCTTGTTTGCATCATATCTTGCTTTGTATTTCGTATTGAATTGATTGTTGTTTTGGTTGCTTGGTCCTCCTTTTCTGAATCTTCTCTTGTTGAGTATTCCTTTGAAGCTTTTTGTGATGAGTGCAAGATCACTATCATCACAATCACCATCTTCTTCATCTTGTGAAGCCAAGTCATCCTCATCTTGAGCAGCATTTAGAGCAATGCTTCTTTTTGCTCTTGCTTCCTCTTCATCTTGCACTTTGCTTTTGAGCTTTAATTCATAAGATGTTAGAGAATTAATGAGAGACTCAATAGACATAGAGTTCAAGTCCTTGGCTTCCTCATTGGCAGTCACTTTGTTCTCCCACTCTTTAGGTAGAGCATTCAAAATTTTCCTATTCTTTTCACCAAGAGTGTATTCCTTTTCCAAAACCTCTAAGTCTTTAATAAGATCATTGAATCTACAATACATCTTATCAATGTTTTCATGAGGTTCCATTTTGAATGATTCATATCTAGTAACAAGAATGGATTTCTTTTGTTCTCTCACATCCTCACTACCTTCATGAATTTCTCTTAGTTTATCCCAAATTTCTTTGGCAGATTTAACCTTTTTACTCTAATGGATTCATTCGAATCTAGTGCACTATAAAGAACATTCATGGCTTTTGCGTTAGATGTGAGATTAGCTCTATCCTTTCGATTCAACTCATCTCTAGTTTTTAATCTAGGAACATGAGTGATGGGATCATTTATAATAGCAGTGTAAGGACCTTCACTAACAATAAATCATAAATCAATGTCAATAGATTGCAAGAAAATAATCATACGTTCTTTCCAACTTACATAGTTTGATCCATTAAACATTGGTGGTCTAGTGATTGATTGACCTTCACAAAACATGGCATTGTTGGTTGTCATCTTTACTCTAAGCGGTTAAGCTTGATCCTAGAGACCAAGCTCTGATACCAATTGTAAGGCCCAAATACAACCTAAGAGGGGGGTGAATTAGGTTGACTAATAACTAGTCAAATATTGCCCCTTTTTCAAATTTTAATCACAAGCTCTTCAACAAATGATTTATCAAGCAAATAGACAAGTTGAGACCGAAAAGTATAGATGAGATTTCAAACAATGAATTTGATAAGTAAGCTAAAAAATGTAATGATAGAAAGCAAACCAAACTTCTTCAAAGCTCCACTTGAGCTTAAAGAGAATTTCTCAATACAAGCCTCTTCAATTTGGTGAAATTCGATCACTCTTGTGTATAATAGAAGGATCACTTCCTCCTTGTCCCAAGCTCCACTTAGTCAAGCTAGGAAGTTTTACACTCTTTACAGAAAACTCTCACACAGCTACACAATTGATGAACTCACTCACAATTGAAAAGCTTCTCAATGAACTCACACTACAAGACTAACAATTCTTACTCAAATGAGTATTTTCTAGCTAAAATCACTCTTAAGAACTTGTTATCCAAGTGTACAGTTGTATCTTTGATTTTTAGACAGTGCTTGTATTTATAGGAGACCAAAAAGTGCCTAGAAATTGAGGTCAACGGATAGTAGAAGCTGAAAGGTCAACTAGCCGTTGGAGCTATCGGACGTCCGACACTCTGTTGCTTGTCTGATGCTAGCGTCCGATAGGCTGCTTTATGTCTTTATCGGATGGCCGATGGATAATTCTACGTCCGATGGCTTTGCGTCCGACAACGACTAGTAAGCTCAGGAAATTTTCATGGAACCGATCGGACGGCCGATACATGTTTTGCGTCCGAAGGCTTGCGTTCGAAAGCGTCCAGTGAGCTCAGAAAATTTCTTGGATATCTTCGGACGTCCGATGTAGTTGTTGTGCGTCCGAAAGAGGTGTCCAATAGATCCACTGTCTATCGGACGTCCGATACGTCAGGTTGAGCGTCCGATAGGAAAGTTTCGAGTTTTATCGTGTATCGTCCGTCCGACAGTCAACAGTTTCTTCAACAGGTTTCCTGCCTCGATGACCTGTGCTGTCAAAGAACTCACTAGAAAACATTAGACCAATTTCTTCAATTGTTTTGTAATTATCAAAATTCGGGATCACGATTAACAGGTTGGTAATCATAAAATCATGAAGAATTATCTTAAGCACATTGATTATTCCACCCATAAGTATAAGAATTACCACAATTAGCACTCTTTTGATCAAAACAAGAATTGTAATGCTCAAATTCATCATAATCATCCACATGTTGTGCTTGTCTACATGTATATGTAGCATGATTACATCCACACAAGTCACAAACCACATGGTTAGAATTAAAAGCATTAGCATTCCTTTTTTGTTCAAGAAAATTTGTAATGGTGTCCATTTGCACATTTAATGTAATAAAATCAAGTTTAGCCTCAATGCTCCTTGTGCAATCTTCAAATGACATACCTTCGTACATTCTTTGGTTACCTCCATAGTTGTAGTTTTGAAAATTGTAGGGGTCTATTGTCAAGCTTCCTTCTCTCAAGTCTTGATCCACGTCCTTGCTATCATTCTTTAAAACCTAAAAATGCTTTCAAAAACTCAAAAAGCAAGATTAGTTAAGAAGAATAGCGAATAAGACATAAACTAAAAACAATAAATGTAAAAATGTCTAAAGTAATAAAGTTGTTCTTAGCACCAATATTGACTCAAATTTTCCCCGGCAACGGCTCCAAAAACTTGACGAGGTTTTACCATACACAAAATTTTAATATTAAACCTAAGCACCCCATTTTCTGCAAGTATACAGATCGTTTATCGAGCATAGGGTAGTATAGGTGTCGATCCAACAGGGAAGAATGTCAAGTACCGGTGACTCCTCTATTATTTAGACTGTCACAATTAAGTATATAAATCTAAACTACAAACATGAAATATAAGAAGTAAAAATAATAATTTAAAAGCTCCTTAAGTTACGAAATTCCTTACTGCTCTTGCAAATGAAGCTACCGGTTGAATTAATGTTATTACTTTGGCTAAGCATCGCATAATTTCCTAACGCATGTGAAACACACTCTAGTAGTGAATTAACTATACTTATAACTAAACCATACCCACACTTGTGGTTATGGAATTAACTACAAGCTCGTTTGCTCTATGAAATTACATGAAATAAATCACTAAAGCCACAAAGGTGCCTCCCTACACATGTGAGAGAACTCTTTTGGTTTAGCACTTCATGAACTTGTGTCAAATTCTCACTTTCATTTAAACTTAACACCTTGAGATGATCACAATTAATGGCCGATTTATCATGATTAGAAAAGCCAAAGTACTAAATACTTGATCAAAATAATAGCATCAAATAACCATGTAAATTTCACAAATAAGATATAGAAAGTTCATCCATAACTCAAGGCATAAATTTAGCTAAACATTCTTGAATTATACTATAACTACACTACTAACTATACTAAACTAATGAACTAAGAAAAACTAGTGAAGACTACATTTTAAGTAGTGATTCTAGCCTTTCTCTTAGCTCTCCTCAAATGTCTACCAAAGGCCCTATTTATAGAAAAAATCCTCCATAAGCCTCCAAAACTTCCTCATGTGAACACAAGAAAAGTTTGAGCTTCAAAAGTCAAGGAAAAATGGCTTCAATGAATCTTCCTTCTTGAAATGTCTTCCAAGTGTCTTCATGCATTGAATTCATTGAATTCCAACCTCAAATGAGTTGTAAAGTTGATGCAAATTGTGATTTGGATTAGCCATGAGTTGTTTCTTCAACTTCACAAGATTCTTCACGCATCTTCCAGTTGAAAATCATTCAAAAGTTGAGCTGGAATTAGTTGGAAATTTTCTAGAATTTGGCTGCAAGTTGAATCCATCACTGATAGGCATCCACGAGGCAGAGGCTTGCGGATCCCATCTCAGATCCGGTCCCCTGTCTCTACTGAGAGGGATTCGCGAGCTGGTTGATTTTTCCACTTGTTGCATCGCGTTTCTGGGTTGCGAATCTGCTATTGGATTGCAAAATCTGAATTTTTTGTCGCGAAATTGAAGCGTTAAATCCTCCGACTTTTGACCCTTTTGTTCCTCGATAATTGAATTGCATTTTAATCATCTCAATTTGGAACTTTATCAACTTCAGATATTTCAATTTTCCTACTTTTCTTCCAAGCTTCATTGCCTGAAATTAATTCACATCAACAATAATTATGTAAATATCTTCTCATTTCACTTTATTTGATGATTGAACATTTAATCCTACAAAAGCATGAAGTTTTCACTACATTAATCCATAGAAATGCATTTTCTCTAATTAAACCATAAAATGCAAAACTTCACTAGAAACCCTAGTTAATTAGCCATCAAAGTAGCAAAACACACAAAAACTAAATAGAAAACATACTTTAAACATACAAAATAAACACTTATCACTCTTTTTTTTTTAAGCAGAAAGTTTTCATTTCATTGATCATCAGAAAATATAGCTTTATAAAGGAGTAGAACCTCCTAATACATCAAAATTCAAGTTTACAAATCTCCATTGTACTAACGCTATACAAGTGAAACCTAATAAAAAATTTATCAAGCAAACAACCTTTGATCCAATCTCCATTTCAATGTTAATTCTAGATTTTCCTTGGTAGGAGGAGTTTTAGGCCAAGAAGGACATGTAAACTGCACCACTCGAGCTAGCTGCAACCATTTGTAGAGTAGACATAGCAAAGTGCTGAAAGATTCTCTTGTTCCTTTCTTGCCACAAGTGCAAGACTGTAGCTGTCAATTCCAGTCTCCTAAGCTTAGCAACAAAAGAATCATAACTGGCACGCTTACTCCAACAGTGCACTTCCAACTGCCCATATAAAGCAAGCACATCCTTGGAACATTGTCCCACACAAGTTGCGAAAAATTAGAGCACGTCTGGATTGCTATTTCCTGAAGTTTAAAAAAATGTATCGTAATGATTTAATGCATATGAGATAAAAACATGATTGAAAAATATATTCATAAAAGATGTAAAGAGTTATTAGAGAAAAATTACATTCCAAAGTGTAAACACATAAAATGCATAAAGCAAATGCCCTATAGACTCATTTTCTTGACCACATAAAACAAATAGTGGAGACATATTGGCGACACCCCACCTACAAAACCTGTTTTTAACCGAAGTGCAAACACAGACTTGCATATTTGACAGAAAATTTACTAAAAGAAGAAGCCAAAGATACAACATGATCTTGTCGATGTAAGAGATGCAATAAAGATGGAGGGGTAACAGTTTGAGTTCCCTACCCAAAGAGCTAAACCTCCTTCATTGTGGCCAATTCAAGTCTTCATGCATTATGATCACAATTATCACTGAAATCCAAAACTTGTTTAGGAATACACTTTTAGATCCCCCTCTTATAACCGTATATGCTTGCATTGGTCTGTCCAGATGGATTGAAATAAGTCCTAGAATGTAAAGATTTTCTTTGGATCATTGGTTAACTAAACTTAAGATGTGCAACCGTACAATTAATAAAGGGTTACCAATGGAGGATTCGCTGTTTATCTGTCTGTTGTTATATATTTGACTAAATTCAAAATTGAACTCTATTTGTATTACGATTCACTACTTCTATGTTATTACATAAGTTCATTTTTGAAAGATATCCAAATTACTACATCCTACTTTAGAGGTGCTTTTCTTGCATAATTTTTCTCTCTTTCATTTACCCCTATCAACTTTAAACAATAGAGAAGTACTCTCAGAGAGGCCCATTATTACTTATTCCGAGCCATGACCATTGAAAGCACTGTGGAAAGTATTTGGATGTATAAGAATGTCAATGAAGGCCGTGCAACAGCTCTTGAAAATGTATAAGAATGTCAATGCTAATATCATGGCTTTGCTTAGCTATACAATCTCTTCCAGAAGAACTATTTACACGTAAAAAAGGACGATATTTAGAAAAATAAAAATGAAAAAGAAACTTGATATGGACATGCAAATCAACTGTTTGCATTCATTTCCTTTTGTTACATTTTATTATTCATAAATTGTATGCAATAATATGACTAATAGTTTGTCTGATATGTGTGACCAATATACAAATGAATTAAATATTATCACGCATTTCGATAAAATGCAACACTTTAATCACTTATACAGCTAAAGTTAGGATAAATTTTTACTTATGCTATGTTCTGGTATATATTTTTGCTTAAATCACGGAGTAATGAGTCACATGAATTGCTTTAACTTCCATAATGTTAGGAAATTAGCTTAATTTTTTTGGCAAGTTTCTTGTTTTGTGTGGAAGTAACTAGTTTCCTAATTGTTTTAATTAGTTGAAGTAGTAGTTAAGGAATTTCCTATTTGTATGAGTTTAGGAATTAGAAGTTATTTGCTATTCTATATAAGATTAGGAATTAATAGTTATTTCTTATTATTACTTAGATGTTCACCAATAGTGTGGCTTATAAATAGGTGACAGTTGGCATGCTACAAAAGGACATACAAAGGGAGTTATGAGTCCTTACAGGAGGTGGGAGAGGGTTCTTAGGAGATGAGAGAAATTATACACAAGTTTGACTTGGATTCAAGTTGTATTCTTATATGGAATTTTTTTTTGATAATAAAGAATGGGTTTCTCTCAGTAGACGTAGGCTCAATGATGGAGTCGAATTACGTTAAATCTTGTGTGGTATATATCTTTCATGCTTTTGACTATTTGTTATTAAATTGTTATGTACTTGATATGTTAATAGTCATGCATTTTGCGTCAGGATCTCAACATATTGGTATCAGAGCAAGGTTCATAGGTGGAACCTAGTTGACTATTAAGATCATGTGGGTTGGTGGCTATTACAAATTCAATAATTTAATGGATGATATCCTTATTTCAATGGTTTGACTAGAAGCATTGAAGGCGAAGGATGGGAAGTTGGAAGGCATGGAGATTCTTGACGATGAATATGGACAAGTGATTCAAGGATCAAGAAAAAGGTGGAGTCCAATGTTGATTTTGGATGTGAATCGGTGGAGGTGTTCTCACAACTCTAGTGATTGATACTTCATCTTGGTAGATTTTAGATTCTGGCCATATTTGTTCTTTGGGTGGTATGGCATGTGTTCCAAAGAAACAAAGGAATCTAATTTCCATGCCGCTAGAAGATTCTAAAAGTTACTAGTTTGTCATTATAGGTGGAGATTTGAAAACCACACATGGTGAGATAGTTCTAAGAATGGGAAGAAATATGGTAATTAGAGCACTTGATTGTCTCAATTGTTACAAATAGAGAAGAGAATAACGAGCTGCAGGTGGTGTTGAGAAGAAATCCTGCGAAGGGTGGTGGTGAACTGAGGTACCTTGTCGCGAGTCGACTAGAGACTAGACTCAGGGTAACTGCACATGTTCATTTACTAGTTGAATCAATTTGATGTCAGAACTATAATGATTTGGATGTATAGTTCAATACCATAGTATTTAGTAGTTGAAGGCAAATGGTTGCCAAAAGAAATATTTGCCAATGTCAAAATTCCTTAGAAAGTTGGCTTAATTTCTTTTAGGCGGGTTCCTTGTGTTATGTGAAAGTAATTACTTTCTAATTATTTTAGTTACTTGAAGTAGTAGACAAGAAATTTCCTATTTGTATGAGTTTCGGAATTAAAAGTTATTTCCTATTCTATATAAGATTAGAAATTAACAGTTATTTTCTATTATTATTTGGGTGTTTAATGAGTAATGTGACTTATGAATAGATAAGGGCTGGTATACTACAAAGTGGCATATAAAGGGAGTCATGTAGTCCTTACAGGGTGTGGGAGAAAGCTATTGGGAAGTTAGAGAAATTATACAAGAGTTAGGCATAGATTCAAATTGTATTCTTGTATGAGATTATAGACTCAATGATAGAGGTGAATCACATTAAATCTTGTGTGTCATTTATCTTTCATACTTATGACTTGTTTATTATTAAATTACTGTATACTTGATATTTCAATAATCATATATTCTGCGTCGAGATCCTAACACATAAGTATGTTAGATAAGACTAGTTTCTTCCGTATTTATTACTTCTCATTTCTTCCCTAACTGCATCAAATAGAAAAGCCCGTAATGCATACCGATTTATGTGGATAGCCCATTTTTTTCCAATTTTTCTAACAGAGTAGAGTAAGATTGAAGAAGTAGGGAGAAGGAAAATTTGAATCTCAGATCTCTAATTGTTAGAGTTTCAACCTTAATTATTAGATTGTATGGCTTATATTACTCATTGAATAAACAAACAAATAAGAAGTTTATGTTTACATGTAAGTCTATTTTCATCCTTGATACACAAATTGCCTTTGCACGCATAACAAAAGGCACCATTATAACTAAGCGAACTTAACCACATTGCCCACTTTCTAAGTCAAATGACCCTAATTGTGCTCCCAAAGTGGACATAGTAACAAAGTTCTTGCACGATTAGCACCAATATACGAGAGCTTGATCAACCAACATTTATGTAATTTAAAAAATGAGACACTCATGCAAGGCAAGAACATGAAGCAAAAATCAATGTCAATGGAGGTATCTTGACTATATTTTTTGCTAGGACCATTAGGCATCATTTGCAATTGGTGGTGTCATGTGATGAGACACATTAGGTCTATGCATAATCCCCACCAAAAAAATTATTTTGTTAGTGGGTTCTTCGTAGCACCTTTTGCAGTGCCTGACTGAATATTGTCCTTTTAAATTGCAAGCTCAGTGTACCCACTCCAGCTTCCTTATTCTCTACGTATACTACAAGAAATGCTAAATTATTTTGTTGTGGACCATATATAGGAGGCTTCAGTGCAATCAAGTCTTGATAGGTGATTACTTTTAATCTGTGGACATAATTACCGACATGAATTGTTTGTCTTGGTGCTACTTAAGATAAGAATACTATGGCTATTGAATAATTAACGACGCGTTTGATCTTGTCACTTTCATATCCACAAGAAACAGATTTGCCTAATGGTAATCGCGTCATTGCATGATGGTTTCTGCAACAATTTTGATTTGCGGAGTTATTTCTAAAGTCAGATGCTTTGTGCTTTAAGTACAGAAACTTTTGCAAGCTTTTGACACACTGATTTTTTCTTTTGTGAATTGACAAGAGTACTTTCTTTTCCAAAAGCTCCAATGGTTTTTCATTTTTTTTTTGTTTGGGTAAGTATTAATTAATTACACAACTGTGCATGAAATCTGATATTCGAGATTAAAAGTTCACGAATTAAATTAAAATCAAGGTGAACTCGAAATTAATATGTGATATTTTATTCATGTCTGATAATGCTTGAAAGCGTTTATATTTAAATATGCGAAAACCAATGGGGATATATAGCAACTTATCCTAATTAGATTCTTTTAACTGTAAAAGCAATAAAGAGTATTAAGCCAAAATGGCATAATTAGATCATCGGACAAACAACGACACAAAATCTACAAAAAGGGCATTATTTAGTGCTTGCAAAAAAAAAAAAAATGTAAGACTGAAATAGAAAGTTTTCTTCTGTAATGTCAAACAACTTGGTTTTCCAATTTGAAATCAATTCGCACGAGAGAATAGATAGATGGGCAACCATCCGAGATCAGCTCAAATAACATGTCAAAATATTCGCACATTTAACTCCAATTTGATCATGTAGTGAGTCTAAAATCTTACAAGATATGACTATCAAATTTATATCACTTTTCCACTTTACATTCTAAACTTTAACTTTGGACACTTTACATTCTAAACTCTTAGGCTCCGTTTGGATTCTCTGTTTTTGAAAAACTGTTTTTCACATCCCAAATGCTACAGTAATACACCAACAAAAAACAATCCCAAAAACACCAATCCAAACAAATATTTCAAAAATAACTTATACATAAAAAAATAAAAAAAAATTATCCCTTCCTCTTCCACTCTAACTGCAGCACCACCCACCACTCCCCCCCCTCTCCTCCCCTCTCCTTCCCTCTCTCACACTCCCCTATCTCTTTCATCCTCCCCTCCTCCTCCCTCCCTCCCCACCCCACAGCCCCCTCCCCTCCCCTCCCTCCCATCCAAATTAAAATTTATTTGAGGTATTTTGACATTTTAAAATAAAAAATTTATTTGGGATATTTTTGGGGCATTTTTAAAATTAAAAATTTATTTGAGATAATTATTGGGGTATTTTTAAAATTAAAAATTCATTTGGGATAGTTTTTTGGGGCATTTTTAAAATTAAAAATTTATTTGGGGTATTTTTTGGCCATTTTTAAAATTAAAAATTTATTTAGGGTAATTTTTTGGGGTGTCTTTAAAATTAAAAATTAATTTGGGGTATTTTTAGGATACTTTTAAAATTAAAAATTTATTTACGGTAATTTTTGGGGCATCTTTCAAATTAAAAGTTTATTTGGGGTAATTTTTTGGGGCATTTTCAAAATTAAAAGTTTATTTGGGGTATTTTGGGGCATTTTCAAAATTAAAAATTTATTTGGGATAATTTTTGGGGCATTTTTAAAATTAAAAATTTATTTGTGATAATTTTTTGGGTCATTTTTAAAATTTAAAAATTGTTTGGGATAATTTTTTGGGCCATTTTTAAAATTAAAAATTTATTTGGGGCAAGTTTTTGGGCATTTTTAAAATTTAAAATTTATTTGAGGTATTTTTTGGTTCATTTTTAATATTAAAAATTTATTTGGGGTAATTTTTTGGGGCATCTTTAAAATTAAATTTTATTTGAGGTATTTTTTAGTGTAGTTTTAAAAAAAAATTATTTGGGGAAATTATTTGGGGCATCTTTAAAATTAAAAATTTATTTGGAGTATATTTAGGATAATTTATTTGGGGAATTTTTTTTAAATTAACCCACCCACACACCACCCATTTTTTAAAAATTTTAATTTTAAAAATGCCCTAAAAAATTATCCCAAATAAATTTTCAATTTTAAAAATCCCCCGAAAATACCTAAAATTAATTTTTAATATTAAAATGCCCCAAAAAATTATCCCAAATAAATTTTTAACTATAAAAATGCCCAAAAAAATTGACCCAAATAAATTTTTACTTTTAAAAATACCACAAAAAATTATCCCAAAAGCACCCTGAAACAGTTTTTGAAAAACAGCTACAGTAGTTTTTGAAAGACAGGTACAATAGTTTTTCATATCCCAAATGCTACAGTACTATTTTTTGAAAAATAATTCCACAAGCAGCTAATCCAAACGGATAATTTGAGACATTTTGTACCCTCAGCTCTCAAGTTTATCTCATTTAAGTCCAATCAATAATTAAGTTTGTAAAACTAGTGAGAGAGAATATGGTGAAAATTAATAATAATACACTATTTTATGCTAATTGCGATCCCTTAGCTTTTTGACCACTGTCATCATATTGTCATTGATATATATGGGTTCAATCACTAATATTGTTACCAAGATTAACGAAATAAAAGATGGTGTAAATTAATAATAATATATCATTATTATCATTTTATTTTTACAATGATATACCAGCATCTTTTGACAACTTTCAGCACATTTTAATTGATTTATTGTGTTCTCTATGTCCTTACTTTTGCTAGAATTTTCATTTAGATTTAAATGGAAGAAACTTGAGAGTTCAGAGTACAACTTGTTGAAAATTGAGAGTTTAGGGTGTAAATGTTCAAAATTAAAATTTAGAATATAAAGTGAGAAAGTTATAAAAATTTTGAGGTGCAAAGTGGAGTTAACCCTTTTGATTGACACGGAATAGTGCCAAAGACATATGTGCACTTCTGCCCCGAACAAGTTGGTACAAATGAAAGTTTGATCACGTTCAAGGAGATTGTCATCTATTAGTTAAAATTAGGATATCAAGAATTAAAGATTTTTGGTTCAAAATCCTTGCTTTTCCTTTTCCTTTCCCTTCCCTACTTCTTATGTCCCACTATTCCCTTGTTAAAAAAAAAATTAAGAATAAAAAAGATTGTGTTTGGTTCTTTTTGCGTCAACAAAATAATTTATGGTTGACTTGTGACTGTAACTTTCACAATTTGATTGCCTATTGCCAATGATGAGGAGCACTTTGCCCTAAAGTAATACATCGTCACACCATTCTGCCTGGTCGTGTATTTTATCATTATCATTTCCACTAAAATGCATGGACTCAAATCGATTTCAACAAAATCCCGTCTGTCCATATCATTGTTGCTGATCCACCATTTCACCTTCAGGACAGGCCAGTTTTTGATTGCTCATTGCACGAGAAGATTTGCCAGAAGGAGGGTGACAGTGTTGATGGGGACGCTTGTGGGACAGGACCCATAAAAAAAAGGATTGCAATATTTGCATTGTGAGGACAACTTTTTGTTGATTAAAATTTCTTGATTCCTGCTTGTCTTGTTTCAATAATTATTTAGGCACTTTTGGTTGTTTTCTGCCTCTATTTTGACTGGAAAAGAGCCGATTTTGGGAGCATGAGTAGGGTGTGCTTTTTGTGCAATAATTTTTTATTTTCGAAACTTCTTACGCAAAATATGTGGTTGCAAGTTTTTAAAGAGCTTCATTCAGTATTAACATTTCGATGCTCGATACGAGGAAAAAAAAAAAAGCCAAATCCATGGTTTTCTGATATTTGACGGTAATGGGCATTTCTTTCAGAGGCAACCCCCAGTTTCTGATCTAGTATACTGTCTCGTAATAATAGTATATATTCCATATATGAGAATATCACAAGATTTAGCATTCTTATTATCATGTTAACCTTTTTGTGGATTGTTTTAATTATGAGATTAGTTATTCAATTTAATCAAACTAATTCCATGATCAAGGAATCCAATAATCCCAGTAGATGTAGTATCACGAAGCCAAGAATAACAAAAAGAGTACACATAAAATTTGCGAGCTTCAACGAAATTCATAAAATTATTTGAAATTTGTGTTCAGAGACAGTAAGTTGTTTTATTGAAAAAAAAGTGATCAAAGTGGTAAAAAGAAAAAATCTTTTCTCATTCGTGGAACTTTTGACGATTGAGAGAAGTTAATTACACCTCTCAAAGAATTTCAGTCTAGTTCTTTTAGGGCCTTCTGGAGTCATTGTTTGCTAACTTCTACTGTAAAAAATTAAATTTAGGTATTTGTTTTTTAGACGAAAAGCTTTAGGAAAATTATGTTTGGAAAAAAAAACTTATAAGCGAAAAAGTTCATTAAAATGCATAAATCTTAGTCTTTTGAACCTCTTATTTATGTCAAATTTGTTGAATTAAAAAAAATGATTTTTGGCACCTAAGCCTTTTATAAAGGTTCTCGTCGCATGCGTTTGCAAAAGCTGCTTCCAGTAATGCATTTAATAGTTCTCATATTTCTTGTTTATGTGACTGACCAAAGTTGATTAATTAATATTTTCCCGAACTAGCTGACTTTATTTTTTTCCCCCAAATTAAATGTAGAACCAAAAATTTTATGAAAAAGCTATAGGTGATAAATTTCATATAATCAATGCATATGGGGAGAGGGAGACAATTTACACACATACAAGTATGTGTGGGAGAAGAGGAATAATATCAATAATATATATCAATAATCACACATAATAACAAAGTTCTCAAATTTTATTCTTCTCAATTAATAACAGTAGTAAGACTCCCTATTTATAGAGTAGATGACTTGGCGAACAAA
This sequence comes from Gardenia jasminoides, assembly GCA_013103745.1. Taxonomy (NCBI): domain Eukaryota; kingdom Viridiplantae; phylum Streptophyta; class Magnoliopsida; order Gentianales; family Rubiaceae; genus Gardenia; species Gardenia jasminoides. Next base: position 14,841,783 of record CM023101.1, read on the forward strand.
TCTTATAATCACAAGAAATTTTCTAATCAAATATTAATTCCTAAACAATAAAACTACCATAACATGACTTCATTAGAATAACCAAAAACCTAACTTGATTAAAACGCTGCTAAACAATAATATAGAAAATTCTATTTTTGAGTCTTGATTTAATATGCCAACATTGCCTCCCTTAAATCAATCTCTCTTGAATTGGCTCCAACACAATCACGATCAATATCTCCCTTACAAATTCCCTTGCAAATCCTATTGTACAGGTTCTTCATCTTCGAACACTTTTTTTTTTGTTGCAATAATCCATTCACATGGATAGATTGTTCTTGTCATACAATTTTATTGTCAATTTACTGAAAAATCATCACTTCGTGATTTGATAATCATAACTCAACTGACAAGATTCTTCCCGATCTCTATATAACTCCGAATCAATCTAACGATTCTCTTGGACCAATCTAGTGGTCTCCAATCTTCAACAACTGAATACTTCGTGACCAACCTTGTAGTCTAACTCAATCAATTGACTTCTTTTGAGCAGATCCTATGCTCTAACTCAGATAATGGAAAAATCCACGACTAATCTCGTAGTCGAGCCAATTCTTCAATATTCACAGGCACCCAAAGATCAATTTCTTGAATCTAGGTTTCTGATACCAGTTGTAGAACCAAAAATTTCACGAGAAAACTATGGGAGATAAATTTCATATAATCAGTATATATGGGAAGAGTGAGGCAATTTACACACATACAAGTATGTGTGGGAGAAGCGGAATAATATCAATAATATATATCAATAATCACATATAACAACAAGGCTCTCAAATTTCATTCTTCTCAATTAATAACAATAGTAAGACTCCCTATTTATAGAGTAGATGACTTGGTAAACAAGTCTTACAACCACAAGAAATTTCCTAATTAAATACTAATTCCTAAACAATAAAACTACCATAACATGACTGTTAGTATATATGCCCTAAAGACAATCACTTTTAGGGTCCCTTATATGTACTTGAATTATTTATGCATTAATAACTGACATATTTATCACATTGATTGCTTGTATGTTAATACTTGTGTGATAAAGTCCCTAGAATAAACTTGATCAATGAGACTATAAGTGTTATGATGATGAGACTCATTCGATTAATTATAAAGTTTATTCTTAAATATCTCTAGTCAAAGTATTAATAAGAAGGGACATTACTAATACGGTTAGACTAGCATATACTATGCCGCTTTTGTTAATAAAATAGTAGATCTCATCTACTATGGTGTATGAGACACCTAAGCAAGTATATGGGTGCTTGATGATATGATCAAGTTCACTAGATTGATCCACTTAGAGATTACTTTTGTGCCAAAAGGTTAATCTCTAAATGACATTTTATGTAAATGATTCTTGGACTTAAGATTTTCATAGTATCTTGAATATGGATGTGTATGTTTCAATTGTTATATGATTGCTCCTGTAAAAGGGAATGCTCACATCATTAACGTTTGGGTATATACATTTGAAGTATGGAAAGGTAGTGAATAATCTATAAGGATTCACCACCTCTTGTGGAAGAGGAGTTATCTCATTGTTGGCCTCTTGTGAAATATGACTCAAGAAATCTTAGTACTAAGTGAATGAGTCTTAAAAGCTGGTTTTAAGTACTTGTTCTTTTAGAGTTATATTTTGGTACAAGAAAGATACATTAATCATGTATGGAATTGGTACATGTTCCATGATTAATGTGAGATAAGTATGGTGAAAGGATATAAATTACATAGTAAATGTTCATTGAAAGGTGAAGTCATCCACTTGACTTTTCTCATTACTTGGGTGGTCATGATGCATTGCTAGATGCCAATCTTGATCTATAAGAATGAGTCAATTGATTGATTGAATCAATGATAAATTAAAAGGGTTTTTAATTTATCTAACTCTTATTAAGTGAGAATTATGATTTATTCTTATTGCCAAGTAATTGAGAACCCAATGGGTCACACACTTTAAGAATTCCTTTGGTCGAATTAAATGTGATTCAAATAATGATTTAAAATTATTGAATTGATTATTTATGGTTTAATTTGTGAGACAAATTAAACATTGAGGACTTATGGTGTAATTATGGTTGTTTCTTCCAAGACAAGGAGTTGTACTTGGATTAGGAAATTGGATCCTTAAGGAAACTAAGTTATGCTTGGATTAGGAAACTGAATCCTTAAGCAAACTAACTCCGATTTCCATACGGTTTTGGAACAACCTAATGGTCTATAAATACCTCATATTACTCTTGCTTAAAGATACAAGACAAGACACAATTTTGAGGGTTTTTATCTCTGAAAATTCGTTTGGAAAAATTACCCAAAAATTAGAAAGTTGGGCTAGGGTTTTATTTTAGAGTGTTAAGAGGAGAAAAATTGTTTCTTCTTCCTACTTGACATTCGAGCAACCCTAGTTGTGAGATAGAGTGATTATCTCATTCACTTGTGTCAATAAAGGTTAGCTAGCACTAACACAAGCAAGGGTTGAATAGCCTTGGAGGTTTCGGCAAAAGGAATTCGTGTGGATCACCGTTAGAGGCCGTACGCTTGAGCGGCTACGTGGATTCGTCACCTACCTCTACGTGCGTTGTTAGTACTCCATTGTTTAAGGTATTCTCAATAAACACCCTTGTACAAATTGCATGTTTTTATCAAGGATTGATCCTCTCTTGGAATTGAAAATTTTAATTTTATCCGCTGCTTTATTTCTTCAATTCCTAACAGTGGTATCAGAGCCAACCTTGATAAGACATGCAATTAGTTTATTTAGTTGTCATATATGTTAATTAAGAATTAATTATATGCGATTCAATGGTGGTTTAAAAATTGAAAATTTTGAAAAAAAAAGGGTTTTTTTGTTTTCCGGATTTTGTCCTCAAAAGATTTTATAGTTCTTGGAAATCCAAAGTTTTGGAAATTAGATAACAAGTAGGAAACAAAATCAAAATTGGAAAATAGATATGACTTATTAGGAAATAAAGATTTCCTAATCTAACTTGTGTTTTAGGAAACCTAAAACAATAAGAAATCTTGATTTCTTATTTAAGTTAATTTTCCAAATTTGATCTTGGTTATTTTCCAAAAGTATCTTTGGAATTATTGCCTAAATTTATTATGAATAAAATAAAATTATATCAAATATAATTCTGAAAAAGGTGGCTGTGCGTCGCTGAAACTTTTAGCGACAGATTTCTTGTGAAGGATATTCGTCGCTAAAACCTGTTTGCTGTCACTAAAGCTGTTTTTAGAAATTGATTGAACTGTGCGTCGCTGAAACTTTTAGCGACAAATTTCTTGTGAAGGATATTCGTCGCTAAAAGCTGTTTTCTGTCACTAAAGCTATTTTTCAGAAATTAATTGAATTTGATTCAATCAATTTTTTAAACCCCTTGGATTAAAGTTTTTATTGATTAAAGACTTGTGCATATAATGATATATGACTAGAACTAAATAAAATTTTTTTATGCTTTCATTTAATTATATATTATATGATTGCATGGTGGATGATTATGGACTAAGACCAATGTGATTGTGTATGGTTGAATGTGTGAATGGATGGATTGATGGTATTTTGAAATAGGGTCTGTGCACCCTGCCTTTCTCTCATATTCTTGATGTAAATTCTCTTCTCATCTCACTCCCCTTGAATGTAACTCAAGGTTTCTCTCAAAAAAAAAAATGTAATGTATTTTTTATTTATTCATTAAGGATAGGGAGAGGGTAAGGATACAAATGTATAGATTAGAATTTACAATTGTAATGTACAATGAAGATGGAGATGGCACTACATCCACCATGGTGGCACATACAAAGGTGTACAGGGCATGGAGATGTTTTTGTCCCTTAGTTTAACCATCTAGTCTCCTCTTGGCTCGGGGAAACTAGCTTAGGATTAAAGTCCAAAATCATCCACGTTTATAGTATGTTTGTTTATTTATAGATAAATATGCATACTATGTTTGATTTGATGAGACCTTTATAATATATTTAAATTATTAGTTAAAATCCCTCAAATTAAATATTAAATCAAGTTGAAGTTGCCTTCCATTATTATAGTAAAAATGATCATGTTCAAGTTAACTTGTTGAGTACACTCAAGGTTGCTTTACCATGAGGAGTTTTTGCTATGAGATAAGATCTTTGAATAATGGGTATGATTTAACTAAAATTTTGTGACTTGTTGAGTACACTCAAAGTCATAAAAAAAAAAAATTTTTAGAGGCAAAGGTTGGGTAACACATAAGATGTGTTGTCAAGAGTTGATAACCCAACTATCTAGAAGTTACAAGGGTTGTAATTGGTAAAATGTACCTACCTTTTGAAATTATTTTGATTTGTTGAGTACATTCAAGGTCAAAATAACTAAATGGGATTCTAGACCCACTAGGAATTGTTAAATTCCCAAATTCATATATGAGGGTTATGAAATTTGTATTAAAATAGTGGGAGCAAAAATCAAAATTTATTTATGTCATTTAATTTGGTTTTTGTTTAGCATAAATATCAATATTCATTCTATTTTTACTTTGTTGTAGAATGTCTTCCAACATTAATTTACGTGCTATCCTTGACAATTGCAAATCGACCGGATCTAATTTCTTGGACTGGCAACGTAATTTGAGAATTGTTCTCAAGCATGAGCGTCTTGTCTATATTCTTGATGCACCCCTACCCTTGGAACCACCGCTACCTAATGCCCCAATTGAGATTGTTGAACAGTTCAACAAACATCATGCGGACAATGATACAGTTGTATGTGTCATGTTAGCATCTATGTCTTTTGAGCTTCAAAAGCAACATGAACACATGAATGCTTATGATATAATGTTTCACCTACAAGAGTTGTTTGGTGCACGGTCTAGAACCGACAGATATGCAGTTTCCAAAGAACTGTTCAGGTGTCGAATGGCAGAAGGCTCTTCAGTGACTGAACATGTGCTAAAGATGATTGGCCATATTGAAAAATTAGGCCAATTAGGCTTTGTCATGGACCATGAGTTAAGTGTTGACCTGGTTTTGCAGTCACTACCTGACACATATTCATATCGCCGTTAACGCACCACATGAATAAAGTGGAGACTACGCACCGAATTGTTGAATATGCTCAAGGAAGCCGAGGCCAATCTTAAAGGGACAAGGGCAGCTTTAGTGGTTTCTTCAAATTCCTCAAGGACTAAGACTAAAAAAGTCAAAATCTAAGTCCAAGAAGAACAAGAAGATAACCAAACCTTCGGGGCATAAACAAGAATAAGAACAAGGCAAGGGCAAATGCTTCCATTGTGGCAAAGATGGACATTGAAGCGGAATTGCAAGGACTATCTCGACAACCTTAAAGAGAAGAAGCTTAATGAAGCTGCTACTCAAGGTGTGTATATGATTGAGGTTAATCTGTCTACTTCTAATAATTCACGGGTATTGGATACCGAAGTGGTTCTCATATTTGTTTGAATATGCAGGGACTAAAGAAAAGTAGAACGTTGAAGAAAAATGAAGTGATCCTATGAGTAGGCAATGGAGCAAGAGTTGTGGCCATAGCTGTAGGAACATATCATTTATCTTTACCTAGTGGACTTGTTTTAGAATTAAACAATTGTTATTATGTTCGATTAACCTGCAAACATAATTTCTATTTCATGTTTGGACATGGAAGGTTTTCCATTAGTATTAAGAATAAATGTTGTTCTTTTCACGTAATGGAATTTTTATGGGAATGCTCCTATGAAAATGGTTTATACATTCTAGATATAACAAATCCAATCCTCAATGTAAACACTAAAAGGCGTAAATTGGATGGTGTTAATCAAACGTACCTTTGGCATTGTAGATTGGGTCATGTAAATGAGAAACGCATATCCAAATTATACCAAAATGGTTATTTGGACTCATTTGATTATGAATCATTTGAAACATATGAATCTTGTTTGCAAGGAAAATTGACCAAAACTCCCTTTACTGGGAAAGGCGAGAGAGCAAGTGAGTTGTTAGGATTGATACATAGTGATGTATGTGGTCCAATGACAATTCAAGCTAGAGGTGGTTTCTCCTACTTCGTAATTTCATCGATGACTTTTCAAGGTATGGTTTTGTCTACTTAATGAAACACAACCGATACCTTTGGAAAGTTTATAGAGTTTAAGAATGAAGTGGAGAAACAACTTGGTAAAAGTATTAAAACCTTAAGATCCGATAGAGGTGGAGAATACTTGGACCAAGAGTTTGAACGCTATCTGAGAGATCATGGTATTCTTGATCAAAGGACACCTCAAAACACCACAAATGAATGGAGTTTCGAAAGGAGAAATTACCCCTATTGGATATGGTACGATCCATGATGAGTCGTGCAAATTTGCCAAAATCGTTTTGGGGGCATGCCCTGCAGACAGCTTCCTATACTTTGAATCGTGTTCCATCAAAGACTGTTCCTTCTACTCCATATGAGATATGGAGAGGTAGAAGACCAAATCTTTCACATATGAAGATTTGGGATGTCCAACTTATGTAAAGCGGATGTGTCGATAAACTTGAACCAAGATCGACAAATGTCTATTTGTGGGATATCCAAAAGAAACAATTGGATATTACTTCTATCATCCAATTGAATCAAAAGTGTTTATCTCAAGACATGCTACCTTTCTAGAAAAAGAGTTTATTCTAGAGGAGAGTAATGGGAGTAAGATAGATCTTGAAGAGGTTCAAGATAAACAAATAGACAAAGAACAGTCGATGGAACTGGAGCTAGCTTCTTATGAGGCGCAGCAAGAAGCTCCAGATACAGGATCTTAGAGGGTCTAATAGACTACACCATGCACCTAAGAGGTATGATGACATATTCATCTTAGAAGAAGATGATACTCGAATGACCTCTAAGAGGTTCTAGAAAATAAAGACTCCAAGAAATGGCTTGAAGCTATGAAATCGGAAATGGATTCCATGTATGGTAATAAGGTATGGACTTTAGTCGAACCACCTGAAGGGATAAAGCCTATAGGGTGCAAATGGGTCTTCAAAAAGAAGACCGACATGGAAGGTAAAGTTGTTACCTATAAAGCAAGGCTAATGGCTAAGGGTTATAATCAAAGACAAGGTGTTGACTTTGAGGAGACCTTTCGTGTAGCCATGCTTAAATCCATTCGAATAATGCTTGCTATAGCTGCATACTATGATTATGAAATTTGGCAAATGGATGTTAAAACAGCTTTCCTTAACGGAAACCTTCAAGAAGAAGTGTATATGACACAACCTGAGGGGTTTACATCTAGAAATGCCAACAAAGTATGCAAACTGCAAAGATCTATTTATGGTCTAAAGCAAGCTTCTAGGAGTTGGAACATTCGTTTTGATGAAGTAATCAAAGGGTTTGGTTTCTTACAAAATCAAGACGAATCATGTGTATATAAGAAGGTCAGTGGGAGCTCAATATGTTTCCTTGTGTTATATGTGGATGACATATTAATTATGGGAAATGACATACCCATGCTTCAAGCAAAGAAGGTATGGTTGTCCAAGAATTTCTCCATGAAAGATCTAGGAGAAGCAATCTACATTCGGGAATGAGGATCTATAGAGATAGATCGAAAAGATTGTTGGGCCTTTCACAATCCACATACATAGATAAAATGTTAAAGAGATTTAACATAGAAAATTCTAAGAAAGGCTTGTTGCCAATATCTCATGGCATTTACCTTTCTAAGGATATGTGCCCTAAAACTGAAGAGGAAGACACGCATGATTAGAACACCTTATGCTTCGGCAATAGGTTCTATCATGTACTCTATGTTGTGTACTAGACCCGATGTCTCATATGCTTTAAGTGTTACAAGCAGATACCAAGCTAATCGGTGACAAACACCTGGTGGTTGTCAAAAATATTCTCAAATATTTGAGAAGAGCGAAAGACATGGTCTTGGTATATGGAGGTGCCAATTTGCAAATCGAAGGATACACTGATGCCAGCTTCCAATCTGATAAAGATGAAAGTCGGTCTCAGTCTGGGTACGTGTTCACATTAAATGGTGGAGTTGTGACTTGGAAGAGTTCCAAGCAGGAGACCACAGCTGATTCTACAACCGAATACATCGCAGCTGCTGAGGCAGCCAAAGAGGCCGTTTGGATCAAGAAGTTCATCTCTGAACTTGGTGTGGTTCCTTCCATTAATGATCCAATAACTTTGTATTGTGACAATAATGGAGCAATTGCACAGGCAAAGGAACCAAGGTCTCATCAACGGTCCAAACATGTATTAAGACGATACCATTTGATCAGAGAGATCATTGGGAGAAATGATGTAAAGATAGAAAGAGTCCCCACGGATAAGAATATAGCTGATCCGCTGACTAAGCCTTTGTCTCAAAAATTACATGATAATCATGTAAGCTCATATGGCCTTAGGCATGTGAGTGATTGGTTTTAGTGCAAGTGGGAGATTGTTAGTATATATGCCCTAAAGACAATCACTTTTAGGGTCCCTTATATGTACTTGAATTATTTATGCATTAATAAATGACATATTTATCACATTGATTGCTTGTATGTTAATACTTGTGTGATAAAGTCCCTAGAATAAACTTGATCAATGAGATTATAAGTGTTATGATGATGAGACCTCATTCGATTAATTATAAAGTTTATTCTTAAATATCTCTAGTCAAAGTATTAATAAGAAGGGACATTACTAATACGGTTAGACTAGCATATACTATGCCGCTTTTGTTAATAAAATAGTAGATCTCATCTACTATGGTGTATGAGACACCTAAGCAAGTATATGGGTGCTTGATGATATGATCAAGTTCACTAGATTGATCCACTTAGAGATTACTTTTGTGCCAAAAGGTTAATCTCTAAATGACATTTTATGTAAATGATTCTTGGACTTAAGATTTTCATAGTATCTTGAATATGGATGTGTATGTTTCAATTGTTATATGATTGCTCTGTAAAAGGGAATGCTCACATCATTAACGCTTGGGTATATACATTTGAAGTATGGAAAGGTAGTGAATAATCTATAAGGATTCACCACCTCTTGTGGAAGAGGAGTTATCTCATTGTTGGCCTCTTGTGAAATATGACTCAAGAAATCTTAGTACTAAGTGAATGAGTCTTAAAAGCTGGTTTTAAGTACTTGTTCTTTTAGAGTTATATTTTGGTACAAGAAAGATACATTAATCATGTATGGAATTGGTACATGTTCCATGATTAATGTGAGATAAGTATGGTGAAAGGATATAAATTACATAGTAAATGTTCATTGAAAGGTGAAGTCATCCACTTGACTTTTCTCATTACTTGGGTGGTCATGATGCATTGCTAGATGCCAATCTTGATCTATAAGAATGAGTCAATTGATTGATTGAATCAATGATAAATTAAAAGGGTTTTAATTTATCTAACTCTTATTAAGTGAGAATTATGATTTATTCTTATTGCCAAGTAATTGAGAACCTAATGGGTCACACACTTTAAGAATTCCTTTGGTCGAATTAAATGTGATTCAAATAATGATTTAAAATTATTGAATTGGATTATTTATGGTTTAATTTGTGAGACAAATTAAACATTGAGGACTTATGGTGTAATTATGGTTGTTTCTTCCAAGACAAGGAGTTGTACTTGGATTAGGAAATTGGATCCTTAAGGAAACTAAGTTATACTTGGATTAGGGAACCTGAATCCTTAAGCAAACTAACTCCGATTTCCATACGGTTTTGGAACAACCTAATGGTCTATAAATACCTCATATTACTCTTGCTTAAAGATACAAGACAAGACACAATTTTGAGGGTTTTTATCTCTGAAAATTCGTTTGGAAAAATTACCCAAAAATTAGAAAGTTGGGCTAGGGTTTTATTTTAGCGTGTTAAGAGGAGAAAAATTGTTTCTTCTTCCTACTTGACATTCGAGCAACCCTAGTTGTGAGATAGAGTGATTATCTCATTCACTTGTATCAATAAAGGTTAGCTAGCACTAACACAAGCAAGGGTTGAATAGCCTTGGAGGTTTTGGCAAAAGGAATTCGTGTGGATCACCGTTAGAGGCCGTACGCTTGAGCGGCTACGTGGATTCGTCACCTACCTCTACGTGCGTTGTTAGTACTCCATTGTTTAAGGTATTCTCAATAAACACCATTGTACAAATTGCATGTTTTTATCAAGGATTGATCCTCTCTTGGAATTGAAAATTTTAATTTTATCCGCTGCTTTATTTCTTCAATTCCTAACAATGACTTCATTAGAATTACCAAAAACCTAACTTGATTAAAACACTGCTAAATAATAATATAGAAAAGTCTATTTTTGAGTCTTGATTTAATATGGCAATAGTAAATGTACTTTTGTACGAAATGTTATGTGGAATATTGTTTGGGCCAAAGGTAATAATTATTCCTAGTGATATCCGAGTTACGTTACAATACAACCAAGGCAGTCTCCAGTGGAACAAAATAATCATGACCAACTATTCTTTTTTTTTTTTAACATATTCATTCTTTATAATTAATTATATAGACATGTAATGTATCACAAAAAAGATTTAAAACAACCTAAAGAGAAAGAAATATTGATGTAAACTTATTTAAAGGGAAATACTGACCAATTAATTGTTGAGCTGCATAAGCTGAGCCATGTAAACAAAGAAATGAAACTTATTTGTCATGTGGCACTTTTCAGTCAAAAGGACGCAGGCAGGGGACACACAAAAAGGGGAAAGGGACATGAACGGTTACTAACCATTTTAAAAAGGGGAGAGGCAGACACAATTATTAAAAGAGTTAATTACAATTAATTTCCTTGAGGTATACTTCATTTGTTACTTTACTCCTTGACCTTTAATTTTTTTCATTTAATCCCCTATAGGATAAATTACCCTTCCATTGTTTTAACTTTTCATTTATCTTTTTCCCTTTTCAATTTTCCCTTCTTTTATTTATTTTTCTCTTTTTGCTTTCTTCTCTCTTCCATCCTTCCCAACAAAAATTTCCATCTCAATGGAAAACTTTATCTTGAGTTCATAATTACATTTCTGGGTAAAGCTTTAAGAGGCATAAATTTTGATCTTGTGTACAATGCCATGTGTCACAAATTGTAATTAATAGTTATTAATCAGGTCAGAAATTGATCTTGCGATATTTTCTTGAGAATAAAATAAGAAATTGGAATGAAAAGAAGACAAGCAGAAGAATTGAAACTTAAAAATGATATTTTAGGGAAGTAATTTGAATATTTTGTAATCATTTAAGCAAAATATAGATCTCTGCAATTCCTCTTTTTTAACTTGATTCATTAAGATGAATTTTCTTGTGGAAAAGAGGATCAAAGAAAGAAAAAAGAGACAAATAAAATAAAGGAGGAAAAAGGGGAAAGAAAAAAAAGAGAGAAAAAAATAAGATTTTAGAATAACAGAGGGATAATTTTATCCAATAGGGGATAAAGTGAGATAAAAAAAAGTTAAGGGGTAAGGTGATAAATGAGGTATATTTTAAGGGGATTAAATGTGATTAGCCCTTATTAAAATGATCATTTCAGAGTGGTATATGATGTTGTAAACAAATTGCAATGTTTTTTATCGTTAAATAACAAATTGTAATTTATCACATTTAATTGTTGCAATATTGTAATAAGGGTGTAATATATTTTCCATAAGACCCATATATGTTAGTTATATTAGAATTATTTGGCATGATTTCAAAATTACTTTTTAATTTCTTGTGTTGTTGGGATGTCATGTGAAAAAAAAAAAGAGAGAAAAAGATGAGGGGATAGAGAATATGAGGTGGCCAAATTACATAGGAAAAATGGTTATTTATAGAAAAACCCACTTTCAATCACTATGGTCCCATAATTTTGTTTTTGCATCATTCTTTACGTATATCTTCTTAAATGTTCTTCATTCTTCTTCTTTCTCCCATTCCTCCACCTACCCCTACCGCTGCTAGCCTTGGTCTTGCGTTCATTAGTATCTCTCCCATCACTTTTCTGCCACCTTTCTAACTAGAAATGGAATTTTTTTTTTTTGAAATTTAATCGGATCACAAAGGAACTACGCCTTTAGTGGAAGATCTTTGGAAAATTTAACACAAAATTCCCACATTTGATATTGGCCTTGATCTTTCAATTAAATCCGTCCTCAGAATCAGATATATTCGTCAGGCAGCTCTCCACGATTGGCGAAAAATGCATATCATTTTATCTCAATTCAACTTGAAATATTCTAGCCTTGATGATTAAGCTACTGTTTGGAATTACACATTTCAATCAAGAATCTTATTTCGCAAGATAGTGACTGAGGATTAATATTCAGCTACTCATTGATTCAATACATAATTGGTCTCATCATGTTCATCTCAAAACTGCGTTTGTTAAGGTGAATTATTTCCCTTAGGGTATTGTCTTTTCTTAGGAAATATTGTATCAAAACTTCCTTTGCAGAAGTATACTGAATTTGTAACAAAAATAAAAAAGAAAAGCAAAGAAAACTGGAGGGAAAAAAAGACACACACACAGAGTCTCTCTCTCTGTAGAAGCAGGCTTAGGAACAGAGGAGACTCACTCCATTCCAAAATTAGAGCACGCCACCAACACTGTAGGCGACTTTCGTTGATCGATACAGATCATCCATTGACAAGGCAGTACTGTTGATGCTTGTTCATTTCACTAAGATTGTCTTTTGTATACATACTTCCCTAGATCATATAATTTCTATTGGCCCAAGCCCAAAGAGCTTAGCCGTTTAGTTTTATGTATATTCATTTTCTTCGTCTTCTTTCTTCCACTGTTTTGCTATACCATATTTGTTTCACTCCTTTCTCCTTCTAGGGTGGCCTTGAGAGTTGAGCCCTAGTCGGGGAATGGCAAAATCATTTTGTTCTCCCTGATATCACATAAACAATGGAGTGCCTGATCAGTGCCTTTTGGTCTTTTCTTTTGTATTTCTATTGCCATAGGCAACGAACGGCAGTATAAATCATGACTAAACTATTGATGAGGGCTTGAAAGTTGTAGAAAACCATATATTCCTTCAAGAGATGAAAGATTAAGGTCTTCAACCATTTGCAAGAATAATAGAATTTGTTTTGAAACAATTTATTCCTGACTTAACAATGACGAATATATCCTTCATCGCGGTCCTGGAACATTACTTAAGGGATTACTTCTCAATTCTCAAGCAGTGTCCCGTAGTATCGTGGACCAACAATTTGTCACACAAGAACTATCAATATTGGTCAGACAAAGGTGTCACACTCTGCACATTCTCTTTTGCTTTTTTAATTCAATTACCTTTAATTCTTGTGTTTCACCTTTAGCCTTTTGGCCGCTTGAATGGTTCTTTCCTGAGAGAAAACCCAATCAAATAGAAAGGGAAGAACGAAGTAAAGGTAAGCTACCATAAAAATCATTAAAAGTTTTCAGGATTTTTTTTTTTTTTTGGGTTTAGCTTTATTTATAACAAGCTTCTTTCTACTCCAAGTTCAGTTGTCCTTCACTTTTTAGCCCTCTAACTACTTGTTTCATATAGTTTAGTCGCCTTAATTGTATAGTTTCAGTCTTGATGAAAAGCATAAGAGGGTTGAGTTAAAAATAAGCTGAAAGAATACGGGATTAATTTTACAAATCAAAGTTGGATAGTGGAATTTATATATGGTTAAAGATATTGAGACAATACAATGGTTTGCTCTTGATTGATTATTTGAGTTCATTATAAATTCTGATTTTAGATAATTAAATGTTCTGGTGTTCTTGATAGCTTTTGTATTCTGATTATAGATTTTTTTTAATGATATAAAAAAGTTAAATTCTATAATCAACTAAGGAGTAGTTTTTACTGATTCTGATTATTCCTTTTAATCATTTTTTACAATGAGATCTTGTAAAATCTAAAACAATTGAGAACAAAGCCAATAATTTGCCCTAGGAATTAATTATGTGATGACAATAGTAAAGGACAACGAGACGATGTAAAGAAAACCAAAAGTTAAACAAACGATATAAATATCAGACATCATGGTAAAATGCCAGTACAGGAACGTTTGCTGGATGCTGACATTTAGCACAATTAAACAAAGCAGACAGTTAAGATAAATATTGTTTTATCATATGTTCATTCATTACATTGCAATAGGACAACGATACAAGAAAAAGCGTGGAAAATGACTTGTGGTAGGCTAATTGATGCATTGTCATGCTAATTTACCATAACAAATTATATTTACTGTCAGTTTAGATGGTAATTACTAATTAGTAAATTAGTCATTCATTTGACAAGATAACATGGTGTGAACTGTACATACTCGTGTGGATACGAGTTGTCCAATAAGCTGGTTAGTTTATTAAACAAAAAATGCCCAACAGGGTACGGAGCAAACAGGCTTTTAAAACAGAATCTTCACAATTAAAGTACCGTCCAATGCTACTTCCAAAAGGGCGCAAAAAAATGAGGTTGGCAGGCTCACCTAAAAGTTTGGTTTACCCTATAATCATGTTTTGTTTTTTTCATGTGCATCAAATTCAGTCATGCACGGAATTTCTTTGTTTTTGTTTTTAACGGTGAATTTATTCTTTTAATTTTTTAAATAAAATTTAATCATGGTTTGGACATTCACTTGACAATGGAGAATTTTTTTGTTATACCTTACCTACACATACGAATATTGTTAAATGATCACCGACTCCTCTGGCTAGAATTTGCTAGGTTTTACCATTTTGTAAAGTGTCAGTTGCAATTAGCCCCCAAAGTATGTAGCAAGTGTAGAAGAAAATTGCCACCGGCTTAGTTTTACTACAACCGACCTTAGTTTCCTAATCACCTGGGTCTAGACATGACAACAATCATAGAATCATCGGTTCCAATTCAAAAACTAACTGTTTCAATTATTCTCAAAGGTGAAACCTAAATCGATGCTTAGAAAGATGGTTACAATTACTGTTTTTGAATCTGTGGTTTCAATTACTGATCTAGTTTCTTCCGATTACGGTTCCCGCTCTTTTAGTTATGTTTAAACATTTATTATAAAATTGATTCTAAGAAAATATGATAGTAAATGTTAAAAAAAAAAGAATTTTATTGTATTATTGTGCGCAAGAAAAAAGAGAAAATGATGCAAATTTTGTGGAAAAAGAAAATCTCATTGTTGAGTAGATTAGATTGTTCTTGAATTTAGATTAGTCATGGGGCATATAGTTACAAATAGAATGGGATAATGGGTTGTTGGGCTAAATTTGGAGTTACTAGTATTAGGTGCTGATTATTGATATTGAACTCTAAACTGACCAAATATGCTTAGGTAGCAAATTCTTTTTTAGATAATTTGAACAGGCCGTAAACCACTAGTTTTGATTTCAGTTTAAACTTTTGGTGAAATTAAATCTGAATTTGAACTTTTAGTCATGATTATAGTTTTGTTTCCGGTTTCCATAATCTGATTTCAGTTCAATAAACTGTTGGGCAGGTTCCGGTCCGATTCCAATCAAACCTGAATCGTGGCTGCCCTTACCTAGGTCTTGTGATACAGAATAAGGTAAGTCTCCAAACTCGTGGTGTATCTTAGTCAATTGTCTTAACGAGTTGGT
The DNA here is from genome assembly GCA_013103745.1 of Gardenia jasminoides. Lineage (NCBI taxonomy): Eukaryota > Viridiplantae > Streptophyta > Magnoliopsida > Gentianales > Rubiaceae > Gardenia > Gardenia jasminoides. Next base: position 14,857,376 of record CM023101.1, read on the forward strand.
GCTTATAGGAGAGATGCAATTAGTGTAGGGTTAGTAGGGCAATTATTCATCAAAATCTTTAGTTTATACGTGTAAACTAACTATTCAGCCTTCACATTTATAAAATATTGTTAATTGTTTCCCCGCTGTTCCAATCAAATCTTTAATTTATATGTGCAAATTAATAACTATGCCCTCATATTCAGGGAACATTGTCCATTACTCCTTAACAAGATATTTATTTGACATTCTAAACAAACAACTTATAAATAAATAGGGATAATTTTAGAAACCTCTCCTGAGGTTTCTGATAGTTTTACCTGGCACCCTCAAACTTTTAAAAATCTCACTTGGCTCCCTTACTTTATGTTTTTGGTATCATTTATAACCCATTTTAACATATAATATTAAAAAATTTATTTTGGAAAAGTAAATGCAATCTCATTCCAAAATTACCCTTTGTTGTCTTACTTTTATTGTCTAAATATATTAATAACAAAATAAATGAAAGTTTATGTCGATTGGAAAAAAATATAATGCATTTTTATATACCAGACGTTAATATCTGAATTTTCCAAGTGAAACCCATTTCAAAATATAATGTTAAAAACCTTTTTTTGGGTAAGAGAATATAGTTCTATTCCAAGTTTGCATTTTCTTATGATTTCTTAATTACTATAATACACCAAATGTATCCTTTTAATTTTTGTAAATGGATGGAAGTAGTTTCTTAATGAATATTTAGGACTTGGTAACAGTATTTAGAAAACTCTTTAGTAGTTTTTATGTCATTGGTTTGGACAAGAAATGTTAAATTACTCAAATTATGAATAATTTATAATACTCTTAAAAATAACTTATAATAATTTATAACCATGATGATACCTTTTTGCAATGATTTAAAAACAATACAAATAAATTTATATATAATTTTTGGCATGTTATATCTTTTAAGTTTTCAAACATCAATTTGGACAAAAAGTAGAAAATTCAAAAATATGTAAATAATTTGTAAAATTTCTTGAGTTAACTCAAAACACTTTGCAATAAAGAACATATTATCTTTATAACTCGTAAAATTCAAATATTAACGTCTGCTATATAAAAACGTATTATATTTTTTTCAATCGACATGAACTTTCATTTATTTTGTTATTAATATATTTAGACAATAAAAAGAAAAACAACAAAGGGTAATTTTGGAATGAGATTGCATTTACTTTCCCAAAATGAATTTTTTAATATTATATTTTTAAATGGATAATAAATGATACCAAAAACATAAAGTAAGGGAGGCAAGTGAGATTTTTAAAAGTTTAATGGCACAAGGTGAAATTGTCAGAAACCTTAGGGGAGGTTTCTGAAATTATCCCAAATAAATAATTACACATTTCAATTCTCACACTTGATTAAAACCATCAACCAAACCCTTCAATTTACCTCTATGCATCTTATACTTTGTTCTCAATATGCTTTAAAAGCACAAGCTTATTTGAAAAATTTTGTTAAACTTTTAACTACTTTATTCATTTTACCTTCGCTACTGGCTTATAATCTTTTGTCCCACAGGTTTGTTTGAGCAATGTTTAGCGTCTCTATTTGTAAATAATATTTGAATGGACTGCTACTTTAATGTCCCACGGTTGCAATAATATTTTGGCATAATGTATTCTGTATTAATTGTTTTTTCTTCTTTTTTCCTCAATTGGATGGTTCCGACAATTTTACTAATACATCACAGGTCAATTTTATGTTTAATTTTAAGTATTATTTGTGAAGTTTTTTTTTTGGACCTACCACTTGAGAAAAACCAATAATATTATCAAATAAAAAAGAAAACAAAATTAGAAAAATAGTATGTAGTGTTATGTGTGGCTTTGTCCTCATTAGTAATTTTACTAAAGAAATTCTTCCTTTGTTGCCTATAAATATAGTGGGCTTATGGTGAGACTAAGTGTATCAAACCAAGTGAATTTTTAGTGGGTTATTTGGGCCTTTGAGTCATTAAGCCTTTTTTGTAATAAAATTATTTTTGGTTCTCTTGTGTTTTAATATTAGGTACTTTTGTGTTTAGGAATACTTTTCTAAAACTTTTGTACTCTCTTCTTTATATGGATTTAGAGAATACAGATTCGAAAATTGATGATAAGGATCAGGCCTTGTTACTTTTATGTTCTCTACCCTAGTCCTTTAAGTATTTCCATGATACTATGATTGATGGAAAAGAAACAATTTCATATCAAGAAATTAAATCGGTACTAAAATCTAAGAAGTAGATAGATAGGGATATTATTGGAGAAATTAATGGAGGTTAGGCGGAAGGTCTAGTTGCTAGGGGCAAATCTGATAGAAGGGAACCTAATAGTACTAGATCTAAAACTAGATCTAAATCCAGACATAAGAATTTGGAGTGTAATTATAGTCATAAAATGGGGCATATTAAGGCTAATGCTATAAATTGAAAAATAAATTAAAGAAAAAGGAATAATATATTGAGAAAAATGCTGAAACCACTGAATCTAGTGTTGTAGTCGATGAGAATGAAGGAATTTTTTTTTTTTTTTTGTGAGTGATGATAGGACAATGTCTAAAAATGAATGGATTTTAGATTTGGAGTGTTCTTATCACATGTGTCCCGACAATGATTTTTTTTCCACTTATAAATCTTGTAATGTTGGAACTATTTTGATAGAAAATAATGCTATTTGTAATTGGTAAGGAATCAAGGAGATAAACGCAGTGGAAATTTAAAATTTTTGATTCCTTTAATAGATCGTCCTTTGATTAAATCCATGTAACATAGAGATAGTTCAAGAAGATTACCTCAATCTCAATCCATAAAGACCTCATTAAACTTGGTGGAAATTTGATACAGAGGATGGCAAAGAGATCCACGTAGCCGTACATGCGTTCGGCCTCTAATGGTGATCCACACGAACCTCCTTAGTTAGAACCTCCACGGTCGAATTAGCTTAAGCTAGATTAGTGCTAGCTATTGCCAAGACAACCACACACAAGTCTATTGAGGTAATTCCAATTTTTCACCATGAAAAATTCATCCCAAGATAAGAAATAAGAGATGCAATTTTTCCCTTATTTTCTTGGACGAATTTTGGGTATTTTTTCTCTCAAGATTTTTCTCAAAAATCACACAAGACAAATTGTGTGATGATCCTCCTTGCTAGCAAAAGCTTAGTGAGTATTTATAGACAAATAAGTTGTCAAATCCTTATGGAAACCTGAAATCAGTTTCCAATAAGATTTAGCTTCCTAATTCTAATACAACTCTTGTATTTGGAAGACTAAAGCTCCTTATGGAAACCTGGTTTCCAATAAGATTTAGCTTCCTAATTCTAATACAACTCTTGTATTTGGAAGACTAAAACTTATTTGCACCATAAGTCTCTCAAGTTTAATTTGTCTCACAAATCAAACTATAAGTTATAAAACTTATCTATCAAGTCCCACTTGAAATTCATTTAATCTAACTAAGAAAGTTCTTAATGTGTGTGACCCATTAGGTTCTCATATACGTTGGCAATAAGTATGAGCTATACATTCTTAATAAATAAGAACTAGATAAATTAAAACTCCTTTTAATTTATCACTGATTTCACTAATCAATCAACTCATACTTATAGATCAAGATTGGTATCTAGCAATACATCATGACCACCCAAGTGAGAAAAGTCAAGTGGATGACTTCACCTTTTAAATGTTTATAATGTAACTAATATCCTTTTACCACTTATCTCACATTAATCTTGGAATAAGTTGTGCCTATTCCACCGTGTGATTAATGCTCTTTTCTCTTGTACCAAAATATAACTCCAATGAAGAAGTTCTTAGAAACACTTTCTAAGACTTTCCCACTTAGCTAAGATTTTCGAAGTTATACTTCTACAAGTGGCCAAACAGAGATAACTCCTCTTACATAAGAGGTAAATCCTTATAGATTATTCACCATCTTTCCATACTTCAAAGATACACCCATTTGATAATGATGTGAGCATTCCCTTTACAGAGCAATCATATAACAAAGAAAGTATAACTATCCATATTCAAGATACCATGATAACCTTAAGTCTAAGAATCATTTACATAAATGTTACTTAGAGATTAATCCTTTGGCACTTAAAGGATGTCTCTATGTGGATCAATCTAGTGAACTTGATCATACCATCAAGCACCCATATACTTGCTTAGGTGTCTTACACACCATAGTAGATGAGGCCTACTACTTCTCATATAGAAGTGGCATAGTATATGCTAGTCTAGCCGTATTAACAATACCCTTTCTTGTTAATACTATGACTAGAGATATTTAAGAATAAACCTTATTTATAATCGAATGAACCTCACCAACATAACTCTTATGATTTCATCAATTAGGTTTATTCTAAGGGTTTTATCATACTTATATGAAAATATAAGCAATCAATATGATAAAGATGTCATTTATTATTACATAAATAGTTAAAGTGTATAATAAACCCTAGAAGTTGATTGACTTTAGGGCATATACACTAACAGTAATGTTGTTGGTAAAGGTATAGTCAGAATTAGAATGCATGATGGTATTGTGAGGACTCTCACTAATATTAGACATGTTCCTGATTTAGAAAAGAATCTTATCTCTTTGGGCACCTTGGAGGCACTTGGGTGCAAATGCATAGCTGAAAATAGTGTTACGAAGGTTTCCAAAGGTGCTCTTGTTATTGTGACGACCCCACCGCATTAAGGAGGATCGCCTGCTCCTCGCCAGACTCGAGCAACAAAAACGATAAACGCAAATTCTCACCAAAGGACGATAAGTACATTATATATATACATAATATCCACTACAAGACCACAAGTGTTCGGGTACAACTCCCAACAAGGTTTCTCACACCGCTATCCAAAATACAATATACATTGCCAAAACCCCAACCCAAAGCAAGTACTAAAGCTAAAGGCTACACTACGCCTCCCACGCCAATTCCAGCTTCAGCCCCTCGGAAAACAAATTGAAGGGTAAGCTATATGCTTAGTGAATAATCAGGGGAAATACATGTAAATCACATTGCCACAAATTTTCAAATCAATAGCAAAAGTAACACCACAAATAGGATACGGGTGGCTTCAAAGCTATTTCCATTGAGCAATAATGTCATTGAGATCCCAAAACATTGAGATCAGACCATCTATTTGGTCGGAAAAACAACATTTACCATTGAGACCCCAAGGCAACCCCTTGAGATCAAACCACCCAAGTGGTCAGAAACAATATTTACCAATGAGACCCAAGGCAACCCCTTGAGATCAAACCATCCAAGTGGTGGAATAACATTGAGACCCCAAGGCAACCCCTTGAGATCAAACCATCCAAGTGGTCAAAATAACATTTACCAATGAGACCCAAGGCAACCCCTTGAGATCAAACCACCCAAGTGGTCAAAAATAATATCGACATTGAGACCCCACACCCTTTGGGATCGACCATCCACATGGTCACTATCACAAAAAATATCATATGTACAATTCATGTATTACCCATCATATGCATTCATATATCACACAACACGCATATTCAAGAATCATATGTGGAGCTTTGGTCGAAATAAAGTACACCCTGCCAACCGTCCACTTAACACATTTCACATTACATTCACAGATAAGTCCTAATTACTCACCAACAGTAGTACAAAAGCAAAGAGGTTAGAAAAGTTCCCCGGTCTCCTCGACCCCGTCACTTCCTGTGAAAAGATGCCAAAACCACTTAGAAACACTTAAAACAGCAAATAAGGTACATGCATGGGCGTCAATTAAAACGGATAAGAATGGAATGAAAACGGAAAACACACACTAAAAGGTGTAAAAGGCAGTTTTGACACCCTGTGCGCCTTTACTCATAACTCAAGCTACAAGTATCGGATTAGAGTGAACGAAGTGCCGTTTCGAAGCTAAGAGAACAACCTACAACTTTCGTGAAGACAACTTCAACCCAGATTTACTCTATCTAGGTCAAAAATGCAGAAAACAGTCTCAGAAGTTTCGCCGTCAGAATGTTCGACAGGCCAACTTCAAATGGGCATAACTCAGCGTTCACAAATCAAAATTAGGAAATTCCAAATGCGTTGGAAAGCTAGAATAAAGGGCTATAACTTTCGTGTTTTGGACAAAAGCTAAATCACAAAGGAACAACACCAAAACGACACCAAAATCACTGCCGACAAAATCCTGTTTTCCGCTCAACACCTCAAACGAACTTCATGCACTCGAAACACATTCATGCAAACTCCATCGACTGCCTGCATTACAAACACGCAAAGCCCCTCACGCCACCAAATCAGCACGCACATACACACACTACACACACACAAAACACCAAGTGGAATTCAAGAGCCCACGTAATCGTTCAAATTTACTGGTGGAATTCAAGAGCCCACCAACAACTAAACATGCAATCCAACCTTGATTTCTACCATTAGCATTAAAGCCAAAACCCTAACCCTAACTCATGATTATGGCAAAGCATACAAACATCAAATTCCACCATTCCAAACCATAACATCATTCCATGAGCTAAAATAGACATGATTCAAGCCATGAAAACTACCAAATCCTTCAATTTAAAATCTTCAACTCAATTCAAGCTTATAGGAAACTAGGAGAAACCTTTCTTGAGGTTGTTCTTGGTGGAACTTCAAGTGCTCAAGTCCAAGCTTCTCCTCCCAACTCCGAATCGAATTCGTACGGTTGAAATTGCAAGAATCTCCCAAGTTTTCTTCCTTTTTTTTCCTCTCTTTTTTTCCCTCTTTTCTTTCTTCCCTCACGGTTTTCCTTTCCTATTTTTCCCTTGGTTTGGCTGCAGCTATAAGGCTTAAATAAGCCAAGAGATAATCACAAAAGATATTTTTTACTTGGTCAAATGTTGGTCAAAAATGTCATGCCAAAATAACCTATCAACTTAGGTCTATTTCCACTCTTTCCCACATAACTTCTTTTCCTATCAAATTAGTCCATAAGTACATAATTTAACCTAGCCCATCAAAGCTTAATTACCCCTACTTAGGCTACTAATCACCTAGGAATTGTAATTCCCCCTCTTAATCATGCATTATCACACATAAAATCAAAGAGTTAACAAACTCGTAATTAAACATAAAACTTAAACTCATTTTCAAAACTAGGGTTTTAAGAAATCAAATTGGGGTTTTCCATAAACAAATTAGGGTTTTAGGTTTCAAGTTAGGGTTTTAAAACGTGTAAAACAGGATTATTAAAACAAAACACTTTTTAAAAGTAAAACAAGCATATAAACACCTTGGCAAACAAAATAACTATAATTAACATTATTTAATATTTTTCAAATATTGAGAAAATTCGGGGCCTCACAGTTATGATAAAAGCTTGAAGGTCTAGTAGTTTGTATATTTTGCAGGGTTCTGCTATTGCAAGTTCTATTGCAGTTTCATCATCATCTTTGTCTGATACCGACATCACCAAATTATGGCATATATATTTGGGACACATGAGTGAGAAAGGTTTGGGTATTCTAAGTAAAAAGGGACTTCTTTGTAGATAGCATACCAGTCCATTGAAATTCTGTGAACATTATATCTTCGAAAAGTAGAAAAGAATCAGTTTCAATTCACCACCAATTCATAAGACGAAAGGTACTCTTGATTATATCCATTCAGATTTATGGGGTCCATGTTGTGCTTCGTCTAAAGGTGGTGCCAAGTATATGGTAATTTTTATTGATGATTATTCAAGAAAAGTTTGGGTCTATTTTTTGAAACATAACAATGATATTTACCTAATTTTCAAACAACGGAAAGTTTTGATTAAGAAACAGATTGGTAAACAAATAAAGTGGTTTAGAACAGATAATGACATGGAATTTTGTGAAGGCAAATTTGATGAATTTTGCAAGAATGAAGGAATTGTTCAGTTTCGCACTATTAGGATGACGTCTCAACAAAATGGTATGGCTGGATGTATGAATAGAACACTTTTGGAAAGAACAAGGTGTATAATCTTCAATGCAGGGTTGACGAAAGACTTTTGGGCAGGAGTGACCAATATGTCTTGTTACATTGTCAACCATGCTCATTCTGTGACTTTTGATTTTAAAACTCCTGAAGAAGTTTGGTCAGGTACTCCTACTAATTGCTCTTGTGACAGCCCCACCTCCCCCTAGGGCGAACCAAAGGGTTCGGCGGACCGCCTGCCCAACTCTCGCGGGGACTCGCTACGAAATCCAAATATCGACCCAAACATTCATTCGTAAAATCATCATTAAAGGTTATTAAAATTACTAATAAACTCTCACAAAATACAAACCCCAAAATTACATTGATAATAACTCCAAAATACCATAAACCATCAAATTCATCCATTAATTTTAATCTTATACAAAACGAGGAAAATCCTACAAAAGTACTAAGTTCCTCGATTCTTGTGCCCCATTTTTAAACCTGTTAAGGAAAACAAATTAGGGTGAGCTAACGCTCAGTGAGGTCAAGAGAAACATGCACAGGCAACGCAAAGCAATTAAAGAAATTAATGAAATAGTAAAAGAGAAAAATAGTTAATAAAACATTTAAACAGTACAATTTTGATGGATACAGTTGGCCGGCTCCACATTTCCGTAATTCTCTGCAATTATTTTCTTCACCAGCATCAATTCAAGCCACACGTTGACACTCCGTCAACCACTCACTCTCACACTCCATATTCACCACTTTTATCCCTCTCCCGTCTACTTACACCCCCTTAACCGGGGCCGAACTCCAACATTTAAGTAGTGAATGGCAACCCACTATGAGTATGCCATAGTCGGCGGACTCATTCCAACCGACGTGCTTTAAACAGTAATAACCCATGGTTCACCCATCCCTTGCCCTAGCCCCTGTTGCCGGACAAGGTGAAGGGATTCCCAATGGGGTTTGGGCGTCCCCACAAATATAAGCAGAACAAGTAGTTCAAGCAGTTCAAACAGTCAAACAAGTAACAATTTAAATAGTTGAACTCATTTTGAGACAATTCAAAGAAGGTGAGCGCGATAAAGTACACGCTCACCTAGGCACACAGGCATGCTTTTCAATTCATTTACATTAATTAACATGCACTTGAACACTCACCAATAGTCGAAAGCAAGCGAGGGCAATTCATGAGATTAAACATGGTTCTCGGTGTCCACGTGATCACCTGAGAGATGCACAATCAAAATTACCTAAGTATGCATTCAAGGTCAATTTTCAAACAGTTAAGCTTTTTGATTCCAAATTAAAAGGAATATCATGTAATTGGAAAAATCTATTTTTTTCAAATTTGGAATGGTGTACAAATACTCAAAAGGTTACGCCTGAAAACTAGGAAATGTTTCCAAGGCATTTCTAAGCTTTCGTCGCTTTCTTAGAAGAATTTTCAGTTTTGTGCAGTATTCTTTGAAAAATCATAACTTGAGTTATATAGGTCCAAAAATCGTAAGGTTGGTACCGTTGGAAAACTTATTGAAAGGGCTATAACTTTGTAGAAAACACCTTGAGGAAATGCTGGACAGAAACTGCCCAGATTTTCGTTTAAGAAAACTGCTATAGTGAAAAACAGGGCAACACAGGCTGGTTTTTCAGCACACTTTGGAAATTTATCAAAATTCGTAGGAAATGACCTAGCCTCTGAAATTCACACAGTTTAAAGGCCTATGTATCTAGTTTTATACACCACTGACGGAACTCAATTTTGACTCTCGAGTAAGATATTATAGCTTTCCAAACAGGGCAGGTTCAAAATTCTGCTTTTTCTGATTTCCAGATTTGCAGGACATGTTTCTAGGCCTCATTCAAGTGACGGTTTCTCACTCAAAAATTACCAAATTTGGTACACCAATTCTAATATATATAGGCTAGGCTCACTCCAAATTTCAATCATAAATTCAAACGAATGAATGTTAAACCGAAATGAATCCAAACAGCGCTCAAAGCTGGGAAAAATTTTCCAGTTTTGTTCATCCCTCTTTCACCACATTTTTACTTAGCCAATTGAAAATATTTGCAAGGGAGATTTACTACACACCAAGCCCAACCTATAACAAGTGTTTATCATCAACTTAAAGCCACAAAACCTGAGTTTAAAGTTGCCAAAACAGAAGCAAGACAGCCGGCAGCAGCTACAAATTTTTTTTTCCAAATTCAAGCTTCACATTTTCTTTCCATTTCAAGCTAATCTCCTCAATTAACAACAATCATAAAGCACTTATAATTAACCTCAAATCCTTTCCCTACAAGCCACCTCAAGTCCTCTACCTTTGTAGGAATTCAAGAGCCCACATAAACAACCAAACAACAATAATAGCAACTGAAGAACTAGTAAAGCTTTAAGCATAAAAATAATTAACCTAAAAGACAAGAATTTGTTGGATGATTTTACCTCTAATGGAAGAACTAGAAACCCTAATGTGTTAGTGCTTAGGAACCCTCAAATTCACCAATCTTCACCACCAATAGCTTGGGTTCTTCACGGATTAGTAATCTTCAAAGTTGCAAGGAAATTCAATGGTGGATTGTGCAAGATTTTAGTAAGGATTTGGCAAGAAAAATGAGATGAAACTTGAGAGAAAATGGAGGAGAAGAAGTCGGGTAAGGAGAGAGAGAAAGAATGAGTGTTTGGTGAATTTTTTTGGTAATTTTATTAGAGAAATGCAAGAAGAAACAAGGGCCACTCATTTGGTTCAAAAGTCAACTAGTGTAAAATGTCTCATGTATGCTCTTAATCGAGTTTAACTCTAATCCCTCATTTCTCATTCCTCAAATTTACATTTCTAAAGGTACAAATGATCATTCTTACTCTCCCAGATTACATCACTCTCAGTCCAGATATTTACCTCAAAAAATGTGTCTTTTCTCATTTTTTCATAATTGAGTGACAGAAAAATCAAATTGATGGTTTAAACATAGTTTTTAAAATAAAATGAGGTAATGTATGGTACAATTGTAATTAAAATAATTTAAGTCAATTACTCAGAGAAAATAAATAATTAATTAAATAAATAGGTCAGATAAAAATAAATTTTTCGGGTCCTCACAACTTTGATTTAAAATTTTTAGAGTGTCTAATATACATGCATGTGAATGACGGAAAAATTAGAATTTAGAGCTAAAAAGTGTATTTTCCTTGGATATGCTTCTAGGGTGAACGGATACAGATTATGGTGTCTCAAACCCAAATCCCCAAGGTGTTTTCTAAATTGTATCAAGCTAGTAAGCAAATAGCGAATTCATGGGTATTTGTGATTAGTAGAGATATTACTTTTGATGAATTATCTATGTTACATTCCAAGAAGGAGTCTTCTAGTTCTTGTGCTATAGATGGTACACAGAAATAGGTGAGCTTGAAATTGACAGTTCAGGTCCTTCTTAGTCCGGCTCTTCTATTCATTAATTGTCAATGATGCACCTGAGTTTACTAATAAAGATTATCTAGAAAAGGAGCAATATTCCATAACCAGAAATCGACCAAGGAGGAATATTCAACTACCACAAAGATATGCAAATATGGTTGCATATGCTTTGTCTATTGCAGAAGAAACTAATGGAGTTGGTGAGCCTTCTACCTATTCAGAAGCAGTTTCTTGTGATGATTTTTCTAAGTGGTTACTTGCGATGAATGAAGAAATTGAGTCTCTTCACAAAAATGGAACTTGGGATCTTGTAAAGCCACCTTTGGGTAAGAAAATTATTGGTTGTAAGTGGGTCTTCAAGACGAAAGAAGGTACTTTAGGGGTTAAAAATGCAAGACGTAAAGCATAATTAGTTGCAAAGGGTTATAGTCAGGTACAAGGTATTGATTTTAATGATGTGTTTTGACCTGTTGTTAAAAATAGTTCTATTCATGTTTTATTTGCTTTAATTGCCATGTATAATTTAGAATTAGAGCAATTTGATGTTAAGATAGCTTTCCTATATGGTGAACTCGAAGAATAAATCTATATGAAACAATTCCAGGGATTTGAAATTGAAGGAAAAGAGGACCATATTTGCTTGTTAAAGAAATCTTTATATAGATTGAAGCAGTCTCTAAGATAGTGGTATACAAGATTTGATTTATATTGGGTCATGGTTATTCGACGAGCATGTATGATAGTTGTGTTTAATTCCGGAAGTTAAATGGTGTTACTGTTATTTATTTTGTTGCTTCGTATTGATGATATGCTCATATCTAATCATTTTCGGTTATCTGCTGCTCAGTCACCACAGTCAGATGAAGAGGAATAATATATGGCATAGATTTCTTACTCCAGTACAGTCGGCAGTGTTATGTATGCAATGGTTTGTAGTAGTCCAGATATTTCACAAGCAGTCAGTATTATTAGTAGATATATGTCTTGTCCAGATAAAACACATTGGTAGGCCGTGAAGTGGATTCTCAGATACTTGCGAGGGACTTCAAAAGGCTTGTTTGGAGTTTGGAAGAATTAATAATACTTTAGTTGGTTTCATAGACTTAGATTACGCTAGGGATCTTGACAGGAGAAGATCATTTTCAAGCTATGTATTCTGCATTGGTAGTTCTGCGGTTAGTTGGAAAGTTACTTTACAATCTATTGTTGCTTTATCTACTACAGAGACAGAATATATGGCTGTGACTGAGACAATCAAAAAAGTCTTGTGGTTAAAGGGTTTGTTTGGTGAACTTAGTCTATATTAAGGTGTTACTATTATTCACTGTGATAGTCAAAGTGCTATACACTTAGTTAAAGATCAGATGTATCGTGAGAGGATGAAACACATTGATGTGAAGTATCACTTCATTCGAGATACTATTGCTGAAGGGAAAGTCCTTATTCATAAAGTAAATACTAAGAAGAATCCTACGGACATGTTTACGAAACCTCTCCCAATTTACAAGTTCAAGTGATGCTTGGACTTGGCTGTATTTGTTGTTTGTGATTAAGACCATTGGGGCTTCTATGTAGAACGTGGAGCAACTTACTATTTATTGATGTTGGGGACACGTCAAAGTAGAGATTTTTTATTTGTGGCTTTGTCCCATATTGGCTATTTTATTAGGGAACCTTTCCCTTGGTTGTCTATGAATATAGTGGGCTTATGGTGAGATTGAGTGCATCAAACCAAGTGAGTTTTTAGTGGGCTATTTTGGCCTTTGGGTCATTAAATCTTTTTTGTAGTAAAATCATTTTTGGCTCTCTTATGTTTTAGTATTAGGTGTTTTAGATTTAGGAACACTTTTCTAAAGCTTTTGTTTTCTCTTCTTCATAGTGAAATTTTACTCCTCCTCTGCCCGTGGATGTAGATCAGTTTGATCGAACCATGTAAATCCTGTGTCTCTATTTTATTTAATTTTGCTTTGTTATTCATCTTTTGAAATTATCAAGAATTCTTTAATCAATTTTTTGGGACCAATCCTAACATGTAGGAGTAAAGGACTTCTTAAATAATTTGCTGTCTTAATTAATTTTTATTGTATTTGAATTGTTTTTTACAAGCGTGTAATCATTTTAAAGAATTAAATCAAGAAATAACTAAATAGCTTGGTCTAGAATTAATTCAGAAATTAATTCTGGCTTAGATATTGGATACTGAAGAAACTAAAGAGAAAGCTTATGAGTATCTTAGGGTGGCTGGTTTGAGGACATGAATAGAGAACTGAAGATACGTAACAGGGTCAAACAAAAAGATAGAACCAAAATAGTTCAATTATGTCATATTTGTGAGAAAATACGTTCTTGATAAATTTCAAACACGCTTTCTGATCAACTTTTAATCTAACATACATATTTAGCAATATTTGTACTGTAATAATTTTTTTTTCTTACAATTAACCGGAAACACAATCGTCCAGACGGAGGCACATTAGAAATTTATGCAACTATTGAAGTTTTTTAGTTTATAGAGCAACTAAAATAAATTGGTTTATCTAATGGTCCAGTGGACGCTATATTTTACACTTTTGGTTGGGAAAAAGAGAGCATGAAAAAATGGTAAAATGATGCATGAATTGCAGGAAAGGCAGCGCACGTTATGAATCACAGCATGTTGTGGGAAACCATGAAATGAAGATGAATAAATCTCAGTTACAAATACAACTGTACATAACACAAGCATGAATTGGTCAGTGTTTATGCGTTACAAAACGGTTAAATGAACAAGGGAGAAGTAGAGCACGACTCTCCTAGCTCGTGTAGGAAAGACGTGAATACTCATATAATTTGGACAAAAAATTGCTTATCAAAAGAATTTTCTGTTCGCCTGTCTGTCCTTTTGTGTGTGTATTGGGGGAGGGGGGGTGCTGTGTGCTTGCTTGTTTGGGTGTATCTTTTCTGTCCTTTGCATTAGTTTTTTGCAAAACATTGCTTCTTGTCTAATGGCCTTTTCTGTGTTTGAATTTGTTGTTTAGGATGAATTGTCGATGGTCCTCTCCATCCTAAGAAATGGGCTATTTTATCTATTATTAGTCACTTTCATGAATTAATAAATTTCTTATGTGAATGAATAAGAAAATTGAGAGGGAAAAGGGCATAGTATCTCCATGCCAGATCGAAGGGTTAGTTACTTACGTCGAAATGATCATTTAGATTTTCACTTTGGGCAAGAGAAATCTGCTTTTATTGATCTGTACAAACTGCACTATAACTTTGCAAAGGAATATCCTACTACATTAGAAAACTCCAGTGCAATATATATACTGTACATAGTAGATAGGAAAGCTAGCAAAATATGGAGCTTGATCCATCAAACAGTCTTGATCCAAGCCCAACTCAAGCATTAGTTGCCAATTAGTCTTGGTTAGGGTTGCAAATAAGGCGAATCGAGTCGAGTTTTGGCCTTATTGAACTCGATTCGACTCATTTTTCATCGAAGTCGAGTTCAACGAACTGAAAAAATAAAGCTCGATCTCAAGCTCGAGTTCAAATCGAGCCTAATCGAGCTCGAGCTCGTAAAAACTAATAAATAATTACTTTATTTTTTAAAAAATAAACAAAAAAATTATTTTTCTTAATAAATAATAAAAATATTTGGGATATATATGTAATTTTACTATTAGAATAAAAATAAAAATAATATATATATATATATATATATATATATATTCAAACCTATTCGAGCCGACTAGCGAGCTATCGAGCTTGAGAGAGTCGAGTTCAAACTCGACTTGAACGTGGAAACGAGCTGCTTGAGCTCGAGTCGAGCTCAAATTCGAGCCCCTCGCGAGCGATTCGAATCGTTTGCAGCCCAAGTCTTGGTCCCCATAGCTTTAGGCCATGAGAGCATAGACAGCCGAATCACTTTGGTAATATTCTCCACAATTTTCAAAGTTCCTATAGATGAATGCTGAAATACCTTCCTATTACTTTCTTGCAGTATATGCCATGCAGTGGTTGCTAAAACAAGTCTGATTTTAGACACAACGGGGCTTGAGCTAGCATGTTGAGACGACCAATTCAGTTTATGGATGAGTATCTATATACCAAACAAAGTCTCTGTAATTTCTCCCATATATACCCAGAAAAAGTGAATTGGAAGAATAGATGCTCAATCTTTGCATTCAGACTGATTAGCTCGAGAAAAGTGATTCATTTTCTTATAAGAGGATAAATAGTGGTTTCCTACTTATTTTCTTGATGATTTAAACTCATAACCTATTGATTATAGGTGAAATATCTTACTAAGTTGTAGTTCTTTGTCTCAAGAAAGATGATTTTAGATATCCATCTTTGCATTTATCTTAGTTTTTTTTTGGTCCGTTCACCTATGTTGTTAATAAAGTTTTTTGATCTTCTTTGTATCATATTATCTGTAGGTTATATTTTTTGTTTTGCTTATTCTATTTTCACTTAAATATAGACTTATTTATTTAAAATTTATTTCTTGCACTAAAGAAAAACCTCGACCCCTTTGGTCAAACCGGTCAGATCAGAAAAACCAAGACAATTCGGTTCACCACGCACGTCTACGTTTGCAAAACGGAAAGCTGACCAACTTACCCGCGTCCATACCAATTGTCGTGTCATAAAATAAGTCATGTATACTCTTTTTCTGCTACGTACCAAAGCAACAGTTCCAAATTTATCACGTGGTGAACTGCAATTCAGAACAAAGAGGTCCTTAAAAGATGTTAAGTAATAGAAAAATATAACAAGAGCCTTTCTCTCCATTCTAACCAATAGAAAAACAAGAAGAATTTGAAGCTTGCAGATCTTATTCATTGTATATTACTTACTAGATTAGTGGGATTTAGTATTGCTTATGAACCACAAAAATTGAGACTCCTCTATTTGTTATTCAGTTAGGTGCAGGTCTATCAAGATAAGAAACTGTTAGGCTTGGATACTTTTCTGCTAAGGAAATGGAATTATCTTTAGCATTTCAACCAAATTAAAATTTCATGAATCCTAGCACTCATTCTTCTAGATGTAGAAACCATGTTGCATATATTCATGCAAGTGCAGGAATTTTACCAATATGATAGCATCCTTGTTCCAACAAATATTCTTGGCACTAGAATAAAATAAAGTGAACAAGAAATGACCCTCCGAGAATCTATTGGCACTTGGGAGCCCCCCAAGGTCAAAAGCCATGTCCTACAGTTTCCTCCATATAATGATCCCTATATAAGTTCAGAGTTATTCGAGTAGGTGGTTTTCATATGTGGACTCCAACTCTTTGCCTCCATTTTTCTCCCTTATATATCTCCCTCATCTTCACCATTACTTGTGACTTCTAGGTCTGATACTTTGCCCTGACTGGATACAACTCATCCTTCATCAACTTGCATAATTAGCTTATCAGAGCATTTCTCTGATCATAGAGATTTTCTTGAGTAAGCAAGAATACTAGAATTTTGTTCCATCCCTCTTCTTCTTTTCCCACTTTTGTCACATTTTGGATTATTCAATTGTTTGAGCATTGAGGAGATTAATATTCATATTCTTCTGCTTATGGTTTCACGCAGAAACTTTTGATCAAGAAAACATGGTTGCACATACTAGTGCTAGTCATGGGAAAAATGGTGAAGAGAAGAAGATTCAGAAAAGCTACTTTGATGTGCTGGGAATTTGTTGTCCTTCAGAAGTTCCATTGATTGAGAGCATTCTCAAGTCAATGGATGGGGTGAAAGATGTTTCAGTCATTGTCCCAACGAAAACAGTCATTGTTCTCCATGATAGTCTTCTCACTTCCCAGTTGCAAATAGGTATTTTCTTGAAATGTTCTTTTTTCCCCCGTTATTGGTCCTTCCGTAACGTGGAGGCTAGAGGGAGGTATGGGGGTTGGTCCTTTGCCTTTTCCTTTTTTTTTTTTGGTTTCACTTTATCTGTTCAATTATTGATGCTAGTCGTTACACTTCCCTTTCATTTCCAATCAACCAAAAGAGCAATTAATGTCATTTTAGGTTATTTCCGTTATGCAAAGGGTTAAGAGTTTACGTTGTCGTAATCCAATAATTACAGTGTCAAAGGTTAAGAGTTCAAAAGTCGAATTTTGATATCTTTTTCTTTCTTGGTAGTGAAAAAAGTGTTTCTTTCTCCTTTTTTTTTTTTTTTTTTGGGGGGGTTCACTTAGTTCACCTAAAAATTTGACGAAATGAAGTAAAGGAAAAAAAGGAAAAATGCAGAAAGCAAACAATTGTATGTGTGTTTGTTTGTCTGAGAAAAATGTTTGACCGCTGTTTGCTTCAACTTGGACCCGTTTTCCCCTCTGTTTTCTTCAGGTGATTGTGAAATTGATATCATGGAATCATATTCTTGACATTATAGTAGTCTACGGCAATGGCTGCTTAGACGAAAAGTGAAGCTAACATTCACGATAAAGAATTAGTTTATTCCTACAAAAAAAAAAAAAAGGCTGGGTTATTTGTGCACCATATAGATTTGATCAAGTGCCTAGTCGGTGGTCCATTTTGGCATTAGTGCTGGTGGGGGTTGCTGAAACGTCACAGCACTCCCATTGGCATTATAAATTGAAAAGGAAGATATGATCCATCATGCTGATCATGCTGCCTTGTTTAGTAGTATTTCCTCATTTTTTTTCTTTTTTTTTTTGGGTTAAAACTATGCAATTATTGAAATCACCTAAATATCAGTTAGCATATACCCCTATATCTTGAGCTATGCACCATTTAGAAAAAAATGGGGGCGGGAGAAAGGGGGATGGGGGAGTTCATATAGAAATTTCATAGAGAAATTTGAGACCTACAACAACGGTTAAAACTATTCTGTAGTCTCATTATAGTTGTCAGGATTACATTTGTTTGTCATTTGGCATGGGTCTTGTGGAGACACCATTAGATGGAAATTTTTGTTTATTTACGTTGACAAGCCAATCTTGCATAATTTTTTGAATCTTGTCTAAGCAAAGTCGGTAGATGGCTATTTTAGAAAAGTTAGCCTTTGCATCTTTAAGTTTTGTTTCCGTTTCTTATTTGTTTTTTTTTTCAATATTTTAACTTATCTTTCCCAGTAAAGCTAACTTTTTCCTTTTTTCCCGGTGCTGTCTAAAGTGTGTGTTTACATGTCTATATTTATGTATCTCTCTCTCCCTCCTCTCTCCCTCTCTATGTGCGCATCTGTATGTGTATGTATATATGTATGTATGTATAGGAATTTCTGATTGTCAAGCTAATGCAGATTCAACAATCTTCAAAGTAATTATACTTGATTAAATTATTTACAAAAATGAAGAATTCGTTTCATCAAGATTTCATTTTATTGGTCAGGAAGAAAAAAACACTCTTTGAATACAGAAAACCAGTAGAATGCGAAAATTGATCTTGATTTCCACTAACAAATTCTATTCTTCTTTTATTTTTTTCCTGATTTTGATGGGCAGTTAAGGCACTGAATAAAGCAAGACTGGAAGCAAGTGTTAGAGTAAAAGGCGTCAAAAGTGCCCAAAAAAAATGGCCAAGTCCATATGCAATTGCTTCTGGGGTATTGCTTTTGCTGTCCTTTCTCAAATATTTCTACTACCCCTTTCACTGGCTAGCACTTGGAGCAGTGGCATTTGGTATCATTCCAATTGTTTTTAGAGCTCTATCTGCACTTCGCAATCTCACACTAGGGGATATCAACATCCTTGTTGTGATCACAGGTGCATCATATCTCTTAAATTCAGCCCAAAAAATTGTTATTATATTGTTCCATGCATAAAAAGTTAATAGATTATTCAATCATTGGACCACCAGAGATTGTTATGTGCTTTGTACCCCATCTATTTTATATTCAGAAATCACAAGCATGTCAGTGGGTTTGGAAAGAGTAGTATTTTGCAAACATTAAAATATGTAAAGAGTAAATTGGATTAACTCTACTCTACAACCTCAAACTTGTACCGTTTCTGCATTTTGTACATTTAATTTTTAGTTTTATACACTTTACACTTTGTCCAAAACTGAAAGTTCAGAATGCAATGTGCTCAAAATTAAATTTAGGTATAAAACCAAAACGTGATACAAAATTCAAGAATGTAAAGCAGAATTGATCCTAGTAAGCTCCACCTCCTCGTGCTCGGAGCTGTGGGGCATGTTGTACAGAACATCCTAGCTCCTCATATTTTATGAAAAAATACTTTCCATGCTCCAAAATGGAAGTGATATATAGTAATATAAAATTGATTTATGAAGCTGGCAAATAAATTAATGAATTAATCGACTGCAATTTTTATAATATATTATGGATTCTAAAAACATTTGGCAGGAATAACTGTATTGCTTTAATGAAGAAGTTCTTACTCCTAATCTTGTCCAAGAATCAACAAAATCGTGCACGTCACGAAATTACTTGCCTTACATTATCGTCCATGCTACCTACAAAAAAGGAATTGTCCTTGTGCTTTGGCAGTTCATGTTGTCTTCCTTTAACTTCTCTTTGCTTTTGATCTTTATTAAAGGGCTTATCTTTAACTTTGGTTTATGGAATTAAAGTGTTTACTTTTTTCTCCTCTCTCTTTTTGCAGGCTCATTGGCTTAAAAGGTTAATGGAATAAACTGTTAAATAATAACCACTAAACTGTAATCAAATAGCCAAAAAAAAAGATAAATTATTTAATAAATGTTGGATTACAAAGGAAGGATGTGAATTGATTTATTTTCTTTCTTCGTTTCTTATTCGTCTTCTTCTTTTTTCCTTTTTACAAAACCATTGACTGATAATGCTTTGATTCTTTAATCTAATCGTCTTTTCCGTTCCCTCTATTATCAATCAGAAACAAAAAGCACCTTTGCATGCCACTTTCATTTGTTTAATCACGTTGCCTTTTCAAAATTCTCTTTAGTTAAAATATGTTCAGCATAGTAGATTTATAAAGTTTAAGCAACGAGCAACCGTGATTCATTTAAACAAGAGTTAGAAACATGTAAAAATACAATTTTCTCTTCTTCATATGCTTTTAGAAAAAATTGTTAAGCGCCAATTGCGTGTCTGAGAGGGAAATGGTAATCTGCCTCTTTGTATGATGATATCAAATGAAACGCAAAGTGGAATCACCAAAGTCCATCTTAATGGGTGTGTATAGGACAACCATTAGACAAACCCTTAATTAATCCATCATTTGACTGCTATTTTAGCAAATGACATCAACTGGCCAGGGTAAAGAGCACAAAATAGTTGGAACAGATGAAGCAACATGTAGCAATGTATAATTGCACGAAATTACAAAGAAAGGACAAAGAAAAGTTCAATAATTGGAGAAATAATATAATCACATATCAACATCTGATAGCTTTTAAAATTGGATAGCAATCCGTATCTGAAATCATTTAATGCCATTATAGTTTGATCTCCTGTCTTCTTGTTTAGCACCAAAAATGAGAAAACTAGTCTTTTCTTAAATTCTTTTATTTTTCCAACTCCTTTTGAGAAAGTTCCAATAGATTCTTTATTTCTAGATGATATTTACCTGTCTACTATCAAAAAAATGTTAAAAATCCCCACAAAATAGTCTTTGTGGATATTATGGCTCTTTTTGGATTTTTGTTGTTGTGGCTTCCCTAAATACAATGAGCAGTAGGATTTCCCTACTAACTTCTTTTCTCTAAAGTGGCAAGAATTTTGTTCTCTAGTCCAAATTTTTTTTCTAATTGGACTTTGCTAAATTGTTTTCTTTCTTATGTTGCCCTCTCAAATAATGTGTTTGCTAAAAGAACTCTTTTATTTCAACTATGAATTTCAGAAGGACAAATTTGTAAGTTTAAAGAAAAAAATAAATTCCAATTTAAGCAAAAATTGGCGCAGTTTTGGAGTATATCTTTGAGTGTAACATTTTAATTTTTCTAATCTGTGTCATACTTTTGCAGTTGTGGGTTCAATTGCTTTGCACGATTACTGGGAAGCTGCCACAATTGTCTTCCTATTTACCATATCAGAATGGTTAGAGTCACTAGCAAGTCACAAGGTATGTGCCAAAAGTGCAACTGTCCTGCCTTCTTTTCTTTCTGTCTATGTGTCTGCCGTGTGAACTTCCATGTGTATCCCGTGAAAATGTGTCACTAACCACATTCATGCCATTATCAGTAACATGTTTTTGCTTATGTAAGAGCTAGCAAATTGGTGGAATTTAACAGGAATTGACTAGAAAATTAATAAAAAGAAATGCTAGTTCTTGAGAACAATGTTAGCAGAAGTTTGCATTTCTTTTGTACGTTCAATGTTGTTAAAGTATCAAATAACAAAACCTTGAGGAACAGGCTGATCAATGTATCTGTATGCTAAGGTAAATATAGCTAATCTAGCTAGTAAAATGCTTGATACTTCCATTTCACCAACAACGCCAAATTTCTTTTGGTATCCTACTTTTTTTTGATCTGATATCTACGCTGCTAGTTTATTCTCAATTGGATGCTCAAGCTGGCTATTATGATTTTGGACGAATAAAATTGATGTAATTTCTACTTTAGTTATAATTTAATCAAGAAAATTGCAAATCCTTAATGTCATTGATGGTTTTGATGATTATGTAGGCCACTGCAGCAATGTCATCATTAGTTAATTTAGTCCCACGAAGAGCCGTTATAGCTGAAACTGGGGAAGAGGTTGATGTTAATAATGTGAAGGTGAATTCAGTTCTTGCTGTTAAGGGTGGTGAGATTGTCCCCATTGATGGAGTTGTTGTAGAGGGCAATTGTGAAGTAGATGAGAAGACTTTGACTGGAGAATCATTTCCAGTTGTCAAGCAAAAGGACTCCAATGTTTGGGCTGGCACCATTAATGTCAATGGTAATTCTTCTTTTCTTCTGTATCTGTTGTTGATCAATGACTAAACCATTTAGACTGTCTTGTACTGATAATTGCATTTTTCCGCTTTAGGGTACATTAGCATTAGAACTACAGCGCTTTCTGAAGACTGTGTGGTGGCAAGAATGACAAAACTTGTAGAAGAGGCGCAGAACAACAAATCTAGAACTCAAAGATTCATAGAGAAGTTTGCAAAGTATTACACACCAGGTTAGCAATCTGAAACAGAGTTAAGAGGAACACGGACTCCTGCATTTTCTCATAGAGTAAAACAGATAGTATGAGAACAAGTTGGATGGCTATTCTACTTCATTGTTTACCTTCTTTTTGCAGCTATATATGATACTGAATAGCAGGCACTTTTCTCTTCAAATTGCTTACAAGCAATTCCACTGTTCTGAATTTTGATATCAACATTGCCTTAAATGAGAGACATTGCTTCAAATCTTTTGCTGTGAATTCATTTCTGAATTATTATCTAATGACAAATTTGAATTTCTCGCAGCTGTTGTGTTAATCTCAGCAGCTTTGGCAGTGGTTCCAGCTGCATTAAGAGTTCACAATCAGAAACAATGGTACCGCATTGCTTTGGTTGCTCTAGTCAGTGCTTGTCCGTGTGCACTTATCCTCTCTACCCCTGTAGCTATCTTCTGTGCACTTACAAAGGCTGCAAAATCAGGTGTCTTCTTTAAAGGGGCAGATTATCTTGAGACACTTGCTAATGTAAAGGTTATGGCGTTTGATAAAACTGGCACGGTAACTAGAGCAGAATTTGAAGTGGCAGAATTTAGATCTCTGCTGGATGATTGTAGCCTAAGCAATATGCTTTACTGGTAAAGTTTTATAATTCTCTTTTCTTTTTTTGTCTGTATCATGTTAAACAGTGCTAGCACTTTTGACCATCACAGGTATGTTGATGGATCTAAGATTGGTTTGGACATGTCACTGAGCAGAAATTCTATTACATGTTAAAATGCCAATAGGCCAGATTAACAGAACCTTCACAGAAAGAAAATTTGACTTGATTAGATTCAGAATGATGAAGGACTTAGAAAAAAAACAAAAGATCAGATTGATGTCACAAAAGTTGAAACTAACCTCTCTAAACTGAACAATTTCAGGGTTTCAAGTATTGAGAGTAAGTCAAGCCATCCTATGGCAGCTGCTCTGATTGACCTTGCACAATCACATCTGGTTGAGCCAAAACCTGACAAAGTTGAGCGATTTCAGGATTATCCTGGTGAAGGAATCTATGGCAGAATTGATGGGAAAGAAATCTACATCGGAAATTCAAAAATCTCATCAAGAGCAGGATGTCCCTCAGGTAAATATCATTTATGTGTTTTGTTGCTTAAGTATTACTTTGAATGCCTAATATTTTTGATGACATAATTCATATGTTACATTTCTTAGCACTGGAGAGGAACATTGTGTTGAGATCTGATACATATTGTTGTCATAGAATGAGTCTCTAAACAGCTTCACTTTCAGCTCCAAAACTTGGAGGAAATATTGATGAAGGAAAGTCAGTGGGCTACATATTCTTGGGGTCAACTCCTGCTGGTATTTTTAGCCTTGCTGACGTCTGTCGAACCGGAGCAAAGGAAGCGTTAAAAGAGCTTAAATCAGCAGGCATCAAAACGGTCATGCTAACGGGGGATAGCTATGCAGCAGCCAGACATGCACAACATCAGGTACCGCCCTAAACATATTTAGCATATCTAATGGCTGGATAATAAGCTTCTGTGCTTGATGAAGTTTCACGTGTGATCAGAAATACTGACGTATCTGTAATTAAAGATAATAGGTGTTGGTTTTCTTCTATCTTTAATCATGAAATAGCATGAGCCTGGATAAAAATGTTCATTTCCAAAAAATTTTTGTATGATTTGCAGCCTGGCCAGGGGCTCTGAAACGTCCATCCAATGCTTATTCCTTTCTTCTAGAAGAACTACAAACAAACACACATACACACGTGTATATTCTTGAAATTAATTCAGCTCTTTCATTTTACACCTATACTGTAATTAAGTACAGAAGGGGCAAATTTTCATCTGACTCATTGCATTCTTTCATACTTAAGGCAACAGAAACGATCAGAAATAGTGATGACAACTTTGAATTATGAATTGGAAATTGTGATTGCAGTTAGGAGGTGCCCTGGATGTTGTCCATGCTGAGCTTCTGCCACAAGATAAGGCTAAAATTGTTGAGGACTACCAGAAGTTAGCCTACACAGCCATGATTGGTGATGGAATTAATGATGCTCCTGCATTAGCTACTGCTGACGTTGGTATATCAATGGGCATTTCTGGCTCAGCGCTTGCAACAGAAACCGGTCATGTCATTCTAATGACAAATGACATCCGGAGAATACCAAAAGTCGCACGTCTGGCTAGAAGAGTCCGAAGAAAGATACTTGAGAATATGATTCTTTCACTTGCAACCAAAGGTTGTATAATAGGCTTGGCTGTAGCAGGCCATCCACTAGTTTGGGCTGCTGTCTTTGCTGATGTCGGGACATGCTTACTGGTGATTTTAAACAGCATGCTTCTGCTTAGAGAAAGGCCAAAAAACAAGAGAAAATGCTGCAAATCCTCTGCTGCATCATCACAGGCCAATAAACTGAGCAAGAAATGTTCCGAAAGTGATTCATTGCACATTCTTCCCTGTTGTTCTGCAATAAAACCACAAGAACACTGCAACGTGAAGTCATGCTCTTCCAAGAACTGTGCTCCAAGACATCAATCCGTTCCATTGAGCAGCAGTTCAAGCTCATGTAGAAGTAGTAAAATTGCAGATTCCACTGACAAGCATAGTTGCTGTGGAAATGGTAAGGGAATCCAAATGGCAAAATGCTCACACCTTGGAAGCCACAATAGTGATGTTGAACATATAGGAGAATCATGCACACATCAGCATGGAGAAATTAGTTATTCAAAGTCAATGAAAACGCTTGGCAAAAGTTCATCACCTGCCAAAGAAGACAACGATAAAAGTTCTCAAAGTGATTTGTTAAATAATCATCAGCCTTGTTGTCATGCATTTAAGCCCCAAAAACAGTGTGGGGCGGATACATGCTTCTCCAAAGACTGTGCTCCAACACACCAGTTAGGTGCATTGAGTTCCAGATCCAGTGGAAGTCGTAAAAAGTCAGAGTTCAGAGACCAGAAAAGTTGCTGTGAAAGGGGTAATCATGCTCGAAATCCAAAATGCTGTAATCGTGGAAGCTGCAATGGCAATGTTGAACATATAGGATCCAGCACACATCATCATGGAGAAAGCAATTGTTCAAAATCATCCAAAAGGCATGGATTTGATGATGGGGTAAATGAGATCAAACAGTGTCCTCCTTTCAATTGCAATTCTTGTAGCTCTTCTGTTCAGGATTCCCAACTGAGTTTCAAAACTGAAGTTGAGGTGAAACTTTGCCCAGATCATCCAAAAGATCACATCACTGCAGATGAAGAATTAGGTGAGCTGATAAGATTTTGTTGTATTCATGATCAGGGGAAAAATGTTCAATCTTTGTGCAGTGGTCATTCCGCAGACTGTTGTCCACCATATCAACAAACAACCATTGATACTTTAGGAGGCCACAACCATGTTGGCTGCACAGCCACAGGAGCTTGCTTGGCTTTGGAAAAGAGACATGTTGGTGGATGTTGTCAGAGTTTTAGGAAAGGATGTTGTGTTAACAGTGGACATTTTGAAGCCAACTTCAGAGGAGGTTTATCAGAAATTGTCATTGAATAAGAAGCAGTGTTCTATTCAGAAGTTTTGGTTCCTAGCTCCTGATGCACACTTTTTACTCAGCCCATCAAAGACCTGTCCTGTCCTGTCCTGTACAATTGAAACATCCAGTTTTAAATAGAGAGTTTTCTATTCTCTTCTTCTTTTCTTATTCTCTTTTTTTTTAAACAAATGGCAACAATTTGCTCTATTCCAACAGGACCTACACTATGGAGAAACCGGGAGCTCAACTGAGCTTGTATAGGGGTTAGGGACTAGGGTTTCAATCGAGTCGACTCGAGCTATACTCGAGATCGACTCGACACTTGAAAACTTCTATTCAAACTCGAGTCCGAACTCGGTCGAGCAGTAGAAATGGAGTTCGAGCTCGAGCTCGTAGAACTGTTTGAAAACTCGAACTTGACTCGATCAAGTTCGATTATTATGTGAGTATGATCGATCTCGAGTACTAGACTCGTGTTTGAAATTTCTATCTAATTATAGTTTGTTTATGCCTCTTGTCTTGCTTTACCAAGTACTACTTGATGGGAGGTATCGGGTTTCAAATAACCACAACACGCAATGAAAAGCTTCCCAATTTGTTAGAATAGATTAGGAGTGTTAAGCAAGATAAAAATCCAGCACCTAATCGAAGATAAATCAACTCACAAACACAAAAGAAAACAACCACAAGAAGACACAAGAATTTTAACGTGGAAAACCTCTCTAATATGAAGAGGAAAAATCATGAGGCTCTTAAGCCCACCACAAATTTCTTCACTATAACCAATTAAAAGCAGAGTACAACTTTTAGCAAGTATACAATTGAGATATGGTTTTAAACGATCAACAAAGTCATCAAATGCCAAATAAAGAACAAAAACTGTGAAAAACTTCACTAGAAAATAACAATGATCCAAAATTTATAACTAAAGATTGAACCATTGAAATCTGATCTGCACTGCTCAAAATATAGAACTAGATGTCCTCTACCCTTAGTTAAAATTTCAAGCCAATCAGAAATTATTTTCTATGTTATTGGGCGATTTACCGCAACTGCTCAAATCAGAAACTTGTTAAAATTTCTCTCCAAAATTTTCCTACTTTTTTCTTACTTTTCTGCTATGGGAATAAACCTAATTTGACCTATAAATAGATAGGGCAACTCTTTAATGGATTTAGACAGTTAATTATTAAGTTTGGACTTTTTCACATAGGTTGGGAGCCCAAAAACCCAACGAATCTCCCCCATCCCAACTTTGTGGAGGAACTTGCCATCCTAACAAGTGAGCAACATACTTCAAACTTCCATCTTGTCAATGGCTTGGTCATCATATCAGCACCATTGTCAACCATATGTACCTTCTAGTTCAATCAACTTCTCATCCAACACATCACATAACCAATGATATTTCAATTCAATATGTTTAGATGTGGAATGAAAAGTTGGATGTTTTCCAAGATGAATTGCATTTTGACTATCACAAAGCAACACATACCTCTCTTAGGAGCAACCAAATTCCCTTAAAAACTTCTTCAACCACAACAACTCCTTGCATGTTCAGTAACTGCAATAAATTTGGCTTTAGTGGTTGACAATGCAACATATTTTTGCAACCTAGATTTCCAAGAAACTACTCCCCCTGCAAAGGTAATCAAGTAACCCAAAGTAGACTTTCTTGTGTTACCATCTCCAACCATATTAGCATCAGTATAACTAGTGATGACTAACTTCCCACTTCTAAAACAAAGTTTCAAATCAGAAGTACCACGGAGATATCTCAAAATCCATTTCACAGCATTTCAATATTCTCTTCTAGGTTTTGAGAGAAATCGGCTCATAGTACAGACTATATGAGCTATGTCAAGTCTCGTACACACCATTGCATACATGAGACTCCCAACTGTAGATGAATAAGAAATCTTCCTCATAGATTCCTTGTTTTCTTTAGTAGAGGGATAGTGTGAGATGCTCAACTTCATATGCGTTACAAAAGGAGTACTAACAGGTTTGGACTTCTCTATTCAGTCTGTAAATCCACCTATTTTTCAAAGCCCTTCTACCCCTTGGTAATTTCACCAACTCAAACGTTTGATTATCATACAAGGATTTCATCTCATCCTCCATAGCATCCAACCACTGCTGCTTGTCTGCATTCTCCATGGCTTCTTCAAAGCATTCGGGATCTTCCCCATCAATCAGGGGCACATACTTATCTAGAAAATATCTAGTAGACTGTTATCTAACTCTGGTAGACCTTCTAAATGGAGTTTCTTGTGGACCTACCTCAGAATGAGTGAGTTGATCATCATCAACATCTATAGGATTATGTGTATCACTATCACGTCAGTCATCAGCAACATCATCATACTGCATATCAACTCCTCCATTAGCTCTTGTAGGTAATTCTGATATAGAAACTACCTCAAAATCAATGAGGTCATCACAAATATGAGAATCCGTCATCCCAATATCATCGATGGTTTGGTTTTGAAGATCATGGCTTCTCATGAATTTCGTCACAACTAGATCATATAGTCTATAACTAAACTTATCTTAGCTATAGTTAACAAAGATGCATGATCTACTTTTTGCATCTAAGTTTGACCTCTGATCTTTTGGAACATGAACCTAAGTTTTGCAACCAAAAACTCTCAAATGATCATATGAGGTTTTTTTACCAGTCTAAACATTTTCTGGAACACCACCCTGCAAAGCAACAGTGGAAATCAGATTAATAATATAAGTAATAGTATACAAAGCCTCACCCCGAAAGGATTTTAACAATTTCGACTCTTCAAGCAGGTATCTAACTCTCTCTATCAATGTTTTGTTCATTCTCTCATCCAAACCATTCAACTGAGGCGTTTTTGCAAACATCTTCTGCTGTTTAATTTCCTATTACTTACAATAATCTTCAAATGGTCCTCAATACTTAACTCCATTATCTATCTGGATGCATTTCAACATTCTTCCAGTTTGTCTTTTGACCAAAACTTGAAACTCTTTAAACTTACCAAACGCTTGATCTTTTATTTTCAAGATATAAACCCATAGTTTCCTGAAATGATCATCAATAAAAGTAAAAAAATAAGATGCATCCCTAAAGTTTGTACCTTCAAAGGATCAAAAATATCTGAATCCACCAGATCTAGCAAATTTCACATTCGACGAGGAGGATTAGTGTTCAAGGATATTCGATGTTGTTTTCCTACTAAATAATGAGAACACTTCTCCAAACTTGCATTCTTCATACCTAGAAGTGCATTCTTCTTCACAAAGTCTCAAGTCCCTTTGCACTAATATGACTCAACGTCTAGTGCCACAATTCAAGTGAATTTTGCTTCTTCACTAAATTCATAGCGTCTCTGAAAATTAAAGTTTGCAACAAATACAAATTTGTCTTCAATTTCGTACCTTGAGCTATAACCAAGGACCCCTTTACTGAGCTTCCATTTACCATCACCAAAATCATTACCAAAGCCATCATCATCAAGTTTCCGTACGGAAATCAGATTAAACAAATATCTAGAGCATGTCTGACATCCTTGAGTAGTAGTTTAGAGCCACTGCTCATTTTCAAACAAATATCACCCATACCAACTACTTTGGATACATAATAATTAACCATTTTTAGTGAACCAAACTCACCCATAGTATAGGAAGGAAAAAGATCTCTCCTAGAAGTCACATGGACTGTAGCACCAGTGTTAGCCACCCAATTAGTGTTAGAAGAAACTAGATTAATGACACTGTCATCAAAAACAATAACAAGATCTCCATCTATGGCGATGGCAACACAATCAGCACTACCATCTTGGGACTTTTTTGCACCATTGCTCTTATTTTCATTTTTCCACTTGAAACAATTCTTCTGAATGTGACCTTTCTTTTGACAATAATGACATTTAACACTCTTATACTGTGTCTTGGATTTGCTTCTATTCCTACCTTTATCATTACCTCTATTCTTCTATCCCTCCCTCTGTTCTGCAACCAAAGTCTAGTTCTACGAATATGAACCTTGAGTTCTTCTTCTCACCTCTTCATCCAAAATTCCACTTTTAGCATAGTCTATGGTCATCATGCTATTAGGGATAGAATTGGTATGCGAGATCCGAAATGTCCCTCATGAGTTAGGCAAATTATTTAGCAACCATAGTCCAAGAATCTCATTATCAAATTTTACTCCAACATTAGACAGTTGATCCAACAAACCTTGAAACTCATTCACATGGTCAGAGATAGGAGTGTCTTCCTTGTATCTCAACTGCATCAATTGCTTGAGTAAAAATAATTTATTTTTACTAGTCCTGGAAGCATAGAGTTGTTCAAGTTTATTCCACAGTGTTTTGGCATCTGTCTCATTGGCAATATGATTAAGAACATTATCTTCCACCCATTGTCTAGTATAACTACACACCTGTTGATGCCCAAAATCCCATTCTTCATCAGATTTAGATTCTGGCTTTTCTGTGGTAAATACAGGCAGGTGCATATGTTTCACAAATAAAAGGCCTTTCATCTTACCTTTCATTTGTGATAATTCAACCCATTCAACGATATCATCTTGCTTGTATTAACCTCCATAATTCTAACAAATTAGAACCTGCTCTAATACCACTTTGATAGGAGGTATCGGGTTTCAAATAACTATAACACATAGCGGAAACCTCCCCAATTTGTTAAAACAGATTGGGAGTGTTAAAAAAGATAAAAATCCAACAATTAATGGAAGATAAATCAACTCACACACACAAAAGAAAACAACTACAAGAAGACAAAAGAATTTTAATGTGGAAAATATTTCTAATGTGAAGAGAAAGCCACAAGACTCTTAAACCCACCACAAATTTCTCCACTATAATCAATTAAAAGTAGAATATAATTTCCAACAAGTACACAATTGAGATATGGCCTATGATCAACAAAGTCACCAAATCCCAAATAAAGAATAAAAGATGTGAAAAACTTCACCAGATAATAACAGCGATTTGAAATTTATAACTCAATATCGAACCGTTGAAATCCGATCTCCACCATTCAGAACGTAGAATGGATGTCATCTACCTTTACTTAAAATTTCAGGCCAATCAGATATTATTTGCTATGTCGATTGAGTTATTTACCGCAACTGCTCAGATTAGAAATTGCCGAAATTTCTCGCTAGAATTTTCCTGTGTTTTTCTCACTTTTCTGCTATGGGAATAAACCTAGTTTGTTCTGACAAAAAAAAAAAAAAACCTAGTTTGATCTATGAATAAGTAGGGCAACTCCTTAATGGATCTAGACATTTAATCATTAATTTTGGACTTTTCCATATCAGTTGGGAGCACAAAAACCCAATACTACTATTATTAGGGGGACAAAATCAGTAAAAGGATGTGTTGCTAATTGGTCCGGGCTTTGTACAGTTTTATCTTGGAATAAGCATTTCCAAGGGAGAGACGAGCTATATAACGTCAGGGAGGACTGCAGGTCCAGGGCTTTTGCAATTTGTGCTGCAATTGTACTTAACATTTTAGGCACTACCATAAAAAATTTGAAATTAAATCCAAAATATGGACACTAAAACAACAATGTGCAAAAATAGAGTAAGCATTTTTACTCATGCAATCTGTGTCCCTTATTTAAAATCATACATCTAAATTCAAATTAATCTATTTCTCACGGTTAATTGTGCCCGACAATCACAGTAGCCATTGCAAACAGTCTAGATCTGAAGAGTTACTAGCTGCCGTGTCAGCTATGAGAGTTGTAAGCTCCTCTTAGCTAGGTCATACTAACCTGTTCCAAGGATTAGATCCATCAACTTGTTGAGGGATTTAAGCTCCAGGAAAGAAAAATAAGTAGAAAAATAGAAGAATAACTTGAGGGAAATAAAAGTAGAAAATGGATCAAAGGTATACCATCAACTTGTTGAAATAAAATTTCAAACGTCATCAATCAGCAAAATTTTTTGACTTTTATATCCATCTTATAAAATAAGGTTAAAAAATAGCTAATGTTAAAAGAACTACCAAAAGTAAAATGCTGTGTTTTTAAATTGGAGTGCACGATCGTGCCATCAATTGAACTGGAAATCATTCAGGCATCTGATGTAATTCTTCACAAAAACTTATTTGCCAAAAATCCAATCAAACTCGGAAATTTTTGTTCGTTTTTCCTTCTTTTTTTTCACTCTTATTCCCCTTAATTCTCTTGAAGGAAAAATAAATGAAATCATACTTAATTCATCTATCAAGCAAGATACAAATCTAACATCAAAATGGAAAAATCAAAAGGAAAAAAATGCAAAGAAAGAAAGAAAGAAAGGAAAAATTGTTGATCCAAACTTTTAATTAGAAAATTGAAAAACAGAAGAAGAGGAAAATAGTGTACAGAATAGATGATTTCATGTTTACTACTGATGAACAAAGAAAATAAGACAAAGCTTTTAAAGTAGGAAAAAGAAAAGGAAAAGGAAAGAGGGTAAAAAAAAAAGCTTAGAAGCACCAGGATACATAAGGCAAAGAAGAAGAACGAGGACGGCAACCCTTTCTGTCTTCCAACGAAGCAAACAAAGTCAATAATTGAACATTGTCTGTAGTTTTTTCATTATTTTGTTTTGACCCCTAAAAAACCTTTGACAACCAAAATTGCTCCCATGAGCTTTTCTAGAATTTCATATATAGCTCTATTTTCTTTACTTTTTCAGATAGGCCTTCCATATTTAGTTTGAAGTCGATCAATTTCTATTTAAAGCTTCAAATATCAAATATTAGCTTGATTCAAAAGGTATTTGAATTATGTTTGGGAATAAAACTTCACAGATAAATTTAACAATTTTATTCATGTTAATAATATATTTATATGTACTCTTGCCTAAAACAAAATAAACTTTTAATTAATATTTTAATGATATCATGTTGATAGCATCCGATTTTTGGTAGAAGTTACTCTCTGTTTGAATCTATTAACCATTGACCCCTTCCTTTGACTATAAGTTACTGTCCAATCTGAATTTAAGAACATAGGTGAAACACTAGTCAGATCAACATATATTCTTTAGTGTGTTAGGAGAACGGTTCATGTTTCTGCCTCCAGCTACAGCAACTCTTAGGGAACAGCATGTTAGGAATTGGCGCATCAGACACAGCAGAATTTAAAAAATTTTAGCCCCAACTCCCACCAGGAATCACCCTAGTTCTACGTATGACTTCACAGAAGGGGTTTTGAGGATTACCTTAATCCGCAGATGAAGCCTCTGAGATGTCTGAGAAGGCCGAGAATTCCCTGAGCAGCAATCCAGATGTCCTGCCTCTACTGATGTCCACGCGAGAGAGCTCCTGGATTCTCCTGATCGTCTCTACGATCTCTGTGTGTGTGTGAGAATCGAGAAAAGGTGCTAGCCTTTCTCTCTCACTTAAACTCTCAGACTTCTTTTCTGACTACGTTAGTCTTCTGGAGAATATTCTCTCTCTCTATTTTTCTGACTCTCAGAAGTGATTTCTGTAACTCACCTATCGTAGTATCTGATACTACTAATAGGAGAGAGATAGAGAGAGAGATGAGAGTAACAGAAGGGAGGGATAGGGTCAGGTGGTTTGATTCAAAATCAAACCACCGTAACATCGATGGATTCCCATCCTCTTACGTTATTTTACGATAAGGGACAATCCATCTTATCTTATCAGATGTTGACCCCAGATTTATTTATCTTTATAATTAAACCCCGAAGTATTTATTTCCAAGTCCCTACTTGGACACACAATTTAATCCGTAACCCAATCTCTACGTGATCCAATAGGTCCCAAATACACTTTGGTAGTAATTATGAATTATAATTCTAAAAGAATTAGATAAAATAAACACTTTATTTTATCATTAATTACAATAATTATTCATAATTATAAATTGTGAGTGGTGTCTAGCAACACATCACAACCTGTGTATTCGAATTGATCAAGGAAAATTCCGACCTAACCTTTCCATGGAAAATTACCGTGTAATTATTATCCTTTCACCATTGATATCCAATTAGTCAGGGAATAAGGAACAAGTGCCAATTCCCCTTAATGACTAATTAATTTTCTAGTTCCGAATTAACCTTAGATTAGATTAACTTGAAGACACTCTTCAATTAATCTAATGTAGTCGACTACTAATGTTACATTCCAACTAGTAGCCTTCTTGGATATCGCTCCCACTATTGAGTGGTGAATCCTCTCTTGATCACTCACTATCTCTCCATGCTTCACACTACCCCCAACTTCTATTCTTTAAGTCACCCCTGGTGAGTAACAAGAAACAGAATCAAAAGGTAGTGATTCACACTCAAGATACTATGGTGATCTCAAGTCTAGGATCACTTACACAATTTCCCATAAGAGATTCAACCATTGGCACTAGATATCCTAATGGGATCTCTGTGTGGATCACTCCAATGAATTATTACTCTATAATTCATCTACACATTAGCCTAAGTATCCCTATACCATGGTTGATGAGAACAACCACTACTTACATTAAGTAGGGGCCAATTGTGTACTAGTCTGTCCGTATTTAATGATGTCCTGTCTCATTAATACTATGACTAGGGACATTTAAGAATATTTATTATAAATGTGATTGATATCTCATAGTCAGCAACTCTTGTGACTATCATCACATTAATAAATATTCTAAGGACTTTTACCAGTTATATTATATATATTAAACAGAGAAAATTGGAAGTTCATAAAATACAAAACTTTAATTAGGAATGTATTTCAACAAGTCAATTGTTTTTGGGCATACATTCCAACAACCACCCACTTGCACTAAAACAATTCATTTATAACTCTTAGTCCAAATGAAAGTACATGACTATCATGTTTCTTTTGAGATAGTGCCTTAGTAAGAGGATCGGTTATGTTATCCTCGGATTCTCTATCTTTACATCATTCACGCAACGATTTCCCTAATAAGGTGAAATCTTCTAAGTACATGTTTGGACCGTTGATGAGACCTAGGTTCCTTTGCCTGGGCTATAGCCCCATTGTTATCACAGTACAGAGTTACTGGATTAACAACGCTCGGAACCACACTAAGTTCAAACACGAACTTCTTGATCCAAACGGCTTCCTTAGCTGCCTCCACGGCTGCAATGTACTCAGCCTCTGTTGTAGAATCTGTGGTGTCCGTTTGGAACTCTTCCAGCAGTGACGGCACCTCCGCTGAGAGTAAAGATGAAGTCTGACCGGTGTGACTTACGCATGTCATCCTTGTCGATTGAAAGCTTGCATCCTGTAGCCCTTGACCTCCATTCACCATTTCCATAAACTAAGAACAAATCTTTAGTCCTTCTTAAGTACTTAAGAATGTTCTTAACAGCTGTCCAAAGATGACCTTCACCGGATTAGCCGAAATCGCCGCGACACTCGTTCGAGTATGGGAGACATCTGGTCTTGTACACAACATAGCATACATAATTGATCCAATTGCCGAAGCATATGGAATATTATGCATCTTGTCAATCTCAGTTTGTGTCTTAGGACACATGCTATTAGAAAGGCTTATCCCATGAGACATAGGTAAAAGCCCTTCTTAGACCGATCCACGCTAAACCTCTTTAGCACTTTATCTAATGTATGTAGATTGTGAAAGACCAAGCAGCCTTTGGATCTATCTCTATAGATCTTAATACCGTATGTAGGCTGCCTTTCCCAAATCTTTCATGGAAAATTCTTGGATAACCAACCCTTTCTTGATTGTAACATTGGGATATCGTTTCCCATTATTAATATGTCATCCACATATAATATCAAGAAAACGATTGAACTCCCACTAACCTTCTTGTAAACACAAGGCTCATCCGGATTTTTGAGAAAACCAAACTCTTTGATTGTCTCATCAAAGCGGATGTTCCAGCTCCTTGATGCTTGCTTAAGTCCATAAATGGACCTCTACAGCTTGCACACTTGACTGGAATTTGGCGATGTAAAGCCTTCGGTTGTGTCATGTACACATCCTCTGCATTCCCATTAAGGAATGCAGTCTTTACATCCATCTGTCAAATTTCATAGTCATGATGTGCTGCTATTGCAAGCAATATCCGAATGGATTTAAGCATAGCTACTGGTGAGAAAGTTTCATCGTAATCGATTCCCTCTTTCTGCTTATAGCCTTTGGCCACCAGTCTAACCTTATAGGTAATCACATTACCATCCATGTCGGTCTTTTTCTCGAAGACCCATTTGCACCCTACGGGTTTTATTCCTTCAGGTGGATCAACCAAGGTCCATACCTTGTTGTCATACATGGAATCCATTTCGGAGTTCATGGCCTCTAACCATTTGGAGGAGTCTGGACTGTTCAGAACCTCTTGGTAGGTAGTAGGTTCATCATCTTGAATGACTAGTACATCATTCCCCGAACTCACAAGAAAATCATATCTCTTGGGAGCGGAGCGTACTCTTACTGACCTATGGGGCTCTTGAACGTCCACAGCTTCCATTTGCGCCTCATCGATATGGGGCTAAACCCTTTTTTCAACAGGCTGTTCTGTGTTTGTTTGGACATCTTGAACTTCTTCAAGTTCCATGTCAGTTTGAGTGTCTTGAACTTCTTCAAGTTCTATTCTACTCCCACTGCCCCTTTCTAGAATAAACTCTTTTTCTAGAAAGATGGCATGTTTTGAGACAAACACTTTGTTCTCAGTTGGGTTGTAGAAATAGTATCCAATAGACTCTCTAGGATACCCTACAAACAAAACACTTGTCAGATCTAGCTTCAAGCTTATCTGACTCTGCCTTCTTCATATAGGTTGGGCAACCCCAAACCTTCATGTAAGACAGTTTTGGTTTCTTTCCTTTCCATATCTCATATGGTGTGGAAGTAACAGCCTTACTGGGTACTCTATTAAGAGTATGGGAGGTCGTCTAGAGCATATCCCCATAACGCATTTTGGGGCACTCGAATGGCTCATCATGGACCGTACCATATCTAATAGGTGTGCGGTTTCTCCTTCTCGATACACCATTTAGTTGTGGTGTCCCCTGGAGAAGTCCATTGTGGAACTATTCCATTGTCCTTTAGATAAAACCGAAATTCATCGCCAGTATTCACCACCACGATCGATCGTAGTGTTTTAATACTTTACCGCTTTGTTTCTCTACTTCATTTCTGAATTCTTTGAACTTTTCAAAGATTCGACTTGTATTTCATTAAATACACATAATCATATCTTGAATGGTCATCTCAGAAAGGTAATGAAGTGCACGAGAACCCACCTCTTGTGTGATTGTCATTGGGCCATATACATCAAGATAGTACCAACCCAAGTAAATCAGGCCCGTCCTTTACCAAGGTAAAGGCGTTTTGTCATCTTTCCAAGTAAACAAGCCTCGTGATACGCCATATGATTCATAATCAAATGAGTCCAAATACCCACCTGTGTAATTTGGAAATGCGTTTCTCATTTACATGACCAAGCCTACAAGTGCCGTGAGGTAAGTTTTATTCAGCTTTATCTAACTTCATTCTCTTTTCATGTATATTGAGAATTTGGTTGTCAAGATCTAGAATATATAAACCGTTATTCCAATTTCCGAACCATAAAACACACCATTCTTTGAAAAGAACAACATTTATTCTCCGG
Organism: Gardenia jasminoides; assembly: GCA_013103745.1. Taxonomy (NCBI): domain Eukaryota; kingdom Viridiplantae; phylum Streptophyta; class Magnoliopsida; order Gentianales; family Rubiaceae; genus Gardenia; species Gardenia jasminoides. The sequence goes on from CM023101.1 coordinate 14,894,942, forward strand.
GTTATCTTAAACCCATTTAAATCCAAACAGAAATAGAAATGATGTTTGTTGTAAGGGGAACATAATAACAGCTTTGACAATTCTAAAATTAACCCAATCGGTAAACTAATGTAATAAGTCCCTACAGCCTAAAGCAACCTTTGCTCCATTGCCCACATGTAGGGTTACTTCTCCTTTACCCAACTTTCTACTGTCCTTTAGACCCTGCATAGATGTGCAAATGTGAGAATCACATCCCATATCTAATACCTAAGAGTCGATTTGAAGTAGAAACATTTATCTCAATCATGTATGTACCTGGCGATGAAGCTTCCCAAGCTTCTTTCGCACTCTCAGATAGGCTTACAGGTTCCTCTTCCAATGTCCATTCCGTCCCACAAGGAAGCGGGTTGCTTTGACCTGGTCCCTTAGCCTTTTGGGCTTCTTGGCTTTGTTATTGGATTTTGGGCCCTTTTCCTTGCCTCTTCCTTTACTGGATGAAGCAACAACAAGCACTCCAAGAGATCCCTTCACCTTCTTGATTTCTTTCTCGCCAGCTTTTCAAAGACATTCAACAATTGAGGTAGTGTGCTGCAGATTGTTCATCGATAGTTCATAAAACGAGAGAAAGAACTGGCGAAGAACTAAATCAACATTTAGCTTGGTCCATCTTGAAGCCCAATTCAGCTAATTTCTTAATTAGCCCAATTAACTTCAAGACGTGGGGTAACGGGTGCTCCTCCTCCATCTTGCACCCAGCAGTTCTTTAGAGGTGTCATATCTCACCGCCCTAGATTGTTGTTCAAACAACTCTCTGTGTGTTGAATTATTTCATATGTCCCCATGTTCATGTGTCTTGAAGTTGGGGAGTCATAGAGGGTATCATGACGCATGAAGCCGCTTCTATTGTCATCCCTATGCTTCTTGTAAGCATTCTTAACAAAGTGGCCGGTGCATTAGGTTGGGTTCATTAGGCATGGGCCCATCAAGTACATACCGATTTTCTCGGGTGAGAACGAGTAGGACATTTCGATGCCGGTCGAGAAAGTTTGTGTCGCTTAGTTTACAATCGAAAGGATGGATCGTAGGCTCAAATTGTTACTCATTCTACAACAAAAGAAGATAGAGTTTATCGTAAAAGTTTTGTTTGATAAAATCATAAAACTTCCAAAATTATGATTTTATTTCCACTATTTTCCAAATCAATTACCCTCTAAAATTGATCCGAGATTTTCTAAAATCCATAGTGGCTAGAATCCTCTTAATTATTTTTTGACCTTGAGTGAATCTCAACAAATCAAAATAATTTTAATGTAGGTACTTTACCAATTACAACCCTTTGTAATTTCTAGATCTGCTAGGTATCAACTCTTGATTTTACATCTTATGTATTAACCTAACCCTTACCTCTAAAAATCATGGTCTTGAGTGAATCCCAACAAACCATAGTTTTTAGTTAAATCAAACCCATCATTCTTAAGAACATTTCTTATAGTATAAAACATGCAGTAAGTAAGGCAGTTTTGGGTGAATCCCAACAAACTAGCACTTAATAACCACATTTTGTTTTATACTATAATGATGGAAGGCTTGTCTTGATTTAATATTAGTTTTGAGGGATTTATTCCTTTTTCCAAAACATTTTAATTTAGTTTGAGATTTTGGAAAAATATTTGACGGTCTCATCAACATTCATGCATATAAATATTTCAGAAATAAATATAGCATAAATTAACCGTGGATGGTTGTGGATATTCCTAAGTTAATTTCCCTGGCAATTAGGGAAATTAACGGTTGACTAGGGTAAAAACGAATTTCCACCTTCTGGTTGCATTGCTCCTTTCTTCATCTTCCAATTTACAATTTCTACACTAGAAACATAATTTCCTATCATCTATTCCTATCTATTGTACATTACAAGTAGAAAATCAGAAACCCTGAGTTACATTCAGGGGGAATTAGATGAGGAAAGAAATTACAATTAGAGAAATGAGAAAGGCAGGACACGCAGGCCCTATTTATTAAAAAATACAACCACTCAACCATTCCACAATCACATTGGGTTATTATCCACAACCATCCACCATGCATCCATATGAATTTAAACAACTTTAAATAAAATGGAGAAATAATCATTCATGGATTATTTAGATATATACATATATATCAAGATCTCAAACAAATTTTGAGACCATACATGTGCAGAGAACTTTTGGTAAAAATAATTTTATTAGGTCAATTTAATTCCTAACTTAATTAGGAGATAATTGGAATTTTATTTGAATTAATCAAATTAAATTCAAATTAATTCCTGACCCAATAAAATATGAAATGATAAACATCACGAAAAATTTTAACAATTTAAAAAATCGGATCAGAGCGTAAAAATTTTCCAGAATTTAAAACTCAAATTTTCAAAAAATTTATTTTACAGAATTTCGCCTGGATCCGAAGATGCGCCATTCGAATCCATGCTCCGCGGATCAATTTCTGAAGACACTGCAAAGGATCCTGAAGTTGATCCAAGCCGCCGGATCCATACTGTATCGCCAAACTTCGTGAAGGATCCACCATGATCCATGACACATCTCGCGGATCCCTGCACGCTGGATCAAACCGAGGGTGCGCGATCCGCGAATCGGATTCATGATCCACAACCCGCCGGATCTCACCATGTTTTTGAAACGCGAGAATCATCGCGACGAACATCGCGAATCACTCACGCTGAACCGAAGTCGCGAACCGATCCGCAAGGCTGGATCCATCCGTCGTCGGAATCGCTGTTCCAGTAGCCAACGATTGGCCGTCTCAGATGCTCTTCACAGATCAACACAGTCAAAATTCCAGCAATTCACAGTCAAAATTCCAGCAATTCAGAAAACATGAAATCAGTAATTTTGCAATCTATCCAATGAATCAAAATTGTTCAGATTTCAAAACTACTTTAATCATATTAAAGCTAGAATTTTTCAACCAAAAACTGCGCATATATATACATACATCATCCAAACAAAATTAACCCATGAACAACAGTATTAAGTCATACGTAAATGCTAGAGATGGCTCTGATACCACTGTTAGGAATTGGGGCATCAGGCACAGCGGAATTTAAAAAATTTTAGCCCCAACTCCCACCAGGATTCACCCTAGTTCTACGTATGACTTCACAGAAGGGGTTCTGAGGATTACCATAATCCGCAGATGAAGCCTCTGAGACGTCTGAGAAGGCCGAGAATTCCAGCAGTCCGCATGTCCCGCCTCTCGATGTCCACGCTGAGAGCTCCTGGATTCTCCGATCGCCTCTACGATCGTGTGTGTGAGAATCGAAAAAGGTGCTAGCCTTTCTCTCTCACTTAAACTCTCGACTCCTTTTCCACTCACGTTAGTCTTAGAATATTCTCTCTCTATTTTTCCGACTCTAAGTGATTAACTCACCCATCGTAGTATCCATACTACTAATGGAGAGAGATAGAGAGAGAGATGAGAGTAATGGATAGGTCGTGGTTTGATTCAAAATCAAACCACCGTAACATCCATGGATTCCCATCCTCTCTATTTTACAGATAAGGGACAATCCATCTATCTTATCTGTTGACCCCAAGATTTATTTATCTTTATAATTAAACCCGTAAGTATTTATTTCCAAGTCCCTACTTGGACACACAATTTAATCCGTAACCCAATCTCTATGCGTGATCCAATAGGTCCCAATACACCGGTAATAATTATGAATTATAATTTAAAAGAATTAGATAAAATAAACACTTTTATTTTATCATTAATTACAATAATTAATTATTCATAATTATAAATTGTGAGCGTGTCTAGCAACACATCACAACCATATTCGAATTGATCAAGGGAAATTCACCTAACCTTCCATGGAAAATTACCGTGTAATTATTATCCTTTCACCATTGATATCCAATTAGTCAGGGAATAAGGAACAAGTGCCAATTCCCTTAATGACTAATTAATTTTCTAATTCCCGGAATTAACCTTAGATTAGATTAAATTTGAAGACACTCTTCAATTAATCTAATGTAGTCGACTACTAAGGTTACATTCCAACTAGTAGCCTTACTGGATATCAGCTCCCACTATTGGAGTGGTGAATCCTCTCTTGATCATTCACTATCTCTTCATGCTTCACACTACCCCCAACTTCTATTCTTTAAGTCACCCCTGGTGAGTAACAAGAAACAGAATCAAAAGGTAGTGATTCACACTCAAGATACTATGGTGATCTCAAGTCTAGGATCACTTACACAATTTCCCATAAGAGATTCAACCATTAACACTAGATATCCTAATGGGATCTCTGTGTGGATCACTCCAATGAATTATTACTCTATAATTCATCTACACTTTAGCCTAGGTATCCCTATACCATGGTTGATGAGAACAACCACTACTTACATTAAGTAGGGGCCAATTGTGTACTAGTCTGTCCGTATTTAATGATGTCCTGTCTCATTAATACTATAACTAGGGACATTTAAGAATATTTATTATAAATGTGATTGATATCTCATAGTCAGCAACTCTTGTGACTATCATCACATTAATAAATATTCTAAGGACTTTTACCAGTTATATTATATATATTAAACAGATAAAATTGGAAGTTCATAAAATACAAAACTTTAATTAGGAATGTGTTTCAACAAGTCAATTGTTTTTGGGCATACATTCCAACACAGCAATTACAACAAAGCAAGACAACAACAATACCGTTTGTGGCTCCAATTAATATCTTCTCCTTCCCCTTGATGCAGTCACAAGATAATTGCTCAAATCTGTAGGCGGATTCTTCATTTTAAACGTCATAAGTCAAGATTTTAAGAACTGCAAGAAACCATCTTGGCAATTTTGTAATTAAATATTTTCTTCCTATTATACAATCCTTGCATATGTCTTTCACAAGAGTTTTAGGCTAATTATCGCTATTCTGATGCTAGATGCTGGTGGTGTCCCTTGATAATTCACTGAGCCAGTTGTCAATATTGACATAAGTCCACTATAATTTAAAGATTCTATTCCCATTATAATCATGAAGTACTTTCCTATTTCTACGACTTAGCAACCCTATTTTTTTTTATTTGTAAGAAAAAATTTAGGACCAGAGGAAGGTTACTTCATTTCAAAGTCAGCGCATTTTTGGTAATGATTCTTATAGATTGTCCACCGTAATTAAAAAATATGCTATTTTCTGTTACATAGTTAAAGGCTGTAGTAGTAAAAGAACAATTAAGCAGAGTGTTCTTAATAGGTGCATAGAGATTATGTAAGATGTTTCAGTTTTATCCTAAATTGCTAATAATCTTCATCTTCATACTTGAGGTGAATTCATTACTTTCTTCGCAACTTTATCCATCTTGAAAAACTTAATTATATTTTTTCTCTGCCAATTTTAATTATCTAGACACTTGAAATAGTTGTCAAGAATTTTTTGTTCCATTTCAAAAGATAGGGTGATAAAAGATTTTTTTCTCCACATCTTTCCAACTAGATAGGGTGATTCTTTAACTTCGTGGTTAATAAATTTTTTGATAAATCTTCGTAGTTAATAAATATTTGGTTCCATAGCTAGATAGGGTGATTCTTCAACTTCTTGGCTAATAAATCTTCTCTCCACATCTTTCCAACTCTTCATTGAAAATATCCCCAATAGGCATAAATAGAACAGAAAAGAATAATCAAATTGCTTCCCTGATGCAAAATCGTGGTTCTGATTATGACACCATATGTGTATCCAACCATGAAGTCATAAAGGGAGAAAGAAGGTAAAATATGCAAACCAAAGCCAATCTAAATCTTGGCCAAGATGTATATCTCTTGTTACAAGAAGAAGCAAAGGTGGTCCAAAAGTGGCATCTGAGAATATATACGGATTCCCCACTATCTAAGCAAAAGTGGTAATTGCATTGTTGCCTGAATAGGGCATAGGTTAGGCAGAAGGGAAAGTTCTATTCACCTTTCTTTTCCTGAGGCTTATTCATTTAATTAAGCTGTTTCTTTACAACATGCGTAAATAGTTATAGGAGCTAAAGATATGATTCTTACTATGACTAAATTGCAATTCGCCGCTCCTTGTGCCTGCTCTTAATTTTTGCTTTTGTATAGATCTGTGACGCAGAAGAACTTATAGTCTTCGGATGACTTTTGCATGAAGAGATAGGAAGTGGATTGCAGCCAGGAATGACTTTTCGAAGATTTTTCTAAGCAAGGCGCGGCTCAGCAAGTTGTCCCTGGCTACATTTTGCTTTCTTTTCCTATATGCAAGCCTTCGAGGAGCCATCCAATTAAGTTAGCAACAAGGGTAAGGTAATGGATAGACTAGGTTTATAGTAACTTGCAAGCAATTAGAACATTGAAAAGATCAGAATTTTCTCATCAAAGTATGGAAATTTACAGAACCATATAATCTAAACAACACTAAACAGTTAGCCTCTTTCTTTTTCAATTTTTCTTTTTTTTTTCCTGAAAGTGATTGAAGCAACCAGCAATGCATGGATTCTGCGTTTTCCCCCCCTAAATTCCTGATATCTTAAAGTCTTGTAGTTGTTTTATTTAAAAGAATAATCTAAGGAATTTTTTCTATCAAAATTTTCAACAGCTTTCACAATTGGATCAAAATCTTGAAGCTACAACATGATTCAAGATTGTATCTCAGGCCCAAGATCAGTATTTATACAGACTTGGTCCGTTTTCCTATAGTGCCAACAATAGGAACAAAATAGGGCACATGAAAGAGTTTGGGCCACAAATTTAAAGGTGAAATGTGAAATTAGTCCTCTAAGAAATTTAAATTTCACCATTTGGACCCAAAACCTGTGTAAATTTATTGTAGAAAAATAGTTATCTATAGTTAAATTAAAAAAAACAAGAAATTCATTTCACTGTATATGACAGACTCGAAATTAGTTAATTACTATCTTATAATAACTTTGTAACTGTTTGCATATTGAAACGTAAAATTTAGGGATAATATTAGAAACTGCCCTTGAGATTTGTCATAATATCATTTAGTACTCTTGAGGTTTCTAAAATCTTTCTCACCTTCCTTAAGTTGCCACTTTTTGTAACATTTCAGATCCTTTGGATTAAATCAACAGATAATATCAGAACCTCCCTTGAGGTTTTTTTAAATATCACTTGGTACACCTTTACTTTTGTTATCTATATAACAAAATTTATAGAAACCCCAAACTATATTTTTACTCATTTTACTAAATAAAAATACTCTTAAACGAGTTTATTTACTCCAAAAAAAATCACTACTTAAAAAATAATTTCTACTTATACCACCATATCACAAAGTTATAATCTATAAAAAATAAATTTGAAAAATGGAAAGAAAAAGATATTTGCAAGGAAATATACTAGTACAAATTCAATTATATATGCTTAAAATCAATTTTTTATGAATCTTATTTTTCCCCAACATTTTCACAACTCGTGGCCCAAGTCTTTAAACTATACTAAATCATTATAAAAGTTAACCCAAAATAAACAAAGAAATCATATATTCATAGCCCAACTTATCACAATCAGAAAAATAAATAAAATTTAATTTATATAATTTATAAAAAAATGATGCAGCCATCAAAAAAATAAGTAAAAAAGAATGTTGGATAAAGAGAAAAAAGAGGAAAGTGACTTTTGAATCTTTTTCTTTAACTTTTTTACATCCATTTATTTTGTATGTGAATTATGTACCAAGTGTGGGATAAGATAGTCATTTTACAATTACTAAGGGACGTAGGTGATATTTTTAAAAGTTTAAAAGTGCCAATTAAGAGAAACCTCAGGGGAGGTTGCTGATATTATCCCTTAAATCAATGTCAAAAAATACATATAAGAAGAAAGATAATACTCTGGTTCCATTTCTACCCTTATATGTTCTAGTTGTGAATATTAGAATAGCAAAAATAAATAAATAAATTAAAATAACTCTAATACGCAGAAGTGAATATGTGAGGAGTATGAATGCAAGAAGAATAAAGTTGCAACAAAATAACAGTGTTTTTACTGGTTAATGCTACTAGTGTTGCGGTTGCTTTAACAGCATAAATCGCAGCAATAGAAGTAATCTAATTTTGCAGCATCATGGGCAACTAAGACGAAATTTAAAAGAAAAATTCTAGCAAAATGGGCCAAGTTATAAGCTTCAATGTATGTAGTCTTAGGGTTCATTTGGTTTACAAGATGAGACAGGATTGGATGACTTATCCTGTCTCATCCAATGTTTGGTTGCATTTTTATAATTGGATTAGATATCCAGGTTAACTAAATTAATCCTCTCAAGAGGGGATAAAGTCATCCCATCGGGGTTATTGGTATTATTTATCCAGGATAATTGTGAGAGGGGATAATGGCTTATTAGATTCTTTTATCCTTATCAAGAAAGATAAAACCTACAATTATATTAATAAACCAAACACTGGATAACAGGAATGAGTAATCCCGTGATGATTAATCTCAGGATTAATTATCCAAGGATGAGTCATCCCATCTCATCCAATCAGGGAACCAAACAAACCCTTTAAAACTACTAATTTATTCTCGGTCTTGCAAGAACAAGAGAAATATGGAGTCAAACAAAAGTATTGCTCTTATTTAGAGGCAATTATGTCAAAAGTTTCATGTCTAAAATGCACAACGAATCCTCTGCTTTCACTTCCTATCCTACTCTATTCCAACTTGATACGCGGTCCATCCTAACTTAACTCAAGCTAATTCTTTTAAACCTCCCGAATCTCGGTTAAATTAATGACAAAAGAAAACTAACAATATTCATATTAAAAGATAAACAAAAAAGAATTCATCATCACGTCTCTAATTAGAAGTTAAAAAAAAAACTAAATAGAAGGGTCAGGAAGAACTGTAGGAAGCCGTTGTTTTCATCTTTGATGGACAGAGGCTTTCCTTTTCTCCATCTCCAATACAAAAGCTTCCTGTAAGTACTTTTCTAGTTTTTAGTTTATTTCACACTTCGTATCTCAATTCCAAATAGTTAGTCAATTCAATTACATCGAAAACCGTAAGTTGCTGATCTTGGCCAGATAATTTCGACCAATGTAGTGAATGACGGTGAGAAAAAACACTAAATATTGAAAACCATTGTTGTCATGCATATCTGTCTTTTTTCTTTATTTGTGAAACCAATAGTTTTACTAGTCCTGAGACGATAATACTGGCCTATTTCTTGCTTGTGTTTATTGATGTTGAGAATGATATATAATAAAAAAAAATCTGGCTAGTTTAGCTTAGACACAAAGGAGGGGGGAACAAAAGTAAAAGTGAACTAGTTAATCTAATTAAGTGTACGTAGGATGGCTATAAACACATTAGCTTTCTTTCTATGTCCAAAGAATCATCTTTTAGATGCAAGGAGAGTGACTAAGCGCATTGATGTTCAAAAAAGTAGTTATAGTGTGCATTGGCCCATCCGGGAACAAAACAATTAATTGGCATGCACAATAAGTCATTTGCAAGTGCATCAAATGCTTCTTCAAGCCATGATTTGCTTTGTTCCTTAAATGCACTAGAATAATTATGATACCAATTCTCTTGTTCGAGTCACCTATTTAATGATTTTGTATTCTGAAGAAGATCCTTCTGAATAGTTTTGTTTGCGCTTAAGCTTCACTTGGACACATCGAAACCAGAATATTCTGAAGATTTCTTCCTCGACTGTAGTATTTTTAGATTTGAAGCCACATTTAAATAGCGAATTGTTCTCTTTTACTCCTTGAATAGTGTTTCTTCACCAATTTGTAAGTGAACTGTCTTTTGCTTTAGCTATGCCTAATTAACTCTTCTATAGGAAGAGAATTTGATTAACCTAAAAACTCTTCTATGGGAAGACAATTTGAATATCTTCTACTGATACTTCATCCTAGTTAATTTCCCAAAGTGATGCAGTTGATGGAGATTATTTCATTTTTGTTTCCAATTTTCTTCTTTCAGATGGGGTCCAAAGAATTCTTCTTGTTAGTTTGCAATGCAGCAGACTAATTCATTAAGCACTTATGACTCGTAATAGCTATTTGGTGTTATATATTGGTTTTCAATTTTTTATTATATAACCTTTTCAATATTTTTTTTGGATCATTATTCTAAATAGAATTTTGTGCATTTAATAATGTGTACTTTTCTAACATTTCTTTTTACATGTTTTTTGCTTGAAAGATATGGATGACAATTTGCCAACTCATGATGTCTAACCACGTCACAAATTGGACTTTAAAATTACCAACTCGCTTGAAACAAATAATGGTAATCTACCACCAATTACTACTACAGGCAGTGAAGAAGATCAAATGGCATTTCCTTTGGATCAAAGGCACTTCCTTTGGATCAAAGTGTAGTGCCTTTAACTATACTAGATGATCTGATCTTGAAAGTTGGCATGGAATTCGATACCGAAGCGGTCACTAGAGAATTTTACAAGACTCATGCTAAAGCAGTTAGTTTTTGTACTAGGTTAAGTAAAGGACACAAGGACAAAAATAGTGAAATGATACTGGACAGTATTTTTTATTGCTCTTATGTTGGAAAAAGTCCCAGAGATAAACATAATATGGTGGTCAAGCACCTTCATCCTAAAACAAGATATAATTGTGGTGCAAGGATGAAAGTTAGTTGTCGACAGGTAGGAAAATGCTGTCAACATGTAGGAAAATACTGCATGGTACAAATTAATGCAAACCATAATCATGAATTATCAATTCCAAGCAAAACTCATTTGTTCAGATCTCATTGAAACATGACAATTATCCAAGAAGTTGAAATAGATATAGCCAGACGTTGTTGGTGTTTAGCAAAACATTCAGTAGAGCTCATGGGCAAACAAGCTAGTGGACGACAAAATCTTCGATTCATTTGGGATGACTTTAAAAACTATTTATGATCCAAAAGGTCCCTATTAATGAAGTAAGGTGATACAGGAGGCATCCTAGAGTACTTTCGAAAGATGGAATTTGAAAATCCAAATTTTTTTAATGCAATTCAAGTAGATGAAGATGAGTTGATAATGAATATATTTTGGACTGATGCAAAGATCAAAACTGATTTTGCTCATTTTGGTGATATGGTTTGTTTCAAAACAACTTATAGAAAACATAGATATGGTAGGCTAGTTGCATTATTTGTGGGTGTCAGTCATCAGAAACAAACTACTATTTTTGGAGCTACTTGATTATATGATGAAACAGTTGCAACGTTTGAATGGTTTCTTGACAAATTTATCAAAGCTATGATGGGAAAAACACCAAAAACTACTCTCACAGATCAGGATGTGAAAATGACAACAGCACTAGTTTTGCAATGGCCAACAACATATCATCGATTATGCATATAGCACATCTATCAAAATGCAACAATTCATTTAAGTGATGTTTTGCAAACTTTCCAATTTTGCTACAAATTTCAGCCATTGTATATATGACTTTGAAGATGAAGAGGAGCTTTTGAAGGTTGGATTATAATATTGAAGACATTTAGTTTGAAGATAATAAGTGGCTGCAAAAAATATTTGATATAAGACAAAATGGGTTTTAGTGTATGGGAAGGAAACATTCTGTGTTAATATGATTATGACTCAACAAAGTGAAACTATGAATAATGTTGTGAAAAAATATGTCAGTTACAAACATGACTTACTTGAATTTTTTTGAACACTTTCAAAGATGGTTAGATGACCATCGCTATGATGAATCAGTAGCAAATTTTAGAGGCAGTCAAAATACACTTGCAATAGTCTTTCCTTGTAAACTTTTACAGCATGCAGCAAGTTTGTATACACATAAAGCTTATGAGAAATTTAAGGATGATCTATGCAAAGGGATTGATTGTAAATGGAAAATTGATGGTGAATCAGAAACCAAGACATCATCATATGGTAATTAAGATTTCTCATCATCTTGTGACTTATGATTCATCCAGGGACTCTATTTCATGTAGTTGTAAAAACTTTGAATTTTTCGGTTTCTGTGTTCACATGCTTTAAAAATATTGATCAATTTTAATATTGTAAAAATACCCGATTCATACATGTTGAAGAAGTGGATAAAGACAGCTAAAACAGAAAATGTCAAAGTTTCCAATGAGAGTGATTCTGAAGCAGAGTCAAAGGGAAGAATAAACTTTCATTGCAAAGAACTATCCCATTTATACATTCAGTTGGTGACCAAAGCTTCTAAAAGTGAAGACTCATATAAACTTGCTAAATCTGAATTTTGGAAAGTGTTAGAACAAATAGAAGGATATTGTCAATGGGGAAAGAAAGGGAAAGAAACCTGTCATGAAAAAGATAGAAGTGTATCTCAAAAGATTGTTTTTAATCCAAATGTGATTGGTAGTATTAGAGTAAAAGGCATCAAGGTAAAGAAAAGAGTTACTTACAAATATAGTAAGAGACCAAGAAGTGCTTTGAAAATGATAACTAAGAAGTGAAAGTATAAGGTGAAAGAGAAACCTCCAACAAAAAAATTACAAGTTAATAAATTTATTCAATTCATGTGAACAATGATATTTATTGTTCAATCATTGTTTCTTTTAATGGAGAGATTTAGAATGAAACTGGAGCATGACAATATCATTAATATTCATATTTATTTAAAAAAAAAGGACTATAAGGTTTTGGGAGTGATGTTCCTTATTCAGGTGTAAATTCTTCAATTGCTTAAAGTTTTGTTCAAGAACCACCACCCACCACTATAGTTATGTTATTAATTGTTGTTTCCTTTATTGTAGAATCAGTATGCACTTTTCATTTATGATTTTATTAAAATTATTTTTTGCATCTAATGCTATTATTTGAAGTGATAGATTCTGAATGTAATATTTTGATAATAGATATGTCTTTCTAAAAGCATCAAGAAGTTTAAGTTCCAGTATACAAGATGATATCTAGAAAAAAAAAAAAAAAAGAAAGCATCAAGAAATTGACACAACTATTGCCTGTAAGTAAATAATAAACTTTTTCATTTGTATTACATGAATTCTTAGTTCCATGGTATTCTTTTCACCAATTTTTTTTCCTGAACCACATACATGCAACCAATATCCTTTTTAGATATATTTTGGATTCGAAAATATATAATTATTGTGCTGCCATGTCTTCCAATTCAGTAACATATCAAGCAATATCATCAATTACTGTCCAAATAAGAAAAGAACTTGACTCATTAATCAATTGTACATGAATTTGAGAAGTCACAATTTAAATTTTCATACATTTTCCAACTAAGTTTTCTCATTTGTGTTTATAGGCACAAAATTTGGAAACTAACAAGGATCCTGATCAACGAAATGATAAAGATGCTTTGAAGAAATGGATGATGTGATTTTGATTAAGAATTAGAACAGTTTTGCCATAGAGTTAGAGGCATTGAGTATAGAAATAAAAATCATCTTACAAGATAAGAACAATGAGCAAACTCTGTCTTCAGTATGGATAATATTTAGTTGATTGATATTTTCTTAGTTGTACTTCATACCACTTCACACCATTTTTCAGCAATATGCATTTTGCTGTTTTATTCAGAAAGTTGCGTGTGTTTTGTTTGGTGGAATTTGGAAACAAAAATGGAGAATATAGTTCCAAAACTTATAGGAACAAGTAACAAATTTTTGTTTAGTAGATTTTGGAGAAAAAATGAAGAATATGGTTCCAAAATTGATAGGGACAAGCAATAAAATGCAAGAATTTAATACCAATGTTTAATATTAGTGATGATAATAATCAATTACGAGCTTCTTTTCTATATTTTTCCCTTCAAATGAAGATTATGAAAATGATTTCTAGTTTGTTTGGTTAGTTTGTAATTGAAATAAAATAAAATAAATAAATAAAGTGAGACTTGAATCGCCGAAATCCATGGCTGGATTCCTGCAGTTGAATCTGTAGGTATCTGTGGCTGGATTGTTACACAGATTTTAGGCAAAATACTTCAGTCAGTCCAGAATCCAACATTGAATTCGCTAGTAATCCGTCATTGATTCTGGAAACGTTCAGTTTTTTATTTTGCACCTTTCACTACAATTGGTGGTTGTTTTGCTTCCTAACATTGTGTTGAGTATGCCAAGTTTCTGAATATTAGAAACAAGTGGAAAAATATATTTCCTCTCAAATAAATATGTCTTTTAATAATAAAGCCAACTTTAGCTATTTTGATCTTTTCTAGTCAAGAAGAACCTTTCATTTGCTAATTGGTTCTTCTCATCTTGTTGTATCCTACAAGTAAATTGCCTTAACCCTTAGCAAATATTTGTGAGTAGTGGGGGGCAATTAAAACCTCAGGGATAGTAATAAATCATGCCTCAAGAGCCCTCTCAACATTTTGTGTTTTAACTTTAGTGTTAAATATTCTGTTTTATTTGCTTTGTTCTCAACTTGTACTACTTGTTCCAACAATCTTGAGGTTTTAATTGATGTTTGGTGTTTTGAAAGAAGTGGCATCTTCAAGTGAAAATACTCTTCAAACTATCAATCATCGAAAGTGACAAACTGGATCAGCTTTGATGGTATCGAACAAATTTCAGTAGATGAAAGGACAAAATGATATTCTTTCTTACCACCATCAAAGTTGCCTATATACTTGATTCATTGCTTCCTCTAGTTCTGAAGGCAAAAGAAGATGATTCAGAGGCAATCAAGAAACAGTGTTGGAAGAGTGTGGAAGATAAAATGCTTTGCCGTGGCCATATCCTAGATACATTATCTGATCAATTGTATAATGTATACAAATCAATGAAGATAGTGAAGGAAATCTGAGATGGCTTGGAGTATAAATACAACACTCAAAAATAAGGTGCGGATAAGTTTCTTATTAAGAAGTAATTTGATTTTACTATTATTGAATCTACTTCTCTTCTTGATCAAATACATGATTTTCAAGTATTAGTTTCAACACTTGGGGACTTGGGTGTGGAAATCTTTGAGTCAGTGCAAGTGGAGGCTATTATACCTAAATTACCCGTTAATTGGAATGACTACCAAAAGAAACTTCTATATACTACTAAATCTTTCTCTTTGGATCAGATTCTAAAGCATCTTCAAATTGAAGAAGATGTTAGAATCGTACAAAACAGGGAAGGGGATACTAGTGCCAAAACAAATTATGAGGAAGGTTTCTAATCAAAGCAATACAAATGCCAAGAAAAAGACGAAGAATAGGACTTGGTACAACTGTGGTAAAAAGGGGCACTACCAGAAAGAATGCACTCAAAACAAGAAACAAAAAAAGAATAATGCCCAAACTTGCCCAGTGGCAAACAAAGACATTGTAGATGATAAGTCAATATTTTGCATGTTTTTAGTAAGATTAATTATGTAGTTTTTGTGTGTTTTTGTCAATTTAATGGCTAATGAACTAGGGTTTCTATTGAAATTCTACATTTTGTGGTTTAAATAGAAAAGTGCATTAATGTGGTGAAATCTTCATGTTTTTGTAGGATTGCTTGTTCAGTTATCAAAAGAGATGAAAATGTGGATATTTTCCAATAAGCTTGGAAAAAAAATTGGAAAATGCAAATTGCAATTCAATCAACGAGGAATCAAAGGGATAAAAGTCGGAGCAATTAACACACCAATTTCACGACGAAAAGCTCGGAATTTGCAAGTTTCAAGGAGATTCGTGAGTCAATACGCGAACCAACAAGTGGAAATTTCAAGTAGCTCAGAATCCTCTCACAGAGCTGGGGACGGATTCATCGATGGGATCCATGAGCCTATGCATCGGATCTGCATCGCTGGATTGTCGAAAATGACCGCAAGTTGCACCAATTCCCAGCTTTTCAGCTCACCTCCAGCTCAATTTTCAGAAGAATTTCAATGAAAGCTACGTGAAGAAGCTTGTGATGTTGAAGAAACAACTCATAGCAAATCCAAAACACAATTTGCTTCAACATTACAACTCATTTGAGATTGAAATTCAAAGGATTCAATGCATGAAGACAAGAGATTCAAGAAGCCAATTTCTTTGACTTTTCAAAGCCAAACTTTTCTTGTATTCACATGATAAAGTCTTGGAAGTTTATGGATGAATTCATCTATAAATAGGACCTCTTGTAAACATTTGGAAAAAAAAGTAATTAGACAGGTAGAATTGTAAAGAGGAGGCATGTAGTCTTCACTAGTTCAGTAGTTTAGGAGTATAGTTAGTAGTAGCATATTTAGTTAAGCCTCTCAAATCCTAGAGTGAGGAGGAACTTGTTGTAGTTGTGATTGTGAAGTGGTTGAGTTATTTATGTTCTCATTGATTTTGCTAGTTTAAGATTGTGCTTATGCTTTATGGTTGATTAGCTACCAACTATAAATGATTTGATGTTGATGAGCAATGAAAAACTTGCCTTCAACAAGATCTAAGTTCTTAAATACTAACTTATATTCTCACGAAAGTAGTGAATATAGTTGGGTGGTTTTGGTCTTACACTATAATTTCATTGAGCTTATTTATCTTGTTTCTCTCTTTTCTCTATGAAAATAGGTCAAGGAAGATTCCAAGGAATTAAGGAATTGGCGAAAGCAATTCCGAGTGACTTGCTCATCTTAAGTGAGAGCTTGTGCTACACATGACCATTGACGAAAGTGATGGCATAAAAGAGGAAGTTATACCTTAGCACATCATTGGAGAAAGGACATAATAAACTTGACTAACTTCTAATCTAACTTAACAAGGGATTCTAAAGCTCTAGGATCTAATCTCTTTACTTGCTTTCTTGTTATTTCCTTTCTACCGCCAATTGGATGTCTTCGACACCTAGCGGTCGGTTTTATTTGCTTAATCCTGCTACCTAAGGACTGTTTACCGCCTTCTCCCTTTATATTTTTCTTGTGGCAGTCTAAATAATAGAGGAATTTAAAAATCACCGGTACTTGACACTCTTCCTCGTGGGATCAACACCTTATTTCCCTATACTCAATAAACGATCCGTATACTTGCGGTAATATAGGGTTATAAAGGTTTTTTTAAGATTTGTGGAGTAAAAGAAAAATCCTATCAAGTTTTTGGCGCCGTTGCCGGGGAAGAAGTTGTTCAATATCGGTGATAAGAATAACTCTATTACTTTAGACATTTTTATGTTCTTGTTTATATATTATTAGCCATTCTCCTTAACTAATTCTGCTTTTGAAGTATTTGAAAGCATTTTTAGGTTTTAAAGGAGGATAGCAAGAAAGTGGATCAAAGCTTGAGAGAAGGAAGCTTGGGAATGGACCCCTACAATTTTCAAGGCTATATCCATGGAGGTAATCAAAGAATGTCCGAAGGTATGTCATTTGATGAATGCACAAGGAGTATTAAGGCTAATCTTGATTATATTGCATTAAATGTGCAAAAGGATACCATGACAAATTTGCTTGAACAAAAGAGGAATACTAATGTTTTTAATTCTAATTATGTGGTTTGTGACTTGTGTGAAAGTAACCATGCTATACATACATGTATGCAAGCACAACATGTGGATTCTTATGGTGAATTTGAGCATTACAATTCTTATTTTGATCAAAATGGTGTTAATTGTGATAATTTTTATACTTATGGTTGGAATAATCCATGTGTTTATGATACTTCTTCACATTTTGATGATTACCAACCTAATGGTGTTCAATTTGAATCCAACCCATCTTGGGAAGTGGCTATTGATAAATTAGCTATTACAACCTCCGATCATTTTGATAGGATTGAGAAAAAATTAGATGAAGGACATGAAAGATTACAACAACAATTGCAATCTTTGAGTGAAGCTATGTCATGTGGTGAAATGCAAATTGACCCTAACATTAATGATGGGAGTGTTGCATGTGAAAGTGAATTACATTTTGATGATAATGATGAATCTTATTTGCATTTTAATGATAAAATGTCCATTTCACATGATGATAACTTTGGAATGGATTTTGAAGCTCAAGAGGTAAGCATGCACGATGCGTATATAACCCCTTTTGAGGAATGTGGTAAATGTATAGATTCCAAGGTCATTTTACCCCAAGAAGGCCATATGGACATTCCTTTGGTAAGTTCTCAAGTGGTGGAACAAGGTAATATCTATGAAACACTTGAGATAGGTAAACCTCTTCCTTCTTTTATATCATTTGATAAGACTCACAAGATTGAGTCACCTTCCAATGATCCACCTCGTCCTCAATTGGTGGATTATGCGTTAACAAAACCTCCTTGATGAAAGGGGGATATAGTCAAGCTAATGACTATAAAAGAGCGCTTTTTGGGAGGCAACCCAATTTGGTTTAAGTTTAAGTTAGTTTGGTGTGTTTTTATGTTTGAGCATGTTTGTTTTATGTTTTTAAGTGTGTTTGTTTGGTTTGTCTTGTAGGAAGGTCAAGCATGCAAAAATGACCTTTTTGGTGCACAATGAATAGTGAAAATGCAAACATCTTCATACCTCAATTTGTGTTTAGTTGTTTATGATTCAAGAATTGAGGTTAATTATGTTGTTTTGATCATATTACATGTGTTAGAGAAGGTGCATTGCATAATTAACATGCAGGATTTTTGTTCTGGAAATAGTAGAAATTGATTGTCCAATGAAACAGCTTGCAGAAAAATTGCGAACTGCGATTTCAGTAAGGATCCGGTAGATATGCGAGGTATACCTCGCGGATCCGAGGATCGCAGAAGTTTCGAGCATCCGCGGACCAATACGCGATGTACGCATCTCGGGATCCATGGGTCGCGGATCAACTTCGAGCTACCCACCAAATCAACCGAAACGCGACTGCACTGGATCCAAGAGTTTAACCTTTCCCGCAGTTTCTTGTCAAATTTTCAGGTATTCAAGGTTATTCAATGGCAAATGGCAAAAGTGGACCAATTCAATCACGTCAACAAAGGGGAGTATTACTTTCTTATCTATCTTATCTTTTTTTTCCTTCTTATACATTGAGGACAATGTGCATTTTAAGTGTCGGGGGAGGAATTATGTGATTATAATTTGTAATTTGCCAAAATTTTTTCATAAACCTGTAACCAATATGTTTCAAATTCTCAATTAACTTGAGATGACTATTTTGTGATTAAAATTTTTGCACTTTAAGGAAAGTATATCTTGTAAAATGGAGGAAATTATGCCTAATTTAGTATGTTTAAGGAGATTTCTTTTCTTTATTTGATTTTTGCATAGTAGAGTGATAAATGTGGTTGATAAATGTAGTACTTTTCTCATGATTGTTCTTTTGAGGGAATATTTATTTATGTTTCTAAAGAAAGGAAAAAAATAGAAGAAAAAAGAAAAGTGAAAGCTCTACTCCAATGTGCTTAGCAATCGGGAGCCTTCATCTAAAAATGTCGACTTTCGCGTCAAACGGTACTTGAATAAAAGTAGACAAATAAGGAAATGTTGAGTAACGGGGATCTTCATCTAAATGTCGATCATCTCGCAAAAGGCATTTTCACAATTTAAATACATGTTTGATATGAATTATGAATAAATCCCTTTTAAAGATGATCATGGGTTTAGGAAGCATTATTGACTATATGATTCACTTTGCTTGTGAAATCGGGTGAGGAATGAGAAATTGAATTGAGCTACTTGTATTTATGGTATGATTACTCTTTTACTTGATATTATAAGTACTTGTGGTTTATTGGATAATTGCAAAATGGTTATCTACTTTGTTTTGAGAAAATGAAATTAAGGTGCACAAACACTTTAATCATTGTTGGTTTGAAATTTTGAATGCTTGAGGACAAGCAATGGTTCAAGTGTGGGGAGTTTGATAAGTAAATATTTTGCATGTTTTGGTCACCGCACTTAAGCGCAAATTCACTTTAGATAGAGAGAGGCTCAAGAGGGTCTCAACCCAGAGACTTTTGTCTAACGTGAGCCCTCGGTAGTGATTCCTTGAGAATACAATCTCCGGTGAAAATTGCAATTGTACAAGTGCATGATTGATTGACTTGCTTTTATATCCAATTTATCTGGCTTTCTTACTTACTTGATTACGCATTGCATGTTTCTCCTTGGCCTCACCGAAGCTAGCTCACCCCAGCTTGTTTTCCCAATGCTTCAAGTGGAACACGAGATCGAGGATTTAGTTACCCCGGTAGATTTTCATAATTTTGTATGCTCAATATTAAATTTCTAATGCTAGGATTTATTGTACTCAAACGATGTTATAAGAGTTTTATTAGATATTATGGGGATTTACCTTTGTAAGTTAACTATCATTTATTGTTGGACCTCAATTAAGGCTTTAAGAGCTAATGCGTATTATTATTTTAGAGATCTTGAAGTGTGATTATTTGAAATCTATAATATGCTTGAGGGTTTGTAGTGAGTCCCACGGAGAGTCGGCAGATCACGATACCCTTGGGTTCACTCTGGAGAGGGGCTGTTACAAGTGGTATCGTGAGCTTAGGTTTCCGATCCTGTAGTGTATCTTAGGCTTAAAGCTTAGGGATATCGGACTGTGGTTAGTTTGAGTGTTAAGTGAATAGTGAATTAGTAAGTATTTGTGATTCGATGGTTAGTAGGATTGAACTCCGAAGTTCATAAAAGTCTTTATATTGGATTTTCAAGAATTGAGCTTTAAATGGTTAGAGCTCCATTGTGATTAAATATTAACCCGGGCATTTTGGTTTTCTTAGGGTTAAATTCGGAGTTAAAGGAATTAGTGACATGCTAACTTTAGATTCACACCTAAGATATAGAGACTCTTCGAAGGACTTAGGGTTTCGGAACTTGCTAAATATTGGGAAGGACGATGGGAACAAGAATATAAGGAAAAGACTGAGTTAATAAGCAAGTACGCGGAAATGAAGAAGAAATATGAAGCCATACTAGAGAGATGCAACATAAATTTGATCTGCACTCAACTACCCAAATTGAATTTCGAGATACTCCTAACACCTGTTAGAAATCAGTTGGGAAGCCCTCTCAATGTTAAAGGGAAGCGTAAAGAGATTAACCAAGATGAAAATGTCTGTTGAAGGTAAGGAAATCAAAATCTAGTGGACCTCGCATGCTCGAAATGCTAATTGTGATTGCCAAAAATCTCATCCCATGATGAGTGTTGGAGAAAGATGGGAGCATGTTTAAGGTGTGGAAGCCTCAACACCAAATAAGGAACTGTCAAAACCTAGAGTTATATCTATTCTAGGAGTTTTGAACTTGGCACTCATGTAATGAATAGTGCAACCAAATGTTGATATCGTTTGGTCTTAAATCCTCCTAGATGTAGTGTGAAAATTCAGTTAGAACTAGGCTATGAAGGTCTTAGTCTTTTGAATGTTGTGTAAATGGAGTAGTTGGGGCAGGCTTGTGAGGCCTATGCTTGTGACTACATGACTATTTGTATTTTGTAGCATCTACTTATAGTATGTTTTGTAATCTTTTGTAAAGAGAAACCATCGTATGCATTCTCGCCTGGGTGCATGCTTATTTATCGCTTTCTTTGTTGTGTTTTATGTGGTAATATGGTCGGCAAACGACTTTAGTATGTTCTTTGTATAAAATATGCCACCACAATGCTTGATTCTCTCGATATATATATATATGTATGAAAGTTACGGTTCTAGAAAATTCTCTTGTTCATTCCAAAAATTTAATTTGCTAACTTGCTTATTCTATTTTGTGTTAATTCATTACATTCCCTTATATTCTATTTTACCTTGCTTTAGTGTATTTTAATTTAGTTTATTTTCACATGTATTTTATGTCCATCTTCTATAAAAATTGTGGACAGTAAACGAGGATACAACTGAGATCGAGGTTGAGAACGAGGGTGTGGATCAAGGCACCCAAAGCAGGGGAGAGAATCAAGAACTGAAGTTTAAGGTTAGTTAATGAGGGTAAAAAGATAATTCGTGGAGTGTATGTTGCCTTTTATTGGAATTAAAGGGAGTTAAGTGAGAAAAGGCGAACTAGTGAATAGGATAGATTTCATTAGAGTCACGAGCAATGGAAGGATGGCCCTTGGCATCATCTCCACCACTCATCTTTTACAAAACTTCAATTACTCTTCATTTTACCATTTTATTTTGATTTCACAAGAAAATAACTAGAGAGAGAGGAAAGAGAGTCTTGCTTCATATTTTATCTTTATTCATTCTTTATCTTCGAGAAAATCATCAACCCAAAACTCTATTCTCTTCCTTCCTTGTGGCCACTGACCAGATGAGAGAGACCTAGATTTTTCAACAATTTTCTTCACCTTGTGTCCTTTTCTAGCCTGGTTCTTTCAAGCTCCAAATAGAGGAAGATTTCATCTATACTTCATAAATTTTGCTCCAAGACCATTACCCTCCAACTTCACTTACCCATCCATCTCGAGAGAAAGGTAAATTCTGCATGGATCTTGAAGGCTCCACGACTTACCTTGATTAGGGTTAAGACTATGTCTGTGGGAAGGGTTTGAATTCTTTAGACCTATAAGTTTTACGGTTTGAATCTAACGATTTATGGCTAGATGAGCCTAGATTATTGAAGGGATTTCTTGAAAGTCAATACTAGGTTAGATGATTTGAAGATTTTCCATACTTTGTAGTGTAAACTTGTTAGCTAATCTTGACGGTTAATAGCTTGACATATGTCGATTGTTATGTATTATGGTTATTTCATGAGATTGAAGGACTATAGTTATGAGATTGGTGCGAGAATCTTGGTAGAATCTCTAGAAATACCCTACTACTGGCCGAATCCTTTCAACTACTTTTAGCCTTATTGTCTTACAAATTTTGGTAAAATATTGTCCAATGATCTTTTTCGATGTTGGTTTTAAATGTGAGTTTAGAAAAAAGGGATAATTTCTTGAATTTCATTTTGCTAGATATCTCCTCAGGGAGCATTGCACAATTTTAGAAAAATTTTGACATCAGCTGAAAATATATATATATATATATATATATAAAATTTTAAATTTGGGTTTTGTATGTTAGATTTGAAACTAGACAAGAACTTTTCAACCTTGTAAAATTTTAGAATTTCGCCAATCTCCATAAGTACCAATAGTTTTAGAATTCACTAAAATGTCGACTTGATCTGTTTTTCTTCTTTAAAGTTATCACTTGAGGTCAAGTTTGTCTATTTACAAATTGAATTTTGAGAAATGTCCTCCGAACAGTTGTAGTACTTTGAGTCTATTTTCTAGTGGTATACAACTGGTAATTTTTCGACTTATGGATATAAAAGTTAGAATTTTCTTTTAAAGAAAAGTGTTCTTTAAAACTTAAAACTTTACTTTGAAAATGTTGATTTGATCCGAGTTTGAATTGTGAATGAAAACGAGGTCTTTATAGTTTTAATTTCTCTTTAAATGATGATTTTCAAAACTTTAATCCCTCTTTAGGCTAGAGTAGACGCTTAAGAGTGTGGGTCTTCCTTTTCAATTGAGCCCCTATGATGGTTTAAGAAAATTAATTGGAGATAATTCGCCTTTGATGGTCATTGAAAGTAATCGCCTTTAGGTGCTCAAGGTGACTTCTAGAGACTGCAGCAGGGGGAAGTAAAGGACTTGAGAACTGAGAAAATCTCTTTGGTTAAGAATGTTTGGAAAATCGTGACGTCGAGAAGGCAATTTGGGAAGTGGAAGAAGAAATGCCAGAATATTCAGAATTATTTGTTTAGCAAGGTGAAAATTTTGAGGAACAAGTAAATTCCTTTATTGAAAATATTGTGGATAAACCAAAATGTCGAGGAAGCAGCTTGAGGGTTAGAGGAAGAAATTCGACTAAAATACCAAGCAAGAATCTAGAATTCAAGTATGAATTTTGAGGACAAAATTTTTTAAGGAGGGAGAATGTAACAGCCTCAAAAATTTATTTTGATATTATTACAACTTAATATTTTTAAATAATGTTATTATTATTATTAATTCGTTTAACTATTTTAAAATTTCATTTAAACGAATTTTTAGAAAATTTAAATGAAAATTCAATTTATTTATTTATTTATTTGATTAATTTATTTTGTTTTAAGAAAAACTTATTTTAAGCCCTATATTAACATTTCAAGTAGATTTTCAATATTCCATTCATCTTATTTTAAAATTTGCCCTTTTTGCATCAAATAGACAGAAAATGAGAAAACACGTTTTTCGAGATAAATTCGGACTGGGAGTAAACTAGTGGAGATAAGTAGGGATGAGCACGGATAAGTTGGAAGTGTGATTAAATGACTAGAATTGGGTTGTTGAAGGTGAGTAATTAGGGTTTTGAAATTTTAGTTAAGATTTGGATTAGCCTCCATTAAGATTAGAACTTTACCTAACCGCTAATTCTTTCACATAAACTCCTACCAATCACTTAAAATCACTTCTCCATCCCCTCTCCTAATCAAGATTTACCTCTTAATCTTAAGCCTAATGAAGTGATTAATTTTCCTCCAAATGGCTAATTAAAGCCACTATTCACACTTTGACTTTTAAGGCAAGACAAGACCCATGTCTTGTCTTCCTTATCCCATTAATTCTTCAAGGAAAATTGCTCAAAATTCTCTCATCTTTCTTCTTCCTCTCACCCGACTCTCTCCCCCTCTTCTTCCTCTTGGTTTCATCAAAAAAATTCCTTCCATTTCATCCTTAAACTCAATCAAATTGCACCAAGAAAAGCTTAGCTAAGGAAGAGGACATTGTGGGCTTCTTCTTGCATTTCTTTCCTTGAAGTCTTGCTAACCTAAGAAAGGTATCATTCTCTTAATTTCCTTCTTGTCCAAGTTCTTTAAATTCCAAGCATGATAACTAGGAATTGGTTATTGAGATGTTCATAGAACTTTAAATTAGTGATGATCATGTGGTGTGGAGTGTTAAGCTTCATTTTTTGAGTATTTTGATGATTATGGAAATTTTGTGCTCTTGAAATCCCACTAAATATGTGTAAATGCTTGCTAGATGGTTAAATGGTGCAATATATATGCTTAATGTTTGAGTTGATGTTGAAAACTTTGAAGAAATAATCTCAAGGAAATTCGGCCAAGAGAGTGAGAGATTAGGTTGAATTTTCTGATTTTTCCTCGATTTTAGTGGCTGCATTTTTGGCTAGTTAAGAGGCTGAATTTGATGTTTAAGTGATGAATGTTAAGCTGCTATTTTGTCCCACAAAAAGCCCTTCAAGAGTTGATGTTATGTGGTTGAATAAGTTGCAAAGTGAAAGCTGGAAATTTGAGGGAAATGCTGTCCGAATTTTGAGGTTTTATTTTGTGATATTCTTGCCAAAAGATGTGACCATTTTGATCATCAATAGGCTTAGAAGTTCAATTCTAGCTTGGTTTCGAAAATTAGGCAAATTGGTAGTGATTTGAGGCATGAACTAGATGATACAAGTGAGGAATCAAATTTTCCAGTTTTGAATGCATGAGTTGGACGAAATTGAGGCGCATAGAAAACTGCCTTCCCGGTGATATTTTAAGTTGAAATTTGGTGTGAATCTAGTTGGTATATGGAAGTGTTATTGTGCCAAATTTGACAATTTTTGGACTTTAATTCGTCACTCAAATAGCAACTTGAAAGCTGCACTGTATTTTCGAAATCCCAGAACTGCAGAATTTCAAGTGACCCATGTTTGCACTGTTTTCATTTCATGCTCGATATCGGAATTGAGTTCGTCAGTGGCTGTTGAAACTTCTTATGTACTACTATACTGTGTGTGAATTTTAGAGGTTAAATAATTTTCTGTAATTTTTGACGAATTTTCAAAGTGTGCTGGATGTCCAGACTGACGAACCCTGTCATTTTACTGTAGCAGAATGTTCAACGAAAATATGGGTTAATTTCGTCCATAATTTTAATTTGATGTCTTCTGAAAAGTTTTAGAGCTTTCAAAGAGGTTTCCAACGGTACCAAATGAGCAGAATTCGACTTGTATAACTTGAGTTATGATTTTTCAAAGATTTCAGCTCAAATTAGGAAATTATTGAACTTACTTTCTTATGAGATAAATTTGGTCGGAGAACTAGGGAAACCTATTTCCACTCTCTTTAATTATTATAGGCATAAACTTGGAAACTTTGATATGGAAATGGTCGACCCTTTTTTTCTTGATTTTCGTGCAACTTATCGTCTTACTTGATTTTCAAATTAAGAAATCTTGAACTTGACTTGAGTCTCATTGAGACATTTTAAAGACATTTATCAATATTATTCAAGTGTTTTGAATGAAAATACTCCTATTTGTCTCAGGTGATCGAAGATCCGGAAAACCTCAATTGATCTTGCGTGCTTTTGCCTTAGACTCGTGACTTCGTGAGTGTCAAGTGCATGATTTGTTGAATTACCTGCTATGTTTATGTGAATGAAACCTGCTGAGTAGAGTGTACTTTATCGCCAGTCCTCTTTTACTTGTCTTGTATGTACATGACCTGTTAATTGACTTGCTCAGAATCGAATGTCGATTGGGATAATCCATCGACTTAAAAGTAAAATATGGGGACGCCCAAAACCTATTGGGATCCTTAGGACCCGAAATGCAAGGGCTTGGTCAAAGTTTGGTGAACCTTAGGTACTATTCTTTGAGCTTGACCTATTGGAGAGGTCTTGCTCGGTATTGCTCGAATGTAGCTTTACCTTTAAATTTACCTGCTTGGTTTCGGCCCGAGGGTGAACCGCTGGACTGAGGTTGTAATAAGTGGAGTTTCTACGGACTTTATCTGTGTTTAGTTGACTGAGGGTCAACGTTGGGGATGGAATGGACTCAACCGCTTAATCAGGAAATTGGCTCCCGATCCCATTCACTTTGTATTTTTCCCGTATGAATTGGTCACCGCAAATTCACAGATAGAGAGGCTCAAGAGGGTCTCCAACCCGCCGGAGACTTTGTCTAACGTGAGCCCTCGAGTAGTGATTCCTTGAGAATACAATCTCCGTGAAAATTGCAATTGTACAAGTGCATGATTGACCACCTCGCTTTATATCTGAATTTACTAGCTTTCTTACTTACTTGATTACGTGCTTGCATGTTTCTCCTTGGCCTCACCTAGCTAGCTCACCCCAGCTTGTTTTCCCAATGTGTCCTCAAGTGGAACACGTAGATCGAGGATTTAGTTACCGGGTAGGATTTTCATAATTTTGTATAAGCTGAATATTAAATTTCATGCTAAGGATTTATTGTACCTGAAACCGATGTTATAAGAGTTTTATTAGATATTATGGGGATTTACCTTTGTAAGTTAACTATCATTTATTGTTGGACCTCAATTAAGGCTTTAAGAGCGTATTATTATTTTAGAGATCTTGAAGTGTGATTATTTGAAATCTATAATATGCTTGAGGGTTTGTAGTGAGTCCCGGCATGACAAATCACGATACCCTTGGGTTCGCCCTTGGGAGAGGTGGGGCTGTTACAGTTTGTTTAGTTAAGCCTCTCAAATCCTAGAGTGAGGATGAACTTGTTGTAATTATGATTGTGAAGTGGTTGAGTTATTTATGTTCTCATTGATTTTGCTAGTTTAAGATTGTGCTTATGCTTTATGGTTGATTAGCTACCAACTATAAATGATTTGATGTTGATGAGCAATGAAAAACTTGCCTTCAACAAGATCTAAGTTCTTAAACACTAACTTATATTCTCAAAAGTAGTGAATATAGTTGGGTGGTTTTGGTCTTACACTATAACTTCATTGAGCTTATTTATCTTGTTTCTCTCTTTTCTCTATGAAAATAGGTCAAGGAAGATTCCAAGGAATTAAGGAATTGGCGAAAGCAATTTCGAGTGACTTGCTCATCTTAAGTGAGAGCTTGTGCTACACATGACCATTGACGAAAGTGATGGCGTAAAAGAGGAAGTTATACCTTAGCACATCATTGGAGAAATGACATAATAAACTTGACTAACTTCTAATCTAACTTAACAAGGGATTCTAAAGTTCTAGGATCTAATCTCTTTACTTGCTTTCTTGTTATTTCCTTTCTACCGCCAATTGGATGTCTTTGACACCTAGCGGTCGGTTTTATTTGCTTAATCCGCTACCTAAGGATGGTTTACCTTCTCCCTTTATATTTTTCTTGTGACAGTCTAAATAATAGAGGAATTTGAAAATCACCGGTACTTGACACTCTTCCCTGGATCGACATCTTATTTCCGATACTCAATAAACGATCCGTATACTTATGTAATATAGGGTTATAAAGGTTTTTTAAGATTTGTGGAGTAAAGAAAATCCTATCAGAGAAATCATTGCAATGGTGTCCAAATAGAGAGTTTTCATAATCTGAAAATTGAACATAGCCTCAACTACGATCAATGCAAGTGATTGATAGTATGAGTCTGGTGCTACAGTCCATGTTTGCAATAACAAGACTCTTTAAACACCTATGAAGTGACTCTTAAAGGCATGTAGTCATAATGGGAAATCATGACACCGCCAAAATGCTTGGAAAAGGAGTGGTGGACTTGCAATTTGCTTCCGAAAAGAAGTTGATGCTCACAAATGTGTTGTATGTACTAGATATGAGAAAGAATTTAGTGTCAATCGATAGATTGAATTAGTGCAGTCTTAAAGTTGTAATAGAGTCTAATAAGATAATGTTGTCCAAGAGTGGAGTCTTTGTAGGACAAGGTTGTTCTTGTGATGGCATGTACAAATTAAGTATTAATAAAGTTAATGATTTTGCTTATTTGCTTGGTTGTTCTTCTTATGGTCTATGGCATAATAGATTCATGTAAATAGTAGAACACTACACTTTATGACAAAAATGGTCTTATTTCTTATGACAATAAAGAAGACAAGACATGTAAAGTTTGTGCTTAAGCAAAAATGACTAGTTTGCATTTCCTAAAACTGAACGAAACACTAATTTACTTGATCTCATTCATTTAGATATTTGTAAATTGAATGGTATCATAACTAGAGGAGGTAGTAAATATTTTATCACTTTTATTGATGATTGTTCTAAGGTTGTGCATGTTTATCTTATTAAAAGTAAGAATGAATCCTTTACCATATTTAAGTCCTACAAATTGCTTGTTGAAAATCAATTTGGTAGGAAAATTAAAATATTGAGAAGTGATAGGAGGTGAATATTTCCTAGTAAATTCTCAATATTTTGTGAATAAATGGGATTATGCACCAAATAAGTGCACCATATACCCACAAAAAACGGTTTGGTTGAAAGAAAAATAGAACTTTAGAAGACATAGTCAACTCTATGTTGGTGAGTTCTAACTTGTCAAAGAACTTGTGGGGTGAATCCTTATTGGCTACTTGCCATATGCATAATAGAATTCCTTCTCTTAAAACGAAAGTCTCCCATATGATATATGGAAAGGAAGAAAACCAAATCTAAGCTATTTTAGAGTTTAGGGATGTATTACCTACCACAGAGTCTCAGATAATTAAAGACCAAAATTGGGATCTAGGACACTCAAAAGTGTGTTTGTAGGCTATGCAAAAAACTCTAAGACTTATAGGTTGCTTGATATTGATTCTAATTTTATAGTCAAATCAAGAGATGTACAATTCTTTGAGGATAAATTCCTTAAAGACATAGTGTTGGTTGATCCTTCTAATGGTTTAGAACCACCAAATGATAAGTTTTTCTTAAGTAATAAGAGAAAAGAGAGTGATACTCCCATGAACCTAGGGGGTCAAAGACCGAGAAAAGAAAAGCATCTCCTATTGGATTTTACATCCTCACAAGCTGATTTTACATCCTCACAAGCTATAGTCTTCTTGGTTGAAAGTGATAAAGAATCTCTACAAAATAAAATAGCAGTCTTATTGAATGTAGAAGATGATCCAAAGACATTTAGTAAAGCAATGTCTTCAAGAGATACTGCATTTTGGAGGGAAGCGGTAAATGATGAAATGGACTCATTATTTTCTAACAATACATGGGTTCTAGTTGATTTATCCCAAGGTTCAAAACCAACAGGTTTTAAGTGGGTGTTTAGAAGAAAAAATG
This sequence comes from Gardenia jasminoides, assembly GCA_013103745.1. NCBI lineage: Eukaryota > Viridiplantae > Streptophyta > Magnoliopsida > Gentianales > Rubiaceae > Gardenia > Gardenia jasminoides. The sequence goes on from CM023101.1 coordinate 14,924,784, forward strand.
ACATGAATAGATCTTTACTAACTTTTAAGGCAAGGTCAATAGCTAAGAGTTTTAAGCAGAAAGAAGGAATAGATAATTTTGATACATAAGCACTGGTGGCTAAGGATAACTACCATTAGAGTCCTAACATCACTAGTTTCATCGTGCAATTTGTTTGCACATCAAATGGATGTTAAAACTACCTTTTTAAATTGGAACAACTTGAAGGGTTTTTCTTACCTAGAAATGACAAAAAAGTATGCAAACTAAAGACGAGATTTTACCACACATCAAATTTTAATTATAAACCAAAACACCCCATTTACTTCAAGTATACAGATCGTTTATCGAGTATAGGATATGTTAGGTGTCGATCCCACAGGGAAGATTGTCAAGTACTGGTGGTTTTCGAACTCCTCTATTATTTAGACTATCACAAGTAAAGATATAAATCTAAACTACAAACATGAATTAAAATGAGTAAAAATAGCAATTAAAAGCTCCTACAGTTATGGAATTTCTTACTACTCTTGCAAATGAAGCTACCGATTGAATTAACTTTATTATTCTGGCTAAGCATGGTGTAATTTCCTAATGCATGTGAAACATACTTTCGTAGTGAATCAACTATACTTATAGCTAAACCATACCTACACTTGTGGTTATGGAATTAACCACAAGCTCATTTTCTCTATGAAATTACATAAAATAAATCACTAAAGCTACAAAAGCGTCACGCTACATTTGTGAGTGACTTCCTAGGTTTAACACTTCATGAACTAGTGTCAAATTCTCATTTTCATTCAAACTTAACACCTTGACATGATCACAATTAATGGCGGTTAATCATGATTATAAAAGCCAAAGTACTAAATAACTTGCTCAAAATAATAGCATCAAATAACCAAGTAAACATCATAAACAAGATATAGAAAGTTCATCCATAACTCAATGCATAAACTTTAGCTAAACATGACAAAGAAAGAAAATATCATACTTGTATTATACTATAACTACACGACTAACTATACTAAACTAAGAAAACTAGTGAAGACTACATTTTGATAGTGATTCTAGCCTTCCTAAAGCTCTTTTTCTCTTGTCTACAAAAGGCCCTATTTATAGAAGAATTCATCCTTCATAAGCTTCCAAAACTTTACCATGTGAACACAAGAAAAGTTTTGAGTTTTAAAAGTCAGGAAAAATGGCTTCTATGAATCTTCCTTCCTTGAAATGCCTTCATGCATCTTAATCAATCTTCATGCATTGAATTCAATCCTCAAATGAGTTGTAAAGTTGATGCAAGTTGTGTTTGGAATTGCTTCTTTAACTTTCCAAGATTCTTCACGCAATTTCTAGTTGAAATTCATTCAAAAATTGAGCTGGAAAATTTCTGGAATCGACTGCAAGTTGTATCCATCATTGTTAGGGATACGTAAGGTAGAGGCTCGCAGATCCGACATCGGACCCTCCCCTGTCTCCACCGAGAGATTCTCAGCTGATGAATTTTTCAATTGGTACGCGCTGGGTCACGGATCTTCTCAAAATTGCAAAATCTAAATTTTGTCACAAAATTGAAGCTGTTAAATCTTTCGACTTTTGACCCTTAAGTTCCTCGATGATTGAATTGCATTTTACTCATCTCAATTTGGAACTTTATGAACTTCGGATATTTCAATTTTCCAACTTTCCTTCCATGCTTCATTGCCTGAAATTAATTCACATCAAAAATAATTTTGCAAATATCTTCTCATTTTACTTCATTTGATGATTGAGCAATTAATCCTACAAAAACATGAAGTTTTTACCACTTTAATACATAGAAATGCACTTTTTCTACTTAAACCATAAAATGCAAAATTTCACTAGAAACCCTAGTTAATTCGCCATCAAAATAAATAAAACACATAAAAACTAAATAGAAAAATATATTTCAAGCATACAAAATAGACACTTGTCAAATTCCCCCAAACTTGAATCATTGCTTGTCCTCAAGCAATAGGAAATACTATTTAACAATGATTTAAGTGTTTTGAAATAACCAATGTGAATTTTAAAAGTCAATCTCCACAACTTTAGTAATCAATTTTTATGCAAAAATTCTAATTGTCTCAAATACTTATAATAATTAAGTAAAAGAAAGCTCATTATACCCTAAATTTAAATAAGTTAAATTCAACCTTTTACTTCTACCTAATTACACAAAAAGGTAATTCATATGGTCAATGAGTTGGCTTTCCTCCTTCCACAATTATTTCTTCCTTAGAGGGATTATATTTTACTTAAATAATAGAAGAGTCTTTGACGCTAAAATCGACACTTTTAGGTGAAGATCTCCGGTTATTCAACTTTTCTTTTTTTCAATTTCTCCTTACTCAAGTGCCTTTTGACGCGAAAATCGATATTTTTAGATGAAGATTCCCGGTTACTTTACAAGAAAATTGGTCATCGGACAACTTTATCATGACAACAAAAGTCGCCACAAAAGGGGTCCTTTTCCCACGATTTTGTATCTCGTCATTGTTGTCTATGACAGCCCCACCTCCCCCTAAGGTGAACCAAAAGGATTGACGGACCGCTTGCCCAACTCTCGCCGGGACTCACTACATTCCACAATTTCTTCACAGATACAAATACTCAAAAGTCCATTCGAGATAACATAACCTTGAAGGTACTTCATAATAACATTTACATATCTCCAAAGTAATTACATAAACTCATGGACCAAAGGTCAAGCGCTTAGAGTTCATCTTAAGTACATCCGCCTCTCCCAAAAGTAAAGAGGATTACAGGTAGATATACCAGACAAACAAACCTAAAATTCCCTAAAATGATCTAATGTTATCCTTGAGCCCTTTTTGCCTCAAATCCTGTTAAGGAAAACAAATACGTGGTATGAGCTTACGCCCAGTAAGTATTCCAAGAAACCAAGCAAAACATGAGCAATACCAAAATTAATCATGTTAACACGTAATCAAGAAGCACAGCTCCAAGTATAACCATAACCAAATCTAGGAATCAAGAGAACAAAGTTAGGTACATTAATTCAAATAAACAATTACTCATTCAAGTAAATCAAATAATGAATAATAAATGAGATCTCAAAGGATACAGGACTCATTGGGAGCCATTTTCCACCTTATAACTTCCAATAAACAATCCCCTACATTTTTCCACCTTATGACCTCCAAAACGATAAACAATCCCCGAAATTTACTTTCACCTTATCACCTCCAAAACAATAAACAATCCCCAAAATTTAACATTAGATATTATACTCAAGGCCTTTCGGCGAAGAGTTTTGAGCTTTGCACTTATCATTGGTAAGTCATTACCCAGGGCTGTCCAACTGATCCGATCTCGCAATGGCGGGTCTAGGATAAGCTTTTGGCCTACCTGAACTCACGATGGTGGATCAAAGATAGGGTTCCAGCACAGAGTAAGCTCAGTTGAGCCGATGCGATAAAGTACACATCGGCCTACATTTATATACATTTATCATTCAACTATGCATTGTGAGCAAGCAATTATTGAAAATTAATTGAATTAACGAATTAAGGAAATCACAATAACATGACACTTATTGGTATGTCAATCAAAGAGTGTGAGGCCCCGATTTTTCCCAATTTTTGGAAATATTAAATAATGTTAATTATAGTTATTTTGGTTTGCCAAGGTGTTTATATGGTTTGTTTTAGTTTTCAAAGTGTTGGTTTTAACTAGCTTGTTTTACAAAGTTTGAAAACTCTAATTTGATTAAAACCCTAGTTTTTTTTCAAGAACCCTAAATTGGGATAAAACCCTAATATGTATATGCAAAACCCTAGTTTGGATTTGTAAAACTCTAGTTTTGAAAATACATTTAAGTTTTACGTTTAATGACAAGTTTGTTATTTCTTGATTTTACGTGTGTTAATGCATGATTAAGAAGAGGGATTACGATTCCTAGGTGATTAGTGGCCTTAGTAGGTGTAATTAAGTTTTGATAGACTAAGTTGAATTGAACACCTATGGACTAAGTTGATAGGAAAGAAAATTACTTGGGCAAGGGTGGAAGTTCATCTAAGTTGGTGGGTTTTCTTAGCATGCTAATGTTGACTAACCCTTGACCCAAATACTAAATATCTAAGTGGTCTCATCCCTAGACATTTGCATAGGAGAGCCAAGCAAAGGAAAAGAAGAAGGGAAAACCGTGGAAAAAAGAAGGAAAAGAAGAGAGAAAAGAGAGGAAAAAAAGAGAAAGCTTGTGGATTTTTCAAAGTTCAATCCTCCGATCTTGATTTGGAGCTAGGAGGTGAAGCTTGCACTTGAAAGCTTGAGGTTGCACCAAGAACACAAGCTAGAAAGGTAGTATTCCTTTGTCTTGCAAGCTGGAATTTCGACTAAGTGGATGAAGTTGTTGGATTTTGTTGTTGTTTTGACTTGATTGAGGATCATGTTTAGCTTCTTAGATGAATTTATGGGTTAGATTGTTGAATTTTCTTGTGTAAAGCTCCAGCCAAGAAGAAATCATTAGAGTTGAATTTCTGTCCATTTTTCTGTCCGAATTTGCTTGATATTTTCGAAAATGATGAGGACAGAATTAGCTTTAGCACAAAGCATGAAAGTTGTAGAGCGTTGAGTGATGATTCTGCCTGTAAATTTTCAGGTGAATCTGAGCACTGTATCATGTGAAATGACTAAAATGCCCCTGATGCCCTGTTTCTGTCCGAACCGTTATTTTGCTGCTGTAATGGGCCATTTTGACCGGGAAGATGACTGTTTTGTTTTGAGGTCTTCTTAAGTATTGTAGCTTTATGTGTTAGCTTTCTAATGGCTTTGGAATCGCTTAATTTGGAGCTGTGAGTGTCGAAGTTATGGCCATTTGAAACCGTCCTGCTTAAATCTTTGCGATAGGGTAGAAAGCCATTGTTTTGATTATTTTCGACCTAGTTCGGGATGGAATTGGATTTCAACTTCTTCATGAAAATTGTAGAGGGTAATGTGGAACGTGTAAGGATTGCATTTGCTTGATTGTTATTGCATTCGAGTCGATGAGTTTGCATGTGTGTGTTCTGGTTGAATGCATTGAGTTTTGGCGCAAAACTGAAAACAGGAATGACAAACCAGCAAATTCAGCTTCATTTTTTGTGTTGATCCTTTGTGATTTGGCTTTTGGCCAAAACACAGAACTTATAGCCCTTCATTCTAGCTTTGCAATGCATCTGGAATTTCTGGTTTCGGATTTGTGAGCGCCAAGTTATGATCGTTTGAATGTAGCCTGTCGGCAATTCTGACGGGGAAAATTTCTGAAACTGTTTCGACATTTTTCACCTAGAAAGAGAAAATCTGGGTAGAAGTTGTCTTCACGAAAGTTGTAACTTGTTCTCTTAGCTTCGAAACGGCACCTCGTACATTCTAATCCGATACTTGTATCCTGAGTTATGAGTATTAGCGTAGGGTGTCAAACTGTCTCTGCACCTTTAGTGTGTGTTTTCCGTTTCGTTCCATTTCATTCGCTTTTCCGTCTAACGCTCATGCGTGTGCTCCTTTTAACTATATGAAGCTTTTATAAGTGGTTTTCGAGAGTTTAATTCATTGAGTATTTGCATGTCACGTCATTTCACCTTTGAAAATGGATTTTGCCAAACCTTTTAGTTTGGAATCGGAAAAGTAATTTGTTTGCACTTTCACATCTCGGAGATTCTGGGACGTTGAGATCGTGTTTAACCGCCTACATTGTCTTGTTTATGCTCAACTGTTGGTGAGTGTTCCTTGCATGTTTGTGAATAAATTGCTCTGATGACGTGTTTAAATGCTTTTAATAATTATATGAAGGGCAAGTGTGTACTTTATCGCTCGCCTACTTTTTTATTCTAATCTTGCTCAACTGTGCTTTTCCATTGTTTGTATATTATTTGTGCATGACTGTAGGCCATGTGTACTAACACATAGGCTGAACAAGGTCTTTTCCCCTTCATCGACCTATTCGAGCCGGACTTCGGGTGGGTTGATAACCTAGAACCGCACGGTATACTCGAGTATTACCACTAGGAGTTATAAGGAGGAGTAGGGGTTGAGTATTGAACAAGATGGACTGCAACTTCGTGGAACTGTATCCTTTCACCGGGTATTTTCCCGCTTTATGTGTTTATACATTTTATGCTTCTAAACTGAATTATATTAACCTACTGAGTGCTTAACTGATATATTTTTGCTCCACTGTTACTGTGTGGTTTGTGTGATGTTAGGATCGCTCACTGGGCTTTTAGCTCATCCCTTTCAACTTTGTTTTTCCTTAGCAGGATTTGAGATCGAGAGCTTCCAAGGGTTACACTGGGTCGATTGGTTAGGAGACCTAATCTTGTATTTTGATGTAACCCTTGTATTTTGAATTGTACTAATGGAATTTTGGATGGATAAACTTTTGTATCTGTAATTATAGTTCGGGACATTTGTGGTTCGTTAAGGAAACTTTGGGGTTTAAATCTTGTATTTTGTTATTTGCATTTGAACTATGGATCTGTAGTGAGTCCCAGCGAGAGCTGGGCAGGCGGCTCGCTGATACCTTAGGGTTCGCCCTAGGGAGAGGTGGAGCTGTCACAAAGAGGCTTTTAAAACAAATAATAGCATTTACTCAAATATCATGCATCGTCAAGGAAACATGCATTAGAACACTTACAAAGTTAGCAAAATACGCTCAGGCGTTCGCTCCCAAAACTCCTTTATTTCCTCCTTCCAAGTCTAATGGCAAATGAGATGAAAAAATTTAGGATTGACTACCCCAAACAAGAGAGACCAAATGCATACACTAGTTGTTTCTTTGTTTGATAACAATCACAATTTGGATGGACAAAATCATAAGAGGTCTAATCCAAAGTATGAGTGTAAAACAAATGAAGAATCTTATAAACATAGTAAAATCATGAGTTAAGTAGGTTGGAACACGGCAAAGGTGAACACGAGTCAAGAGGAATAAAAGAAGCCATTATAGAAAGAGAAATGAAAATCGACAGGTTTTCCACCCTTCAGTGTTTTAATCATAACTATGGCTATGGTTATTGGATTGGGGTGAATTTTATGGAGTTTCGAAACTAAGACATAGACTTATAACTTTCATGGAGAGGTTGAATATAAAATAATACTTAATCAGGGTCGAAATGGCCAAAATCAGAGACACCAGAAAACTGTCGGGTTAGGAGCAGGTTGGTCGAACAGTCTCGAAAGAATGGCCATAACTCGATGTAGAAAAATCAAAATCGAGCTCCGTCAGAGGTGTTTAAAACTAGGTTCATATATCTTTCTAACGGTATAAAGCTCAAGCTCTAATTCAATTCCTATAATCAACAGAAGGTTCGGCAAGTTGGCTGAATTCCATTTCTGATTTCCTGTTTAAGTTCATTTCCCCACACAACTTCTATAAACAACCTTTCAAGAATTATTTCCAACTCTTAGTAGAGTGTTTAGCATGCTAGAACATCAAAGAAAGTCATCAATAAAACATCACAAAATCTTAAGCATTTCATCAAACACTTGGTGATTATAAACAAAAGTCTAAGTTCAAGTTTCCAACTACAAGAAATTCTTCCACAATCATTCCTTCTAAACAACCTCAAACAACTTAAACTCACTAATCATGCACCCACTTTGAATTTGAAGATCATTAAAGCATAGATAAGTGATTAGTTACCTTGAGAGTTGAGAGAGAAAGTCCACCCAAAAACTCCAATTTTTCCAACAAAGCTTGATGAGCAAGTAGCAATCCAACCTAGGGTTTTACTTGAAGATGTTTTCCTCACTTAAAATTGCTAGAATCTAGCTTAGGATTTTGGTGTTTTCTTGCTCATGTAATTCGGCCAAGAGGAGAGAGAAGGGAGGGAGTTTTTGGTTCAAATTTTTGAAAATGAGAGATTAAATAGTAAGGCTTAAGTCAAGACTTTAATGGATGGTTGACAAGTGTCCTAATTTGGACCATGAATTGGGTTGAAATTCTAGGCAATTAGCTTCTAATCCCTCAATTAGAATGTAACCTACTTAATGCCACATAAATTTTATGCATTTGGCTACATAAAACATGTAAAATGAAATTCCAAATTAATGCCATGCTATGCACACAAAATAAAGTACTTCAAGGAAGATAATGCACTTAATGCTTTCATGGTGCAATCAAGCCATTTTTTTTTCATTTTCATTTTTTTTCTAGGTTCTCACACTGTCTCATGGGAGTGAATTAATTAGTGACGACTTGATTATGTCGTCACTAATAAATTCCCGCCAACATATCTCAAGAGGGCAGGAGAATTTAGAGCATTTAGTAGAGACGACTTTTTAGATGTCATCACTATTGCTCGTTCTATTTATTGACGACTTTAGTTTCTAGTCACTGATAGTTGTTTAGTGACGACTTCTTGTTGTCATTATAACATTTGCAATATATTATTAAAACTTATTGTAAGAAAATGGGTCATTAGTGACGACTTATTCCAATGATAAAAAATTGTCGTCATAGAAGAAGGCCTTTAGCCACGATTTTGGTGATTATCACTACTGACTTGTATAGCTAAATATTTAGTGACGACTTCAAATTGTCATCAGAAAATAGTTTGCCATTAGACCTGGAAAGGGCGGGTTCAACATCAGTGACGACATGTATGAGTTGTCAGTATTTCCCCTTCTTTTTATTGACAACTTTTTTATTGTTGTCATTATTTCTGTTTTCCGACAATCTGTTGTTGTCAGTAAAATTGCATATTTGTTAGTGACAACATATATCGTCACTTAGCAGCTATTTGAATACCCAGTATAATTTTTAATAACTATGTTAAGCAGCAATAATTAATAAAATATTCACAATTTTAGATAAAAACTAAAGTTGAAATTGATTAAATTAATCCTAGTTGACTTGTGCCAAAATTTTGAATTATCTTAGCTGAAATACCCATAATTTCTGAAATTGTAATAAATTTTTAATTTAAAAAATAAAGTTAGTTATTAGTTAATGTGAAGTTAATATAAATGAAAATTTTCAAATTCAATTAGATAGAAAATTAGAAATTTGGAGATTAGTGACAACATTTTTCAGTGACAATCCTAAAGTCGTCACAGAAAGTTATCCTTTAACCACAACACTAGAAGTCGCCACAGTAACCTCATCAAATTCTATCCCACACTGACGACTATGAATTCTCATCAGAAAAAGTTTCTCACCAAGAGATTTCGAGAATACAGGAATAATTATAGAAAACAATAGTGACGACTTGGTGAATTTGGAGTATGTAGTAGTGACAATTTTTTTGATGTCATCACTATTGCTCATTCTGTTCATTGACAATTTGGTTTGTCATCAATGATGAATATTCAGTGACAATTTCTATTGTCATTATAAAATTTGTAATATATTATTAATATCATTGAATGGTCAGTGACAACATTTAGTGTCATTGTAAAACTCCATTTCATGGCTCACTTTCATTAATTCTACTATGACACCCTAATCTTTACAGTTTAGCCCCTACATTTGGTCTATTTGCAAAATGAATTAGACATTTGAATAAGATATTGTAAAGAAATGTTGTATTTCCCGAAAAGTTAAGTTAGAGCTGGTAATTGAAAGATATGTCGCCACTGACAAACTCATTTTCACATAAATTCTACTATGACACCCTAAATTTTATAGATTTGCCCTTATATTTTCTCTATTTATGAAATGTGCTAGACATTTGAATAAATTGTGTATAGATATTTTATATTTTCCTGAAATTTAAGTTATAACTAAGCCTAAATATATATATATATATATATATATATATATATATATATATATATAAAAGAACATTCATAGGTTCTACTATAACTACCTAAATTTTGTAATTCAAGCCCAATGTTTTTCTATTAACAATAGGCAAAAGACATCTCAATAGTTAATTATCAATGGAATGTGCTGGATTAAGCACTATAGGAATTTCATCATTAATAGCAATGGATTCGTGATAGTTTGTGTTCTCATTAAATTGAGTTCAATTTTTTACAACTTATTGCAATATATTATTAATAACATTGGATTTTTAAAAAAAGAAAAAAATTTTTGACAACCATATCAAGTGAATTTCATGATTTTCAATTATGAGATGTAGTATAGTTTTGCAATTATAAGAAATGTGTTTAAAATTTTAGCTCAAACATTAGAAATGTAATAAAAAGATTATTTTCACTTGTATAATATTAACAAATTTTGTCACCAATGATGGAAATTTTTCAAATAAGAAATTATACTACAACTGCAAAATGTATGTTTCAAATAAATTAAGAACGGAAAAAAAAAAGTCGCCACAAAAAGAGGGTCTTTACCCACAAAATTTTTAAACTATTTTCGTATTTTTTTCCTATATATTTTAGTGAAACTAAATTGCACCATGATACAAAAATATTTTAGTCAAAAAATAATGAATAATATTATATGTGTAAAATATATATTTGAAATAAAATTAAAACAAAAAATTCCAAAAATTTTGTAATATTTTTTTGCATTATTTTTTAGTGACACTATATTGCCACCATGATTAAAAAATATTTGTTTTTGTCAAAAAAATAATGAGTAATAATATATAAGTAAAATCTATACTTGAAATAAAATTACAAACAAAAATGTTTCATACAAATTTTGTGTGGAAGGAGGGATAGTTGAAGTCAATTTTTTCAAAACAAAGGAAGAGTAGAAGTGGCAGACAAACCCAAAATTCAGCTAAGTCTTTGTCTTTCAGCTCACCCTCTCCTCTCACAACCGATTCTCACTGTAACGGTCTCGAAAAAAAAATTTTTTTTTTTAAATTTCAAAAATTTGAAGTTTTATTTATTTATTTATATAATTATTTCTTTAATTATCTTGTGAAATCCGATTTTTCCTCATTCACAATGTCTCATTTAATTTTAACTCTATTCCCTTAATATCGCCCTCTCGTAGCATTTATTAGCGGTAAAATGTTAAAGGCACGTTTTTCGAGGTAAATTCGGACTGTGAGTAAACTAGTGAAGATAAGTATGGACGATCACTGATAAGTTGGAAGTGTAATTAAATGACTGGATTTGGGTCTTTGAGGATGATTAATTAGGGTTTTGAAATTTTAGTTAAGATTTGGATTAACCACTTTAAGTTTAGAATTTTATCTAACCGTTAATTCTTTCAACTAAATTCCTACCAATCACTTAAAAATCACTTCTCCATCCCCTCTCCTAATCGATATTTGTCCCTTAATCTCAAGCCAAATGAAGTGATTAATTTTCCCTCCAAATGGCTAATTAAAGTCACTATGCAAGCTTTGACTTTGGGGCAAGACAAGACCCATGTCTTGTCTTCCTTTTCTCATTAATTCTTCAAGAAAATTGCACAAAATTGCTTCATCTTCCCTCTCCTCTCACCCGACTTCTTCCCTCTCTTCTTCCTCTTGTTCTTCATCAAAAATTCCTTCCATTTTCTTCCTTAAAACTCAACTAAATTTGCACTAAGTAGAGCTTAGCTTGAGGCTTGGACAAAGAGCTTAAGAAAGAGGATATTGTGGGCTCAATCTTGCATTTCTTTTCTTGAAGTCTTGCAAACCTAAGAGAGGTATAATTCTACTAACTTCTTTCTTGTCCAATTTCTTTAAATTCCAAGCATGACAACTAGGAATTGGGTGGTTAATGGGTTCATAGAACCTTGAATTGGTGATGATTGTGTTGTGTGAAGTGTTGAGCTTCATTATTGAGTAATTTGATGATTATGGAAAATTTGTGGGCCCTTGAATTCCCACTAAATATGTGTAATTGATTGCTAGATAGGTAGATGATGCTATGTAAGTGCATTATGTATAATGATGGTTGTTAAAAGTTGGAGGGAACCTTAAGGAGAAAACCGGCTAGAGGGAGAAGAAATTGGGGAATGAATTTTCTGATTTTTCCTTGAATTTCGTGGCTGTATTTTTGGCTATTTTAAGGGCTGAATTTGATGTTTAAATGTTGAATGTCAAGCTGTTATTTTTCCCCACAAAAAGCCCTTCAAGAGTTGATGTAATTAGGGTTACTAATTCGGAAGTGAAAGCTGGAAAAAGAAGTTTATGCTGCGAATTTTGAGGATTATTTAATGATATTCTTGCCAAAATATGTGATCATTTTTTATTACCATTAGGTTAAGGAAGTCTAATACCAGATTAGGGTCGAATTTGAGGTGAAACGGCAGTAGTATATGTTGGATAAAAGAGACTAGAAATGAAGGAATTGAACTTCATCGGTTTGGACAGTTTGGATGAATGAACTTGAGTCACGTAGAAAACTGCCTTTCCATTTGAATTTTAAGTTGAAATTTGGTATGAATCTATTTTATATATGGAAGTATTAGTGTGAAAAATTTGACAATTTTTGGAGTTGAATTCGTCACTCAAAAAATGTTTTGAAAACTGCCCTGTAACTTCGCATCCCAGAAATTTCAGATTTTCGAACTGCCCTTGTTTGAACTGCTTTCATTTCATGCTCGGGTGTCGGAATTGAGTTCCGTCAGTGGATGTTGAAACTTCTTATGTAGTACTATATTGTGTATTAATTTCAAAGGCTAACTAATTTTCTGTAATTTTTGACGAATTTTCAAAGTACCCTGGATGGCCAGCCTGATATGCCCTGTCTCTTTACTGTAGCTGGCTGTTGAACGAAAATATAGGTTAATTTCGTCCAGAATTTTAATTAAATGTCTTCTACAAAGTTTTAGATCTTTCAAATAGGTTTCCAACGGTACCAAATGTGCAAAATTCTGACTTGTATAACTTAAGTTATGATTTTTCAAAGTTTTCAGCTCGACTTAGGAAATTGTCGAACTTTCTACTTTTGAACTAAATGTGGTCGGTAAATTAGGAAAAACTCATTTTCGTTCTCTTTTAATTATTTTAGGGCAAAGTGCTGATTTTGCAACTGATCAAAACTTGGACTCCGACCCCTACTTTGTCGGTGAGTTTTCCAATGCATGTTTACTGCTTTAATTTACGAACTTAGTGCTTGAATGTGCCATGTGACTTGTCATGTACTTTTGTTGAAACTTGAAACTGTTAAACCACTCACTTAAAGGAGAGTATACTTTATTACTCCCTTTTTGTAGAGTCGGTAAATTATTTGTTTGCATGGACTGAATTTGGGAGACGGAAATGTGTTATTCAATCTCTCTTGGCCGAGTGCCTTGAGGAATTTACTGTTACTGTTCACTGTTTAAATTTTGGCGTGCGGGCCCGGTAGGGGGAGTTTGGTGGTTGGAGTTTGGCGTGAAGAGTCGTCTACTTGGATTGAAAGTCGACGGAGTGTCGACTACTATAAATGCTCGGGAAATGTGGAAATTGGCTCCTGAGAGCCCCCGTATCCTCAATGTGTGTGAATTTGATTTGCTTACGTGTTTTATTTATTTTCTTTTACTATTACCTCTTTAAGTACACGTGCATGAATTTTGGAAACTCACGAGCTTGTTAGCTCACCCCCGTTCCCGTTTGTTTTTCCTTAACAGGTGACGAGAATCCCGAGACGTAGCTAGGGCTAGTGTCATGATCTTTTGACTTTTGTCTCGAGTATGAAGAAATATTTTGTATATTTGCTTGGTGTTGAGTACTTTAAGCTTATGGAAGTGTATGAGCTTTGGCTCGAGGGTTGTGAATATTTTAAATGGATGATTGTAATTTTAAGTTTAAATGCCCCTTTTCAGTTTTAGTATTAATGTTGAGGTATTTGGTGAAATTGCACGTTTAAGTTAGTATTGATTTGAATGCTTGAGTCCTGACGAGAGTTGGGCAGACAGCCCGCTAACCCCTCTGGTTAGCCTTAGGGGGAGGTGGGGCTGTTACACTCACAGCCTCTCACCACCCAAAATTCAGCTAAGTCTCTCCTCTGACCACTGATTCTCACAGCCTCTCTCCACCCTCTCACCACCGATTCTCACCACCAATTCTCTTAGCCTCTGACCACCGATTCTCTTAGCCAGGAATTTCCCTTGTGTGGACTCACATGCCGGCTGTCTAGATCTAGCTATCCACAAGAAAAGGTTGGTCCCTCCTTTCCTCCCTCCCCCCTTCTCTCTCTCTCTCTATGTGTGTGTTGTGTGCTCCCAAAATTTTTTTACAATTTTTTTGACCTAATCTTGCATTTCTTATTTTCCAGAAATTTGTGTCCGAATATTTTAATCTTTGTGTGCAATCACCTGTATGTTGTTGTTTACATAGATAATTTTTTAATTCCCCAAATTTTGCTTCCCCTAACATTTGTTTTAGTTGAAATGTTATGACTAACAATGAACCTGTGATGGGTTTGCTTTATGACATGTCAATGTAGTTTAATTTTTAATTGAGATATTATTCTAAGCTAGTCATTTTGCTTTGCAATCAGTTTATCGAATGATATAGGTGTTGGTTTGGGTTAGCTATGTAATGCATATGTTATTCTGAATTTCATTTCTCCAAATATGAAATTTGCTTAACTGATAGTCCAACCATTTGGATTGGTTATGTCCTGTTCATGTTAACCAAAGGCAGAGGCTGCATAGGAAACTTACAACTTATCTATTGTGAAATTGAGGTACAAATCCTATGCATGATTTAAAAGAAAACTAATATTTCTGGACAATAGATATATTAGATATTTTGTTTTCTTTAGGTGAAAAAAGTATTAGTAGAAGACATATGAAAGGAAGTTGGGCTTTGTCCATGGTCACAGTATTCAGAGTAATGGATGCATATTCAAATTTGTGAATTCTGTTATAGAGATATTTCAGTGTCTATAAGAAGCATAAAAACACCTCCTATCACTGGCATTCATCAGCCTGAATCCTTTACTCAATATTGAAACATGAATTACAAAAAGATTCAGCACAAAGTTCATTACATTAGTTGCATCCCATAGCCTGACAGATACAAGGCATTTTTTTTTTAAATCTTTTTCCAAATGAAGGTTTTTTTTTCTTTTTCTTTTCTGATTGTAAGAGAGAGAAGGCGGGGATAGAGGCGATGCCGTTGCGTGTTTAGCTAATGCTGGCTATTAGGGAGGAAAAAAAATGCTTTACAAATGTCTGCATCATTTAGCCCCTTCTAAGCCTATAACAAGTTTGGTAGTTTGCACTGCTTGAATGTTCCTTGAGAGGTGTCCCTCAAGCTGCATGAAGGCCTTGCATGACTCACTGATTTATTAGCAATTTAAACTATTTTGTTCTGATATGTCTAATATTACAATGCATCTAATCAATTACTAGCAGTCAAAACAAATAGAGGGCATCGTTTTGCAATCTTAAAGTCTCGACTTTACGCTCTCACTGGATATGGTTTGCTGGAGAGATTGCTCAACCTTATCATGATAAAGTGACGTATAATGATTTATCAAAATAGCCAAAAAAGAAAAAAAAAGGAGAGATATTATAAGAATAGAAATGTATATAATAGCCAAGAAAGTGATGTACAAGCATGTCCTTGCAAAGACACCCTCATAAGCAAAGATACATTTCTGGACGTCTGTCTCCAGTCGAGAGGATGTCTGTCTTGTATCTGTTAGCATGTGATAAGTCAATATTTTGCATGTTTTCAATAGGATTAATTATGTAGTTTTTGTGTGTTTTTGTCAGTTTAATAGCTAATGAACTAGGGTTTCTATTGAAATTCTGCATTTTGTGGTTTAAATAGAAAAGTGCATTTTTGTGGATTAATGTGGTGAATCTTCATGTTTTTGTAGGATTGCTTGTTCAATTATCAAATGAGATGAAAATGTGGATGCTTGCCAAGAAGCTTGGAAGAAAAATTGGAAAATGAAAATTGCAATTCAATCAACGAGAAATCAAAGGGATAAAAGTCGGAGCAATTAACACGCCAATTTCATGACAAAAAGCTCGGAATTTGCAAGTTTCAAGTGGAGTCGCGAGGCAAAACGCGAACCAACAAGTAGAAATTTCAATTAGTTCGCGAATCCCTCTCACAGGAGCCAGGGGACTGGATCCGCGAGCCTTTGCCTCGCGGATCGTCAAAAAATGACAGCTGCAAGTTGCAGCCGAATTCCAGTTTTTCAGCTCACTTCCAACTCAATTTTTAGAAGAATTTCAATGAAGGCTGCGTGAAGAATCTTGTGAAGTTGAAGAAACAACTCATTACTAATTCAAAACACAATTTGCTTCAACATTTCAACTCATTTGGGATTGAAATTCAAAGGATTCAAATGCATGAAGACAAAGAAATTTAAGAAGCCATTTTCCTTGACTTTTGAAGGCCAATTTGTCTTGTATTCACATGACATAATTTTGGATGCATATGGTTGAAATATTCTATAAATAGGGCCTTTTGTATGCAATTCAAGTATTGCATTCCATTCCATTCCATAAAAATTCCATTGAAGAGAGAAAAAAAGACTAGAGAATAGCTCTAGTTCATTAGATTAGTTCTAGTTCTTAGTTTGTAGTTTCTAAAGAGAGTAAAAGTGAAAGTTGTGAGGAATCTTGCACTTTGTATTTGGGAGATCAACTTGTGAAGAAGTTTATGGATTCAACTTCAAGAAATTGAATAAGATTCCTTCTTCCTTACTTATCTCTTGTGCTTAATTTCATGGCTTTGTGCAAGTTTGTTTATGCTTAAATGTTCTTAATATGATGTCTAGCTAAGCTTCTTTAATCCTAGAGTTAGGATGAACTTGTTTTAGTTGTGATTATGAAGTAGGTAAGTGATTTATGTCCTCCATGATTTTGTTAGTTTAAGACTTGTGCTCATGCTTTATGGTTGATTAGCTACCAACTATAATTGATTTAATGTTGATGAGTAATGAAAAACTTGCCTTCAATAAGATCTAAGTTCTTAAGCACTAACTTATGTTCTCACGAAAGTAGTGAATATAGTTGGTTGGTTTTGGTTTTATACTATAACTTCATTGAGCTTATTTAACTTGTTTCTCTCTTTTCTCTATGAAAATAGGTCAAGGAAGATTCTAAGAAGTTAAGGAATTGGCGAAAGCGATTCCGAGTGACTAGTTCATCTTAAACGAGAACTTGCAATACACATGACCATTAACGAAAGTGGTGGCATACAAAAGGAAGTTATACCTTAGCGAATCATTGGAGAAAGGACATAATAAACTTGACTAACTTCTAATCTAAACATAACAAGGGATTCCAAAGCTCTAGGATTCCTCCAACTTGATCTTAAAAACTCTCTCTAACCTAATTCTCTAATTTCTTTACTTGCTTTCTTATTTCTTGTCTTCCACCAATTGGATGTCTTTGACACCTAATGGTTGGTTTTAATTGCTTTATCCCTCTTCCTTAGGTCGGTTTACCGTCTTCTCCCTTTTATCTAGCTTTCCTTACTTTATTCGCCTTCATATAATTGTCTATCTAGATAATGAAGCAAGTGATTAAATTTTAGTGTTTGCAAAACCATAGTTGCTCGTGGGATCGACACCTATATTTCCCTATACTCAATAAACGATCCGTATACTTGCGGTAATATAGGGTTATAAAGGTTTTTTAAAATTTGAGGAGTAAAGAAAATCCCTATCAGCATGCATACAGCATATAGTTTAGAAGAATGGTAGAGGTAATAAATAATAACAGATTGGTTTTGCTACATGAGTTATTTATCACTCTAGTGCCTTAGATGAAATGAAGCATGTTTGTACAGTTGGTCTCAAACCCTGTGGTAATCATTTTCACTTTTATTTTTGTGGGGATGTTTTCTTTATTGTCCTACAGTATGTACGTGGGAGGATTTTGTTCCAAAATCTTAAAGAGTTCGGATTGGCTTGGTATAGCAAGCCCTTTATGTAGGCCCTGCAGCACCATAAACAGATGAAACGGAAAAAATGCACGCAAATTCAAGAATTAGACAGTTAAAAGTGATTGCTGCATGAGAGGAAGTGGAAAAAAATTAAAGAGGGTAGGCTGCAATCAAATTCTCCCTGAACCAAACCTATCCCCAAAATCAGAAAGGAAAAAAGAAAAGGTAAGTGTGAAAAGAAAATGAGCCAAATGCTATGCAGACCAACTTTCAAAAGCCTTGGGAATTGGATGATTTTCAATGCTTTGCAGCTTATCGCTTACTTATAGCCTTGAGAATTGTTAAAGTTTTGATGGTTTTGTGGCCTAATGCTTTTATAGCTTGTTCGAATTGTTATTGTTTTTTGGGAAATTTTTTTTGAAATATAGTACATATTCCTATATCATCCTTTTAATCTCACATGCTACTGCATCATATCATTATTAATTTTTTTCCTCAAAAACTCCTAAAATATGCAATCCAAATTATCTTAGAAGCCTTGTGACTGTAGTAGAAATTCAACGATGTCAGAGCTACTTTAAAAAAAAAAAAAGAAAAAAGATGATGCAGCATATGGAAATGTGAATCTCCAGTCGAGAGGATGTCTGCCTTGTATCTGTTAGCATGCATACAGCATAGAAATTGTCTTCTCTACCTTGGATAGGATATCTCACTTTAGATCAAAGGATGTACAAATTCACACTCTTTTAAAGAAACTGTCTCGAATATGAAAACTGCATTGCGTCAGGAAGAATAAAGCCCTCAAGTCAGGTAACTGCGATGCGCTTGCTGCTACTATAATCATGGAATTAAAGGGAAAGAAAGAGAGAAGAAAAGAAAAGAAAAAGCCTTTTACAGTAAATTTGTGAGATATTGGTTGAGAATAACATGAGACTTAAAGATGCAACAGGGAAGATAAGATAAGGACAAAGAACGGTCAGAGATTTGGTGGTATACCTATGCTATCAGTTCTGGTGTTCTGGTTTTCAGTTGAACTAAATCAGGAAGCTGCATGCATCCATGCAAAATCAATTCCTATCAGTTTGTTTGCAAATGGTTGACAACAAATGAAGTTGAAGAAAACCAAATCATTATCTGAAATTGGGAAAAATGTGAACTTGAAGAATGGGATGGCCTTCTTGAGTTCAATTTGGATGGCTAACTTCGTGATATTGAGTCATCTTTTCCTGCATCCATAAGATTTCTTGTCCTTGTCTTCTTGTTTTTACTTTCTGTTCTTATTTGCACTACTGCTTCAGGTACTAAACTAGTTTGGTCCTGTAGTAGAGCTTGCACTTCTGGATCTAGACTTCTATGTTATGCTGAATTATGCTATAATGATATAGTTCAATTTATTAAAATTAAATCACTTATTAATTAAGCTGTAAGTCTGGTGTTGGCATTTAATTTCTTATCCATGCTAGTGCAAGTGTTTGCTTTTTAAATGGCACTGTTTCTTACTTTATTACAAAAAAGCTTGGTGTTCGTTGCAGGATATCCATGTTCCAAAGTACAGCCTGAATCATGCAAATGGAAAATTATTCATTAATGCCCATAACTTCCCACAGATAAAAAGTTTCCATTCTAAAAGCTAAATTACAGAAGTATGACCCGTATCATTTGAGCGAAACTTAAGGTTAATGCTCCTATCTATTGAGTTTATTAAGTGTCTATTACATTTTATTTTTAGTGTCTATTAAGTTTTACAAAACTTGGGGATCTAGCTTGCTTGTGTGCAGGTATACATCAAAGTGCCAGAACTTGATTTTATTTCAGTATAAAGTAATATCTGGCTTCTTAATTTGTTTTTGGCATTTAATATGAAAAGGTTCATTCCAAAGGTATGAACAGAAAATTTCTAGTCTTACAAGTAACTCTGTTGGCTAACAAAGCTTGATTACCAAAATAAAATAAGTTACTAATTTTGGGCTTGGACTTGGGTTTTATGCTTAAGAGAGCTTAGGCCTAGCACTGATTCTCATGAGGCTTGCACATTTTGCATCACTCTCCTTGATGGGAGAAAACTTGACCCCAGTTTTTTTGATGAGAATTTAGAGCCCCTTATCTACTTAAAACGTTAATTTTATAACATTTACTGATATAACCAGGTTCGCCTTTGGGATTCGAAGTCTTTGCCGGCTTGCCCTTCATGGAATCAGGTACTCTTTGTAAACTCTCTCTATCTGTAAGTGCTTCAGTTGCTTAATTTTAATAATCCTATATAATTTACTTTATGATCATGAATGGATGAAAGCTTTTGATCATTAATTAGCATATAACTGTAGCAAATCAGCATGTTGGAGTTCGAATTAGTGTATAATCATGAATAACTAATGAACTGCTTGAGTTCCAATTAGCGCATAACTTTGATAATCCAGCATGTTTGCGTTCAAATTACTGTACAATCATGAGTGAATGATGAACTTCGAGTTCTATCTGGTTGATGATAGTAGAGGAAGGAGAGCAAGGGAGAGCTGGTTTGGGGATTGCCTTTACTGGACGATAATCATTACTTGACAAGATTTTCAAGCCTAAGAATAATGGAACGAGATCAGTGTAATTGTTGGACTAAGAATAATGGAACAAGAAAACATGGGTCTGCTCAATTGCTTGTTTCGTCTCAACATGTTAATTAACGTGAGATTTTATAACTTGAATCTAGGCTTTTAATTAATTATAACTTCATGGAAGATGCTCATGGGATGGCATTTTACCTTTGTTTGGTCAAATAAAAGTCCTGTTGCACAATAGTCTTTCAAGTGTTTCACCAAAATTTTGATGCAAAAATTATTTGAACTTTTCTTGATTATGCTTTTTGGAGGAAGGGGGGGTGTGGAAAATGAGCGAACTCAAAAAGATGGGCTAGTAATTTAACCCAACTCTCAGCCAAAGAAACAAACTTGACGAGACGAAGGGATTTCATTCGTCCCAATTAAAGCTGATTGGGACTAGTTGTAATCTTGTGTGACTATTGAACGGACTCTGTACTAACATCATTATTAAATAGCATGGAATATGAGATAATATGAACACGAAGAATAGGCAATTCTGAGTGCACCACTGGTTGAAACCTCTAAAAAAGTGGGGGGGGGGGGAAATGGAGGATTATATGATAAAGAAAACAGTTTTTAACAAGAAAGAAATTGTCAAAAAAGTTAAGAAACAAATATGGCTAGCAGGGCCTCTCATCTGCTTGAGCCTTTTACAATTCTGTCTATAGCTGATTTCTGTGATATTTGTGGGACATCTTGGAGAATTGGCTTTATCTACTACTTCAATGGCCACATCTTTCGCATCTGTTACTGGTTTCAGCTTACTGGTCAGTTGGGATTTCACTCATGATCATCATTACTTAATTCACTGATTAATGTTAGACCGCTAGTAGTTTTCTTCCTTGAAGATGCACATGCTTGCAACAACAAGAAGTTAATTCTGGTGCTTTAAGATTGTGTAGAACACCTTTTGAGAATTTCATTAATGTCTAACTTGATTTGGCCGACTTGTCTTGATACCTTTAATCTTTGATTTTGACCAACTTGTCTTGATACCTTTAATCTTTTCCCCCTTGGCTGTGAATCAAAACTGGAATTTTCGTCCAATAAAGGAAAAGTAATGAATCAAAACTGGAATTAGTCTACTTATCCTTATCTTGTATTCCACTTTTTCTATGATAATTCGTTCACAGAACGAGAGCAAGTTCTTGGTTCGCATCATATTACTTAGTGTATAATTTTACTTACATCCTTCTTAATTTGCTAATTTATTGTAGATAATGCTATTGAAATAGCATTTTTAGATGATCAAGAATTATGATTTGGCTGATGATTGGATGACTTTGGAGAGAAAGGTGGCTTTTGCTCATGCAGTGCTACACTTTGGGACTTGTTTTTTGGATTGAAATTCCTTTTGTATTGATACCTTGTTTAGATGCCATATTTGGGACAAATGCAATTTATCAAAGCATTTGAATGTTGATGTAAACCTTGAATTTGACACGAATTTGCCAAATATAATAGTTTGGCTTTCAATTTGTAATGTAATAACTTCTTTTACTTGTTTAAATTGTCTTGGCATAGTATTTTTACTTATTTTGGGTGAGTGATTCTAGTTGAAAAAATTGTGGATTCATTAGAACAGTGGTTGGAAAAATCATAAATCTCTATTGACAAAATGAAGTTGTCACAGAATGTGAAGCTGACAAGATAAACTTCTCAATGACAATAAAATTTCGTCACTAATTGAAAGCTTAATAGTGACAAAAAAAGTCGTCAGTAACCTGATTATAATAACTGACAACTATTAACTATTTTTACTGACAACCTCTACGCAGGTATCTCTAACAATACAAAAAGTCGTCAATAAAACCTAGACTAGGATGTTGTCATTAAACATAGCTTTTTACTGACAATAAAAAAGTCGTCAATAAAACCTACACCAAGATGTTGTCACTAAACATAGATTTTTACTGACGACTCTTCAACTTGTCACTGTTGACTTTTACCGACGGACATATAGTGACGACCTATATTTTGTCAATAAATGTCATTTCTGACGACTTATTGCTATTTTGTGATGACTATACGTTGTCACTGAAGACCAATTTTCTTGTAGTAATTAGCACAAGAATAATTAGAGTTTTTTTTTTGTAGAAAAAGTTCCCCTCTAAAACTCAATTCATGGAAAAGAAAGCCTTATTGACTTAACTATATCAATCACATCTTTGTATAGGTAAGTAAAAGAAAAGATATCATTTAATAAGTAAAATTATAGGCATAGTTTTCCTCATTTTACGAAATATACTTTCTAAAAGACAATTTTTCAAATCACATAATAACTAATTCCAAGTCAAATGAAAATTGAATTTCCCAATTCACATAAAGTTATTTCAAATGGATGAGCAAATTTGAAAAAGTAATACTTAAACTCCCTCATTGTGGACCAATTTGAAAATTTTTAAAAAATTTTGGGGTAATTTCACAATTATGAACAAGTGTTTGGAAAAATTTGGCAGAGTCTCCCCTTAAAACTGGACTAAACTCCTTGCCAGCAACACAATATTTTCAACAAAAACAAGTCATATAAACATTTCCAAACACATATCAAAGTCATTTCAAACATATAAAGCATAAAAACAATTAAACCACTCCCCCACACTTAAAATACACATTGTCCTCAATGTGTAGGGGAAATATAAAAAGTAAAACAGTAAAACTCCCCAAATTAATACGGTAGAGATCCAGAAAAGTCAAGAATATCACGAACATCCTCTACAAGTCCACAATCACTGCATAAGAAAGGAAGGATAATTCATAAGTTTTGAAAATACATAAGAACAAGAAAACAAAAGAAAATAAACATGGTCTTCAATTTTGGCCATCTTTCTCTCTGTGATCGTCATCGGGGTCCCTTGGAGCCTGCTCGCCATCTCCTGGACTGTGCAAATGATCTTCAATCCTTTGGATGTGAGTATCCATAGTGTCTAGTCGGGTGTTCACTTGATTGAACCCTTCATTTACTCTAGTCTCCAAATACCCTATGGCGGCTAATACAAGCTCCCAAATTGACCTTTGCCTAGGAAGAGTAGAAGTAGAAGGACAAGTGTGGGGAATGGAAGTTGAGGTGCCGACTCCTCCTTCTTCCTCGTGAGCCGTACCCGAAGATCCACTAGTTTCAAATTAAGAAGTAGGCTGTGATTGTCGAGCTCGTGGGTGAACAATAGTGGCCGATATAATACTCAAGTCGTTCAAGGCATAAAAGTTCAACTCATAATTTGACTTGATCAGCCTTTGCTCAACTCCGTTTAAGTTCACCTCCATCCTCTCAAAAGGAAGAGAGAGAAGTCGTGGAAAGCCAAACCGATATGTAGTAGTAGTATGCCTCACCGCGGTCCTCATATAGCAAATAATGATATTTGGAAGAGGAATGTTGGCAAATGGTGACATCCGATCATTGAACATCTTGTCCAAGAAGTATAAATCACTCTTCCTTACTTCATTCAAGTTGATAGGTTGCATTTTAGTTGATAAATTGTGTTAATATTTCCTAATTATTTAGACTAAAATTGCATTAGTGGGTGGATTTTACTGAATTTGGGTATTTGGATGGTTAAATGCAGGAAATGGTGAGAAAGGTGTTAAATAGTTGTAATTCCAGAAGAGGTCCTGACAGTTAGGCACGGGCGCGCCTAATTCGAATGTTCATGGCTGAGGTGTCAAGATTCCTAGTCTACATGGTGGTTTCCAAGAATTAAGAGTTCCAAAAGTTGAAGGCATGCTGGAGTTGATTATCTTGTTTTCTTCTTTAGTAGTTTATTTGTATTAGAAAATTACTTTACTATTTGCGTTAGGAAAGTAAGAGCTTGATTTCTTTTTAGGAGTTTTCCAATTTTCTACTTACTACCTACCGTGGCTATTTGAGAAATAGGAGAGGTTTTCCCTATTTGACTTGGATTGGGATTCTTCCCTTGACCAAGGAACCAGCCCACGGAAAGTATATATAGGGAGTAGTAGTAGTTGATAGCACAATTAGTTAGTTTTTCCAATTTCCCCACTTAGGACGGAAACGCTAAAGAGCATTGGTCTTCCTTTTTCTCTTTTTCTTTATTTCACTATTTCTTACTTTGAAACAAGGCAACGTATGGATTTGACAATTACCATTGCAATTTCTTGTGGAATGTCTCACGTCATGCTTGGCTAAGTTCCCCGTCTAGTCAAAGATCAACTCAACGACGCAGTCCAACATATCTGTGAGATCTAATCGATTTGTCATTCGTTCGTTTAAATCTTTAGTATTTATACGTTCTCTGTTTTGTGTTAATATGATTGTTTTGTTGGTTGAATGTCAAAGGTGCCTGATGTTCATATTGACTTGATAATCTATTGCCAATTTAATTTACTAAATCCGTAATTGTTTAGTAGATTAATATTAGTGGCAACTGACATGTAAGCATGTTAGGGGGACGTATGATCTAATCTAAATGAACCCTGGTAGTGTGTTTGTTGGTTAGGGTTTGGGCTTTTCTAATTCCTAATGCAATTGAGAAATTAAATCCTACGGGCGTACCTAGGGTTGTTTCTTAATTAGGGGTATTTAACGGGCGTACCTTACTTACCCAAAATCTAAGGAAGAGTTGGTCGTTTGAGAGGTTTCCGGCGACTATAACCAACCTATTAATGATTTAAATGAACTAATATTGCATCAATGATCAGGTATATGGACTGTGTCTGAGTAGTTGGATCTTTGGCTAGAACTTATCTCTCATACATTTAATTCTCTTTTATTTTGGTTGTTGGCTTTGTTAGTTAATCCTTAGTTATTTCTTCATTGTTTCAAAAATCCCCCAATTTCTGGTACTTGAAAAGAAACGAATTTTCCCCAGTCCCTGTGGAGACGATCCTACTCACCATTGTATTCAAAATTTATATTTCCTGAAGTAGGTATTTGTTATTGCACAGGCTCGACACCTGTCAATTTTTGGCGCCGTGGTGCTTGAATTATTTGTTTCTTTTTGAGTTCATCTTTTTGATTTATTTTTTTTCAATTTTTTCCTTCTTTATTTCTCCTCTATTTTTCTTACTAGTTGATGGCTGCTAATTTTCAATATTTTGGTGATAGACTGGACTTTATTCCTAATTGGGTTAATGAGAGCTCTTCAATTAGTGATCCTCATTTAGATGATTTGGCTTCTCTTGTGCAAAAGTTGAGTGATGGACAGAAGCAACAAATTGACATTTGTGGAATATGTCAGTTGGATCATCTAACTGACATGTGCCCACTACTTCAAGATGACATGAATGCCCAATTTTGTGATGTTGGAGTATTCCAAAATCCATCTCCATTAATGTTTGATCCTTATTCAAATATGTATAGTCAAGGATGGTGGGACCACCCCAACTATATCTATGTAGTGAGGCCAACATCTCAACCCTCATCTTCTGATGGAAGAAATTCCTTGGAAGATCTTGTCAAAAGTTTGGCCACAAGTACCGCTCAACTCCAGCAGAGTACAACCCAATTCCAGCAAAGTATGACTCAATTTCAGCAAGAGACGAGAGCTGGTATGCACAATTTGGAGACTCAAATAAGTCAATTGGTGACAGCCGTCAACCGATTGGAGTTTCAAATGAATGGGACGTTGCCATCTCCACTGGAAATGAACTCAAAGAATGTTAGTGCCATAGATGCAGTTGAAGAGGAAGTTGAAAATGAAGGATCTGAACCTCCAATTTCTCCAATGGAAGAGTCCAGCGAACAACCTCCAATTATGGTGATCTCTTCTCCATCCTCTAGTCAATATGTTCTTGAATTTCATTCTTTATCTCCTGTTGATGAAATTGACTTTATTATACCAGAAGAATTTGAGTTTCATGGCAGGAATAATTTAGTAGTCATGATGACTACTAAATTATTAATTGGTCACGATGAAGGAGTGAGTGAAGAATTGAAGCTGTTGTTTGATTGCTTACCGCCATCCACCAGTCAATGGAAGAATGCAATTCAATCATCAAGGATCCTTCTATATCTCTATTTAAGGACTTGAAATCTTATACTTATAGTTGAGGAAAATTAGTTTCTTGGAATAAATTGCTTTTATTCTCCCGTGCCTCTCTTAATCATAACATTTTATTATTACTTCCGCTGCGTGTTAATTTTTTTTTTTTTTGTGCTAACAAAAAGTGTATGAAGATGGAGAAGCAAATTCAAAAACAAATTACTCCGCACAAAAAGATGTGGAAACAGGAATTCAAAAAGATATACAAATGGAAGTTGTTTTTTGGTGAACTTAATCTTAGGAAGTAGGATCTCCAAGACTGAGGAAAGGCCATGCAGTCTCCCAAAGATTTATACAAAAAATTTTTGAGTTGAAACTAAACAAAACAGTTCTTAGAAACGACAGCGCAAGTATCTCGCAAAATTGTAAAGAAAGGACAATTATTTTAGTGGTCTTCAAAAAATTCAGGAGAAGAAAGAATTATTCGAAGAATACAAACACCACGGGCTTCTAAGTTAAATACTGCAACGGAAATACTATTGTTGTAGTGTGTGTTTAGCTAATATATAATTTAGTATTTTTGTATGTCAAATTTGCATTTCATTAAAATTAGGAGGTAAAGTTTCATTTCTCCCTTCATCATGTACATTTGCAAATGATTTAACAAATTTAATTTTTTAAGACAAACAAAATCTTTAAATTATTACCACTTGAGCTTAGACACAAAACATGAAAAGTCTATCAAACCAAAGTTCTTCTCCAAACAATGATATGGGAGTTCAGAAAATTATCACTTTTTGATAAATTAAATTATTAAGGGACTTAAATTAAGGATGCACAGCCCCCTTTGCACCAATTTGTTTTACATGTTAATTTGTGCTGTCTCAATAACGATATTATTTTACCACAGTGACAAATTTTATTCATTAATTACTTTCCAATCTCATCAAAAATAAAAATCTAAAATTTCAAGTTTTACTAAAGTTCTTTCTAAGGAATAATAATGTAATTCCCATAGGATAGAGGAATGACATAGAGGACTGCAAACATCAATCGTTAACCTGGAGTTTTCTTGCAAATGATGACATAATATCCCTAAGGAGACAGCTAGGAGATGTCTTGTAATATAGCACCACATAGTGCTAACCTCTTAATCCGTTGTTTCATGTTAGTGACATCGCAGCCATAGGCAGCCTGAACTCTATGGTTAATTCCTTTTCATGATGTACGAAATGGGGGATTTGACCAAGTCCACTCTTAAGAAATGTCAAAAGGGTATCAAAGGAAGGAAGGAAGGATGGAAAGAAAATATATACAATACCCATGGATTGCTGTAATATAGGAGAAGCAGCTACGGTGAATTGAAAACCTTGAGGTGTGAATTAAATGGATAAATTATCTTTTTACCCTGTTGTGGCTTGCACATTATCATATAATTCCCTATGGTTTAAAAATTTATATATAACCTCCTCATGTTTGAATGGAAGCGTTAATAGTTTTCTAGTTAAAATTAATAGTCAATATTTAAAAGTCAAAGTCAAATTAATAAACTCCAAATGCCAAAAAAAAAAGAAAGAAAGAAAGAGAAATATTACATAGATAAATAAGAAGAGAAAATACCAAATTTTAATGAATACAAATATCATTATTATTTTCTTTTTCTATTTATGTATTTTTTATTTTCCTTTCTTCTTTCCCGTATTCAAGATAAATTAAGACTTTTTAGCATTTAGTAGGCCAATTTATAGTTTTTGAAAATTATCTCTTTACTTTCCAAAGGAAAAAAGAAAAAGTGAAAGAAAAGAACCAAAAATGTTGTCAAAAGGTGGATTAAAAATTTATTAGTTTGATTTTGAATTTTTAAAATTGACTATTAGTTTTGATGAAATAACTAATAGTAACACTTCAATCCAAATCACGATGAGGTTGTGTTTAGGTATTTAAATTATAAAGCACCAAACAAAACTACATAAGGGTCAAAGGTAATTTACCTTAATTAAATTAACACGTAACTAACTTATACCACCCCTGTCAGAACTCGCGTCTCAAATGTTTTTCCTTTTTTTGATGGTTGAATTTAGGTTCTATGTATATAACTATTTATATGTATACATACATATATACGTACACACATAGACACATACATATGTACATACATATATATATATATGTGTGTGTACAAATACATATATATACATATATACATATACATACGTGCATATATATAGATATATAAATATATAAATACACACACGTACACACACATATATACATATACACATGCATACACACACACATATATATTTATATATATGTATAAATACATATATATACATATACATATATACATACATACATACATACATATGTGTTTGTGTTTATGTATATATGTATAGGTATAGATACATACATAAATGCGCACATACAAACATACATACATATATATTGACACACACATAGACATATATGTATGCATGTTTTGGTTACAAGTTCCAGATTTTATCTTTCCGTATTATAAAGAATCACCATTGTAGCTAAATCTAAATCCTTCGACTTTGATCGAATATAAGTAAGCATCACAATTCTTTCTATAAAATAAAATATTCCTTCTACAACTATGAAAAGGGAATTTTTCAGATCTCACATCTACTCAAAAAAAATAAAAGTTTGAGAATGTAGTAATCTCTTTCATTCCCTTTGTTTTTGCTTGTTTAGTCAATTCAGTAGCCTTTTTCATTGATTTTTGAAATGAAACTCTATTCTTTAATTGCCCAGAAATATATTCTTTTTCAATTTTTGTGATAGCAATGTTAAGTTTTTTGTTCATAGAATTAAATTCTTTTTGTAGTGTTATTTGTAATTCTTTAATCGCATGTAGAGACATAAAATTTTCCATCATACATTTCATTCTTAAGAAGAAAGTTGAGTTAAATGGGTCAACTACATATTTTATTTGTCATTTTTTCATTCATCAATCACGTTGATGACGTAAAGCACATAGTTATATAGGTGAAAGAAAAGGCTTAAAATTTGTAGTAAATAAAATTGAATCGCATATCCTATGTACAAGAGCGAAGTAAACAAAAGCAGTATAGACTGTTTACCCCAAGGTTGGTTATTAAGTCATCATGACTCAAAGTTGGTTCAAAAGATCAACTCTATGAGATTTTCATTACCTATTAACATATATATATATATATATATGTGTGTGTGTGTGTGTGTGTGTGTGTGTGTATGTGTGTGTGTGTGCATATACACACACATATGCACACACATACATGTATATGTATATATATATATATATATGTATATATGTATATACACACACATATATCACAGAGATAAACATATACAAATATATATATATATATATATATATATAGATGCATACACACATTCATACATACGTAAACATATACATATACATACATACATATACATATATATATGTATACACACATATATAACATATATACATATATATACACATACATATATACATATATATTCACACACACACAATATATACATATATATGCATATATATATATACATATACACACACAACACATTTATGTATATATGTGTATGTATGTATGTGTGTGTGTATATAGATGTATGCATGTATGCATGTCTATATCTACACATATATAAATGTATGCATATATGTATATATGTATAGATATATATATACGTACGTATGTACATTCATACAGGCATACATACATACATACATACTGATACCAGAGTGGGGTTAGGGAGAGCCCCTAAAAGCAGGAAAGTAAAAGGAGAAGAGTAAAGGAAGTGGGTCGCAGACGGACTGCCACTATGAGATTAGGCGGTATAACCGGCCTATTAACAGAATAAGTAAATAAACATAAACAGAATAAATAAATGAACAAGAATGTAAGTAGGCGGATTTAACCAGTCATGGACAGAATAATAACTGAATAAAATGTTTATTGAAAGCTAGAAGACTTACAAGGATGAAACTTGACCAAAGTCTTGATCTAAGCTTGATTTCAAGCTAAGCCTAATACTAATAATGTTTAGAGAGAGGGAGGAGAGCTTTCTTTCAGCTAGAGAGAGAAAGAGGTGAAGAGAAAATGGTGTGTCTAGAGTGGTGAGTTTGAGGGGTATTTATAACAAAATTTTTTCCTTTTGCTATAGTACTCGTTACAGTAGTGCTACAGTGTTATAGTGTCCGTACTACTACTGTTCGCGCTACAGTGTATAGTGCTGGTTTTTCCTGTGTTTACAGTGAATTTAGTCAATTTTTTGCTTTTGTTTAATGGATTTGACAGAAGATTCCATAACAGTCATCTTCATTTTGTTGGAGGCCTTTGAAACTTCCTTCCGACCTAGAGGATGCAGTTTCCCTTTTGATAGTCGAGGAACTCGCCTTTTGTTTAGTTGCTGTTGATGAGATGGTCTTTTCTTCATTTTGAAGTTGCAACAATACTTGTTGGAGTTGCTGAACATATTCTTGTTTATCAGTGATTGAGGCCAGTTTTGCTGCAGTTAAGGATTTTTGTTGGAGGAATTTACTAGTCTGATGATCTCCTGGTTTGATCATCTTTGGGTTTTTCTGAAACCATGATTGAATGTTTGCTGGCTAAATAAAGTCTGTCCTGTATGCTAGCCACCACTTTGTGTATCCCTGTCTGATGAGGAGAGGTGGAAGCTGTTCTTGATGAAGGTACTCATACTTCTATTGGTACACCCACTACAGAAAAGATGGAGAAGTAGTGAAGACTAATTGGAATATAGTTGTTTAGAGGTTCAAACCTTTGCTCAAACATTCGATATCCTTGTTTGATCTCGGTTGGTAAAATTTGAAGGTTTGGACCATGAGTGTTCCACTAAGTGATGAACCATGTTGGAAAATTATACTGATTTCCTTTCATGAAGTAGAACAGGAAGGAGTGTTGGTTTATTTCATTTTGAAAGAAAAGCATTAAACCATGCCGCTTGGTAGTCCCAGTAAGTATATGCTGAGGGATTATAGGGAACTCCAAACGATTTAAATCTGCAGAGATTTGTTCCCCATTCTACTGGTTTAATGACCTTTAAGATCTGGGCACATGAATGTGTATTAATGGTCCTAAGATTGCCATCTTTGTCTTCAACTTCCTGTGTATATGGTTTAAACTTCACAGAGCCAGAGTCAGTAAGAATAAACTTGTAGAATTCAAGAGTTTTGGCAAGGGTTTATGGTGCAAAATGTAGGTTTGGGGGGAAAATGACCTTGGCCAACAAGTTTGGGTTATTATGGTTAAAATCAGGTTCTGTTTGTATGAGGGTTATGAACGAGTTTGTTTTGTAGTAGGTGCTTGGGGTAGTAGTTTTCCTAGAAGTATATTTGGGCTTTGTTTCTTGTATAATGGATGCTGGGATTATTTCAGGTAGTTTGGATAGGGGATATCCTACAGATAAGGCCCATTGTTTGATATCTGGTAACTCAGTTTCTTTATCCTCTTCTACAATATCAGACCAGGTTTTGGGAGAAATGCTGGATGAAGGTTGGGCTGGGGCAATTGGTTGGAATGCATTTGGATTAACTGGGATTGTTTCAAGAATAGGTCGTTTACCAGATGATTGTTTAGAAGACTTAGGTTTAGGAGAGGGTAGAGTTGGGTCTCCTGTTGTTGCTGCTGCTTCTTCTTAGGCATTATCTTCCCTGTAAAAATTCACGGGTTAGATAATCGAATAGAGTTTGAAGTCCCTTTAATATATTCTATCTCAAAATCAAAAACAGATAAAATCGCTTGCCATCTAGTATAAATTTGCTTGGAGGCAAGGTTTTTTACATCCTTTTCTAAAACATATTTGGCTGATTTACAATCTATTCTTAAAAGAAATTTTCGGTTTAACAATTCTGCTTGAAATTTTGAAACACATAAAACAATTGCTAGAACTTCTTTTTTGATGGTAGAATAGTTCTGTTGTGCATTATTCCAGTGCTTAGAGGTAAAAGCAATAATTTGCTCCTTATTGTCTTTTATTTGTTTTAATATGCCATCATATCCAATATCAGAGGCATCTGTCTCTACTATCTTAGGAGAGGTCGGATCAGCTAATGACAGGCACGGGATAGCTTTGATTTGGGCTTTAATTTGGTGGATAATATTGGTATGTTTATCTGTCCATAAAGGTGGGGATTTATTTAGTCTTTCAAATAAGGGTTTGGCTGAATTACTAAGGCCAGGAAAGAAATCTACAATATAGTTGAGACATCCTAAGAATCTCTAAAGTTGCTATTTTTCAAGGATTTGGTCTGGAAATTTGTCACCGAATTGGATTGATCTCTCTATGGGTATAATAGTTCCTTGGTGGATATAATGTCCTAGGAACCTGACTTTTGTTTGGAAGCATTTTTCTGGGTAACATGGAGAAAGGTGTTAAGGTGTTTGAAATGTTGGTCTATGTTTTCTAAGAAGATGAGGACGTCATCGATATAAACGATGATGAAGGAAGAATAGGGATTGAAGATGTCATTCATTACCTTTGGAACTCGGAAGGAGAATTTTTGAGTCCAAAAGGCATGACATTCCATTCATAGTGTCCAAATAGAACTGTGAATGCAGTTTTGTATCTGTCGGAGTGCTGTATCTGTATTTTCCAGAATCCCGACTTCAGGTTTTGATAGTATTTTTGTCGAGTGGAGTCGTTGTAGAAGATCCTTTTTGTTGGGAATTGGATATCTGATCCATCTAAGGGCTTTGTTTAAGGCCTTGTATCGATTACTAGGCGAGGTACTCCCCTTTCGATCTCTGACTGTTTGTTGACATAGAAGGCCGGACAACTCCATAGAGATTGGCTTGGTCTAATAATCTTTTTTGATAAAAGATCATCTATTTCCTTCTGGCAATGTTCGAGTAGATTCTGATTCATCTGGATGGGCCTTGCTTTTGTTGGTATGTTTCGTTTATCGAAATCTGGTTCATAGGGGAGACTGACCGTGTGCTATTTTCTTTTCCAGAAGGCAGTTGGTACTTCAGCACATACTTGTATTTGGATCTTTGATTGTAGATCTTTGATCCTTTGCTAGATTTTTGGGTGATACAGTTGCTCTTCTATCCTTTTGAAGGATACCTCTTCTTTCAAGAAGTTAATTTGATTTTCTTTTAGCACTAAAGAGTTAATAGTTTTGGAGACAGGTTCTCTTGTGAATGGTAGAAGGGCATTTGGTCCATAATTTTGTGGGATTATGCCTTGATAGGTGGTCAAAGAAGTAACAAGTTTTTGAATGAAGGTTGTTCCTAATATGACATTGTTGGTTAGGTCTTTGGTTAGAAGGAAGGTTTCTTTTATGGATATTGAAGAGAACTGGATCTCTACATCTGAAAGTTTAAATGAATGTTTAACCTGGAACCATTTGCTTCGGTGAGACTCCCCTTTGTTTTCTCAAAGAATTTGGTAGGAATAAGTCCTTCTTGGATACAGCTTAAATCGGCTCCGGTATCAAGTAGGGCTTCTGCTTCAACAACATAGGTTTTTTGAATAGCCATTTTGATATGAACAAGGTATTTTTGTAAAGAGGTCTTGGTTGGTTGTTCTGGGGTTTTGTTGGTTATGATTGTTCTTAGTTCTTGTTTGAGAAGAGCAATTTCTGTTTGAAAATCTTTGGAGGTGAGAGGTTTGGAGAGATTTTGGGTAAGGACATTTACTTGTCCTCTAGAAGGAAAATTCTCTCTTGCTTCTAAGAGTTTAGCTATCCTCCTTTCAAGAGTATTTACTTTCTCTCGAAGTTCTCGGCATTCTTTGCAACCTTCTTTGGGTAGAACTGACTTTGCATTTTGCTGGAAGAATGGATAATTGATATTATTATAGGAGGCATATTCCTCGAACCAATCGAAGAATTGGATATGCTGGTTTGTCCTCTCTAAGAAGTTGTAATAGATAGTCTGTATGGCTTTTCTTGATTCTCCTTTGTAGTTGTCGAAGAACCATCATCTCTTTGCTTGATTGTGGTCTGCATAGAATTCAGCTCGTAGGTCTTGCTTATTGATCTGATAATCTGAATTGAGAACCCTTAGCTTTGGTAAAGGTTCGTTGGTCATGGTTG
The DNA here is from genome assembly GCA_013103745.1 of Gardenia jasminoides. Classification (NCBI taxonomy): domain Eukaryota; kingdom Viridiplantae; phylum Streptophyta; class Magnoliopsida; order Gentianales; family Rubiaceae; genus Gardenia; species Gardenia jasminoides. Next base: position 14,959,081 of record CM023101.1, read on the forward strand.
AGTATGTAGGAGATACTAGAACTTCTCCATGGATTGTATCTTTATCTGAAGACTGTTTCTCTGAGAGATCCTCTGTTTGGATCGTATATCTTGCTTGAGGAATCCTTGAAGAGAGATCAAGGTTGTGGAGTTTTGTGGATATGAAGGAAACTTAGTGTCTCCCTGCATCAATGGTATCCATACTAGTGCTTGCAGCAGAAGATGCCTTAACACTTCTGGACCTGTCAAATTTTATTTGGACTGTGCCACTAGGGAATTGCTTGATACTTGAAACTGATGTATTTTGAGCTGGGACACTAGCGGCTATATCTGGTAGTGTCCATTCTGCCGGGAGAGATACTTCATTCCAAGAAATAGTTCTGGAATAGAGATCCTAGATTTGGTTAGATCTGTTTGGAAGAGCACCGTTTCTCCCTTCTTTGTTGTCTTCAGGGCTCTAGTATTGAAGGCTGAGCTCATGACCTTGTATTGGATCCTGTAAATAATAGCAACAGGAAGAGTGCCAGTTTTTGTTTTGTAATTAGCTGTTTTTATGTTTAGGGTTAAAGCATCTAGGATATTTCTATCCTGGAGGCATACTGAGAAATTTGGGAAACAGTCAAAGTACATAGGTCCTCCGCATAGGCTTGTTTCTACCATTCCGAGTAATGAGTCATTGAAGTTTAGGAATCTGCAATCTCGGAGGCAAAGGAGTAGGGATGTGTCCACCCTTGTCAAGGGTTTAGCTGCAACTTGTACAAGTCCAAAATGTATATAGTTGTATTTTTGTTGATGCCTTTCTATAGCTTTCTTTGATAAAAGTTTGATCTCTTCATGATCATTGTTCAGGGCAATGGTTTGTTCTACAGTTTTAATCGTGTAGTCTGTAGTTATTTTCCAACATTTACTACTTTGATAAATCTCAATTTCTTGATACCTAGGAATTTCCCAATTATCAATGTCTTGGTTTACATCTTGAAGATTAATCTCTTCTTTAAGACGAGTGTTTGTGGGAGAAATGTTTGAGATAGAAGATCTAGAGCTAGATCTGAAAAAGGAGGCCATAGATTAATCGGGTAAGATGAAATCAACAATAAAATCAACAATGAAATCAAGAACAAGATCAATGATAAGATCAATGATATGTAAGAAAAGGATAAAATCAATTATATGTAAAAGTTCCTTCCCTTGGCACAGATCCGTCGGGATCCATGAGGGATAAATATACTTCTTAGCCTACTATAATAAAGATAGTATGGATCTAACAGGTCAGATCTAAAATTTAGTCAGCTTACTGCATCGGGTACTATCATTCCCTTGGATGTCATCAGGACTTACTGCCAAATCTCATGGCCTTACTGCCAGGACCGCCCTCAGAGACTTCTCAAGCTTACTGTTTTCAACAAAATCTGAGCTCAGATTCATACTAGCAGTATTATAGTATGTTAGGAAACATAGTTATCACCCCATATATATATATATATATATATATATATATATATATATAGGGGAGAGATATGCGTGTACATAGATACATAGACACACACGTTAGACAGCACGAGGGAGAGAAAAAAAAAAGTTGGCTTTGCTGGAAAAGATAAGTTAAAATATTGAAAAAATCATACAAGAAACGGAAACAAAACCTGGAGATGCAAAAGTTAGCTTTTCTATAGTAATCATCTGCCGACTTTGCTTAGGCAAGATTCAAAAAATTGTGCAAGATTGGATTGTCAACGTAAGTAATAAAAGTACATAGACACATAGGCACACATGTTAGACAGCACGGGGGAGAAAAAAAAAGTTAGCTTTGTTGGAAAGATAAATTAAAAATTGAAAAAAAAAGTTAGCTTTGTTAGAAAAGATAAGTTAAAATATTGATAGAAACACAAGAAACGGAAACAAAAATATGCTAAAGTTAACTTTTCTATATTAACCATCTACCGACTTTACTTAGGCAAGATTCAAAAAATTATGCAAGATTGGATTGTCAACGTAAAGAATAAAATATTTCCATCTAAAGGTGTCTTCACAGGACCGATGCCAAGTTGCAAACAGATGTAATCCTGACAACCATAATGAGACTACAGAATGGTCTCAAATTTCTCTATGAAAATTTTGTTGACATATTTCAAACCAAGCATATTTAGAAGTTTATTAGTTTTAAAAGTTGATTTATTATTTAGTAAGTAGGTTAGAATTAGATATCAAAGTCTGTTTAGAAAATATGGTCGAGTCAAGTTTTAGTATCATAATTAGAGTAGAATTCATAGTTTTATTTCTCTATTTAAAAGTTTGAAGTCCTACACTTGTAGTTGAGGAAAATTAGTTTCTTAAAATAAATTTCTTTTATCCTCCCGTGCCTTTCTTATTCATATGATTTTATTATTATTTTCGCTGTGCATTTTTTTGTACTAACAAGTGGTATCAGAGCTCTAGATTCAAAAGCTTGATCTTGGAGTATCTGTGGTGTCTGGAGAGTTTAGAAAATTTGTGATAGATAAACCTATGCCATAGAAGGGTACAGATGTTGTGGTAGAGTACTTATATTGAAGGATTAGACCACAAGGGTTGGTCTAGAGTATTCATTTGTTGATTAAAATTAGCAAAAAGTGACCCTAATTGGACAGAGGTCCTAAAAGAAGGACTCTGTCAAAATTGTTGGTGGTATATAGTGATTATGAAAAAATCCTACCGAATTGTTGTAGTTGATTTTACAACAAAATTTGATCAAGCTTGAAGCCGGGAGGCCAAAAATTCAAGCAGGGAAGAAAAATTTATTTGTGAAGGTACGTAAATTATTTTGAGTTGCCATGATGAGAGAATTTATCAATGGTGAAAATTATTGCCATAAAAAAGATTATGAAAGGCATGTTTTTTCAATTGAAGTTTGTGTGGACTATCATTATTCAAGAAAATATGGTGGCTCTAATGATGAATGGGTTTGTATGGATGACTACTTTAATCAAGAAGAAATTGCTGAAAAATTGCATACAAAATATAAGTTTTGTTCACATCAATGAGTGATGAAGAAATTGAAGATTTGCTGCAAATTGGAATTACATGTCAGTTATATTGCTACAGAAGCTGCAATGGCAATTCAAGCTCATGATGGCATTGGAGATGACGAGATTACGAGTTTAGTTTAAGGAAGGCATTGTTGACATATTTTAAATCAAGCATATTTAGAAATTTATTAGTTTTAGAAGTTGATTTATTATTTAGTAAGTAGGTTAGAAATAGGTATCAAAATATGTTTAGGAAATATGGTCGAGTCAAGTTTTAGTATTATAATTAGAGTAGGATTCGTAGTCTTATTTCTCTATTTAAGGACTTGAAATCCTACACTTGTAATTGAGGAAAATTAGTTTCTTGGAATAAATTTCTTTTATCCTCTCATGCCTTTCTTATTCATAAGATTTTATTATTACTTCCACTGCATGTTTTTTTGTGCTAACAAATTTCTTTGTGAACTTCTTTGCCGCCCTTCATCCGACCCCAATTTTTTTAAAATGGTGCATAGGTCAGGTATATGCTAACTGATATTTAGATGATTCCAATAGTTGAATAGTTTTATTTCTCCCTGCATCATGTACTCATTTGCAAATGACTTAATAAACATCATTCTTTAAATAAGTAAACAAAACCCTTAAATTATCACTACTTGACCTTAGATACAAAATATGAAAAGTCTGTCAAACCGAAGTTCTTCTCCAAACAATGATATGGGAGTTCAGAAAATTATCATTTTTTGATAAATTAGATTATTAAGGGACTTAAATTAAGGATATGCTCCGTTCTTTGCACCAACTTGTACATGTTAATCTGTGTCATTTCAATAACGATATTATTTTACCTCAGTGTCAAATTTTATTCATTAATTACTTCCCAATCTCACCGAAAATAAAAATCTAAAATTTCAGGTTTTACTAAAGTTCTTTCTAAGGAATAATAATGTAATTACCATAGCACGGAGGAATGACATAGAAGAGAGCAACATCAATCGTTAACTTGGAGTTTTCTCGGAAATGATGACATAATATCTCTAAGGAGACTGCTAGGAGATGAATTGTAATATAGCACCATATTGCTAACCTCTAATGTTTGCAGCCAAAATCCGATGCATCATTCCTTTTTATGATGTACGAATTGGAGGATTTCATCAAGCCAATTCTTAAGAAATGTCAAAAGGTTATCAAAGGAAGGAAGGAAGGATGGAAGGAAAGTTTATATAACACCCATGGAGCTGTGATGTAGGAATAGCAACGACAGTGAATTGAAAACCTTCAGGTATTAATTAAATGGATAAATTATCTTTTTATCCTCTTGCGGCTTGGTGCCTTATTACATAATACCCTATGGTTTAAAAATTTAAATATAACGCCCTCATGTTTGAGTTGAAGCGTTACTAGTTTTCTAGTTAAAACTACTGGTGAATATTTAAAAGTCACAGTCAAATTAATAAATTCCAAATGCCAAAAAAAAGAAAGAGAAATAATAAATAGATAAATAAGAAAGAGAAAATACCAAATCTTTAATGATTGCAAATATCATTATTATTTTCTTTATCCTATTTATCTATTTTTTATTTTCCTTTGTTCTTTCCTGTATTTGGGGAAAATTAAGACTTAATAGTATTTAGTAGGCCAATTTATAGTTTGTTAAAATTATCTCTTTACTTTCCAAAAGGAAAAAAAGAGAGAGAAAGAAAAGAATCAATAAGTTGTGAAAAAATGGATTAAAAATTTATTAGTTTTGTTTTGACTTTTTGATATTGACTATTAGTTTTAACAGAAAAATAGTAACGGCAACACTTCATTCCAAATCCAGAGGAGGTTATGTATAGGCTTTTAATGATAATTTACCCAGATTAAATTAACATGTAATTAACTTATCCCTCCCCCACTAGAGAACTAGCATCTCAAATGTTTTTCCTTTCACCGATGGTTCAATTTAGCTTCTAATGAATGAAATAAGCTGAATGAAGTCTTTTAACAAGATTATTCTGACTGATGCTGAAATCTTTGTCCATCTTCGAAATAACGAGGAGGTTCAGTCAGATAATTTAGTCAGTCTACAAAAACGTAGAAAATGAAGAATCTTTTAAAAACCGTTGAAAGAGCTTTTTATCAATATAACATATTAACATTATAAGTGCAGAATACATAGCAGTTCCACAGTGAATAAAGACCTTTAATCATTGGATTGTAAACTGGGGTTACCTCTGCAACAATGATAATCTCATAAGCTACTCCCACAAGAGGCAGGGTGTTAGCACTAATTACAGCCAAGTTGGGCTTTTCAATCTCAGAAAGTATGTTTGCCGGGACATCTTTCCTTTCTCACATCTGGTTGTGAGAAGGATTTTCTTTTCATACATTCTGACTTCAATCTCAGGAAGCTGTTTTTCAGAGCAAACAGAAGAACTCTGAGTGCTACAACAACTGTGTTGTTCCTCGTAAACCTGTGACTTCTTCACAACCACGGCTTGATTTGGATTATATTGCTTTAATTTGTTGTTCTCTTCTTTCAGATGATTGATGCACTTGAGAGCTTCTCCCATGATTGAAATTTTGCCCGTCTGAAAAAGTAAATCAAATTTGCTAAGTAAGACATCCAAGAAATTGGAAAAACAATGAGCAGAAGAATAACTGATTGGACATGAATATAGCACAGTGATAAAGGGCTTTTTGTCAAATCGTAGTCCTATAGAAAGGGCTTCCAATCGATTCTGAGTCTTAATTCCAAGTACTTAAAGCATTTTCATTATTCTTTCCCTCTTTATGTTACGGTTCTCAAATAAACAATAAATAATATAAATTCAATTACCTTTGTGATGCCCGAAAGAAGTGTAATTTAGATAGAGCAATAAATAATATATATACAATGTAGAATCCATGTTGCATATATTCATACAATTGCATTTAAGAACTGGGTTTTTACCAATATGATAGGATCCTTGTTTCAACATATATTCTGGGCACTAGAATAAAATAAAATGTCAAGAAATGACCCTCCAAGAATCTATTATCACGTGGGAGCCCCCCAAGGTCAAAGCCACGTCCTACAGTTCCTCATGATCCCTATATAAGTTCAGAGTTATTCGAGTAGGTGATTTTCATATGTCGACTCCAACTCTTTTTCTCCATTTTTCTCCCTAAAATTTCTCCGTCATCTTCACTATAACTTGTGACTTCTAGGTCTGAGACTTTGCCCGGACTGGATACGAGTCATCCTTCTTCAACTTGGAGAATTAGCTTATCAGAGCCTTTTTCTGATCATATAGATTTTCTTGAGTAAGCAAGAGTACTAGAATTTTGCTCCATCCTTCTTCTTTTCTTCCCACTTTTTTCGCATTTTGGATTATTAATTTGCTTGAACATTGAGGAGATTAATATTCATATTCTTCAGCCTATGGTTTCATGCAGAAACTTTTGATCAAGAAAAGGATGCTTGCACATACTAGTGCTAGTCATGGGAAAAACAGTGAAGAGAATAATATTCAGAAAAGCTACTTTGATGTGCTGGGAATTTGTTGTCCTTCAGAAGTTTCACTGATTGAGAGCATTCTCAAATCAATGGATGGGGTGAAAGATGTGTCAGTCATTGTGCCAACGAAAACGGTCATTGTTCTCCATGATAGTCTTCTCACTTCCCAGCTGCAAATAGGTATTTTCTTGAAATGTTCTTTTATTATTATTTTTTCGGCCCCTTATTGGTCCTTCCGTAACGTGGAGGGCTAGGGGGAGGAATGGGGGGTAATCCTTTGCCTTTTCTTTCTTCTTTTTTGGTTTCAGTTCCCTTTCATTTTCCTTTCAGTTCCAATCAACTAAAAGAGCAATTAGTGTCATTTTAGGTTATTTCCGTGATGCAAAAAGTTAAGAGTTTATGATGTCGTAATTCAATAATTATAGTATCGAAGGTTAAGAGTTCAAAAGTCAAATTTTGATATCTTTTTCTTTCTTGGTAATGAAAAAGTGTTTCCTTCTACACTTTTTTTTTTTTTTTTTTTATTCACTTCACCTAAAATTTTGAAGAAATGAAATAAGGATCAAAGGAAAAAGACAGAAAGCAAATAATTGTACGTGTGATTGTTTGCCTGAGTGAAAAATGTTTGACCGCTGTTTCCTTCAACCTGGACTTGTTTTCCCCCCTGTTTTCTTCAGGTGAATGTGAAATTCATACCACGGAATCATGTTCTTGACGTTCTAGTAGTCTATGGCAATGGCTGCTTAGACGAAAAGTGAAGCTAACATTCATGATAAAGAATTAGTTTATTCTTACAAAAAAAGGAAAAATGGGTTATCTGTGCATCATATAGATTTGATCAAGTGTCTGCTCTGTGGTCCAGTTTGGCATTAGTGCTGGTGGGGGTTGCTGGAACGTCACAGCACTCCCATTGGCATTATAAATTCAAAAGAAAGGTATCATCAATCATGCTGATGCTGCTGCCTTGTTTAGTAGTGTTTCACCCTTTTTTGCCCCGGGGGAGGGGGGTTGTTAAGACTATGCAATTATTGGATTCATCTATACCTATGCACCGTTTAAAAGAAAAATGAGGGTGGGTTGAAGGGGGAGAGAGAAGTTCATAGAGAAATTTCATAGAGAAATTTGAGACCTACAAGAATAGATAAAACCATTCTGTAGTTGTCAAGATTACATGTGTTTGCCACTTGGCATGTGTCCTGTGGAGACACCTTTAGATGGAAATTTTTTATTCTTTACGTTGACAATCCAATCTTCATAATTTTTTGAATCTTGCCTAAGCAAAGTCGGTAGATAGTTACTACGGAAAGGTTAACTTTTGCATCTTTAGGTTTTGCTTCCGTTTCTTCTATGTTTTTTACAACATTTTAACTCATCTTTTCCAACAAAACTAACTTCTTTTTTCCTCCCCTGTGCTGTCTAACGTGTGTGTCTATGTATCTATGTATATGCATCTCTCTCTCTTTATACATACATGCATGCGTGCGTGCACGTGAACGCGTGCACACACATATATATATGTATAAACCTCATAGAGTTGACTTTGGTACCCAATTCAATCCAATCTTAGGGTAAACAATCTCTACTACTTTTATTTACTTTGCTCTTGTACATAGGAAATGAGATTCAGTTTTGTTTATTGCAAATTTTAAGCCGTTTTCTTTCATCCACATAACTATCTACTTTAAGTCATCAAACCAAATGATGAATGGAAAAAATGAAAAATAAAAATGTACATTTGACTCATTTAACTTAACTTTTCTTTTAAGAAGAAAGAACATAGGGGAAACTTTGCATCTCTATGTGTGGTTAGAGAATTACAGATGACTCTACGAAAAGAATTTAATTCTATGAACAGAAAACTTAACATTGCTATCATAAAAATTGCAAAACCTTGTGGAAACCCCAATATTTTTGCAGAATATATAGTTGGACAATAAAAGAATAGAGTTTCATTTCGAAAAGGAATGAAAATGGCGATTGAATTAACTAAATAAGCAAATACAAAGAGAATGAAAGACATTATTATATTCTCACACTTTTATTTTTTTTAAGTAGATGTGAGATCTAAAAATTCCCTTTTCATAGTTGTAGAAAGAATATTTTATTTTCGAGAAAAAATTGTGATGCTTTCTTATATTCGATCAAAGTCAAAGGATTTAAATTTAGCTACAATGATGATGCTTTAGATTATGAAAAGATATGCATCTTAAAAAAAAATACATGCATACATACATACCTACATATGTGTGTGTGTGTGTTTTATATATGTATGTATGTATGTATATATTTATATGTGTGTGTGTGTGTGCGCGCGTGTGTGTGTGTCTATACATGTGTGTGTATGCATGTATAGGAATTTCCAATTTTCAAACTAATGTAGATTGGACAATCTTCAAAGTAATTATACTCATTTAAATTATGAAAAAAGAAGATACCGTTTCATCATAATTTCATTTTATTGATCACGAGAAAAACAACTCTCTGAATATGGAAGGCCAATAGAATGCGAAAATTGATTTTAATTTCTACTAACAAGTTCTCTTAGCATTCTTTTTTTTTTCCCCCTGATTTTGATGGGCAGTTAAAGCACTGAATAAAGCAAGATTGGAAGCAAGCGTTAGAGTACAAGGCGTCAAAAGTGCCCCAAAAAAATGGCCAAGTCCATACGCAATTGCTTCTGGGGTATTGCTTTTGCTGTCCTTTCTCAAATATTTCTACCACCCCTTTCACTGGGTAGCACTTGGGGCAGTGGCATTTGGTATCATTCCAATTATTTTTAGAGCTCTATCTGCACTTCGCAATCTCATGCTAGGGGATATCAGCATTCTTGTTGTGATTACAGGTAACATCATACCTCTTAATTTAAGCCCAAAAACTTTTTATTATATTGTTCCATGGATAAAAAGTTAATAAATCATTCAATTATTGGACCACCAGTGATTGTTTTGTGCTTTGTACGCCATTTATTTTATATTCAAAACTCACAGGCATGTCATGTGGGTTTGGAGTCTTTGGACAGAGTAGTATTTTGCAAACATTAAAATATCCAAATAGTAAATTGGATTAACTCTACTCTGCGCCCTCGAACTTGTTGTAAAAATAATGCCAAGCAATGTTAACAAGAATAACAGGAATAAAAGGAAAGTAAGAACGCGCTTGAGTCATGTTAGATAGCACTGTCCTCAAAAACTATTTCAGGATATTGAAATGTTTCCCCAATATTAAACAAGCTTTCTTCTTTTCAAGAAGGAAATTATTAGCAACCTTATCAGTAGATCTAGCAGAGAACGAGAGAGTAAGGAAAGTGAAGAGATAGCAGGAGAGAGAGAGAGTAGAAGGCAAGTGTATCTGCTAATAGAAGGAAGGCAGGTATTTATAGGAAAAGTTTCAGCAAAAGAGCCTAAGTGTTTCCTTCCAGTATAAAGCCGTTGCACGATCTTAGGAAAAGATAATTGCTGACTTTAGGAAAAAGTATCCGTTGCAGATAATTATTTTACAGTCTAACATTTTAGTTAAAAATAATTATTTTTCCTAGCAAAAACAAAACCAATTTGCAGTCTAATGTTTTAGTTAAAAATAATTATTTTTCAGTCTAATGTTTCAGTTAAAAATAATTATTTTTCCTGGAAAAAATAAAACGAAAATGGGCAAATCTGACTGTTTGAACTAGATCAGCCCAATTCAACTTCCCCTCATATTCACGAGCCCATGCTAACTCTCAACTCATCATAGGCCCAATGAAGAGTTAAACAATATTAAGTGCTTAAAGATCTCCTTGGTTTCCAACGTGGGACAAAGTCTTTTGAAATACAAATATCTACAACAGAACTTGTACTGTTTTTGCACTTTGTACCTTTAATTTTAATTTTATGCACTTCACACTTTGTTTAAAACTAAAAGTTTTGAGTGCAATGTGTTTAAAATTAAAGTTTAGAATATAAAATAGAAAAGTGATATAGACTTGGAAATATAAATGGAATTGATCCTAGTAAGTTCCACCTAGTAATTTCCACTCCTCATGCTCGGAGCTATAGGGCATATTGTACCAAATATCCTAACTCCACATACTGTACGAAAAAACTTTCTATGATCCAAAATGAAAGTTATATATAGTAATATAAAATTGATTTATGAAGCTAGCAAATAAATTTATGAATCAATCGACTGCAATTTTTATAATACAAATTATGGGTTCTAAAAACATTTGGCAAGAATAATTGTATTGCTTTAATAAAGAAGTTCTTACTCCTAAGTCCTAATCTTGTCCAATATCAACAAAATCGTCCACGTCATGAAATTAATTGCCTTACATTATCGTCCATGCTACCTACAAAAAAAGGAGCTATCCTTATTCTTTTTATAGTTCACGTTGTCTTCCTTCAACTTCTTTTTACTTTGGATCTCTATTAAAGCACTTATCTTTATCTTTGGTTTATGGAAGTAAAATGTTTATTTTTTTGCTTCTCTCTTTTGCAGGGTCATTGGCTTAGAAGGTTAATGGAATAAACTGTTAAATAATAACTACTAAACTATAATCAAATAGCCAAAAAGAAATTGCTAAATTACTTAATAAATATTGAATTACAAAGGAAGGATGTGAATTTATTTATTTTCTTCCTATTTCTTCCTTTAAAAAAAACCATTGACTGATAATGCTTTAATTCTTTAATCTAATCCTTTTTTCTATTCACTGTATTGCCAAAACTCTGTCAGACACAAACTGCACCTTTGCATGCCACTTTCATTTGTTTAATCACATTGTCTTTTCAAAACTCTTTTTTGTTAAACTAGTTCAGCTTAGTGGAGTTATAAATTTAAGCAACGAGCAATCATGATACACTTAAATAAGAGTTAGAAAGAGGTAAAAATATAAATTTCTTTTCTTCATATGTAAACAAGAGTTAGAAAAAAATTGTTTTAAGTGTTAAATGCATGCAGCGGAGGGAAATGGTAATTTGCCTCTTTGGATTATGATGTCAAATGGAACACAAAGTGGGATCACTGGGACCCATCCTAATGATCGTGTATCGGACAACTGTTAAACAGATCCTTACTTAATTTGTCATTTTATTGCTAGTTTAGCAAATGATATCAACTGGCCATGGTAAAGAGCAAAAATATTTGGACATATGAAGCAACATATAGTAATGTAGAATTGTACAAAATTACCAAGTAAAGACAAAGAAAAGTTCAATAATTCGACAAATAATACAATTACATATCGACATCTGATAGATTTTAGAATTGGATAGCAATCCGTATCTGAAATCATCTAATGCCATTTATAGTTCGATCTCCTGTCTTTCTTGTTTAGCACCAAAAATGAGAAAACTACTCTTTTTCTTAAATTCTTGTATTTTTCCAACCCCTTTGGAGAAAGTTCCAATAGATTCTTTATTTCTGAACGATATCTGCCTGTGTAGTATCAGAAAATATGTTAAAAGTCCCCACAAAATAGTTTTTGTGGATATAATGGCTCTTTTCTGACTTTCTGTTGTTGTGGTTTCGCTAAATACAATGACCAGTAGGATTTCCCTACTAACTTCTCTTCTCAAAAGTGGTTATTTTTTTGGAGTGGCAAGAATTTGTTACCTCTAGTCCAAATTTTTTCTAACTGGACTTTGCTAAATTATTTCCTTTCTTATGTTGCCATTTCAAATAATTTGTTTACTAACCGAACTGTTTCATTTCAACTAGAATTTCAGAAGGACAAATTTGTAAGTCAAAAGAAAAAGCTAGAATTGGCGCAGTTTTCCAGTACATCTTTGAGTGTAACAATTTAATTTATCTAATCTGCATGTATCATATTTTTGCAGTTGTGGGTTCAATTGCTTTGAACGATTATTGGGAAGCTGCCACAATTGTCTTCCTATTTACCATATCAGAATGGTTAGAGTCATTAGCAAGTCACAAGGTTTGTGCCAAAAGTGCAACTGTCCTGCCTTCTTTTCTTTCTGTCTAATGTGTGTACCGTGTGAACTTGCGTGTGTACCTCATCAAAACGTGTCACTAATCACATCCATAGCATTATCAGTGACATGTTTTTGCTTATGTAAAAGCTAGTTGTTGAGGGCAATGTTAGCAGAAGTTTGCATTTCTTTTGTAGGTTCAATGTTGTTAAGGTATCAAATAACAAAACCAAAAACATGCTGATTAATGTATCTGGATGGTAAAGTAAATATAGCTAATCTAGCTAGTAAACTGCTTGATTCTTCCATTTCACCAGCAATGCCACCTTTCTTTTGGCATCCTAAGTTTTCTGATCTGATATATACCCTGCTAGTTCATTCTCGATTGGATGTTGAAGCTGGCTATTATGATTTAGATGATTTTAGTTGATGTGATTTCTACATGAGCTGTAATTTAATCAAAAAAAATTGCAAATCCTTAATGTCATAGATGGTTTTGATGATTATTTAGGCCACTGCAGCAATGTCATCATTAGTTAATTTAGTCCCACGAAGAGCTGTTTTAGCTGAAACTGGGGAAGAGGTTGATGTTAATGATGTGAATGTGAATTCAGTCCTTGCTGTTAAGGGTGGTGAGATTGTTCCCATTGATGGAGTTGTTGTAGAGGGGAATTGTGAAGTAGATGAGAAGACTCTGACTGGAGAATCATTTCCTGTTGTCAAGCAAAAGGACTCCAATGTTTGGGCTGGCACCATTAATGTCAATGGTAACCTTTCTCTTCCTATGTATTCTGTTGTTGATCAATGACTAATCCATTTGGATTGTCGTGTATTGACAATTTTATCTTTCTGCTTTAGGGTACATTAGCATTAGAACTACAGAACTTGCTGAAGATTGCGTGGTGGCAAGAATGACAAAGCTTGTAGAAGAGGCGCAGAACAACAAATCTAGAACTCAAAGATTCATAGAGAAGTTTGCAAAGTATTATACGCCAGGTTAGCAATCTGAAACAGAGTTAAGAGGAACACTGTCTCCTGCATTTTCCCCAATAGAGAAAAACAGATTGTATGAGAACAAGTTGGATGGTTATTCCACTACTTCATTGTTTACCTTCTATTTTGCAGCAATATATGATACTGAATAGCATGCACTTTTCTCTTCAAATTGCATAACAACAATTTCGGTGTTTTGAATTTTGATATCGATATTGCCTTAAATGAGAAACATTTGTTCAAATCCTTTGCTGCGAAGTCATTTCGGAATTATTATCTGATGACAAATTTGAATTTATGGCAGCCGTTGTGTTAATGTCGGCAGCTTTGGCAGTGGTTCCAGCTGCATTAAGAGTTCACAATCAGAAACAATGGTACCGCATTGCTTTGGTCGTTCTAGTCAGTGCTTGTCCGTGTGCGCTTATCCTCTCTACGCCTGTAGCTATCTTCTGTGCACTTACAAAGGCTGCAAGATCAGGTGTCTTCTTCAAAGGGGCAGATTATCTTGAGACACTAGCTAATGTAAAGGTTATGGCGTTTGATAAAACTGGTACGGTAACTAGAGCAGAATTTGAAGTGACAGAATTTAGATCTCTGCTGGATGGTTGTAGCCTAAACAATATGCTTTACTGGTAATGTTTTCTAATTCTCTTTTATTTTTTTGTCTGTATTACGTTAAATGGTGGTAGCATTTTTGACCATCACAAGTATGTTGATGGATCTAACATTGGTTTGGACATGTCACAGAGAAGAACTTCTATGACATGTTAAAATGTCGACAGGCTAGATTAACAGAACCTTGACAGAAAGAAATTTTGACTTGATTAAATTCAGAATGGTAAATAACTTTAAAAAAAAGTTCAGATTGATGTCACAAAAGTTGAAACTAACCTCTCTACACTGAACAATTTCAGGGTTTCAAGTATTGAGAGTAAGTCAAGTCATCCTATGGCAGCTGCTCTGATTGACTTTGCACAATCACATCTGGTTGAGCCAAAACCTGACAAAGTTGAGCATTTTCAGAATTATCCTGGTGAAGGAATCTATGGTAGAATTGATGGGAAAGAAGTCTACATAGGAAATCCAAAAATCTCATCAAGAGCAGGATGTCCCTCTGGTAAATTTCATTTATGTGTTCTGTTGCTTAAGTATTACTTTGAATGCCTAATTTTTTTATGACATAATTCATATATTACACTTCTTAGCACTTGAGAGGAACTTTGTGTTGAGATCTGACTTATTTTGTTGTCATACAATGAGTCTCTAAACAGCTTCACTTTCAGCTCCAAAACTTGAAGGAAATATTGATGAAGGAAAGTCAGTGGGCTACATATTCTTGGGGTCAACTCCTGCTGGAATTTTCAGCCTTGCCGATGTGTGTCGAACCGGAGCAAAGGAAGCGTTAAAAGAACTTAAATCAGCAGGCATCAAAACGGTCATGCTAACGGGGGATAGCTATGCAGCAGCCAGACATGCACAACTTCAGGTAATGCCCTAAACATATTTAGCATATCTAATGGCAGGATAATAAGCTTCTGCACTCGATGAAGTTTCATGTGTGTTCAGAAGTACTAATGTATCTGTAATTAAGGATAATAGGTGTTGGTTTTCTTCTATCTTTAATCTTGAAAGAGCATGAGCCTGGATAAAAATGTTCATATGCAAACAAATTTGTATGATTTGCACACGTATATTCTTCAAATTAATCCATCCCTTTCATTTAAACCTATACTATAATTAAGTATAGAAGAGGCAAATTCATTGCATTCTTTCATACTTAAGGCAACAGGACGGATCAGAAATATTGTTGACAACTTTGAATTACATACTGGAAATTGTGATTGCAGTTAGGAGGTGCCTTGGATGTTGTCCATGCTGAGCTTCTGCCACAAGACAAGGCGAAGATTGTTGAGGAATACCAGAAGTTAGCCTACACAGCCATGATTGGTGATGGAATTAATGATGCTCCTGCATTAGCTACTGCTAACATTGGTATATCAATGGGCATTTCTGGCTCAGCGCTTGCAACAGAAACTGGTCATGTCATTCTAATGACAAATGACATCGGGAGGATACCAAAAGTTGCACGTTTGGCTAGAAGAGTCCGAAGAAAGATACTTGAGAATATGATTCTTTCAGTTGCAACCAAAGGTTGTATAATAGGCTTGGCCATAGCAGGCCATCCCCTAGTTTGGGCTGCTGTCCTTGCTGATGTTGGGACATGCTTGCTGGTGATCTTAAACAGCATGCTTCTACTTAGAGATAAGCCAAAACACCAGAGAAAATGTTGCAAATCCTATGTTGCATCATCACAGGCCAACAAACACAGCAAGAAATGTTCTGGAAGTGACTCACTGCATACTCCTCCCTGTTGTTCTGCAATAAAACCACAAGAACAATGCAACGTGAAGTCATGCTCTTCCAAGAACTGTGCTCCAGGACATCAGTCCGGTCCACTGAGGAGCAGATCAAGCTCATGTAGAAGTAGTAAAATTGCAGATTCCAGTGACAACCATAGTTGCTGTGGAAATGATAAGGGAATCCAAATGGCAAAATGCTCAGATCCTCGATGCTATAATGGTGATGTTGAACATATAGGAGAATCCAGCGCACATCAGCATGGAGAAATTAGTGGTTCAAAGTCAATAAAAACGCTTGGCAAAAGTTTATCACCTGCCAAAGAAGATAGCGACAAAAGTTCTCAAAGTGATGTGTTACATAATCATCAGCCTTGTTGTCATACACTTAAGCCTCAAAAACAGTGTGGGGTGAGTACATGCTTCTCCAAGAACTGTGCTCAAACACATCAGACAGGTGCATCGATTTCCAGCTCCGGTGGAAGTTGCAAAAAGTCAGAGTTCAACGACAAGAAAAGTTGCTGTGAACATGATAACCAAGCTCGAAAGCCAAAATGCTGCAATAATGGAAGCTGCAGTGGCAATGTTGAACATATAGGATCGAGCACACACCATCGTGGAGAAAGCAATTGTTCAAAGTCGTCCAAAAGGAATGGATTTGATGTTGGGGTAAATGAGATCAAACAGTGTCCCTCTTTCAATTGCAATTCTTGTAGCTCTTCTGCTCGAGATTCCCAACTGAGTTCCAAAACTGAAGTTGAGGTGAAACTTTGCCCAGATCATCCAAAAGATCACATCACTACAGATGAAGAATTAGGTGAGCTGGTAAGACTTTGTTGTAATCATGATCAGGGGAAAAATGTTCAATCTTTGTGCAAAGATCATTCTGCAGACTGTTGTCTACCATATCAACGAACGACCATTGATATCTTAGGAGGCCACAACCATGTTGGCTGCAAAGCCACAAGGGCTTCCTTGGCTTTGGAAAAGAGACATGTTGGCGGATGTTGTCAGAGTTTTAGGGAAGACTGTTGTGTCAGCAGTGGACGTTTTGAAGCCAGCTTCAGAGGAGGTTTATCAGAAATTATCGTTGAATAAGAATAAACAACTTTAATATTATCAGAAGCAGTGTTCTGTCAGAAGTTTTGGTTCCTAACTCCTGATCAAAGACCTGCCTGTCCTGTACATTTGAAATATCCTGTTTTAAATAGAGACTTATTTTTCTATTCTCTTCTTCTTTTCTTACTCGATTAGTGTTTTCCTGAATTTTGCATAGCTTATAGTTTGGCCATACCTCATGCCTTGCTTTACCAAGTACTACTATTATTAGGACGAAACAAAAAAAAAAAAAAAGGAGTAAAAGGAAGTACAGTTTATTGGACCGGCCTTTATACAATTTTATATCGGACTAACATTTCGAAGGGGCAGATGAGCTGTATAACGTCAGGGAGGACTGCAGATCCAGGGTTTCTGGATTTTGTGTTGCATTTGTACTTAAAAAATTTTGAATTTAAAATAAAAAAATATAGACCTTAAAACAACGATGTGCAAAAATAGAATAAACGTTTTTACTCATGCAATTTGTGTCCCTTATTTAAATTTATGCATCTAATTTCAAATCAATCTATCTCTCACCATTAATTTCCAGGGTTTTCAACTCTTCTTGAAAATATCTGTAATAGACATAAATAGAACAAAAAAGAATAATCAAATTGCTTCCCCGACGCAAAATCATCACTACAAGAAAATCATCTTTTTGTGGTAGCCAAGAGTCGTCACTTAAGATCAAAAAATCGTCACAAAAAATATCAGTCATGACTTTTACTGCTGTCACAATGTTGTCACTAGTTCTATATCATAAATGGGGTTCGTGTGACAACTGTGCAATGTCATCACAAACAGTTGATAAAAGTCATCACTCTACATGTCTCATTTTGTGATGACCTTCTTGTCACTATTGTGGCTCATTTCTTGTCATAGTTGACTGTCGCCAAAGAATTTAGCCTTTAGTGATGACTTTCACTTGTCATTGTTGCCGATTCATAAAGTGATGAGTTTCTGGTGTCACTGGGGAGACTCTTAAGCAGTGACAAGTTTCCTTTGAGTTTTGTCTAAAAGGCAATAATTTGCTGTCAAATACTCAACCCAACTAGCAACAATCACAGTAGTTTCATAGCCTAACAAAGAGAAAAACCACAAGTATTTCCAATAGAAGATCAACTTTCAAACATACATTGCAATAAACATCAGTCTTAAATGATACACCATCTAAAATAATTAAGTCACTAACAGTAGTTGACTGTGTATTAGTCATTAAACCATCTATAATTGTGAATATCCCACCCATAATAGAAATAGAAACTAGTGAAGTTCTATACAAAAGCATGAGCACGAGAGGCCATGTGGTCTTCAAACAAAAACCATCAGCATCATATATAGAACCAAAAGCTATTGCTATCTTCTTCTCTTCGGGATCATGCCGAAACATTGCCAAATTTGAAGCAATAATCAAGCATTGTTAAAACTCTAACTAAACTTCTAGGTAAGCACCATATTATAATAACTAAAGTCACTCTAATTTGAAAGGGTATTGAAAGGGTACAACAATGAATCAAATAAATTGCAGGGAAGGAATTGTGAAATTTGTCATGACCCAAAATGCTGAAATAAACATGAAAAAAAGCAATATCCTGCACCTCAATTGCAAAAAAACATGAACCAAATTAGTAGAACTATTTCCAGAAAATATTACTATCAATGGCTCAACTAATCACCCAACTTTTTACAAAAACACTGTCCATGGACTCTAGATGTTGGAATGGATATCTTGCGCCAAAATGGGACAAGTAGAGATTCAAGTCTTCCAAGAACTTCCCCAATGCAGAATTTCTTAGTGATAGTGCTTCAGCTTTCATAATTTGTAGTCTCTTTTTTTTTTTAATTGAAATTATTTGTTTCGAAAGAGTCTAATGGTGGCACAGTCCGTGAGAATAAAATCATCATTTAGTAGTTTAGGAATCTAGGAATACAAAATCAATATTCCCCAGGGGAGGAAGGGTATAAATTCTTGAGATTATAACTCAAATTACAGGCCTACTTAATGCAGGAGGCAACAAAAAGGAAGACAACGAGATGAAAAACTATAGGAAATTGGTTAACTAGCAATTCAATCCTAAATAATAGCAAACTAAAATACCATAGAATGCCATAGTGAAGTAACCTTAAAAAAACAACCTTTTCTAACATCACTGTCACCCATAGCCTATTACTTCATATTCTTCAAAGCAAGTTCCACAAGGACCACACTATAATCACACAGGTTCATAGGATCTCTAGTGCCAATGGCTCCACAATCACCAAATTTGGATTCACAGCCAGAAGGTAATATGGGTATACTCCTACCTTGTATTCGATCATGGAATAAATCGGAAATCAATGTGAAACCTTGTGCCAAACTTTAGAAGGTTATGTGAGCAATTTAAAACTCAACTTGACTAAATGCTTTCAACTATTGGACATTAAATTAAGAAACTAATACTTCTTTCACAGGTTCATAATGAAAAAAAAAAAAACTATCATCCTTGGATGTGCGCTGTGAGGGCCTCAAAATTCAGATTTTATTTTAAAAATATAAAATATTATTTATATTGTGTTTATTCATTGAAATATGAGTGAATTTATGTTTAAAGTGAATATTTTCTAATTTAGAGAATTTTTTTCTAGAATTATTTGAGGGTGTGTGGTTTCGGCCAAATTAAGCGTTAAATTTTGCTCCAAAGCATGAATAGTGACCTTAAGTTGAAAATGAGCATATGTAGTGATATTATTGATATATATTTAAGGTTGGACAGTGTTGAATTGAGATAAAACAGCGTAAGTTAGACAGTCGCGCGCGACGCGACATAAAGCCACTTTTCCTTAAAATAGGGAAATGTCACTTTTTGTCCTTTAAAAGCTTGACTTTTGGCTTCTTGAAGCTTCACTTTTTCAGCTGCAATTTTGAGCAAAGAGAGAGAGGGAGGCCGAGAGTTTGAGGAGAAAGAGAGAGAGAAAATTTTGCAACTTTGTCTTCCATTTCTTCTTCCTTCCTTTCTTGAAGCTTCAAGCCACCATTGAAGACACTTGTTTTCTTCATCCTTGCAGCTGTGAGAGAGGGAAGGAAAGAGAGGGGTTGATCCGAAAGTTTGAGAGAGAAAAACAAGAGAAAGAGAGCTTGTAAGAATGCCTTGTTCTTGTTCTTGAGCTTTTTGTTGGAAATCGCTATCAAAACACGAAGATCTTGGACTAAGGTGGAGGCTTTTCGTGTTTCTATGCTTGGAGGTATATTTCTCGAAGAGGAACTCACAAGATCTTGTTTGATCTTATTAGATCTTGATAGATCTAAAGGTATATCAGTTGAATCTCTTAGATTTAGCTTTAGTAGTGGTAAATCTTGTAGATCTGTGGTTCATTTTGTTAAGAATATATGGAACAATGAAGTTGGGCTTTTGAAATCCCAACCTAGGTAGCACACTTGAGGTTGATTTTAGGTAGCGGACTTGAGGACCTGATTGTGGACGTGCTTGAATTTCGTGAAATTAGTTCATTTTATGGTTAGAAAGTAGATCTGGTTATTCAAAATTTTGAAGGAAAATTGTGTGAGATGGCCGAACCCATGCTTGGTATTTTTGATGTTTGATTTCAAAATTTTATGATATGTTTGAAGGGATCTTTCTCAAAAATATATGTGGTCCGTTTGTTCGTGAGTGTGTTTGTGAAGAGTAAAGTCGTGAATTTCGAATGTCAAAGTGGAGCTTTTCATAGACTTTTGGAATAAAAGTGATGTTTTGAAGGACTCGAGGGTTTTAAAATATTTTGGTTAAATTCTATGAATTTCGAAAATAAAGACTTGATAAGAATTGTTCTAAATTTGTGTTAAAGTTTTGACTAAAGAGCAAGTGCTGAGTTAATTGTGAAAAGAATGATTTTGAGGTAAGAAACCTCGCTTAAATTCCATATGAAAGAGAATTTGAAAGTAGTGTTTAGGGAGTACATCAATGGGATGTTATATTGGGAATGATATTGTGATTTCTAAAAAAGAAAAGACCCATTTGAGACCTTGCATCATGTGAAGTGAATACTTTTACTTGAGGGAAGTTTGGGAAAAATATTGATTGAAACTAAGAAATGAAAATGAATTGCTTTAATTAATGAGTGGGGAAGTGAATCTCAACTATTGTCTTTATTTGTTTAGGGGTTGTGGAAGGAAGTGAAATCGACCCTAATTTGGAAGCCGAACCTTACTACTTCGGTGAGTTTCCATACTTGTTATGTGACTATGTGAAGTGGATTAGATTTGTATTTAGTTACGTGATTTGATATGAAAACCTGGTTTAGCAAACCATCAAATGAGGTAGTGTGTACTTTATCGCACTTACCTATATTTGAGTGAAAAATTTATAAGAATGTTTTGATGTGAATTGGGAATATGTGATGTGATGTGATTTATGTGTGTACGAAACTTCGGGATTTCCCGATACCTATTGGCAAGTCATTCGATTCGAGCTGTAGGCTAGGCCTAGGCTGATGAGAAATTGACGAGCCATAGGATTACTATGTGATGAGATGTGTGTTCTGGACTTGGCATAAGCACTTTTCCATTATAAATAGCAAAACACAAACTATGTGATGTGATGTGATATATATATATACTCGAGACTTGGCATGTGGACTTGTCTCGGAGATGAACAATAAATCAATGATAAAATGTGATGTGATGTGATATGTTTGGAGTCGGGACCGGTGGGGGTTTGGTGGAGTAAGGAGTAAGTGAAGTTCTACATGGATTGTACCTGTGAAAGTTGACGGAGTGTCAACTACTGGGATCGTGGTTAAGTTGCGAGGACCTTAGCCCCTGAGGGCTACCATATCCTACCTTTGTATTGTTAATCGCTTTCTTTAATTGTTTATGTCTACATTCAAGTGAAGTGAATTTTCATATTTGTTATGTGTTTTGCATGTTTTTGCGAACTCACTGGGCTTTTAGCTCATTCTTTCCAATTTGTTTTCCTTAGCAGGGACTGAGAACCCAAGTGTTGGAGCCAACCCTTAAAAATAGGGTTTACTTCTATATATATGTATTGAAAAGTGAATTATGTGATTAAGGGCTTTTGTACTATGTACCCTATATGTAAGTGAGAAGTACTATGTGTATTTTGGCTTGTAATTTTGGAAGTCGTGAGATTGTAAGATTTGGGATTGTGTATGTATGAGTTATCCTTTTGGTTTGGTTTGAGAATAGTGTTTTAGTTGGTTATTAATGTTCGTTGAGTGAGTGAGTCCTGGCGTGAGTTAGGCAGGCGCCCACTGACACCTTGGGGTACGCCCTAGGGAGAAGTGGGGCTGTCACAGATGGTATCAGAGCCTAGGTTTGAATAATCTGGGTATAGTGAGAGTTAGTAAGTTATTTGGGAGTTCAGTGGGTTAAGAGAGAAATGCTAAGTGATGGTTATCGTTTAGGATTAAGTGTTAATGAGATTTAAGTTCGAATAAGTTCTAATGGGATCCATTTTGTAGGTTATGGCTTTGGTGATGGTGATGATGCCATTCCGAGAGATCGACAGCCTATAGTGACTTATCGACCCTATTGGACGGGTGGCCGCAGGGCCTATAACCCTAGGACTCGACCGAGGCATGATTGTGATTGTTGGAGGACTCATGCCTACCCTGATAGGGCGGTTTTAGCAATTTACCATGAGAGGAAGGTCTTGACTAGGGTCACTAGAGAGTTTCGAGAGGAGGTGGACCAGCTGTTGATGGAGACACAAGATCAGTGGCGGATTCGTGAGTTTGAGGAGGAGGTTCGCTTTGGCCAATGAGCAGCAGCCGAGAGTGGTAAGGCACGAGAGCGGCGAGGGCATGGTAGCTGAGTGTGAGGCCCTGATAGATGGGGTGCTTGAGGCTAATAGGGTTGAGGAACCTTCTGTTGATTAGCCACCTACCGATGCAGACATGGGAGGTGATCATCGGAGTGAGGTTGAGGGGGAGGCCGCTATGGCTGAGGGAGATCCCTAGTATCTGGAGTTTGACCCTGTGAGGGTCTCAAAAATTCAGATTTTATTTTAAAAATGCATAATATTATTTATATTATGTTTATTTATTGAAATATGAGTGAATATATGTTTAAAGTGATTATTTTCCAATTTAGAGAATTTTATACGAATTTATTGTCGATGTGGGTGGTTTGGCTATTTTAAGCGTTAAAATTGTTCGACAGAATAGTGACTTGGACTTGAAACCGAGCATATGTAGTGATATTTTGGAAATATTATTATGGTGAGACAGTGTCGGGATGAAGGAAACCAGTGTAAGTTAGAATACAGCCGACGCGACATAAAGTGGTCATGAGACAACTTTTCCATAAGTGGAGGGCCACTCCTTTTGCCCCTTAAAAGCCTTGTTTCATGCTTCCTTTCCTCACTTTTCAGCAGCCATCTTGGAGCCTTAGAGAGAGAGAGACAGCCGAGAGCTAAGGGAGAGAGAGAGAGAGAATTTACACTTCATCTTCTTCTTCTTCTTCTTTGCTTCCTTCAAGCTTCAACCACCATTGAAGCCCATCCTCCCACCACTTGCAGCAGAGAGAGAGAGAGGGAAGAGCTGGCCCATTTTCTTGGGGAAGAAAGAGGGATAAAGCTTGAGGTTTGAGCTTCAATCTTCTTGATCATCCATCAACTTGAAGTGTGAGATCTTAGTGAAGGAATCTTGGGTTTGATCCTCCATTTCTTGGCAGGGCGATGTGAAGGGAGAAGAAGAGGGAAAGATCGAAAATTTGGAGGAAAAAAGAGGAGGAAAGCTTGGGTGGTTTGTCTCAAGCTTGTTCTTGAGTGTGGTGTTAGAAATCATCGTCAAAGCTAAAAGATCTTGGGTAAAGATCGAACCTTGAGGAGTTACTAGGCTTGGAGCACTCTTGGAAAGAGAAACCGAGATCATCTTGGATCTTGTCGAGATCTAGTCAGTCTGAAGGTATAAAACTTGAACCTTGTAGATATAGCTTTATTAGTGTTAAATAGCTTAGATCTATGGTTGATTTTGGTAAAATGATCTCATCTGAAAAGATGAAGTTGGGCTCTTGAAATCCCAACCTAGGTAGCGGACTTGAGGTGGCCTCTAGGTAGCGGACTTGAGGACTTTTTGAATGATATTTGTGAAATATATGATGATATGGTTAGAAAAGTAGGGTTTTGTTGTTGAGAATTTTGAAGGAAAATAGATGTGATGGCCGAACCCATGCTTGGTAAATTTAAGACTCGATTTCAAAATTTGTGCTTGTTTTTGAAGAACTTTATTCTGAGAAAATATGTGTTTTGTTCAATTGTGAGTGTATGTTTGAGTGGAGGGAATGTTTGAATTTTAAAAGATGAAAAGTGAAGCTTTTCATGAATTTTGAATGAAAAGTGTCATTTGAATGAATTTGAGGGTTTTACTATATTTTGGGTCAAATTCTATGGATTTCGAATATAAGAGCTTGGTATGAAATATTTTAAATTAATGTATAGTTTTGACTATGAGTAAGTGTCAAGATATTTTGAAAATAATGATTTTTGACGTTTGAGACCTTACTATTTCAACAAGGGTAATTTTAAATATGGCCCGAACTAGACTTCGTAGTAGTAAGGGTTTGGTGCTTCTGTGGAGTTGAGTTAAGACTTGGAATATGAGATTTTGGCAAGTATCTGATAGTTGAACTTTGGCTCAGGTAGCCAAGATTTGTCGAGGGTGAACCATAACTAGAGTTTAAGCGTTCTTCTTTACTCACTAGTTTGAGTGGTTCGAGGTGAGTGTTCAAACTCCCTTTTTAAATAGAAATCTTGCCATGGTTTGTAAATGAATGATTTGTAAAATGATTTGCTAGTATTTACCAAGAAATGATTTATCACTATTTCTAAGTAAAATGCTTTTACCCGTGAAATAGCTTATAAAGGATTTGTGAGTGATTCAACTCCCCTTCAAATGAAATCGGCAATAGTTTCCAAATGAATGATTTATTGAAAAGATTTACTATCACTTCCAAATGAAATGCTTTACAAGTGAAACCATTTATGAAGAGTTTATGGATGTTCAAATCCATTCTAAATCAAATGTTTACAGCTACTACTGGAAAATGACTTGTGATACGATATACTCAACTTATACTTGCAAAGAAATGAGTTTGTGAATATCTCCCGTATATTACATTGAATTACATACTTGTTTCTAGCGAGTGTGTACTTTACCACTTCGACCTAACTTGTTAATATCTTGTTCAACTGTCACACTTCCATTGCTTGCATATTACTTGTTTCCTTGATTGTTTGGTTGATAACTTGATTGTTTGATAGTGGTGTACCAAGGAACATTTTACCCTAGTCCGATGTGTACCTTATCGCATCGTTCACTACTTGTAGGTCGATGTATACGTTATCGTGTCGGTGGCGGGTCTCAAGACCCTTTTGCTAGAAACCTATCTAAGACCCCTTCTTGAGGCGTCGGTGGGTCAAAAGCCTCACTTGAGTACGCCATTAGGGGTGGCTGGATAGGTTGGAAAACTTTATCTTAAAACAAATGACAGGTGTCGAGCACTGCAATAATAATTAATAGACCTAATGCCAATAAAATAACCAAAGCTAATCCAGTGCGGAAGGGGACTCAGGATGTGCAATGGGTTCGCGGCTTCACCGATTCCAAAAGGAGTATACTTGATCCGATATACGTAATAGTTAATTTTGTATACGATGGCAAATAGGGTGCGTCCTCCGGGGAAAATTAACTCCTTTTTCAGTTATAGAAAATGGGGGATTTTGGGAATTGAATACTGAACAAATATTAACTAATTAGTCAACAATGAGAAATAATTGAAAGAAGATAATTAATGGGAAAAACTCTAGCCAAGGATACACTTCAGAAATGGTTCAAATAACTGATCATTGATGCAAATATAATTCCAACATTCATTGATAAATAGGTTTTCACGCCGATCTGATCGTGGGTCTCTCCTTATTGTTTGATAGCCAAGGTGCGTTGACTATTTCCCTAATCCGTGAATAACCCTAGGTACGACCATAGGATTTAATTCTAATTGCATTAAAAATTAGAGAAACCTTGTTCTAATTAACAAACCGCTTCGGTTTATTTAAATTAGATTGTATATTTCCGACACAAACCCAATTATATGCCGGTTGCTACGAGTTAGAGTAATCAAACAATTACGGATTTAATTACCTAATTAGCAAATAAATTACGCGAAATTAAATATTAGCATCTATTCAATTACACACAATAATCACCACCACTAAAAATAGAAAATATACAAATACCAATAAATAGAAGAAATAAATAAAATCGATTAGATCTCACAGTAAAAGTTGAACCAAATCCTCAGTTGTTCCCTTGACTAGAAATAAGAAACTAGCCCTCCATTAATGGAGCACAAATCATCGCGAGGTTCGAGTGGATGCTTCTAACTTGCCGACGAGGAGGAGCATGACGAAGAAGATGATTTGATGATTTCCCTTTTTGCGTATTCACTAGAGACGCACAAGACGAAGACGGAAACGAAAACAATAGCTAAGGAGGATGTTCACCTCACGACAGGAGACGACAATAGAATAGAAGATGTCCACTACTGATGGAAAGAAAAAAATAAACCTAAAGTACTAATCATGTTCTACTTCCGTTGCTTCCTCTTTTTTTTCTTTATACTATTAATTCTAATTTCCCAATATAACAATCCTAATCCAACTACTACTAGCCCCTTTACAAAGTGGAATTTTCCTAATTTAAATAACTCTTTGACTTCCAACTCGGATTAGGAAACTTCCTTGTGTCCACCCCGAATATTCTCCAAAATCACCAATTAAGCCCATTTTTGCTCCAATTCCTACAATTGACACAAAATACCAAATATAAGTAGAATCAAGCAATTAAAACAATATTTGGTATAAATAAAAAAAGTGAAATAGGAACAAATATACAGATAAAATACACCTTATCAACTCCACACACCTAATTCATGCTTGTCCTCAAGCATAGCCAAACTCAAATGATCAAGAATTCAAGTCTTTTTTAGCGACGAAGCCAAATTAGCATAAATGACTTATACTCCCAACAACTTAAGTGGAGTCAAAATATGCCAAATTCAACAGTCCTCACAAGTTATAAAACGCTCATCACTCACAAGTGTATAAAGGGAAATTTTACTCTCAAAACGACACCATGGAGTGACATTACCATATGCTTGCTCCTATATCATATCTCCACCACTAAAGATGAATTCAACACAAAAATCAAAGGGACTTTATAAGGGTTGTAACGGGGCTTCAGGTAAGGGTAGGACAAAAGTAAGTAAAAAGGTGAAAATATGTCAAGAAAATGCCAAAATTCACTACGTAAAAGAAACTCCAAATTCACAATAACAAGGCATAACTTCCTTCCATTTACTCGTAAGGCGGTACTTAGCAATGGCAGACATGTTCCTTTTTCTTTTTTTTTCTTTCTTCCTTCTTTTTTTTTTTTTTTGGTTTTCTTTTTCTCTTTTGCACTTCATTTCATTTTTTTCACTTTTCTGCATATACAAACATTATAAGACAACTCATATTCCAACACTTGCTATGGTACTTTTCTTGCCTTCAACTTAAAACTTGGGAGTTTCACATAGTTAAACTAAGACATTGCCTTGACATAAGGCTTCAAAAGAAAGTCAAAAGAGAGGTAATGAGGTAATAAATGCAGTTGTTTTTTTTTGTTTTTTTTTAGAAGAAAAAGGTTAAGGCTCAAAAAGGGGTCTTCTAGGTAAAATGCCTAATAAGGCTTAGTTTTTCAAAGAGAATTCGAAAATGGCTAAATCCTAGGTGCCCTTATCACTTCAATGCATCAAATTCAACAAAAATGTGGCCTCGACATGCATAATAGAGCAAGTTCTAGAATGACAAACCATGAGCGTTAACAACACAAACAAAGGTGAGAGCAGAATATGAGTAAATATATAATTAAAATGCTCTTCACAAAGCTCAAAAGCTCACAAGGTGGGTTAAATTTGTCAAACTCAGCACATTTATCACCCAAATAAGTCATCAAGAAGAATAAGAAATTTAACTAGCCTGGATTTACTACTCAAACTCGCGTCTTGATTGTACATTTCATCATAGTAAATGAAATTAACAACGAAAAATAAGCAATATGCACACATGCTATCTACTCAAAACCTACCCCACCCTAAATGTTACATTGTCCCAGAATGGAATAAGCAAGAACAAGAGAAAAGGAAGGTGGGAATACTCGATCCGCGGGAGGGTGGAAATGGCAGGCTAAGGGCCGGGGAAAAGGCGGAGGAAAGCCACGTGGTGAAGGTATTGTGCCAAATTCTACCATATGGGACACACAGCTCAGGCGGGAGAGCGATCATCCATGGTGCCCATCCTGGTGATGAAGGTGTTGCATTTTGGGCCTCAGAAGAGTGATGTGGGCAGAGTAGAGGTCGGGGATGTCACCAAGGGATCCGGTGGGCATGGGAGGACCATGGGAGCCTAGACCGTGCGGCTGGAGTGTGTGGTCGGCCCGGTGGTGTAAAGCCAAATTCCACCATTGATCGCTCCACAACCCCATTTTAAGCCAAACAATGCAAATCTAATGGTTCCATGGGACAAGCTAGGTGCAAGTCATGATTAGAAAGATCAGGACACCCAAATTCCGCGACTAGATGGGTGATATAAGAACCAAGAATCAAGGTTTACTCTTAGAAAGCACAAGCTGTTGGAATTGTTGAGCAAGCCCCAGGATCCCGATTAACTTTTATTATTTAGCATGCACCTTACAAAAGAAGAATTCAGGCTTGGCAAAGGTAGTCAGAGCTATCCTTCCATGAATAGCTATAAGCGAAAACGCTGAATATAGGCATGGATGGGGGTCCTGGAAGGAATATGGACTCTTAGACACACTTGGTCATACTTATTTTGCTTATCAGCGGACAATTCTTGCCATAGACCAACATGAGGTTGAGTAAAAGGGTTCAACATAATCACAAAGGCTATCCACACTACTCCTAGACTTCGAATAAGCTTGATCAATGAATCCAAAGGCAAGATTAAAATTCGATAAGTGGCTAAAACTCCCTACCAACAAGCGAAATCGAATCACATTGGGAGTCATGACGATTAATACTCATGAGGCAGATCAAACTCAAAGTAGCATAGAATTCCGCGAGGTCAACTCAACAAAAGCTGGACATTGAATAGTAATGTACTAGGACCAACCAATGGCAGCAAACATATCCCGAGCGAATCGGTAATTTTCAAAGCATCAAGGGTGGAGTGTACCTGCGAATTTACTACGGGATAGTAAACAGCTGCAGCCGAGGTCTCATGCTATGCATCGGCCTTATCAGCAGCCTGACCCGTAAATGTTAAATGACCACGAAATGTGAGGGAAAATATGGACACCTCTATCCCCACAAGCAGAGACCGTTGTCGAGTGGAGGACCAGTTTTTCGAATGGTGGGTTGTGGGGAAGAAAGGCTGGGTTGGGCTTTCTTTTTGTCCTGTTTTTTCGCCATTAGGTGGTAAAGATAGTAAAACAAGCGGAATCAAGGTCACGCCTTAAATTAGAATTCAAACTAGACCAAAGTCGACCCGAGATAATTCCAAATTATGGAACCAAATCAAAATATCTGAGAGAATTTCAAACTAGTAATTCCCCAAACTAGCGGTCAATTCCAATAGCAACCATGACAAAATAGCACAAGGGAATGCCAAATACGAAACCCAAAATCACGAACATCTACCATTAGCTCTTTGGAAGTAAAATCAGCCTCATTATGTATTTTAAAATTACGTCATCATTTCTTGGGAAGGAAAGTAGAACACGGAAGCACTAATGGTGGCGGCTGCATTCGGAGGCTCGGCGACGGCGTGGATGGCGTGGTGCGCCTTGCATCAACAGCGGACAAACGGCTCAACTCATCAACGTGGCGGTAGCGAAGCCGAACTCCAGAAGCCGGCGTCGAAAGCACCGAACGCATGCGGGTGGGACCAAACTTCGAAACAACATGGATGAAGAAGGGTAGCTGGCGGTGGTAGCCGATCGGTCGATCAAGCAACAGCTGATGTGGCGGCGCCACAATGACGACGGCAACTTCCCGGCGTCCATGAGCCACCGTCAACAACCGAGGCAGCTATGCGACCATGAGCCAGTGACATAGCCGGAAGACTGGGCAGCGAAATTTCGATCTGCGGAAGATATGGCGGATCGTGATAGTAGCGATGTCGGACAGCCGGCGCGGGCACTTAATGCGGCGGTGGCGCAGTGGTAGCAAAGTGAGGAGAAGTGGAGCGGCAACCTAGCCACGATAGGTGCAGTCGGGGAGGAGGAAGAAAGAGGAAAGAAAAGAAAAGAAAGAAGGAAAAGAAAGAAGAGGAAGAAAAGGAAAGATTAGATTTTGGATTTTGGATTTTGGAAAAGCGGTGATCAAGATCCGGGCGGAATGGGCCGCGTCTGAGTAATGGAAGTCTTCTGGTTGGGGCGTGTAGGACTTCTGAATGGCTGTGGGACTCTTGACGTGGGCCGCGTCGATCAAAGAAAGTCTTGCAGTGCGACCCAATTTTTTTCTTGAAAAAAAGCGTGCTCAAGATGTCCAGCGTGGACGCCGCGTCGACAGAAAGAGTCTTGGTGGGCACCTTGAAAAATTCTGAATGGCAATATGACTCGTGGCGCGGGCGATCGACCATGAGAAGTCTTACATTTGTGCCTCTTGCATCTTTGAAATTACACTAGTCATCGGGGCGTGGAGCGCGTCACGGCGACAAGATCTCCATCTGTCCACCCATTACAACAATGTTAAAACCAAGAATGACCACACTTTGTATGTGCAACCAAGTGCCCCCTACCAAGAGAAATTACGTAATGAAACTTAAAAAAAATTTAAACTAAAAAGAACTCAAGGGTAACAATATAATGAAACGCGTTGGGTTGCCTCCAAAGCCTTTCTTTAGGTGTCTTTGGCTAGACAAAATGAGATTTCACTTCAATCCAAGTGGGAGGATCCTCCGGATTCATTGTTTCTACTACACCACTTGAAAACCTTCATAGTAAGGCTTGGGCGATGGCCATTAACCACAAGGTTATTGGGTTTGTGCTTCTTCAAGCTCTGAATTTCCTACTGCACCATAGTGGAAAACATTAGTAATAACAAAGGGCCTATCCAGCGAGGCGCAATTTACACAGGGGAAGAGCTTTAACTTGGAATGGTATAGAAGAACTTTTTTGTCCAATCTCAAAGTCTTAGGAGATGTGTTGATCATGGAAGCTCTATTCCTCTCTTTGTAGACCATGGCACTCTCATATGCATCATTCAGTAATTCTTCTAGTTCACGTAGTTGAAGCTTCCTTTGCACCTCTGCTTCATCAAGTTCATATTACACTCCTTAATCGCGCCAAAGCGCATACTTGTGTTCCAACTCCACGGGGAAGGTGGCACGGCTTCCCAAAAAACCAACCTATAGGGAGACATCCCAATAGGTGTCTTATATCGGTCACAGAGGCCCAAAGCGCATCCTCCAATCTAGAACTCCAGTCTTTCCTATCAGGACGAACCATCTTTTCTAGAATGGACTTAATTTCTTTATTAGAAATTTCAGCACCCATTAGTTTGAGGGTGATAGGATGTAGACACTTGTGAGCGACCAGTAGCGGGTAGAGTTGCAATCACCCTATTGCAAAAGTGCTTTCCTCTATCACTGATCATAGCTTCGAGGCACCGGCGGACAAAATGAGAGATTTCCACTAACTCTGCGACTACTTTAGAATCGTTAGTCCGGTGGCTTTTGCTTCCACCCACTTTGAAACATAGTCAACAGCTAGTAGAATGTCTGGATAACCATAAGAAGAGAAATGGCCCCATAAAGTCAATACCCACACTTCAAAAATTTCACAAAAGAATATGGGATTTTGAGGCATTTGGTCTCTACGGGAAATATTTCCTACCCTTTGACATTTATCACATGATTTGCAAAACAAGTATGCATCTCTAAGCAGGTGGCCAATAAAACCACTTTCCAACACCTTATGGCTGTTCTTTTAGGCCCAAATTTAGACCCCACATGCATAAGAGTGACAAAACTTAGAATGGAGATAAATTAAGTCGACTTACACAGCGAGCATCACGATCACAAGATTGCTTCAAAAGGTGGGTCAGTCCCGGATGAAATATTTAGCATCACTTTTTAGGCTTGATAACTTCTTGGCCTTGGACCAATGTAGGAAATTGATTAGTGACAAATAGTTTACCAAATCTGCATACCAAGGAAGGGTGATTTCCGCGAAAATAAATGCTCATCGGGAAAGTCTCCCTTAAAGAGAAGTCATCCGGCGTATCGGTGGAGCTGGCCTTCGGATGATCGAACAACTAAATTTTCAGCCCTTTTATCTCAATTTGAGGTCAAACTCTTGCAAGAGTAATATCCACGAATCAACCTAGCTTTACTTCTTTCTTGGTCATCAAATACATGGCGCTGCATGGTCGAATAAACAATCACTTTAGCCCTAATAAGTAAGATCTAAATTTTTCCAAAGCAAATATCACAGCCCGAAGCTCCTTACGTGGTGGAATAATTGTTGGGCTTCATTCAATGCCTTTGAAGCATAATAAATTGCATGGCGGCTTTTTTCCAACTTGCTCTCAGTGCCGTATCACTTGCATCACACATAATCTCAAATGGGAGATTCCAATCACGGAGGTTGAATGATTGGAGGTGAGGTCAATAGTTCTTTTAACTTG
Organism: Gardenia jasminoides; assembly: GCA_013103745.1. NCBI lineage: Eukaryota > Viridiplantae > Streptophyta > Magnoliopsida > Gentianales > Rubiaceae > Gardenia > Gardenia jasminoides. The sequence continues at coordinate 14,991,588 of CM023101.1, forward strand.
TTAAATGCACTGCTTGCAATCCTCATTGAATTCAAATGGCATGTCCTTTTCGCGAAGTTTGAATAACAGACTCCAATCTTGGAGAATCTTTGATGAATCTCTGATAGAAACCTGCGTGACAAGAAAGCATTACTTCCGCACACTTGCGGTAAGGTAGAAGAGATAAGATCTATCTTAGCTTTGTCTACCTCAATGCCTTTAGAACAATACCATCGAAAACTATCCCATGTTCAACCATGAAATGGCATTTTCCCAATTAAGCACTAGGTTGGTCTCAATACATCTTTTCAAAATTAGGGTCAAATTATCCGGACATTCATCAAAGCTATCCCGTAACACGGAAGTCATCCATGAATACTTCTATTATTTTCTCTACATATTCAGAAAAAATGCTTACCATACAGTTGAAAGTTGCGGTAGCATTGCGTCGAAGGGCATTCTTCTATAAGCAAAAGTACCAAACGGGCATGTGAATGTTGTCTTTTCTTGGTCTTCTGGTGCTATGGCAATCTGGAAATAACCTGAAAAACCATCAAGAAACAATAGTAAGCTCGACAAGCTAATCTTTCAATCATTTGATCAATGAAAGGGAGAGGATAGTAGTCCTTTTGTCCGCGGCGTTGAGCTTGCGGTGAGTCTATGCATTGACGCCATCGGTGGGTTTCAGAGCTGGAACAAGTTCGCCCTCATGATTTTCTTCTCTGTTATTCCAGCTTTTGGAACAACTTGCACGGACTGACCCATTGGCTATCGGAGATGGCAAAATGATTCCACATCGAGGAGCTTAAGTATCTCATTTTCACCACCTCCATCATCATAGGTTTAGCCTCCTTTGTGCTTGTCTCACTTGGTTTAGCATCTTCTTCAAGCATAATCCGATGCATACACAAGGGAGGGGATACCTTTGATATCAGCGATGGACCATCCTATCGCCTCCTTGTGTTCTTGGAGCACTCTTATCAGCTTTTCTTCTTGTAGGGTGATAACTTAGCTAAAATTATGACGGAAGAGTTTTCCCTCTCAGGTATGCATGCCACTTGAGATGACCGGCAGAGGCTTTAATTCTACTGGCGCGCAGGAGGGTAATAATTTCTGATGAGAGAGAGTCGGGTATAAATAGGGGTGCTAGTTCATACTTACTTGTAGTAGCTGCCGATGGCTGCAATGCTCCAATCATGTGCCTGGAGTTACTGCCAGCTCACGTCTCATAGGTTTCCTCCAACTTCGAGATGCTTGGTCAAAGCAACTTCCAACTCATCCATTCAACTCAAAGATTTCACGGACTATAGGATTAATTGCACTTACAGGTAAAAGCAGTGAGATTGGTGGATATTTCATGGGTGTGTCAAAGATGTTAAAATGAACCACCTCCCCATCAAATTCCATTGTGAGGTACCCCTTTACATCAATTTTTTGTTTACTGCGGTTGCTCAAAGGGTCTCCCTAATATGGAGGGAGGATTAGGAGTGTTCATCATGCATGTCAGTATATAGAAATCAGTGGGAACACCAAATCATTTACTTGGACCAAGACATCTTCAATTAACCCGTCGGGATAAGCATTGATGCGATCGCTGGCGAATTACTATCCTAGTTTCCTTCAATGGTCCTAGATTTAAGGAGGCATAAATACTTTTTTTTAGCATCACATTGTCGGCTCTAAATCTAGCATTGCATTTGAGATTGAGTGTGCCTATTCCACAGGAGATAGAGAACATACACGGATCTCCATGTTTTGTTGGTAGTTTCCTTTGCGACCACTAGCGTCGTTCTCCCTCTGCTGCGGTTCATCTCTCTTAGCTTCCTTTTGTTGACACATAAGTCCTTCAAGAATTTGGCGTGTTGGGCACTTGCAGATTGCCTCAACAGGGTATATTTACTTGAACTTTCTGCGGAACACTTCCGGATCTCCTTCTCCTTCTCTTGCACTGAACTCTCCGACCTAGTAGGGAAATGGTGGTGGGTAGTCTTAACTTTTATGATTGAGTCAAAGGTACTCAATCTTCTTGCCAATCCTTCTTCTTCTAATTCTTTTTCAATTTGCTCTTGATTCTTGGCCTTGGGTATCAGCGGGTGTGGGGCCTTCAACTTCTTTTCCGCCACGAGGGTCATGGCTCCCACATTTTTGGGGAGTTCGGGTTGGGAAGGTAGCCTCCCATCTCCTGTAGCTTACAGGCGGTTAACTGCATGTTTGCTAATGACTTCATTTGTGTCTGTAAATTATCGCAGGTCCGTTTTCATTGGGCGCAAGGTACGAGAGGCCAAACTCTTGACTATGTCTTTAAGCGATGTATATGGAAGATGAGGCAGGCCTAGGTATTCTGCTGGAACCCGGAGGAGCGATTTGGGATTGAGCTTCTGCTTTGCTGGTTCCCATAGCTAAAATTGGGATGATCTCTCCGCTAGAGTTGTATGTATTTGAATATGGGTCATATGGTCGCCGGAACCTGCGCGCCACCAACCACATTCACTTGTTATTTCCTCTTCTTGTAACATTAGGCAAGTGGTGTCGTTAATCCCACATTTGTGCAAATTCCACACACCTTGCTTGTTGGGCATTCCACAGTGGATTGTATCGCTACAAAGTTGTCGTTCAGAACAAGCTATTGCTGGCATAGATGACACTTTCAATCTCATTTACTCTACAGGACGATGTAGCCTCACGGATGCCAAATTGTTGTGAATTTTGTGCCATTTCTTGATTAGCACCATTGCCGGCTAGGAGTCTTATTTACTGGGGCCCGCCAGGCGGCATCAATAATGTTCCGATTGAGTGAGGGTAGAAGGCATAGAGTATTGGATCAATAATTGTTCACTAATTTGATGTTGTGGACGCTCAGGTGCACAATTTATTGAACCTCTCCCAGTACTCATATAATGACTCCCCGAGGGGTGCTGTTTGTACGCATATCTCCTTTCCATTAGACCATGACTCGGAAGCGGGAAAATATTTTTCGGGAATTTCTTCTTGATTGCACCCGTGTTGTGATACTACACGCGGTGGGTAGTATATGGAATCTTAGTTTGCATCCTTGAGTGAAAATGGGAGTCTCACGAGCTTTCTCACATTCTTGACCCTGGTGGCTTCATGCTTGAGACAAACCACATCAAATTCACGGAGATGCTTGTGGGGTTGCCACTGAAAGTCCATGGAAGAGATGGTAAGGGTGGAATCAAACCAGTTTTAGCTCAAAGAGGTATTTTCAGCTAGAATTTGGAAAAGTAATGCATGGGGTTGTAGGTCAAATGCAGCGGCTCCAACTCCACGAGGTGTCCCATTATTGGCCTAATGTACTCTCTTGCTCACGGATCACTGGGGGAATGGGTTGAAGATTCGCCAATCCAATTGCAAGTTAAAGCCCGAGGATGCAGGCGGCGCCGCTTGTGTTGTCTGGTCCTGCTTTCTTAGCCTCACAGCAGCTGCTTCTCCAACCTGGATGCATTATATCAACTCACACATGCGGGAAGAGCGAGGCATAAACCATGAAGATACAGAAATAAAATAAAATAAAATAAAATAAACCCAAAAGGAGTAGTTAGTTGGGCAGGGTCCGACAGCGGCGCCCAGGTAGCGAGGTGTGAGCGTACAATAATAATTGTAGACCTAATGCCAGCCAAAATAGCAAAAGCTAATCCCAGTGCTGGAGGCGGGGACTCATGTGCAATGGGTTCAACTCACCGATTCCAAGGGTATACTTGATAGATATACGAGTAGTTAATTTTGTGCTCTACAGTGCTTAAATGATTCGTCTCCACCGAGGCCGGGAAAATTAACTCCTTTTTGGTTATAGAAAAGTAGGATTTTGGGAATTGAATACTGGGCAGAAATATTATGAGTAGTCAACAATGATAGTGAAAGAAGGCAGGTAATGGGAAAAACTCTAGCCAGGTTACCGCGATGGTTCCAAATGGCGATCGTGAGTGCAAATATAATTCCAACATTCGTTAGTAAATGGGTTTTTTTGTTCGTCTGATCAGCGGTGATCTCTCCTTATTGTTTATTAGCAAGATGCGACCATTGGCTATTGCCATCCGGGGAATATACTTACCAGGTACGACCATGGGATTTAATTCTAGTACATTAAAATTAGAAACCTGACTCTAATTAACAAACCATTACAGGGGTTTATTTAAATTCGTTAATATATTTCCGAGCACAAAACCAAGTATACCGATTTGCTGCCGGTTAGGTAATCAGAACAATTCTGGTTAATTACCTAATTGTAAGGCAAGTGCAGCGAGCAATTCGTGTAGCGTCATTCAATTCACCTGATATCACCACCACTAAAATGGAAAATATACAAATACCAATGAAATGAGAGAAATCATCGTCGGTTAAGATCTCCACTGCGTTAGAGTTGAATAGATCACCGGTTGTTCCGCCGACTGAAATAAGAAACCAGCCCTCCGTTAATGGAGCACAAATCATCACCCGGGTTCCATTGGATGCTTCCTAACTAGGCGGGGCCGAA